>ML675601.1:47415044-47447895 GCA_007922155.1 Mesoclemmys tuberculata
TTAAAATCCCACCTGGCATCTCTCTGCATCTTTAGGCACCTAAAAATCTTTAAAAACTAGCCCAAAACCCTTTTTAAAATGGGCCCCTATGTTCCTTAAATCCATTTGAAAATTTTACCCTAATTCAATTAATTGATCATTTCTCTTTCTCCACAAGAAGCTCTGGCATTCTGCCATAACTAAAGTCCTAGTAAACCAAAGTCCTTTGCAATAAGAATTGCCATATCAGAAACTAGACAGGGAGAAGCATTTGATGTGGTGGGTAAATTTTAAAGCATCTTTCGTCTTTCAGGTCAAACAGCAGAGTAGTCTTTGGAGTTACAGAAAAGTTGTAAATCAGTGTTTCTCAGACTGTAGGTTAGGACCACATAGAGAAATTTTCCACTTTTATAATTTGCAGAAACCCACTCTGTAAGTGAGAGGTGTGGTGAAGGGCACTAGCTACATTTCTATTATTATAATTATTTGTTCAGAGTTAACTGATATGCTTTCATTCCATCTGCGTTAAGTGACCCATACAGAATTTTTAACCAGTCCAGGTTTCCCCCCACCACCACGCTCTACTCTGGAAGCAGAAAACAAATTAATTTACAATATAATGTTTCATTAGGCATCTTTGAAGAAAAATAAATGACAAAGCAGTATCATATCATGTAACAGCATAATAAGTTAGGCTGAATTATTAAATTCAGGGTATTACCTTTTTATCTTTCTTTATTAAGTATTATCTGATGAATTTCGGCTTAATAAGTTTTGGGGGGCAGAGACTGTCTTTTGTTCTGTATGTGAACTGTGCTAGTACAATGGGATTTTAGTCTGGGAATCCTAGACTCTACAATACAAACAAATGGCTATACTGACAGCAATAGATGTCTGGCTACATATTCAAATGCTATATGATAATTGTAGATAAGGAATGACCATAGCACAGTTCATGATCTATGACCTTTTTCTACCAGAATTTATAACAAGTAGGAGAAATTCCTGTTTGTATTGCTGCTTTCTTTTGAACTTCGAGACCGAGCAGCATTCTTTACATTGTTTCTCACATCTTTTTTTTTCTTGGCTCATGAACTAATGCAACATAATTCAGTGTGAGCTGGCATCATATGTCAAAAACTGAAAGAGCACATTTCCTTCAGATCAGATATTTGCTATCAATTGGAGAAGCAGTAACTGGTTCCAAATGTATTGCCACTGGATCACTGACAAAGAATTCTCATTTTTCATGCCAAATCTATTTTATTTTCACTTGTGATGAATAATGAAAATGTAAATTGGCCATTGGTGGTTGTTTTCTTATTTCACATACAAGCATCAATATCACTCTAATCCTGCCTAATTAGAACCAATTTACCATGCACAGGATAAAAATATTGCAAACATTTATTTACTAGTTTGTGTATTTCTTGGTTAGGCACTGAACAGATAAGCTGACATTATGAAATAAAAAGCTGTATGCATACAAATTCCATTGTATTAAACATTATCTAGACATATGCAAAATAGCAAAGTAAAAGTAAATTCTAAAGGCCCTGTTGCAACTCATTTGTAATTCATAAGCCTGTTTTTAATGCATTGTTTAAGTATCTTATTACAATTTGATATAGTTTAAGATTTTCAGTCCAATATTGCTTAAGATACCTTTGTGTAGCCTTAAATAAGGACAGTACTAATTGTCCCAAAGGAAAAATGTTTATTGATCAACTCTATTAATTAAGAAACATAAAACATCTGTCTCTTGTTTTATTTTGTTTTCTATGGCTAGACTATTTAAATAACTCACTGACTGGGATCTTATCATGCAAAGTGATATCAAATAATGGAAGAGAGGAGAAAGATTCAACAAATATTTAATAACTTGAGGAAGTAGGAAGGAGCAAAAGGTCAATAGGTTTAGGTGAAACAGAGAGAAAATAGTTTATCTGTAATTATGATTGCAACCAGGTTTCATTATAAGTCATATTTTTATTCCCCTACATCTTGTGCTTGTGAAATGGTTTTAGTTCAAAAATCATGCAGTTCATTCAGATGATTAAAGACCTTCCCCCCTGCAAAATGTGGAGGAAATTGTTCAAACAGTTTTTGACTTATGAATAATTTTTAAAAATCCTGATAAGAATTTTCAACTTGTCCAACATTACTTAGGTCTCTCTAGCTCAAAAACTTGTTACTTTACCTTTTCACATAGATTAGTTAAATGTCCTTGAAAACTCATGGATGGGCTATCTTTGAAGACAACAGGTTGAAACTGAGCAAAGTGAACAGTGACTAATTTTAGTGGTTATAATGTGTGTGAGTGCATATAAGTCTCCTGGGCGTGACTGCATATAAGGCTAGTCTATACTAATAACTTTTGCCAATACAGTGATGTTGCTTAGGGGTATGACTGATTGATTTACAAATATTTCTGTACCAGCAAAAGTTGTTGTATAGATAGTTCTACATCAGCGGTTGCCAAACTGTGGTAAGGGTACCACCGGTGGTACGGAGGCCACCTCCCAATGGTACGCGTCCACCTGCTGTCGCCCCCTCATACCCGGACACAAAGCCGCTAACCAGGAGCCACTCCAGCACCAGTCCTGCTCCCAAGCAGTGCAGTGGCTGCTCCTCACTCTCAGCTTCAGCCTTTCCTCCTGCTACTACAGGTGGTGGCATTTTCTATTGGTGGTATGCAATGTGGTAGACTTTGGGAACTGCTGTTCTACACTGTAGGTAATTTCTCTCAAGGAAATAGTATAAATTTATAATGGAAAAAGTAGTTTTTTGCTCATATAAAATGCAAACATTTTCTAATTTAGATTAGGCCACAGGATATATCATACTGCAGACAAAGGTGTGTCCTTAACTCAAGTTATCTATCCTATACTAGTTAAAATAGCAGTGAGGACATAGCAACTCAGTTTTTAACTCAGGTTAATCATAGCCTATAAAGAAGCCTGCGGTTGAATATGAACCCCAAATCCAAATGAAAGATGAGTTACTGTCTCTTCACTATTATTTTAACCCAAGTTAGCTAACCTAAGTTAAGAACGCACCTTTGTCTGCAGTGTAGACATGCCCTTTAAAGATAACATAAGGGCGCTTGTAAGCAATACCAATGAGACAGAGTGGTTCTGGTCTATAGGTTTAGGTTCACCAGGAAGGACAATGTTAAGGATGTTTTGGGAATGTGCAATGAAACATTTTACATGTATACATTTATTTAAGAGATGATATGAATGATGAGTGTGTTTGCACATTTATCTTTCATTTTTTTTAAATTACTTCATTGAGAGTTCTGCCCAATTTAGGATTATAGGATAGACAGTAAATAAAGGAATTAGTAAGATAAGTAAAAATATCCTTTTTTCTTTTCTTTTCTTTTGAGTGAATTCTATTCTATTCAGGTTCTTATACTGCATTCACCATTGTGGTATCTGAGTACCATATGCTATGGCTAGCATCTATCTTTCGTTCTTTCTCTCTCCCTCCCTAAAAGGAAAATTGTGTAGTGACTTTTGTTTCATTATCTTATTTTATTTTAAGTTGGATTTTATTAAATACATTTAGGAAATCTTTTTGGTATTATGCACACCTTCATATTGTCACACCCTCAAATAGAGGGCTTTATTAATTTATTCTGGGGCTCACTGCCGGAATAATGACTCTGCATAACATCTGAGACTTGTTCTATAGGTCTCAATCACACCTCTGCCCCAATTTTTTACTTCTAATAAGGATAAAGTGGCATCTTTGAGCCATTTATTTTGCATAATGCTTTTCAGATTAAAGAGATGTGCTTATGGGATAGAGTTGAGAAGCCAGTTCCCTTATTTATGGAGAAAACAAATTACACAGTTATTTCATATTTTAAAACAAGAACTTGGACTTCCTAGTGAAGTATGCTTTTATTAGGAGTCCTGGTATTATTTTTAGTAATATTTAAAACACTGTGATTTTACTAATGCAAGCAATACCTAATTCTGTGAGTACGTCAAGTGGGAACTGACTGGGCGCTTTTACTTTATGGCACCTCTCTCACACCACTTAAGGCACTTTACAAAGGTAATAGGTAGAGAGAAGATGAAAAAGAAATGCTGGCAGTCTGGCCTAGGGTATATAAACAGACCAATCTACACAAATATTATTTTAAATTTCCTGTGCTTGATTCACTGTCCACGGTACAAAATATGTTCTCCTGTATCTTTTTTTATTTGTTTTACTTATCTTCCCCTGTTGTTAAAATGGATATATCCAATCACTTTAACAATCTACAAATGGTGAGCAGCTACTGCAGGGGCCATTATTTTATAATCTCGCTGTTTCACAACTTTCATGTACCTTGAAGATATGAATTGAGAGAGAAGTGCACTATATTGGATGGTAAAAGACCAAGATAGGTACTGTAGACAAACTTAAGAACCTGTAGCTCTAGGCACATTTCATCAAAGAGAGATTGTCACTGGAACAATTTAGCCGTCCATTCAGCATAATCTGTTTTAACACTTGGCTTGAAGTCTATGGGGTCTCAGACACACTTGTAGCATAGTATTGCTAATTAGGTACTTGCTGCTTTTCCTTTTTACTTGCAGCTTTGTACTCTAGATGATCTGCCAGTGTTTCCCTTGCTGAAGAACGAAAGAATTGCTAATGCAACACCAAGGTGCTTGAATACCATTTACATTTCTTATCTTTCAGGTCAATAAAGCACTAGCATAAGGCAGTTTAAATTAAAATAACAATTTGATTTATGCTTTTAAAGGCATACTAACTTAGAATAAAAATTGATAACTCCCAAAGTCAGAACTATTCTCGGTGTGTGTGAGGTCATGCAGGAGGGGGTGGGCCCATGCCATTCCTGGAAGTAGCAGACTGTCGGTATTCTGGAGATGTGTGAGTGACCATCCTACCTGTTCCACTGTCAGTCCTTCCAGAGTATATGGACCCTGTGACTCCAGTTCCACTAACCATAATACATCTTCTCTATTTTACAAACATTTTAATATAAACAAATCACTGATGCCCAGATCCCCACCCTTTGTTTCCTCTACCAGAGGTTGCTAGCACATAACCAAGCTGCAGTCTCATCTTTACCCCAGTCTCAGTTGGTTACATATCCTTTGAGATAATTTGGTCTCCTCTACAGGTGACCACACCAGGGGTGACCTATCTCTTTCTTCTTGTCACCTATCTCAGAGTATAGCAAATTGTCTCTCTCTGGAGTATGGATGGTACTCTGTCTCTGTTCTGAGATGACCTCTGTGGGCTCTCTCTGGATGGAGTGTCTGGGGCTCATAAGTGCCTTCTGTTCCTTCAGATCATTTGTCCCTCTTGTGTAGTCAACTCATAAGAGCTTGGTGCCACTTCAGTCCTCACAACTGCTTTAGTCCGTTCCTTCTGATGTCTCTCTAATGGCTGGATCCTCGCAGGAGTGCCCATTGAGAGGGCTGGTTGGTCCTTAGGCTGACTAGTAGTACTCTAGTACCTGTTTTCTCTGATTGTTGGCCATCTCCTCTCAGTGGTAACTCCAGCCTCCTGACTGGAACAGGTCTCCCCTCATTGATGGCAGGGTTGTGGTCTTTGCCCCATCAGTGCCTGCACTGGATTCTTTTGGGCCCCCGTCTGATGATGTATTTGTGTGTGCCAGAAATGCAGACAATGGGTCTGAGCCAGAAGAAACAACCTTGTGTACCAGTCTCTTAGCCATTTGTACAACTGATTCCACCTTACTGTTACTCTGTATGTATGCTGGGGAGGAGGTGTGGTGGTCAGAGTCCCATTTCTGTACAAATTACTCTAATTCTTCCAAGGCAAAATGAAACGTTGTCAGTGAATACAATGTTCAGAATGCCAGATCTCACAAAGTAAGCCTTTAGTTTGTCAATCACTGATTTGCTTGTTCTATTAGGCAGGGCATTGACCTCCTAAAAATGTGAATAGTAGCCCACTGTAATCAAGTACTGCTTTTCTTTGAAGGTAATTAACCCCACACCCACCATTTCCTGTTATCAGGTGGGCAGCTCATGGTAACAGAGTCTCTTTTTGTGTGTGGCTATCACACAACCAGCAGGTCTCACACTCTTCGATCAAGGAGCAGAGTTGTGTACTCATTCCTAGCCAATAAACACACACTCAAGCCCATCTAAGATAGTTCTTAATGCCCAGATATGAGCTATGTATTTTTTCATGACAGCCTTACATAATGAGGGCAACAGCTTTGCCCTTGAAATACGATTCCATCCAGCACACACAACTCATACTTAATTTGAAAATATGGTTATGCTCAACCTGAAACTTGGCTTTTGTCTCCTGGCCACCCCACTAGAATCTCTCTCTTGACTGCCTGTAGCTGGATATCATTTTCTGTAGTCTCTTTCATTTCTCATCAGCTTTGCTGTTGAAATTGGGAGATGGTACAGCATGTTAATATATTCAATTCCATGATCCTCTTCCCCCATCTTGCTAAAGTTGGAATATATGCTGGCTGAGGGTGTCAGCTAACACTGGTAATCATCCTGGACAACATCGTCTCTACCTGGTAGTGCAGGAGGCACATGGACATACATGGCAGTCTCTTTGGAACGCTAAGAAGGGGCTTTGCAATGATTATGTCTAGAGATTTGTGGTCAGTTTGCACTGTTATTAGCTGGCCACTGAAGGAATCACTGCACTGCAAATACCACAGCCAGAAGCAGTGTTTCTGTTTGGGCATACCCCCGATCCATCTCTGACAGGGCTCTGCAGGCATAAATGGTTGGCTGCTCCTGAAAAAGAATTACACCCAATTCTTTCTCCGAAGCATCACACTGGCATGTCAGTGACTGTCCTGTATGGTCGTACAGGTTTGACAGAGCAACCATTAACATTTGTTTCAGCGTGTCAAATGTCTGCCCAGCGCTAATCAAGATCTTGCACAGATGGGTTCTGCTACTGAAGCCAGGTGTGGACAGAAAATGTATGGTTCCTTTGACATGCTATACCCCTTTTACACCCAGTGGACCGGAAGCGTCTCTGCCTATCTTGATCTTATTGGGATCTGCTTTCAGTCCCTCTGCTGTGAACAGATGCCCTCTGCTGTGAGCAGTGTACATCACATCATGCTGATTGAACCACATTTTTTCCTAGGTTGAGTTTTATGTTCTTGTCCCTCCTTTGCTGTAGAAAAGCTTGTTGTTTTCTGTTGTGGTCTCATTCAACTTTTTACCATTACTCCCTTCACCTTGTGTGACAGAGTGCTGGGCAATTGCAGCTGTGCCAGTGCTCTGATCACTGTATCACCAAATAAATTGCCTGGAGTAAACCTGATGGGCAAAACTGTGCCTAACTGAGAAACTGGAATGGTCAGGGAAAAGTTAGAGTGCTCAGGGAGTAGAAGATGACACAGGAAGAAAGTCTAAGGAGGACAGAGAGAGGCTGGCTGACTCAGGCGCTGGCTTGAGAGCCAGAGCCAAGAGAGATCTCAGAGGGAGATATTTTCTCCCTCTCCTATGCTTGATCTAATTGAGGGAGCTGGGTAATTATATGTTGTTGTAGCTGCACAGGTGCCGTGAATGTGACAGGGGACCACTGTTAATATACCGTATGTGGTGTTTACAAGTAAAGAGTGTCCAAGCAGTCTGTGTGTGCAGAGGAAGACAGGAAGGGAGGGGTATCCTGTTATATGTAGGGGTTTGTCCAGGATCTTGACTTGATCCATGCAGATGGAGGACCTCCAGGGAGGGGCCAGAATGTACCACCATAAACTTCCATTTGTACCATCTGTTATTTTTCAGGTCAGTTACAATGACATCATATTTTCCTGTGGGCTGCATTACGCTTCCATTGTACATAATTAGATTGTACTCTTCTTTGTCATGGGTTTGTTTTAGTCCAGTTTAACCCAAGGAATCACAGTGCAGGAGGCCCCATTAGGCAGCTGAAATTGCACAGGATGTTTCCCTGTTAACACTGTTGTATGCATGGAGGTTGATTTTGTCCCTCGTTGTTTTCCTCTCCCAACACCCTGAAGCATCCTTTTGGACTCAAGGAGAGAGTCATGATGTAATCAGAGCTGTCTGATGTGCCCTTCCCCTCGCATGTAAGTTTAACTGAATCTTTTCGAGAGCTTCTTCTGCTCTTACGCACACTGCTAATGTGGTTCAACTTCCCATTTCCCTTGCAGTGCTGTCCTAGTGCAGGGCACTTCTCCTCTGCCCACTCATGCTGTTTCCCACAGTAAATGCATCTCACTCAGGGTATGGAACCTGACCCCCAGTTCTCCTTTCCTGTTGTCTCACTGCATGCACTCCTATGGGTGTTGTGTCTCCTAGGGCTTTCCTCTCTTTTCTTGCGGATTCCACTACATGCTCCCTGTCTAACCATCTGTGTAATGTGAGATCGCCCTCCCAGATTAGCCACTCCTGCAGGTGGGGATCCCAAAAGATGCTGACTATCCCTAATTAGACAGTCTTTCACGTCCACAAAATTGCACATAGCAGCAAGTATGCACAGGTCAATAGCATAGGGGTTTATTCTCTCCCTTCAGACTGCTGTCTAGTGAGAAGCCTGTGTCACTTCCCAGCGTCTTTCTGCTTTGGGGAGCAATAATTCCCCAAGGCTGCTGGGACAGTTGTGAGGATTAAGGCAACGGTGAACCTCATCGTGCTGCATGCCTTTCAGCCTTGTTCCCCAGTGAGGTAAAGTAATAGGTTTAGTTTCCGGCTGTTGTCGTCATCCTCCTGCCTGGCAAGGTCTGTGTACAGCTCAAACTCCTCCTTCCACCATGTTCATCGCTGGGCTAAATTTGTGTCTCAAAATCCAGAGCTCCAGGGACTTCAGGCTGAGTCCCACGGCTCAGGCTGCCGGGTGCTGCCCCTCAGAGAAATCCGCTGTCACCACGGTTCGTTGCAAAGAGTGAAGCTGAATGCAGGGTAAGGTGAATAAGTGGAACTTTATTAAACCCTGCAGATTGGTCTCTCCAGGTTTCTGAGTTGCTGCCGGCCTAACTCCCCGGCATTCCCTGTTTCCACTGGTGTCCCGCCAATGAAAGTCACGGCAGAGAACACGGGCCCTCCAATTCCAGTGCCACTTATCATGAGGCAGCGCAGGGACCTCATATTTTCTGTGTATTTTGTACAGTGCTCTGTACCTATTAGGCACTTCGGGTGTAGTTCTGATACCCTCATTCACTCCTCAAAGAGTTCATTTTCAGCTGAACTGCTCAGGGAGCAAGCCAGTCTGACTGGTGGAAAGACTACCATTGCATTCTGTGGGCTGTGGATTGGGGCCAGTGTGAGTAAGGGTATCAGACAATGGCCCTTAACAACTAATTAATAATATGCCTTTGGTCTTCTGCTTCATATCGTACTGAGTGATGATGCTTACATACAAGTTAGTAATACCTAGAAGCGAGCAAACTTTAGGTTCTGTTTGAGCAAGCAAGAAAATGTTTAGAAGCATATCCACATATTCTCTGAGAGTCTTGAATCCTCAAAATGGACGAGAAATATTGCAAATTGAGGCTTTGTCACAATAGTAAATCTTCACAAAAAACATATCACTCATACAAAAAAATGCCAGAAAAAAGTTCAGCAATACAGACACATCAGAAAGTGTCAATTTAAATGTATCTAAACAAGGAACATTTAAAGCTAAATTGTCCCCACTTCCTTCTCCTAAGAGTCAAACCCCCATCTTTGTGAGCACTGAATAGGAGTGGGATGTTTAAGGCCTTCTCTACACAACAGAATTTTGTTGACACAAGTTATGCCGGAGTACAGCCCCTACTGTAATTAAACTGCTGTTGCGTGTACTCACTACACTTCTTGTGTCAGTGGAGTACATTCACACCACCAGCTCTTGAATCAACATAGGGAGCACTGCACTGTGGATAGCTATCTCATTGTACAACTGCACATAGGGGCAAGCACAGCTTCACATTATGAAAGTTTCTGGAGTCCAATCATTCCATGGGCATCCTACTACATTGGCAGCTGCTTTTCAACTGCCCTGTCAGCCAAACTGCCACTGCTGAACATAAATACATGAAGCTCACAGGAGTGTGCGAGTCGAGAGAGAGAGAGAGAGAGAGAGAGTGTGTGTGTGTGTGTGTGTGTGAGAGAGAGAGAGAGAGAGAGAGACAGTGTGTGTTGGGGGACAGTGAGTGTGTCTGCAAACTGTCTCTTTAAGCTCAGAGAGCAGCCAGAAGCAATCAATCCAGAGGCAGAAGCTGGTGCACAGACAACTGGTGTTCATTAAGGACACAATTATGCAAACCTTACTCTCACTAGTAGATATTTACTCATACAAGTATTCTATTGTTCTGTATGCTCACAAACATGATTAAGAGCTGCACAACTAGGTCATAGTATTTATAGTGCACCTGGAGACCTTTGAATGGAAGGTGTTATAGAATGCAAAGTATTTTCATTCTTGAACAGTGACAAACACAGCCCCTACCTTGCTCACCAAATGTAGATTAGATCTGGACAATATGATTCAGATCCACAATGTACAGGTTGAAGTTATAATCTGATAGGAATGAATGTTTGTTTGTCTGTTCTTTTTAAAACAAAACAAACAATGTAGATTTTTGACAGTGGGATAGTGATGAAAGGCAGGTTTTTGTTGAAGATTGTGAGGTCATCTGGAACAAAAGGAGAAAAGGGGAGTTCCAAGAAGAAAGTGTAGTATGGAAGACAGAGTAAAAGAGAGTGGAGGAGAGCTGTTCAGGAGAAAAGTCTGTAAAGAGTTTAAGCATAAAGATGGGAAGCAGGAGGAACTAAGAGCAGAGATGCAGGTGGAGTAGAAGTGTGTAGGTCTTGAAGGTGAGAAGATGTATCTTGAACTTGTTTTGGTAAGTGAGAGGAAACCAATAAAGGAGGGATGTGTCCATGATCAAAAAGGCTGAAAAGAGGAGATTTTAGCAACAGCATTTAAGATATATATTAGAGATGGATGAAATGAGAAGCCAGCAGTCTAGGGAGGAGAAAACTGCAAGAAATAACAAAGGCATGGACAAGGATTTTAGAGGTTGGAACAGAGAGGAAAGAACAAGTTTCAGAAGTGCTGTAGACCGCTTTCTGGTTCTAAGTGGGCCTTGAAATTGAACTACTACAATATTGCAAGAGAGACTCTTCAAGGTTTATCAAACATGAACAGAAGCATGAGGTTATGGATGTATCACAAAGGGGTTCAGTAGTGTAATTTCCAGTCCATTTCTGCAGGCTTGGGAGGTTCAGCAAGTCTGGCTAAGCTTCAGATAAGCAACAGAACTTTTGAATATTTCCTGAGTTGAATCTCTGAACCAGTTGAGTTTCTCCCATATCCTTAACATTGTACCTTTAGAATTTGTTTTTCTCTCTTAAGACTCTGCTCTAAATAGGAAAAAATATTTCCTTTTGAACATTTACTTTCTCTTTGAAGTCCAAGTTCAGCTCAAAACACATCTGTTTCAAAGATATATCAAAGATGTAGCAGCCTGTGTTCAAGTGGAAATACATGTATACAGTCTGTCTGGCTGAAGTGTAAGGATATTCAGCGTTTTAAAGACTCTAGTATTTTAAATAACTTTAAAAGCATTATATCTATCAGCCTATCTTATGGTGTTTCATTTTGTTTTTTCACCTAGTCTTTTTAGCTCTGCAGTGGGCTTACTGATCTGAGGAAGTGTATGGTGGCTAAGTTAAATTTTAAAGGATTGCTAGAAGGCAGGGACTTTGGATGGATATGTCTGTCAAAATATAAATTAAACTTGAATAGTGATTAATAGTAAAGTACCAAATGGGATGATGGAGAAAAGATGAGAGGTTCCTAGCAGAGAACAACATTGCACAGTACGGTTATTGTGATTGCTTGAATGAAAAAAACAGTCAGAGAAGGTAAGGACACAGGAGACTAGCACGGGCATGGTGAGGTATTGTTATGTGGAATGTTGTTATTGTTTACTTCCCCCCATGCTGAACATTTATGAGAGGAATGATTTAAGCATTCTAGTAGAGAGAGAAGAAGGGTTGGATCGTGAGGGAGCAATAAATAATGGGAATACTGAGTTTAGAGAATCATGTCGTGAAGGGAGGGGTGAAGGAAATTCGAACTTGGAGAAGATTCAAATGCTACCATCTCCATACCATTGCAGCACCCTTCTAAGTACCATTTCAAACAGGTTGCTGTGCCAAAAGTACTATAGTTTGTGTACCCTGGGTAAAAAAGGGGACATGTAGTAAAACAGTCAGAAGAGGATGGTGATGTTAAGGGCACTGTGAGGAGAGCGACCATGATGGGGACAGCATGTGGCTACTCCTGGCCAAGGGGGCCTGGGTCAGCCCCACACTCAGAGACATCTTGTTGCTGCTGTTGGTGCTGCTACCTTCGTTTGATTTGTCCAAGAAGTTAGCAATTTTGGATAGGGACCAGAGTTTGAAAGGGCAACCTGATGCCACGAGAGGATCACTGTTGCTGGAGGAGAGGGTGCAGCTCTCCCAGGTGGAGGATAGCTGCCATAGTTGCTGCTGCTGGTGCTCCTCACTGGCCACAGCCTGCTGAAGGATCTGGTTGACCAGGCACTTGGAGTTAGGGTTGGATTTCTGTAGGTAGGGACTTGGAGAGAGGATTAGGATTCATCCAGAAATGTTTCCTATGCCTAGGGATCCTCTCCCTGAGTTAGTGTTCCTATGAATAGGACTCTGCACCCTAGGGTTAAGATTCCTATGGCTAGTGCACTGGGAGCTGGCATTAGAGTTCCTATGGGTGGGGCACTTCAAGCTGGGGTTAGGGTTTGTATGGGTAGGGCTTCCAGCTCAAGCATTAATTTTCCTGTGGTTAGGGCATTTGGTGTTAGGGATAGTATTCCTATGGTTAGGGCACTTGGAGCTAAGGTTAGGTACCTTTGGGTAGGACTTCCCACCCTAGAGTTACAGTTGTTGTGGGTAGGGCAACTGGTGCTAGGAATTGGGTTTCTATGGGTCAGGCACTTGGTGCTAGAATTAGGGTTTCTATGAGTAAAGCAACTGGTGCTAGGTCTAGGGTTCCTAAGGTCTGGGCACTTGGAGCTAGTATTAGGGTTCCTCTGTGTAGAACACTTACAGCTAGAGTTATGGTTCAATGAGTAGAGCACTTGTAGCGATGGTTAGGTTTCCTCTGTGATCAGAACTTTGAGCTAGGGCTGGTGTTCCTATGGGCCAGACTTCCTGCTCGAGAATTAAGGTTCCTATAGGTAGAGAAATTGGTGCTTGGTTTAGGGTTCCAATGGCTAGGGCTCCCTGCCATAGTTTTTGGATTCCTATGGCCAGGGTACTTAGAGCCAGGATTAGTGCTCCTTTGAGTAGGGCAATTTGTGCTAGGGTTAGGGTTCTTATGGTGAGGACACTTGGTCAGGCTATCTATTAGAGACTGGCTGATTCAGGTACTTTTAAGAACATTTTGAAAATGAAAGCGGTTTGGACTGGTATTCTGACATATCAGTGCTGGTCCTCTTAGATTCTAATTATTTGGGATGATTCACAGTCTGATAATGACTTGCAACTTTGTTACTTTTTGAAGTACATATCACTGATGTCTGAACTCCACGCACCTTCTGGTTTTTCAGCTGAGATTTTTTTTCCTTTAAGAAAGTTGGATTTGAATTAATGTTCTTTTAAAATGATTTATTTAAATAACAGTTTTACAGTGAGTTTTTTCCATCCAATTTTTTCCAATCCAATCTGCCTTCCTCCCCAAACCACCATAATGTTAAGTTTTTGTCATAATTGTATGATAAAAGATATATATGTATTTCAAAAAATGCTAGTTGGGACTAGCCTAGCGTATGCTTATGTTCACTATGGAAACTATGATACATCACTTTCCCATTCCCTACCCCCCATGTCAATCTTTTGTCCTTAGTCTTTAAATTGTAAGCACAAATCTTGCTCCAGGCTGCACTGTGTCTAGCAAAGTGGTTGCCCAAATCATGAGGGGTATTACAAAAATGACAATATTTATTTTTCTTAAATTTAGCTAGAATTCTAAACTTTTCTTTAAGCAACTATTAAAAATTTTCCCATTTTCTTAAAGATTAATTATAACGATTTTACTGACATAATTCCGGTGACTTCATTAGAGCTATGTCAATTTACAGCAGCTGAGAATCTGGTCCATTGTCATTTAAGCTTCAAGACTATGTAGAATCTTTCCTTCCTTTACATCAACACAATAACTTTTCAAGTATTAAAAGCTGTTATATCTTCCCCAATATATTATCTGAGACCACACACTGACTTCAGCCTGTCAACTGTAGAGGAAAGTGAGCAATATTCTCTTTTTAAATTTTCCTCTCCTTATTTCCCTCTCACAAGACTTGTTTGGTCCTGAGTGGATGACAAGGCTATTCAGCCACACTTAGTGCATATAAGCTCCACCAAACATTAGACCCTGAGCTGCAGCAGGGTATACTCAATTCAACTGGTAGGGAGAGGGGGCAAACATTTGCCAGTCTCCACCATAATTCAGAGCATCCTTGAGGATGCTTTAACTTATGCCCAGTGGCATATGGTCCCACGATCTGGCAGCTGGAAATAGCTGGACTGCAGAGGTACAACCTCCATGCAGCCACACAATCTCCCCTGAACACATGCTATGTGTCAGTGAGTGTGAAGAAGCATCGCATGGAGTCCCTCTGCCGGCTATAGCAATATACAGGGGTTCCCTCTAGTGTGAGGGTCTATATAAAGTATAATGGGAATAAGGAACTGATCCCAGGAATTTATTTTTCCAACTTTGAGTGTCAATCCTACCAATGAGTTTAGTGAGATTTACTGCACTTTTTGTTGTTAGTAATGCCCTGGTTAGGCACTTTTTTCTGAACTGTTTGAAAATAGCTTCAATTGGATCAACTGTATTGTACCATATTAGAACAGTCATTGTAATTGAAGTTCTTTATTTTACACTTACTATTCAGAAAAGGTAATGAGCTAAAAATGATGATCCTCAGTGGGGGATATATTCTGCTTAAGGATACACCTCTGATCTTAGTTCAGCAGCTTCACCCTCAAGTTTCTTTGGAAGCACCTCTGCTTGGGAGCCTGATGGCTCATTGTCATATTTCAGAAAAGACTCTCACTTGCTTAGATTACCTCAAGCAGCAAATTTATTCACTGAGTTCTGAGCTGCAGAAAACAAAATAAAAAGCAATTTTGGTGTGTGTCAGCATCTAGCTACTGGATGGGGGTGATGAGGCATGCACTTCCTGCTCACCAGGAGTAGAAGTTCATGACATATTTGAAAATTAATGTTGAGCTAATATAGTTTTGGCATATTTTCTTATTCTCCTCTTCACTGTTTCAAAGCTGACACTCTAAATTGCCATCTCATCCCCCTTCCTAACTTTCTGGATTCGTTTTATACTGTTGTCACTGCAAAAGAAGAACTTCTGTAACTCTCCTCTGTCTGATGACGAGCACACTGAAATTCTGACCTTACAGTCATGCAGCGTGGGTGTAAACAAAGGCAGATTTTCGTCCGCTGTTTTCATTGTGGTATAGTGACCGAGCAACATACAGTCATCTAGCCAGCTAACTTCTTCCTTTAGCTAGCTTGTTACCGCTCTAGTTGGGCTTCTACTCCCTGCTGCCAACCAGACTGTTTTAAGGAGAATCCAAAGCTCTGGATCCACAGGGATTGTATGCTTCCCTGGACCTCAGCAGGCTGCAGCAGTGTTTCCTCCCTTGGTCTCTCTAGGATATTTCCTATGCATCGAGTCTCAGTCTGTTGCCCTTTCACAAAAATAGTCCCTCAGCCCACTTACCTCAGGCACTCAGAACCAATATACCACAGTGGTTTTAAACACACCCTCTTCCAAAATCTCACAGAAACTGTAAACCTTCTGGATTATAGTTTCATTCTCAGGAGACATAAGGTAGGTGTGATGTGTATAACACAAAGAAACTTTGCACAGGATTCTAACATATTGCTCTTTTATGTATTCATATAAAAATTATACGCATCATATAGAAAACTATGAACATCCTAACCACAAATCTGCAAACTAGCTAACAGTTCCTTTGGGATTCTGAGGGGATTCATGTAGGTAGGCAGAGTTTCCTGCTTTATTAGTCTTGTGCATGCTGAGTTCCTTCTTCCTCATGGAATCGTTCATCCCAGCTTGCCTTATCTATCCTTGGCTGGTCCACGCCCTTGCTCTCTCTTGCCTAGCACTTCCTGTTTCTATGTGTATCTCTTAGACTTCCTAGTTCACATATCCCACCACTAACACCTCTTCTTCCTTGTTCTATTTTTGGTAACTTTCCACGGTCTCCACTTCTGCCCTTCTTTCAGACAGGAGGGAGCGGTAACTTCTCATAGTTTGAACAAACCCATTATCCCAGGATGCTTTGCCTTGAATAATTATTCAGTGAGTTCTAGCAAGCCACTATTGCCCCTGGCTTGGCAGAGAGATTGCCTTACCACCAATGGTCAAATCCACATGCTTGTAGACAAAGGTCATTTACGATAAATCAATTTTCATAGTAACAGTTCCACAATATTAACCAGAGTTTGTAATTTGTACAGACAAACTCCCCCAAACTAGTACATAGCTCTTCCCTAACTTCTTGTTTCTCCCACCATACTTCTTTTCAGTCTATATTTTTAGTGTATGATGTCTTCATTAAACTCCTCCCCACTCTCAAAAGTCTAGCAAATCTGATATATTACTTGCCCTTGTTGAATTGACAATGTTGGCTTTTTCTATTCTTGACATGGAGTTTCTAGGCTTAACTGAAATGTAGTGGTAATGTATGAAGCACACCACCTTCCTGACTTGAGTTTGCTGTCTGGTCAAGATGACTCAAAAAGTGGCTTGTCCACAGGATAATTCCATATCATAGGACCTACTTCTGTGGCCTCCCCCCATTCCCTGTATCAGATATGCTCCACAACAGTTCACCTCTGAAATAATATTATGCAGCTTCATTCACCCACATCCCCTGCGAATTCCTACATATCAGTCAGTATGTATGCCTTTTTTCCCCTGGAACTTAAACATAATTTTGGCAGCTCAAGAATTTGTGTTTTCTAGCTGCTGTTTTCCCTTTGCATAAGCAATCTTCTGTCAATCCTATTTGTCCAGGAGAAGAGTATGTAAGCAGTATGCCCAGAATTGTTAGCACTAAATGGAGCTGCCCCCGAGATAGCACTGGAAGTGTCTTTCACTTGACAGGCATTTGCTCACTCTGCAGGTGGAGGAAACCTGCTGGTGAGAAGGATGGCTTGTTGTGAAGTGCAGTGTAGGAGTTCTGTGCAAACATGACAGAAACATTTTTAATCAAGTTCTGAAATGTGTTGTACATTATAAGAGTAGGCCCATCCTCTATGGCTGTAGCTGGACCTGACGTATGTACAGTGATAGCAGCTAGTATACGTACAGTGGAGTGATCAGAATAGGAAGGCTGGAATATGTCACACTGTCTCTTTTCTATCTCTGCTGCTCACGCTTGTTTTTCCCTCTGTTTCTCCTCTTTCTTCAAGAGAATCAATATATTGGAATTCAGGTGTCAGAAGGAATAAATATACATGAAAAGCAGAGAAGAAAAGTGGATGCTGATTTAGCTAGCTAAAATCGAGAGACTTCAATGTAAGGGCACAGAGTTCCATTCTTTAAAGGAGCGGTGTTCCTTTTAATGGCGCGCATTTTACACACTGTTTATGCCATTGTGCCATCTCCTTGTTCAGGTAGACAAAGGTTTTCATGTCCTTATTTGTGTATAGCAAATCAGAACAATGCAGTGTTACGCTTGTAGCCTTCCCAGCAGTCTCGCAATAGCTAGGTTTATCACTTGAACTAATCAGAACACATGTCCTCATTGTTGAAGGATTTGCACTTTCTGTTAAACAGCATATTGATTACAAGATTGCTCTTCTCACGCAAAATACATTTAACGGTCTGATCCCTCCATATTTGAATGACCTTAGTTTCCTTAGCTATGCTCTGCTGGTTTCTAGTGATTTCCACCTGCTGTCTCTTTCTCATAAACAGATTATGGTATCTAGAAGCTCAGAACCACTGCAGAATTCTTTCACACCTGAGGTTTGAATTAAAGGACCACTGAGGCTTTCAACTCCCCACTAAAATATTACTCTTTACACTTTATAAACTCATGAATATTGCCATTCTTATTAGTAGTAAAATATACACATATATGATTATATTAAAAATTATATAGGAGATTGTTTTTATTATTATTATTTATCATATATTTTTTTAAAAATACAGCAGCCTGATTTTAAAGAGTGAAATAATAATTGCCAAAAGAAAATCACAATTGGGTGATTTAAAAAACCTTCTGACATGCAAGCTTAGTTTAGAAAAAAAAACTAACCAAAACAGACAAAAAAAACCCACCCTTTATCCACATTCAGCTTAATATCAACTGAGAGAAAATATTTCTTTCTAGCTTTCTATCTAGAGATGTATATGGTCACTGTTACAGAAGATCTGACCACTTTCCAAGTATTTAAAAATAGAAATAACAATCACTGTCTTTCTCTCTGTTTTTTCTGAACCTTAGGAAAAATAGCTTGAAATTGCTATCTAGTTTGTTTGGATTATTTATGTGTGAGTGGGTGTATTCAATATGTATGAAGAAATTGAGGAGAAAGGTAAGTCAAAAAATGAGTTTTTCATTTAGGGCCAAAGCCAAAGCCTAATTAAGTCAATAGGAATTTGATCCAGAACTTCTCCCTTAGCTCAAGGGACTCTGGATCACCTAATCCGAAAGTGATTAATGGTTAGTTCCATTTTCATTCTTAAGTCTTGTGGAAGTGAATTCCTTAACTTAGGTGCAGGTCCTGTGAAAGATCTGTCTCCTGAACTCATAAGCCACCACTTCTTAGTCAAAAGTTTCATTGTTCTAGTGGAATGTAGATGTCATGGCTGATGTCTCTGGCAGCTTTGCTCAATTCTCATAAGATGTTATGAATATCAGGACAGAGTCCTTGAACTGTACACTAAGTGAAAAGCCAGTGCAGAGATTTGAACTTATGGTGACCCATTTTGTTAATAGGCTACTGTATTTTGTACTAGACTGAATTTTTTCATGGTGTGTGACTTGTTGCCTAAATGTAACTAGCTCTTATAATCAAGCCTGGAGATAGAAAATCAATAGATCACCGTGGCCAGATCTGTGTTCGGTTGTATGAGATGCCTTCATCTTGTTAACTGTAGATAGAAATGGATATTTTTGCTGCTATGACAATATGAGCATCCCAATGCATGGCTTAAAATGCAGAATTCCATCTGAGATACAGATAGATGATCTAAATAATTTTACCACTGTCCCAAGTCAGTTTGAACTCTTTGTGAGTAAATTCAGAGTTGAAGTAAGCGGGCACACCACCTGTATTAAGTCTTATTTGCCTCTATACCTTTGAATTCTAAATCTGATGTGTCTGTCACTTAGGCTACGTCTACACTGCACACCACTGTCAGCAGCATGTCGGGTATGTGTAGCTACACACCACAGTGAAAAGCAGGCTGTGTCCACACTTAGATGTGGAGCTGCCAGTGTTTTTCCCCACAGCCAGAGACTTCTTCTGTTGCTGGAGTCTTTCTCTGCTGCAGGGAAAGACTCAAGCAGCAGGATGGCAGTGAGGCACTACACTGCTAAAAATAGCAGATAAAGATCTGTGTAGGGAACACACCCTAAAGGGTGCAAATGTGTCTTTACGCTCCTAAATAGGGCCTTGCCATTTACACTGCTTTTTGTCCCTGTGCTAAGGGGGGGACGCAGTGTATGTGCTCTACATGTTACCTCAGGAGTGTGTAGCATAGATGGATCCTAAGGGTAAAAGCCACTCCACCAGCCTAAAAGCACAAGTACGTGACTGCACATGGATGGAGGGCAGCACCATGGGGAAGGTGAAATCTACTAGCCCTGACCTAGTGCCAGGGTGCAGGGCAGAAGTGCACTCATAACCCAGCCATTCTTTTCCAAGGCGGCCATTGACTGTTCTGCCCTGGGACCCGCAACTGCTGTCAGTGGGCCTGCCAGTATTCATTCTTCTTTTTCTTCTGACAATACCTCTGAGTGCAGTTCCTGTCAGATCATGAAATGCAAAATTGTTTAGTTTGTTCTCTATAGAAGAAAGTGAGGGAAAGGAAAAATAGTGTATTGTTTGTTTTGCGGGGTACAAACTTAGAAAGCATGGGAACTTCATTTCTGTGTAGGTTTGCCAGATGTCGTATCTTAAATGAGAAATATCAACTATAAACATATGATCTCATTGTTCTTTGAACTTCAGTGGTCTAGTGCTAGTCTGCTTCCCCTTGATTGTCTTCTTTGTAAGTTTTGTCTTTAAACTTTAAAGTCTTTAATCTTTCAAATTCCACCCTGGCACTCCTCTGTGTGACATAGAAACTAGATGAGAGAGAGAATAAGGCAGGCCTCTCTTTCAACTATGGCAGCACTCCAGTATGCATGGAGTGGGAGCTATTTTGTGGAATTAAACTTCAAATATTGATTAAAATTAAAGCTGCTGAGAAATGAAGCCCAAATTTAAAAACTGAGCTGCCACAGGGAAACGAGTTAGGACTTCACAGCCTCTGCTATAGCTTTTGTCATATTTGTTTCTAAATCCTTGTCTGAAGAAATTAAACCTCAGCCTAGCACTCAGGAGCCCTCTGTGGAGAAGACTGGTACCACAGATTTGGGGGAGAGATTTTCAAGCACTTAGGGTATTTAGGAGCACAGATCCAATTGACTTTTGTTGGAAATGTATTCCTAAATCCCTTAAGCACTTTTGAAAATCTTCCTCCTGATCAATAGCTATTGATTAATTGATTATTGGCTAGAACTATAAGAGCATTGAGCCCTTAAAAATAAAAAGACATTTTTTGTTAAAAGAGTTGGATATGATTTTAATTTTTATACAGTGCCACCATATTCACTTATCCTTCTGCAGCCTGCTTGTGGTAACTCTGAAGGTTAAAAGTATTTTCTATTTTATAGCAGGGAAATTGAGGGAAAAACCTGCACCCAAAGAAGACATCTATTTTTTTTAAAGCAACTTTTGTGGTCAGTTGATTTTCTGATGGAGTAGCCATACAGGTACAGATGCCAGCTCTGCAGAATCCCTGGAATATGTTTGATTTAGATTGATTTGAGCCCTTACATTCACAGGTAGTAAGTAGGCCAGGTGTAATTATCAGGTAGAAAAACTGATACTCTTTTCTAGAGCTATTCTTAGCACTTTTGGGTGGCCTAATGACACCAATTCATCCCCACCTCCTGAAATTTAACTGATTCCTCTCCATCCTGAGTAAAGCAATAGGGGTCAGGCTGGGGGGAGCTAGGTAAAGGGAATATTTGGATAACCACTAACAACTCCCTGCTGCAAGAGAAGTGGACACCAGCTGTTTATGTGGGGTCATAGTTACCAATATATATATATATGTTGTGGTATGCCAGCCCCCCTTTCTGGCGCTCACCCACTGGCAACAGTCCCTATAGGCAGTGGGGCCTGAGGTAATCCCACTCCAGTCCGGGTAAGTCTCTGGATCTTCCCCTCTCTTTGGCCCTTCCCTACAGGGCAAGCGGGTGCAGGCCTTTCTGTAGGCCTGAGGGGCTGTCTCCCCAACCTTAGCAACCTCTCTCTCCAAACCTCTATCTCCAAACCTCTAGCAGCTCCTTCCTCTCCTCCTCCCAGTCTTTAGTGCAGGCAGGGTTTAAGTACACCTGGTTCTTGATTGGTTCCAGGTGCCCCTGATTGCCCAGTGTGGGTTTACGTACACCTGGGTAGGCTCTTAATTGGCTCCAGGTGCCCCTGATTGCCCAGCTGTAGCCTCTCTCCTGCCTGTAGGGAAGAGGGCTTTGAGCATTCTAGGGCTCACATATTGGCCCTGAAGTACCCTGCCGTAGCCATCTGGCTTGGCTTTACCACAATACATATATATAAATTAAAAAGCAAGATCTTGGTGCTTCCAGATCCCTGGTTCTTGGAGAATTTTGTGTCCATTCTTGTGAATGTTGTTACTTCTATTGTGGTCTACAAATATTCATTAATGAACCATCAAGAGAGTCCTGTGAAGTAGAGAAGTTCCATTATGCTCATTTTGCAAAATAGGAAAACATAGATAGAAAAGTTTAGGCCCACAATTTCAAACTCAATAGATTAAAATTGGGTATCTATACCCATATGTAGCTATTTAAACTCCCATTACCTTTCAAAGTAATTTGATTAAGGCTACATAAGGAGTCTGTATCAGAACCAGTTAAGCACACAGGAGTCCTTTGCTCTCAGTTCTGTGCTTAGTTCATTGTACCAGGCTGTCTCCTTACACTACTGATCTATTCTCCTCTTGTGGCCAGAGGTCAAAGCAGAGCAGCCCACTGAAAGAGACCACCTTTTGAGCTACACAGAGTAGTTCTTCTTTCATTCATTATGCTCATTTTCTCTGATCATCTTCTGAGTTTGTTCAATAATCACTCAAACTGCATGTGCAAATTTGTTTGTGTAAGTAGAATAAAATCACATCTTTATATTACTTTCAATAAAAAAGACTAGCAATTACTTTTTATCTAACTGAAACCACCTTTTTCTCTCCTAGCAAAGATTGAAATATTTGTCCAGGAAAAAGCCAGTCAGAAAACAAAGGGAAAAGGTTTCCTTTAGGTAGAGGTGATTCTGTTCAATTATTAACTTCTTTATTCAGGGCATCTTACTTGGATTTTGGACATTTAAAAACGAGTGTCCAAAATGTTCTGTTACATCTATGTAATCCCACCAGTAGCCTTCTTCAGCTATAACTAAGTCCAAATTTGGCTTAAGGGGGACAGATAGGTAGAGGTCATTCTTTTCAAGGAAATAGTATTCTTCCATTTACCCTTTAAACAATTTTGAAAGTTAAACATATATAAGACTTAAATATTGGGGGCCAAATTCTGCTCACAGGAGAACTGGAAATGCCATCATAGGAAAGGTTTCACTTCATACTGCTCTGCTCATTGATTTCTGCACTGTTGTGGTTTGCAGTACTGATCATTGCACCATGATCCTTCATGTGCAGCAGAATTGTATGGTTTTATTCATTTGCATGATGTAAAGCATATTGGTTAGGGGAAGTAGTCCCTTGCCTCATTTCGAAATCAGCCTAATTTAAAAATATTAACAATGGTACATATAATTTTGACACCATTTCATCCAAAGGTCTCAGGTCAATTAAGAGACACTTGAGTCATCAAGTCCATGTACAGTACCTATCTCTTAAGAAGCCACAAAGATTCATTTAAAAGAAACCTTTGACAAATCTGACTCTTGGTGACACAGGCGTGATAGGAATTGTATTTATGTTGCGTGTAGAAGTGTTAATTTTTCAAGTAGACTAATATTGATCTTGAAACAATACTTCTTATCATAGTTTACCCTATCGCCAACCTTCTCCCTTACTCAAAGCCTATCAACATTCCAAGAAAACCAACACTTAGAGGCCAAACCAATTGATATTCTGTGTAATTCTGCAGATCAAAGAATGTTTATCCTCCCAGCGGGACATAACTAGCTGAAATGGCTGACCTGTAGATGCACATTAACAGACAAATAAATCTTGCATGACTCTACAGTTGGGACAGGAGAGTCAAACCTTATCTTATACTCATTTGAAAAGAATTGATTTGTCTTCCTAAACTCTAGTTATGTAGCCTTACATTTCAGCCTGATTCCCAGTGCCTTCAACTATTTAATTTTAATGTTTCTTCCTTCCAGAAGTACTGTGAGAACTCCAAATATCTCATTATCTTTTATGAAATGCTATCCTATATCATCCAGATGATGCTGTATCTTACCCCAAGATTACTTCATCTTTTACACCTGTGGTAAACTAGATAAAAGAATATGGTATTTTCCTCTAATGTTTTTAGGTTGGCATCCTGGCAATGGATTTCAAAATATACTGACTCCTTTTGGGTGAAAAGAGGAAAGTCTTATTCTTTGAATTTTATCCTTTAGTTATTGGTGTCCAGAAGGTTTGAACCACCATGGCATGTTCTACCTTTGTTCTGTTAACTTCCCTCTGTGTTTTCCCTGAAGACTGAGTGCAGAATATGGTCTTGAAGGGGAAACAGAAAAAACTGTCATCCAAAGCAGAAACAGCTTTTAGAAGGATGAGCTATAGCACATATAAAGGA
This sequence comes from Mesoclemmys tuberculata, assembly GCA_007922155.1. Taxonomy (NCBI): domain Eukaryota; kingdom Metazoa; phylum Chordata; order Testudines; family Chelidae; genus Mesoclemmys; species Mesoclemmys tuberculata. Next base: position 47,439,161 of record ML675601.1, read on the forward strand.
AAACTGGGTGTTCACTCTCTTGAAAGTGAGTAACTGACCAATCATGATATTAGGAGTGGGAGGAGAGAAAGAGAAATTTCCCTCAGTCTTTTCCTCAGAGTTGCCCTTTGCCCTCTTCTCTTTGCTATGGTGCAGCTCTTTACTCACTGAGACAAGTGATTTAAAAGATGTCACTGTGTTTTAACACTTTCCACTTCACCATTTGATACTTCTCTTCCCTTAATACTCTCAAAAAGCAAAGAAGCATTTTTAAAAAATCTAAAAATAAAGCCTATCACAGTCAGTTTAATTATGTCACTCATGGGTGTGAAAAATCCACATTCCCTGAGTAGCACAGTTAAGCCAGTCTAACCCCTAGTGTAAACAGCACTAGGTTGATTGAAAAATTCTTCCATCAACCTAGTTATCATCTCTTGGGAAGGTGGATGCCTATGCCAATGGGATAACCCTTCCTATCAGCACAGGTAATGTCTACTCTGAACTTCTACAGCAGTGTACCTGCAGGGTGCCTCTGTAGCATTTAAGTGTAGACAAACCCTTAGAAACTTTCTCTCTCAGATGGTGTAAGCTGAGTTCCCTCCCTCTTTCTCTAAACTCTTCCTCCAGGGTTGAGTCTAACCAATAAAGATTATTAACTATAAATGATTTACTATTGATAAAGTGACATCTGGTTGTAAAAATGTATCAGAGGAAGAAAAATGGGCCTTTTTAACTTCAGCCCTTCTCTTTTATTATGATGTTGCAGAAAGGGAACATATGACATGCTTTGCTCTATGGAAGAAATTCAGCTCAGGGTGGAAGGCCTATGCACCACTTAAGGCTCACTTAAGCCCTATTTTTAGATCATAAATTGAACTTAAATGCTGTATGGCCTTTGTACTACCTCTCTATCTAGCAGTGAATTTCACTCTATGTCCAAAACTTTGCACACCATAGTAGTAGTTATCGCTCCCATGGGTGAAAACTTCCTAGAAAATGATAAGGATTAATAAAAGCTTCTTCAAATATATACTTTTTGCTTTTATTTATCAATTTGAAAAACTGTTACAGCAGTACAATGCAAGACAGAGTTAGATATATTTCAAATCAAATATCGTATAGTGTTAGATTTTTCATTTTTAAATGAAAATTATAACTTGATTAACAGCATTGTACTAAAGCTTGTCCTATTTCTTAGCTAATGCATGTAACACAGAAGTAGATCAGGAACAATGGGTAATATATGTATGACAGCAATATTTTGCATCCTGTGGCTAAGATTTGCATATGTGTGGGTGTTAAGAAAGTCATGAGGCACACCAAAACTAAATAAATGTAATATAAAAATGCAAAACTCTCCATAAACTATGAATATTGGAAATGGAATTTTGACATTAGTTGTTGAAAGGCTTCTGTTAAATGCACTTTTGAATTTCTCACTTACTGTACATTTGTAAAATACAACTGTTTCAGCAAAGTTTCACACCATGGAAAAGTACCTATTGGAGGATTTTCAACACGGTAATCCCAAATTACTGAAAGCTCTTCTGAAGATTTAATACAGAGTTGAGGGGGCAATTTGAAATCTCCTGACCTCTTAATCACTTTTCCCAAGGAAAGCCTCTGTGCTTCTTTTTAATTCTTTCTCAGAGTCTCCAAGAAAGAAAGAAATTAGACAAATTCCCTAATATTTTTCCCCCTTCAGGAATTAACTTCCAGGACACCACAAAATAAGTAGCATAACATTGCCAAGGAAAACAGATCTGCAGTAAACATCATTAAGTTGTGAGTTGTTAAAAACATGTCCAACCTCCAGTTCACTAGTTTTTCAGATTAGGAGGCTCAGAGGATTTAGTAACAGGATAGAAGGCTTCTATAACTGCATATTCAGCTAAGGTCACTAGTGAAACATTTAGTGACTTGTGAAATGAGTGGGTCTGAGTCACCATCAGAACTGAGAGCAGTTGATACTTCTTCTGTCAGTAGAAACAACAAGAATGAATAGATTCCTCTCTCACTCAGGACAAGAATGGCTCCTCACTCACTCTGAAGAATAGAGACTCATTAACAGGATGATGGTAAAAGGCTTACGTTGTTGTGCGGGCTGAACTTTTTTGTGGATAACTGAAGAACTTCAGACTGAAGGATATTCAATCTGGCAACTTTCACAAGCATTACATTAACTTAAAATAACAGGTATTACTGCCATTCTTGTAAAAGCCTAAACAAATGCTGAAATCAGAGGGGGCGGGTAACTCCTAGGTGTAAAAATAAACAAAAAAACCCACACCAAAAATTATTAGAGAAAATGCATTAACTGAGTCCATAAACAGTATTTTATACCCCAAAATATTTCACAAAGTATATTGTTTGCTGGTTATTGTTGTTTGACTTTAATTAAATTCACCAAGATGATGCATGATCCTTGTATTATTGGAGACATTCCAGAAAATAAAAATGTGGTTGCTCACCATATGGGTTTTTCTAGCTTGCAAATCATAATGAACTATCTTTCATCTAAAACTTAAACTGAAGCCTGGGGAGGGGGTAGAGGAGAAATCATGTTTTTGAATATACTCAGAGAACATAGTTATAAATAACAGATCCTGATATAATTTGTCTTTCAACAGATAAAAGGAAAGGAAAGAGAGAAAATTTTCCATGTATATTTTCTTTGAAAATTTAGGCTCCCGAATGTTATTAGGTTTACCATACAAGTACTCTAAAGTTAGGAAATGACAGATTTATAGTAACTTGTGCAACTTTAATTCAGCACCTTTAGGCATATGCATTATGATATAGTCTTTAGTTACATGATCACCTGTTATTTTTTTTTCCAAAAGTATCCTCTGCCTCATTTAGTGCACATGACGGAAGGTGATCACTTAATGGAGAGGTATTAAATATTACTTTATATTAAAAATTAAAAATTATTTTTATACTCATTCAATGGGTGACCTAATGCCATAATTATTCTACAACATCCAAACTATTTTTCCTGGGCATGGCAAAAAGGCATATCCCTGACACTAGCTCCTTGCTCCAAAGCCTGAAGGTGCTAGAGCTTGTCAATGAAATGATTTAAAGAACTTTTTTAACATGGGCAAAACAATGTACTTTTCCCTATTCTTGTCTCATGAATGAATGAACCATATTTGCTGAATTTTTCCAAAAAATTCAGCTCACAGCACACTCACCATTGAAAATTTCACCCCAATAGTTAAAATGTAGCAACATTATAAGCAACAGAAAACAGGTCTTATATTTAAAGTGTCAGGCAACCTTAACTATAAGCATCACTACTCATGCTGCCTATAATATCAAACAGCGATGTTTCACCATATAATATAAATTCCTTCTTAGCTGGTAATGAAAGGCACCCAGGATAGAGTTTGTTTAGGGCCCACTCCTGTGAGATGCTGAGCATCCCTCATGAGTTGTTCGGTGTCCCCAACTCCCACTGAACTCAGAATCAGGCTTTTAACATCAAATTCTCTGAATGGGGCAAAAAGTGCTCACATAAAAGTGTCTCTATGTTGTGAACACCAGAAGCCAGTCTAGCACACAATTACCAACATCGTGTGCACAACTATTTTTGCAAAGGACCTCTACCTTTTGATATGGTAATTGAAATGGCCCTCTATCTTGGATATGGTAATTAGAACAACTGCAATACTGTATCTGAAATGTTGATTAACTGGCATTGTAATCTTACTACTGGGAGAATTGCCTTTCAAAGATATTGCTGCTGAGAATATCACTGTTTTTAGGCTGGAGAGCAAGTTAGGAAAAGATGGGTCCAATGAAATTGGAATTTACAAATACTTCTCTGATGCTTGGAAACGCAGAGTTAAGCAAGCCAATCAATTCATCATTTTGAATTGTATCACTGCAGGAAGACCACTCAAACTGCAGGTGCAATGTCAGTCATAGCACTCCTCCTGGGTATCTCCTTTAAGAAAGAGTATTTATTTCTTGTCCCTGGTATCCAGTTTGTATTCCTACAGCAGACTGGTAGATAGTAATTCAGGCAGCAGCATAGGTAATAACCTATGAATGGGATGTAGAGTGCCCATTCCTTCTGCTAACTCTCAGGTGGCCCTTGGACAAGGCCTATTATCTGTTCTAGCCTGAATCTAAGGAAAATCAAAGCAGAAGTGCAAAGAAAAATAAGAGACATGAGGGGCAAATGATGGAGTAACAAAGGTGAAGAAATAGAAGCGCTAGCTGGTAAAAATGACTCCAATGGGCTTTACAATGCTCTCAAAGAAGTGTACGGACTAAAAAGTAGCACCATCACTGCAGTAAAGAGCGCTGATGGAAACCAACTGCTGACAGGTAAGCAAGACATCACCAACAGAAGGAAAGAGCATTTTTCCACCTTGCTAAACCAAGCAGGAAATGTGGATCCTGGTGCAACAGAAACTCTGAACCAACTATCTACCCAATATGACTGCAACTGTCCAATTAATATGAATGAACTTGAGAAGGCTATCAAGAGCATGCAGGGTGGTAAGGCACTGGGACAAGATTGGATTCTTTCCGAAGTGTATAGGCATGGAGGAGAAGAACTGAAGTCCCAACTACTCACTCTATATAACATGGATTGGGAGAAAGAAGAACTTCCCCAGGACTTCAAAGATACAGTAATTGTCGTTATATACAAATGCAAAAGTGACAGATCAGATTGTGGAAAACATTGTGGTATCTCTCTTCTGTCAGTAACAGGAAAATTCCTTGCCACAACAATACTAAATAGACTCAAAATAATATCAAAACAAGTGCTACCTGAGAATCAGTGTGGTTTCAGAGTAGGAGGGTCAAAAAACGACATGATATTCTCTCTTAGACAACTAAAAGAGAAATATGTAGAGCAGCACAAAGACCTCTATGTGGGTTTTATTGAATTCTCAAAAGCTTTCAAAATGGTTGATAGGAACACTCTCAGAAAAGTTCTAATAGCCTATGGATGTCCTGAGCACTTTGTTAATATCATCAGGCAGTTTCACAACAATATGAGTGGAAGAGTATCAGTGGCAGGAATTGTGACCAAAACCTTCCCCATAAGCCACATGGTGAAGCAGGGCTATGCGCTTGCTCCAACCCTCTTCACTTTATTCTTTCCAGTAGTGCTCTCAAGCATGAATGCAAATCTCAGCACTGGCTTCCATGTACGTATGAGAAGTGATGACAAGCTATTGAATCTTGCCAAGTTGCATGCTAATACCAAGGTAAGAGAAGAGTGTGTTAGGGAGCTTCTCTTCACGGATTATTAGGCCTTGATTGCTCACACCCAAAAAGATATACAGGAAATCACAACAAGTTTGGGTTGAAGAGTAACACAAGTAAGACCAAATTACTGTTCTAACCAGACAACACAGAAACAATGTTAGACCAGATATTGCCGTCAGTGGTGAAGATCACAAGAGTGTTAACTCCTTCATTTACCTGGATAGCACAGTGACAAATGACAACTCTGTAGATGCTGAGATAACTTCACTTCTTAAAGCCACATCCAGGGTTTTTGGCAGCATCAAAAAGCGACTTTGGTCTCAGCGTGGAATGAAACTGGCTACTAAAGTCAACGTCTACAGAGCAATGGTGATACTGTCTATAGGCTACTCTGTGGAGAAACTGACACTGTATAGAAGACATCTGAAAAAGTTGACAAACCTCCAAGTGAGCACTTGTGGCAAATCATGAACATCAAGTGACAAGACTGAATTCCTAACACTGAAGTATTAGCAAGAGCTGAAATGCCCAGTGTAGAAGCACAAGTTACTTCCTCATAACTAAGGGGTCAGGATATGTCATCTGTATGCCAGAACACCAGCTTCCGAAAATCCTCTTTTATGGTGAACTGAAGGAAGATAAATGAGGTAGGGGTAGTCAGAAGCTACACTTCAAAGATGTCCTTAAGAGACATGTCAAGACAGTGGGCATTGATGTGGACACATGGGAGACATTGGCAGAAAACCATGTACACTGGAGAAATGCTGTATCTGAGGCCATTGAAAAGGTAGAAGAAAAACGATTAGCAACTTATCAGCATCAACATCAGCTAGGACACATGGCTCGAAACCAACAGAGAGACATATCCTGTCCTCAATGTGGCCAATGTTTCCGTTCAAGAGATAGACTTGCATCTCATCAGCATGCGGGAAAGTGCTAGCTGCTCTCTATAGTCATCGTTTGTGATGGACAGCCAAAGATAGTAATTGTAGAGTCAGGAGGGAATTTAATACACATCCATTTTTGCATACAGTGAACATTTTAATATCTGCACCTTTGTTGGCATAAATGCTGTCATTTTATATGTTTACCATATATGTGGAGATGGAAATAAAATATAGAAGAATATGTCCCCCTTCCTCCATATCCCTCCCAAAAGGAATCTGAAGCAGATGTCCTGATTCTTTATTTTGAAACAGAACATCTCACTTCTATTGACCACGTCAGCTTGGAGAGCTCCAACAGGTTTTGTGTGGGCAGCTCTTGCATTTGGACATGTAACCCCAATTTGTGCAAGACAGTATTTTCAATTATTCAACAAAAGGCACAGCCAAGAATCCATCAATACTGATGCACGTCAGGCAGCTTTGAGCCATCCTGTGCTTAAATATTTGCTTTGACATTTCCTAATAAAAGCCTTCGTAATGAAAATTCCTTGACATTTAATAGGCCTAGGCTCAGCACTTTTTGGCCAGGGCTGCAAAACATTGTGCCACCAACATCATGTGCATCATCCTCCTGCCAAAAATAAAATGACAGAGTCATGTCTATAGTCTCACTGCCCTCCCCCCTCCCACAAACCATTATCCACCATGATCATAACCCAGCTTTCAGAACCATAAAGGAGGGTACTAAGGACACATGCCTGATAAACAGACACCTTTGTGTTCAGGATTAGTAACTTGCAGTTCCAAAAATGTGAGGTAAGTTTGCCAGAGGTGTTATGAGAACAGATGCATTGCCAATTCTAGCATCAAGTTCCCTATCAAAGTTAGCAGAAGTGATCCACGTTGTACAGAGTTTCATTATTGACATAGATTTTCGGTGGAATGTTAGTATCTTGTGACATGATACCTGTTTGCTTGATATTGATTACCATGTCAAACTTGGTGCATGCATCAGAAAACTTTTTTTTCATGACTGCAGTTCATCTGTTGAATTGAAGACAAATGCAGCGTCATCTGTGAAAACCAGATCCTAAATAATAAGCTGGGTGACATGCCTTCTATTCTGGAATCATCGGATGTTAAACAAGCTGCCATCCATGCTTGATACAATTAGTATGCTAGATTGACCATTTCCAAAGGTGTACTTAAGAAGAATAGAGAAGATGCCAAAGCCAGATAAACTTGTGTGTGTAAATTTCTGTGTAAATCTGTATTTAGATGTCCACAGGCTCAGTTTACATGTGTAACTGCATGTGTAGTTTTTTGGTGCACACACTAAGGCTTCTAATCACTGAAAATGTGGCTAGCATGTGCCTATATGAGGACGAGTGCTTGCAAGAATAATAGGGGTCAGATTTTTCTGGATGTGATAGCGGATGGATTTCTTCATCAAGTAGTTGAAGTACCTACGAGAGGGGATGCCATCTTAGATTTGGTTTTGGTGAGTAGTGAGGACCTTGTAGAAGAAATGGTGGTAGGGGACAACCTTGGTTCGAGTGATCATGAGCTGATTCAATTCAAATTAGATGGAAGAATAAACAAACGTAGATCTGGGATTAGGGTTTTCGACTTCTCAAGGGCTAATTTCAAAGAGTTAAGGAAATTAGTTAGGGAAGTGGATTGGACGGAGGAATTTGTGGGTTTAAATGTGGAGGAGGCCTGGAATTACTTTAAGTCGCAGCTGCGGAAACTGTCGGAAGCCTGCATCCCAAGAAAGGGGAAAAAAACTATGGACGGGAGTAGTAGGCCAAGCTGGATGAGCAAGCAACTCAGAGAGGGGATTAGGAAAAAGCAGAAAGCTTACAGGGAGTGGAAAAAAGGCGGGATTAGTAAGGGAAGCTACCTTAGTGAGGTCAGAACGTGTAGGGATAAAGTGAGGAAGGCTAAAAGCCACATAGAACTGGACCTTGCAAAGGGAATCAAAAACAATAGTAAAAGGTTTTACAGCCACATAAATAAGAAGAAAACAAAGAAAGAAGAAGTGGGGCCGCTATACGCTGAGGATGGAACGGAGGTTAAGGATAACCTGGGCATGGCTCAATATCTAAATAGGTACTTTGCCTCGGTCTTTAATAAGTCTAGTGAGGAGTTTAGGGATGATGGAGGGATGACGAACGGGAATCTGGATGTGGTGGTGGATATTACCGTATCTGAGGTAGAGGCCAAACTTGAACAGCTTGATGGGACAAAATCGGAGGGACCGGACAATCTCCACCCGAGGATATTAAAGGAATTGGCGCGTGAAATTGCGAGCCCGTTAGCGAGAATTTTTAAGCAATCGGTAAACTCGGGGGTTGTGCCGTACGACTGGAGAATTGCTAACGTAGTTCCTATCTTTAAGAAAGGGAATAAAAGTGATCCGGGTCCTGTTAGCTTGACGTCTGTCGTGTGTAAGGTCTTGGAAAAAATTTTAAGGGAGAAAGTAGTTAAAGACATTGAGGTCAATGGTAATTGGGACAAATTGCAACATGGATTTACTAAAGGTAGATCGTGCCAAACCAACCTGATCTCCTTCTTTGAGAAGGTGACGGGATTACTTAGACAGAGGCAATGCGGTAGATCTAATTTACCTCGATT
>ML675601.1:47452895-47483936 GCA_007922155.1 Mesoclemmys tuberculata
GGTCAGACTAGATGATCATATTGGTCCCTTCTGACCTATGAGTCTATAAGCACAAACTCAGTTATTTATTAGTAAGACCATAAACTTACTGCACAGTTCAAGAATATAACATTATAAGCACATTTCATGCAGGTTAATCAAGAGTGTTTGCAGAAATATGGCTGAGAGCAGGTTAGTGTGCCACGGATAACACAGGGAGCTTGAACTGATGAAGTGAAATGTAAGAAATCAAGTAAAATAATCTAAGCAACAACCATTACATTATCTTTAGATAATGAAGCATTCCTGTTGTTACAGCAAGACCTTTAGGTTAGCTGCTCTGTTTTTAAAAATAGAATTGAGACATTCCCATAGTTAAAAATAAAATGTTCTTAATTTTAGTCAATTTTTATAGCAAATACTTTGTATGCAATTTGGTATATTTATATTGCCACTATTGCCATTTCCACTAATGTCAAAAACATTCTCCTTTTAAAGAAAGGAAGAGAGTGGCCAAATGTTTGTATATTGGGGCTGGTGTACTGGTCTGGTGCACCAGTTGGCAAAGCAGACCCAGCCTCAGATGCAGGGAGGCTGCACAGCAACAGCACAGCAAAAAGAATGGTCATCATCAGCTGGGAAAGTGTAGCACCTCTCTTTACCAGCTTTCAGCTGTGGAGCTCTGTGGAACCCCAGCAATAAACTAAAGTGGTACACTACTGCCTCTTACCTGCCCCCGCTCAGTGTGGATGCTACTGAGGTGCCAGGCAACTAGCATGGACAGGTAACTAATTATTCTACCCTGTGCAATCGGGTGTGAATCTAGCCATGTTAGTGTTCAAATAATCTTTGATGATTGAGTTAACAATGATATACTAAAGTATAGTCTGAGAAAACCTTAAATGGCTTATGTCTTGGATGTCTCAGAGACCACCTTTCTTCTTGGGTCTATTACAACAGATGAAATTATCCCAGGCACTTGAACTACCATCCTCACTCATTTAATCATGAGGCAGCTGGAGAAGAGGTATTCTCAATTAGGGGTCGTCAACTGTGGAAGTAGCTAAATCCATATGTTCTCCAACTTTTTCATATCTTTGTTAGTTTGTCTTATCATAGCCCCAAGAAGTGCAGGTCATGGACCAGGACCTCAGTGTGCTAGGTGATGAGCAGACACAGAACAGAAGGATGGTCCCTGCTCCCAGGAGATTACAATATCATGGAACACACTCTAAAGAACAGGTTGTTGTGGACCTCCTGCCTAGTCATTCTCAATCACATACACCACCTCCCCTTCCACTACTGATTGTGCGACGTCTCTCTAGTAAACAAGAGAAATTAATTAAAGGAAAATATTTAAGTATTTTAGCTGTTTATAATGCAGTGATTGTGCTATCATATTTTGCTCTTCATTTAGTCTCCCACTCCCATCTGTTCTGTTCTTCTGTCACATCCTTCTCTCCTGTACATATTTCTCTGCTACCTGATTCTCTTCTTCTCCTTTTCTCTTGCGTGTTCCAGTAGCAAGGAGGTGTCAGTATCATGTCACTTGTCAGTTCTCTATAGGCCCAACCAGTGCTGTGTGGCATGCAGCCTGAGAATTTCAACTCTAGTCATTAAGAGGAGCAAAGAACCTTTCTCTTTATAGATTAAGAGTTTATTTAAATCTTATCCTGAGTTATTTCAGTCTACTACCCTAAATGGTTTTCAGTAGACTTAATGTCCCCAAAAATGTATACTTTTGCCTCATAAATCCCCTGCAGTTTTGCTGAGGATGCAGTAAACTATTCAAATAGCTTTTGAAGAAGAAGCATTCATATCTTAGTTTGGTATCAGACTCCAAATGGAAGGAAAGTGGGATTTTAGGCCCATCATATACTGATGCTTTTTGCTCTGTGGCTGCCACAACCTGAGGCCAGATCTTCAGCTAGTAATCAATGCCAAGTTATAAACTACCTTGTTCACCATTTTTAGATTGGTTATTCCAAGAATATCAGACTTTCATGATTTTCATTCCTTGGATAGTTGTCTGAGACCTGTTCAGTAGTCCTGCAGCCCTTATCAGTGCACAGTGTACAGGAACTCCTTGAGTATCCAACACAACCTATATCAGAACTGTCTATTCAAAAGCAGGGCAGGATTTGTGGTGGATAAGGTAATATCATCTTCAGAGCTCTGTGTACCTAGAAAGCTTCTCTTTCACCAGCAGAACTTGGTCCAATAAAAGATATTAGCTTGTCCGCCTTGTCTTGCTAATATCCTGGGACCAACACAGCTACCACAACACTATAAACAGCATTGCTTAAGTCATTTTTTCTTCTTAATTGTTCTGTCTCTGTTTTTCTGCATTGTTCCTGGTATTGTAGAAATAGCACACACTCTACTTGTTTGTTTATTTATGTCTTCATGTTTGTCATCTTTGCCAGTTAAAGGAATGAAATTAAATCTGCCCAAAATTGATCAGATTTAGGCTAAGCGCACACAAATGGCAGCAAATTTGCTGCCATCAGATCGATTTTTCTGATCGATTGTATGGCAGTGAAGACACGCTTAATCAATCCAGAAGTCAATCTGTTAAAGCCATCTCCAAAAAAGCTGCGTCGATGGGAATGCATTTTCTGCTGAGGCAGCACAGTGGAGACGGTGCAATAAAGGAAAGTAATGTAGTTGACAGAAATTACACAAACTATTCTGCATAACTTGCGTGAGTCCCATTGACTGCCTCTGAATTTTGCAAGGAGTGTAGACATGCCCTTAGATATTTTCTGAGAAGCTTTCTCATGATTTTAGCCACTATGGACTTGAAACCAGTTTGGGATTCAACAAATATCAAAATCATAATGAAGATTTTGTATCCAGTTATTCAAGTACAAACCCTTTTCTCCCCCCTTTCCCTAATCAGAAGGGGTTCCAATCCATGGGTCTGACTTTGACTGATATCCACGGATAAGTACAATTTGATATATTTGTGTTTATTTCATCATAGTAGTTGCATAGAGTGGAAAGATATATAGCAGTCTGCATATATTTTATGATAAAGGCAGGGTAAGTTACTGAACAGCAAGCAAATGTATGAATTTATAGTGCACTAACTACTCCACATTAACTCCCCATGTGTCCTCTCTTACTGCACACTAAAAGTGTCCTCAGGTAGTACAGTTTAAAGTGTATTAAGCTAACGCACACAAAAGCACTTTTAGTGAGCAGTAATATACTAAAGTTAATGTGGGGAGTTAATGTAGAGTAGATAGTGCATTATAAATTCACATCCTTGCTTGCTGTGTAGACTAACTTCTACAGCACTAACTTTCTGTGTAGACAAACCCTTTGTTCTGAGGCAGGTTAATGTATTCCCTTCTCCCTTATCCTCAACAAGGTATTGACACTTCACACTTGCATTTCTGAATTATATTAGAGTAGCCTCATACTGGTGATGTGCACTTGGGCAATAATAGGGGATTTGATGTAGCAATCAGTCAAATACTGTGAAAAGAGCACATACATACAAATATATCTGAGACAAAAATGACTTTTTTAGTATGGTATAGTGATTAGATTTAATGGTTTGCGTATTGAAATGACAGCATTGAACACTTCAGGCAAGTGGCTAAGGAAAAGTGGGAGGACTGATGACCTTCTTCAGGCAGAAATTGCAACAATAGATAGTACAGACTCATTTCTGCTGGCAAGCCACATTACACGTGTTAAAATACCCAAGTTGCTGCCACCCGTTTGTGTGTGTGTATAGATGGATAGATACAGTACGTCAGCAACAAAGAAACAAAAATTACTGATTCAGAAGATCTTTACAGTTTCAGATATGTGCAACATTCTTCTCAAGATTATCTGTAATTTCAGGATTGGTCCCTTACATAGTAGAATTAGACTTCCTATGGATAGTTGCATACAAAACATTCCTCTTGCATACCAAAGATTCTTGCAATTTTTTTAATTAAACCACATGCCTTGGGCTAGATTTATCCATGCAGGCATTAGGGAAGTGAATTACATCTCCTTGCCCCCATAGAAGCATATGCACCAGATGGGAGATTTACCTTGGGTGAAGACAGATGAAGGATACTTCTTCAGCACTCCTTTGGGGTTTCAACTGGAGATCTTTTTACAACCTGGAGAGCTCTGCTTTGAGGACAAGAAGGCTAGCTGATCAATTCAGCACACACAACCTGGGTGCCCTAGCCTCATCTCATCCTCACTGAAATCCAGCAGTTCCATCTAATGATAATGGAAGCAATATTTTCCTAGCTGTGTAATCACTGTAGGACTGAGTACTATAAGCAAAAAATGAAATTTCAGTGTGTTCACGATAATTTAATACACTGAAAGAACAATAGATGCAATAAAAGAGTTACAACATTTCAATTGTAATGATGAGTTCTTCCTTTACCCTTATGTCTCTTTGAAGATTTTAAAATAGAGTTTTAAAAACTCCTCTTTTTTCAGTTATTGTTTCTAGAAAATTTGTCCAGTAGGTCACTTTGTTCAAAGCTACACTCAATTGGAGAAAATATATCAAAGAAAAAGCAATACGCTTTAAAAAGCTGTTGTTTTTTGTTTAACAGAAAATATTGTTATTCTCTAAAAAAAGATATCCCACTATCTCCCAGTTTTCTCAGTGCCTGGACAAAGGGTAGCTGAAAATAAACCCAGCCACTATGAAGGTGGCAGAGGGAAGCAGTAGGAAAAACTCCTTAGTGGTGGAACAGCCTGCTTTATGGAAAGTTCTAATCCTCTGATTGTCAAGATGGTCTCCAACCTGGCGACATTCCTCACTCTTATAGGGTACATAACTAGCTACAGCTGATAAAATCAGCATCCTCATCTTCTGTCTGGCAAGGAAGCTGCCCAATAGTTTGCCAGATTTAGATTTGGCCATAGACATCCATTGAATGATTTCCATAGGGCTACTCAAAGAATGAGTTACTGTTCAGTATGTGTAAGGGTGGCAGAACATGGCACATCTATGAGCAAAATTAGAGGCTGGTTTGAAAAGGCTTTGAACATAGGTTGGACATTAGGAAAAAGTTTTTCACTAGGAGAGTGGTGAAGCATTGGAATGGGTTACCTAGGGAGGTGGTAGCATCTCCATCTTTAGAGGTTTATAAGCTGAGGCTTTACAAAAGCCTCGCCAGGATGATTTAGCTGAGGATAGTCCTGCTTTGAGCAGGGGGTTGGACTAGATGACCTCCTGAACTCTAATATTCTATGATTCTATGATTCTATGATTTATCCCTGTAATTTTAATGGCAATGTGTTGGGGACAGGGGATATGTGTTTGTTGTTCCTGGAAAATGAGCTTGATAAAGAGGAAAGATGTAAGTGGTGGTGTCAGGCATTTTTCAAGGTTTCATTTCTGTGTTTTTAGCAAGAAATGAAAACTTTTTATTTGCTAGCTGTGTTTAATGTTTTAACTCAGACTTTGTTTGGCTGGCCATGAGGAATGAGTTCTGTGATCCTTGTGTTTTTGACTGAATACAATTAATTTGTTCTTCTGGTGTGTTCTGTGGTTTTGACATATTTCACAGAGAGCTTCTGGCACTAATCTTGGTATTATTGGTGTCTAAATGATTGAAAAAGTGAAGTGAAAAAGTGAATCTAAGATCCAGTTACAAAGGAAAATATTGAAAGTACAAATTATTAGTAAAAGGAAATGCTCCAAATACCCATTGACAAACAGAAAAATTCCATTTCCTTGCAAGTGTCTATTTTTTCTGTAACTTTAACAATTAGTGGGTTGCACTTTTTGTTCTTGAAGACAATTTGATCAGCTTGCAGAAACAGTTTCATCATAAAGAGCTGTAAGCTGTTTCAGAAGCAAAGATTAACCTCTAATGGATTTCAGCATATCAGAACCATCTGACAATATTTTTTCACAGTTATGTGGAATTGGGATCACTGTGAATCTCCAGAGACACAGTGTTTCCATTCTGGATAGCTTACACAATGTATTGCAGACCCTCAAAAAATTTACACTAGTGATATAAATTTGAAACCAGAATAATAAGGGCAATTTTTATTGGAATGACTTTACAAACTGATCTTGATAGGGAAGAAAACCTCCTACATAAATTCAGTACCCCTAGTTCATGAGCTTTAGAAGGAAGTTTTCTAAAGCTCACAGAAAACACTTAGTTTCCTATCCAAGCATTAGCAGGAGGCAACTCATTGTCCCACTCAAGGTAATTCTTACAAACATTCACATCTACATGCAGAGTGTATAAGAAGGGTCAATATCTAATAGTTCCTGCTAAAATTCATTTTAGTAAATCAGAACTATTACTCATATCAAAGAAAAGGCCCTTGAATGACAAAGAATCTGTCTTTCTGGCCAGAGCTGAAGAGATGAGTGTCATGGATGACACTTTAAAAAAATAAATTAAACAAGGAGAGAGCTTTGCTGTCTAGAAAGGTAAAATGCAATTTTTATCTCCTCCTTCTTGCCAGCAAAAATATTCCTGTTGGTAAGATTTCATTCCATGGGAAAAGTTTAATAAAACATTAATTTATTGGGAAGGGAGCCGGTTTTTCTACTGTTAATATATAAACTTTGCCCTTTTAGATCTGTGGAAAATAAATACTAACGTTTTACTGGATTTTGGCCCAGATTCACCCAGATTTGAAAGCTGCTTCACCAGCAAAGACCTTGAGGGAAGGTAGGCAGTGACAATCCACCCTGGCTAGAACAGAAAAAGGCAACTTTATCCCTTCTGATCAATGCTGATGGATTTGGCCCACAGATGGATGTGATCTATTTTCTATGTACATTTAGTGCATATTTCCAAATAGAATATTGTCTATCATTTCTGTCCACTTCAAAAACTCACCTGAGAGGGAGATTAGCTGTATAAAAGCCATTGTCTCTCACCAGCGTGTCAACCTAAAACCAGGAGGCCAGACCCTGGATATAGTCTGTGTCCAAAGTAATGTTTGTTCAAAAGAAACCAGTCTAGAGAGGGATACAGGGAAAGGGAGAGAGGGATGAGGTTATTGTGACATTGACTAACCTGTACAACACTTATGCTTAAATCTACAAATGTAGACCCAAGCAGATGACTTTCAAGATGTAAAATCTTAAACGGAAAGTAGATACAGCAGTAGAAAATAGCTACAACCTCACTACACAGGGGGCTTACAGAGGAAATGTGCAGCCAAAATAAGTGGGTTGGACACAGCCAGGTTGGGATTTCTTTTGAGTTCCTAGATACTAAGGTGATGTGTGCCAATGTCAAACCCAAAAATGAATGTGTCTTGGCTGATCTAAGAGCTGTTTCCCATGTCCCCAGAAGAAAAATCAAAGTGGGTCAAGTTGAAGGTGAAGTTTGGAGATTAGCTGCAAAGTGCAGCAGACTAGATGATTCTAGTCCTTTAAAAACTTATTAGAAAAGTATATATATGGTATTTAGGGCCATCCCTTATAAATAGCTAAAAGCACAGCTACAGACTAGGGACCAACAAGTTAGGCAGCAGTTCTGCAGAAAAGGATCTGGGGGTTACAGTGGATAAGAAACTGGATATAAGTCAGCAGCGTGCCCTGATTGCCAAGAAGGCTAATGGCCTATTGGGCTGCATTAATAAGAGCATTGCCAGCAGATCGCAGGAAGTGATTATTCCCCTCTATTCGGCATTGGTGAGGCCACATATGGAGTATCATGTCCAGTTTTGGGCCCCCCCACTACAAAAAGGAGGTGGAAAAGTTGGAGAGAGTCCAGTGGAGAGCAACCAAAATGATTAGGGGGCTGGGGCACAAGACTTATGAGAAGAGGCTGAAGGAACTAGGCCTATTTAGTCTGCAGAAGAGAAGAATGAGGGGGGATTTGATAGCAGCCTTTAACTACCTGAAAGGGGGTTCCAGGGAGGATGGAGCTAGGCTGTTTTCAGTGGTGACAGATGACAGAACAAGGAGCAATGGTCTCAAGTTGCAGTGGGGGAGGTCAAGGTTGGACATTAGGAAAAAGTTTTTCACTAGCAGGGTGATGAAGCACTGGAATGGGTTACCTAGGGAGTTGGTGGCATGTCCATCTTTAGAGGTTTTTAAGTTGCGGCTTGACAAAATGCTCACTGGGATTATTTAGCTGAGGTTAGTCCTGCTTTGAGCAGTGGGTTGGACTAGATAACCTCCTGAGGTCCCTTCCAACTCTAATATTCTATGATTCTATGAAAACCGTGTTAGATAGACTAAAGCTTTGAAGTGTATATTTGTATTGTTAGAGAATTAGAAGAAGATGGTGAATGTATTTGTCTGTTTTTGCCTAGAGGTTAACAATGTAACCAGAAGGTTCCTGTCTGTCACAACATCCTGTTAATTCAGAGATCAAAAGGAGATATTAACATTTAGATAAAACTTGGGTGTAATACTATCATTGTCTCTATTTTTCTTTGATTTTTGTAGTAAACTGTCTATGAATATGAATTGCTTAATGGATAATTCCCTTATGCTGATGAATGCAGCTAATTACCTGTCGCTAATTACACAGGAAATAAAATATTTTACTTCAAAGCCACGGAGATTCCCTCAAGGAATAACTGCTGTCACAAGACTATTAATAACCTTTCAGAGATCTATAAAAGAATTCTAGGGCCCTGATCCTGTCATCTCAGATCTGCTTAAGCTTGATCAGAAGAAGCTTGAGATTCAAGACTGAGGGCTCCAGCTCCAGTCTGGGTTACCCTGGTAATTCTCATGGAAGAATATGAACAAACTTTATGTATGGATCGCTTATAGTATTATAACTTATGGAACGGATTCTGAAAGAACTTTCTGCAACTCAGCAACTCACCATCTCTACTGTGAAACTGACCTAAGAACTTTATTTATATCTATATGTATAATGATCTTTTAACCAGTACTCTCTCTTTTTTCTTTTGTAATAAATCTTAGATTAGTTAATAAGAAATGGCTGTACCGGTGTATTTTAGTAATATCTGAAATATTAATTGACCTGGTGGGTAGTGTGCCTGATCTCTTAGGATTGTTGGAACTTTATATATGATGAACAAGATTTTCAATAATCCTCATCATATTTGACTTGACTGTTTGGGTGGGAACCCAAGGCTGGATTGCTTTGAGGGAGCTGTGTTTTGGTTTATGGGTAACCAGCAATGTATTGTAGAAGCTGTTTTGTTGCTGGTGTGGTGAATCTAATTATTAAAAGTAACCACCAGTTTTGGGGATCATCTGCCCCATTCTTTTCAGTTTGCTCTGAATGAGCAATCTCAGTGTTGCCCCCTCAGCAACCATGGCCACACCACACCTCTGATATTATATCCTGACTATATCATTGCATCTTTCATATAATATGATCACTTTTGATCACAGATATTGCTATCATCTGCTGCCCTTGTAATTAATTAGTTACCATTTAATTCATTTCTTATTGTAACACAACAGATACTATCAAGTACCATCTTGTACTTGTGTATTCCTATTAACCAGGTTTTCTGTTACAAGTTTAAATTTATCATGTCAGGGTCCCTCTTGTCAAAGGTATCTCTAAAGAGCTTTAATTCTCTGTAGAGCTCTATTGATGACAATTTAATCAGTTCTACTTCATGTCTATGATATTAATTATTATGTGTGAAAGGGTTTTTCTTCTCTGAATATAACATTTTAGTCATCTGTTGTGATCTTTACACAGGTTGACGTAATAATGTAAGCTCCAATCCTGCCAACACTTGTCCACATGAGTAATTAACAGCATATGAGGAATCTTATTCAATTCAAGGAAACTTGGTAGACTTACATACGTATAAAGTTACTCATGTTCATAAATGTGTGCAAGATCAGAGCCTTGGTAATTATTTCCATTAATAAAACATTGCCATTAAGAATTTAAATTGATTTGTCAAGTTCCTTTTCTCTAATCTTTTAATTTTCTAGTAATTATTTTTGACACAATTTTTTAAATGTAGAACTATTTTTATTACATAAATCCCTTCCATCAGAACCTCACAAGCAGAGTATTTTTATTTCACTAGGAAATTCTCTCACATCAGAAACATTTTCAGACATCTGTTTAATGGCAATTTTATGTCCTTTCAGAAGCATGAAGGGGCTGGATTGGTGACCAAGACCTGGCCCAATATTACTTAAGAGTTAGATTGTGAAATTACTATCTCCCCAGTGTAAGGGGCACAGTGTGGTTATGCTTCACTTGGAGCAGATGGGAAGGAAAACTGTACAGTATCTGCTTCCCCTCTTGTGCTGCTTCCCATGATGCAGATAGCTGGCATGGGGGCATTCCAGTGCACCTTACATCCTGTTATTTTTCGCTGTATTGCCATGCTAGCTACACCACAATTTGGCTCTAATCTGGTGGGTGAGCTAGCATTGTTTATATTTACTCTGTCAAGGTCCTGTACAGCTTTAAAATAATACTAAAAGAATAATAATATGTCTCAATCCATAATAGTCCTGCATACACACTATCTGTAGACATGGCCCTGAGATGATTATCTTTAATAATATTGCAAAATGTTTTCTCTAGACATGACACGTTCCTTCCTAGAAAACAATATGTTTGTAAACTAAGGGCCTAGAGGTGCACAATTGAAGTCAATGAGGATTTTTCTGTGGACGTTAATGAAAGCTAGTTTGGGCTTTACATGTTTTAAGCATAGATAATAAGGTTCTTACTTTGCATACAGAGGCTCTAGTATGGACCTTTATGCCCCTTCGAAGCCTTATTGATGTCAGTAGGACTCCACATTGACATAAGGGTCATGCCAGCACATCTCTTTCCTGGATCAGACCAAAAAACTTTCCTTAAGATTTATAATATTATTTAATGAAGGTTATTTAATCAAATGCCAGTTTGTTTAGTTTTAGGATTGTGCCATATTAAATTTCAGCATATCCCTATAACACCAGACATAGATTATTATATAGTTATTCAATTTACAAAATATATATCAGATAATTAACTGATATTTAGGCCCCAAATCTGGAAAACTTCCCAGTGTAGGACATCACTTAAAGCATGTGCTTAGGTACTGTCCTGACTAGGGATGGTCTTAAGCACACACTTAAGAGCTTTCCTGAATTGAGGTCTTTATTAGTATACTGACTATCTTAATATATATAAAGAGAGATTAACTTGCAATAATTATGAATAGGTATTACAATATATATTTGTGTATTATTTGATTGTATTTATTGAGGTTTAAACACCACAATTACCAATGTATAAAATACAAAGCCATGATGCTTTTGTTCCAGCTCTGAGAATATCAAGCTAGTACTGGTAACTGCTAAAATAATTTAGCTGTAAACTAGCAATAAACACAGCATTCATCAACACTCTGATGTGTATTTCTACTCCAGTAGTAGCAAACCTCTCTACTTATACACTTACAACATGTAGTTATGGAATGATTTTATCTCTACACCATAATATGTCTGTTTCCTGGCAGGGGGCCTTTTTTAAAATTCAGAGAGATTTTCACCTCTAAACTTCAGAATGCTTGAAAACTATAAAACTTAGTTCTTTTTCTGTATGCTGTTTTATTTCTATTGATCAACTACCTAAAAGTAACTCAATTATTTCATACGTGCAGCACACTATAAATTTCCAAACCATATGCAAAACTTCAAGGTGATGTGCTTCTAATATATATGTTTATAAATCTCCCCATCCATAAGCATTCATAACTCTCACTGACACTAATGTATATGTATATCAGGAGAAGAGCAAAGGCTTAAGTACTATATTGAACCCAACAAATGGTGATGTCTTATGCTGCTGTCAAGCTCAATATGCAAACCAAATTCTTAGCAAATGGACATATTGAACCTGATTCTCATTTACACTAAGGCCACTTTGTACCTCTCTGGTACTGTAAAAATGTCTTAAAGTGAGATTAAGTTATATTTATATCCACTTTGAGGCTTCTAGAGCAGTGTTAAATGGCTTTAGTGTAAATGCCTACAGTTTTATATGGCTATATATCTGCACTTAGATATGTTTAATCAGTTCCCATTCAATTTGACCCACTGAGTATTAGGAATCAGTGTCAGGACTGATTTGTGGTACTTCACAGATTGGTGCTGAACTCAGAAGAATCATATTAAAATGGCTGTCAGATATCACAGGTGAAACTAGCAGACAAGTAAGTATCTTAGAGAGACTCTGATGTTCCATAGACCACATTTACTGGTCACTCTTAAAGAACTGACTCAGACTCGTAGACTTTAAGGTCAGAAGGGACCGATATGATCATCTAGTCTGACCTCTTGCACACACAGGTCACAGAAACTCACCTACCTACTCCTGTAATAGATCCCTAACCTATGACTGAGTTAATGAAGTCCTCAAATCATGGTTTAAAGACTTCAAGGTACAGAAAATGCACCAGCAAGTGACCCATGCCCCGTGCTATAGAGGAAAATGAAAACCCCCCAGGACCTCTGCCAATCTGCCCTGGGAGAAATTTCCTTCCTGTCCCCAAAGATGGCGATCAGCTAAACCCTGAGCATGTGGGCAAGACTCACAAGCCAGACACCCAAGAAAGAATTCTCTATAGTAACTCAGAATCCACACCATCAAATGTTGCATCACAGACCACTGGCATATTTACCACTAGTAGTCAAAGATCAGTTAATTCCCAAATAAGGTTCCATTACACCATCCCCTCCGTAAATTTATTAAGCTCAGTTTTGAAGCCAGCTATGTTTTTTGCCCTCACTGCTCCACTTGGAAGGCTATTCCAGAACTTCACTCCTCTGATGGTTAGAAACCTTTGTCTACTTTCAAATCTAATTCCTGATGACCAGTTTATATCCATTTGTTCTTGTGTCCACATTGGCAATGAACTTGAATAATTCCTTTCCCTCCCTGGTATTTATCCCTCTGATGTATTTATACAGAGCAATCATATCTCCCCTCAACCTTCTTTTGGTTAGGTTAAACAAATCAAGCTCTTTGAGTCTCCTCCATTTACCAACAGTCTGCAACAGTTGTATCTGAGACATGGGCTATGTACACACTGATGGCGGCAAATTCGCTGCTGTCAGATTGATCTATCCTGATAGATTGAGTGGAAGTGAAGGCCCCCTAAATCGATCTGGAAGTCAATTAATTAAAACCACCTCCAGAAAAAGCATAGCACTGTGTCTACAGGTACTCATTTCCTGTCGGCACAGCATAGTGAGGATGGCACACAAAGCAGAAGTTATGAAGTCAATGGGAGTTATGCAAGCTACTCTATGTAGCTTGCATATCTCCTGTCGACTGCTGCAGAATCCCAGGTAAGTGTAGCCCAAGCTATGGCAGTTGTTTCCTATGCTAAATATAAATGTATCGTATTCTAATCACACTAATTGTGGTATATTTCTATACTTGGAATAGTGAATATTGTACTATGTATGACAATCATGACACAGCAGCAAATATTAAATCTGAATATTGAATACCCATTCTCAGATACAGTAATTATGGGCATGGTGGAAGAACCTAGATAGTTAGAATATATTATCTGGCATATGCAATCCAGTCAAGCCAATTGATAGCATTCTTATCAACGATGTTAAAGGCATGAAGACCGCCACAAAGTTGAGTCATTTTGCAGTTGTAACTGTCATGGTTTTTGACCCACATTGACATAGGGGACTGTCTCTAAAACACCACTAAATTCTGCTGCAGCACAAATTCCTGTCTAGTACAAAACCAGTTCAGAAGGTTCCATTGTCTTTGTGGTAAATCAAACCCGGAATGACTTTGTGTGTGGTCCAAGGCAAGATATTTGTCACTTTCTCTGCAGACCATGATGCTCACCATGTAGTCCCTACTTTAAATCCTTCACCCAGTAAACTTTTCTGCAATGGGCACCATGAGGGCAGACAACCATGTGGTGGATTAAACAAGTGTTTAACTAACAGTACGTATAGCAGATAGATAGAAGTACACTTGTGTCAAAACTTGGACTTTTACCTTCCCTCTTGAGGAAAACAACTTAAAGGTCATTAGCTGGCTGATCTCAGGATTTGTCAATTGAGAAAGGACAACAAGGGGCTTCACATGAGCCAAAGGTTTAAAAATAAAGGGGGGATTGGAGGAGACCTTGTCATCACTCTATAGTGGTAAAAATAAAGTAGATGATCCAGCCCCCCATCCATAAACACATGAAAAGTTACTGCAGGAATGAGTTTGAGTTACAGTAGCCCTGCTTCGTGAGTATAGATAATTGCATCAAAGTCTGAAGCTGCTGAATTTAAAGGAGTTTCTAATCTGCAGCAGCTGCCGAATTGAGCCCATTGGAATTAAACGAAGTTGTGGGCTTTTTGAGTTCAGAAAGCACAGAGGTCATTTATCTTTGCCATCCTCTACCAAACCCATTTAGAATGTGTCACCATGAAAATCAAACTTATCTGTAGGCTTCTATACATTATTTAATTCCTACCCGTTTTGCTGAATACACTGCTGATCCTAGGACTGGGCCTATGCTTGAATTTTTTTCCCCACAAACAAAGAGCAACCATATATTTACAGTCTGAGTAACTTATTTTCGATTAAGGAACACAAGTCCTTAGAAAAGAACATGGTATACACATATGTCTGTTTGTCTATCTGTCTGTAGAGGTTGCCACAACTGTGATAACAAACGCGTGCTGTCTCTGCACGCAGGCCAAGTTCTTAATTATTTAAAGGTTCAGTCACAGAAAACAAAAGCATTGCAGTTTCTCATCTACGTACAATACAGCTTCATGGACCAGCACTTCCTGCCATACGTGTCCCTGAATGTTGTGAACTTTTTTCAGATCAAGCTGGATCCATAATCTGGACATTAAGAAGAATAAGAAAGGAACCTAATTAATTGGTTTAGAATCATAGAATATTAGATTGGAAGGGACCTCAGGAGGTCATCTAGTCCAACCCACTGCTCATAGCAGGACTAACCTCAGCTAAATAATCCCAGCGATGGTTTTGTCAAGCTGCAGTTTAAAAACCAATAAAGATGGAGATGCCACCACCTCCCTAGATAACCCATTCCAATGCTTCACCACCCTCCTAGTGAAAAACCTTTTCCTAACGTCCAACCTAGATCTCCCCCACTGCAACTTGAGACCGTTGCTCCTTGTTCTGTCATCTGCCACCACTGAAAACAGCCTAGCTCCATCCTCCCTGGAGCCCCCTTTTAAGTAGGTAAAGGCTTCTATCAAATCCCCCCTCATTCTTCTCTTCTGCAGACTAAACAGGCCTGGTTCCTTCAGCGTCTCCTCATATGACTTGTTCTCCAGCCCCCTAATCATTTTTGTTGCCCTCCACTGGACTCTCTTCAACTTGTCCACATGCTTTTTGTAGTAGGGGGCCCAAAACTGGACACACTACTCCAAATGTGGCCTCACCAGTGCCGAATAGAAGGGAATAATCACTTCCCTCGAACTTCTGTCAATGCTCTTACTAATGCAGCCCAATATGCCATTAGCATTCTTGGCAACCAGGGCACACTGCTGACTCATATCCAGCTTTTTATCCACTGTAACCCCCAGATCCTTTTCTGCAGAACAGCTGCTTAGTCCGTCGGTCCCCAGTCTGTAGCTGTGCATGGGATTCTTCCATCCTAAGTGCAGGACGCTGCACTTGTCCTTGCTGAACCTCATCAGATTTCCTTTGGCCCAATCCTCCAATTTGTTTAGGTCCATCTGTATCCTATCCCTCCTGTCCAGGGTATCTACCACTCCCCTTAGCGTAGTATAATCTGTAAACTTGTTGAGGGTGCAATCTACCCCATCCTCCAGAGCATTACTGAAGATGTTGAACAAAACTGGCTACAGGACTAACTCCTGGGACACTCCACTTGTGACCGGCTGCCAGCTAGACATAGAGCCATTGATCACTATTCATTCAGCCCTATGCTCTACCCAGTTCTCTATCCATTTTATAGTCCATTCATCCAACCCATGCTTCTTTAACTTGCTGATAAGAATACTGTGGGAGATCGCATCAAATGCTTTGCTAAAGTCAAGTTATATCACATCTACCATTTTCCCCACATCCACAGAGCCAGTCACCTCTTCATAGAAAACAATCAGGTTGGTCAGGTATGACTTTCCCTGGTGAAGCCATGTTGACTGCTCCTGATCACCTTCCTCTCTTCTAAGTGCCTTAAAATGGATTCCTTGAGGACCTGCTCCATGATTTTTCCAGGGATTGAGGTGAGACTGACCGGCCTATAGTTCCCTGGATCCTCTTTCTTCCCTTTCTTGAAGATGGGCACTATATTTGCCTTTTTCCAGTCATCTGGGACCTCCCCCTGTTGCCATGAGCTTTCAAAGATAATAGCCAATGGCTCTGAAATCACATCAGCTAATTTCCTCAGCTCCCTTGGGTGCATTGCATCTGGCCCCATGGACTTGTGTATGTCCAATCTTTCTAAATAGTCCTGGACCTGTTCCTTCAGCACTGTGGGATGTTCACCTCCTCCCCATTCTGTGCCGCCCAGTGCAGTAGTTTGGGAGCTGACCTTGTCTGTGAAGACAGAGGCAAAAAAGGCATTGTGTACCTCAGCTTTCTCCACATCCTCTGTCACTAGGTTGCCTCCCCCATTCTTTAAGGGGCCCACACTTTCCCTAATCTTTCTCTTGTTGCTAACACACCTGTAGAAACCCTTCTTGTTCCCCTTCACATCCCTTGCTAGCTGCAACTCCAATTGCCTTCCTGATTTATTGCTGCATGTTTAAGCAGTATTTTTTAATCTTCCCTAGTCATCTGACCAAATTTCCACTTCTTGTAAGCCTCTTTACTGTGTTTAAACTCACCAATGACTTCTTTGTTAAGCCAAGCTGGTTGCCTACCATACTTGCTATTCTTTCTGCACATTGGGATGTTTTGTTCCTGTGCCCTCAATAAGGTTTCTTTAAAATACAGCCAGCTCTCTTGGATTCCATTCCCCCTCATATCAGCCTCCCAGGGGATCCTCAGCTCCCTGAGGAAGTCAAAGTCTGCTTTTCTGAAGTCCGTGGTCCATATTCTGCTTTTCTCCTTTCTTCCTTTTGTCAGGATCCTGAACTCGACCATCTCATGGTCATTGCTGCCTAGGTTGTCACTCACTTCTACTTCCCTTACCAAATCTTCCCAGTTTGTGAGCAGCAGGTCAAGAGCAGCACAGCCCCTAGTTGATTGCTCCAGCACTTGTTTACATAACAAAAGAGAGATTCTGGGTAGCAGCGAATTTAATGGGACTCGCTTAAGAAAGTTTATTACCTTCATTCGACTGTGTGGTGCATGGAGGTGAGTGACTGGTGTATGAGGGTGAGTGTGTCAGATCCATGGCCCTTCTTCCTGTTCCTTTTGCATTGTGCACCACTATGGAGGTAGGGAGAAAGCAGTCCCAGTGCTTTCTAGAATGCAGAAGATGCCATTCTTCCTGGTCCACAAGAGGGGAAAAGTCTTTCCACTATCCTCTACTACACTGGAGCTTCATAAAGTCCAGCCCCAGTTTGGTCTCTAGAAACATCTTAAATTCTTGACCTATTGTGTGTGTGTGTATACATATGTATATATACACACACACACACAAAACCCAATTATTTTAGGTGCAGGGACTTTTATAATGAAAAAATAATAGCTCTGTTTTTATTTTATTTATATTTTAATAAAAGTTTCCCTTCTTAGTCAAAGTAATTGGAAAACATAATCCCAACTATGCATACACAATGATGGAGTCTAAATGCAGTACAGTAGCAATCATGCACACCAAGCAACTCGAGGAGAGTTTCTGCCTCCTCCATGTAGAGTAGCTCCCATGGCTCCTTTTGGGATAATTCAGATCCACATTGTAATTTACTACATGGCACAACCTAATCCCAGATTAGGGATTAGGCATCATCACTATTTAATAAAATCCACTGAGTGTCAAATGAATAATACATACAAGCACAGTTTTTGCTGCAAACAAAAGCATTAGTTTTTATGAACAATTAAACTGCATGCAATAAACTGTTCCCCAGTTGTTCAGTATCACAGACCTTTGTGTTTTCTTCATAACACAAATCCTGAAGGCAAGAGAATGAGGCTGCAGCTGGCAACACGATATTCAATTAATAGTGCTCTTCCCCCAAAAGTTTGGGTTTTTTTTGTCTGATTGAACTTGAGGTGACAACAAGAACCAGCTTGCTGTCAGGTTCGATTATGTGGATCCCTCAAATAAGGAGCAACAAGGGTTGCTTTGCATACAATTTTGTTTTACTTAAAAATCAACAATTACAATTTAAAAGTCACCATTAATTCTTACCTAATACAACAACTTAACTGCCTATAACACAATCACAATTACAACTACACGATTATACTTATAAAGTTAACTTACACTATAGAGTTATACTTACACAATTATACTTACACAAACTGCAACAGTGGAGTTTGTCAGCAGCAAAGCAACACTCCTATATTACTAGTTCGAGTCCCGGGTTTGCGCCTGAGTGGAATATACTGTCACACTCAGGTTTCACAGTCACACGCCCCGTACTTAAGTTTGAGCGGCAAACTGGGGAGAGAAGGGTAGGTAGATCAGGCCTCCACGTAGAGCTATTCTGGTGCTCTTCCTTAAGATACGGGACTTCTCCGTTTACTTCCTGTTTATGATCACCGTATGTTCTCTTCCTCACAGCCATATGCCCACTTTTTAGCCAATTATGAAGTTCCTAAGAGTGATGAGGTGATCGGGGGCTGCATCCTGATACAGCCAAACGTGATCTTATCTTTCCTGATTGTCCAGCTATGTGCTAGACAGACTTCTGGCCTCCTGCTAGGGCAGTTGTGCTCTTTCTGTGGATTCACTCTAGCTGTTGTCTGCTGTTGACAAAGGATCACTCATTGCAATACATGTCTGAATATTATTTTAAATGGAGTTTACTGGGTCTCAAGTCACAGAGGGCCCATACAGGTTTACCAAAGCCTGCAGGCCACGTACTGATTGCATTTTGATTGTTCCAGTACTTAACACCTGCAGGGATTCTCCCGGTGCTTATCACAGAGATTCCTGACAAGGCAAGGCTGGATGTTGCTACAAAGCAGTTAACGTTTTACATCCAGGCCCCATGAGTTTGTATGTCTATTAATTTAAAATTGAATTGGGTCACTTTAATTATAAAATGAAATAATGTTACAACAGAACTATGTGAACATTTTCACACAGGAAGGACAACTCTTCAGAACTGTTCATTCATAACTTGGTAATATTTATGCTGCTTCATCATCTCTCCTCCTTTTCCTTTGCTCCTAGGATTTCCTCCCTCTGACCTTTTGCAAAAAATATGTATCTTTAAGGATGGTTAAAGTGTTTTGCACTATTGAATCTTTGTTTACTTTCATCTGTTATATATAGAATAGTCCCTTCATACCCAAATTGCTGTCAATTTCTTATCTAATAAAAAACCCAGTTAAAAAAACTTTTCATCAAAAATATGTCTGTTCACATGAAAATATATAGAAAGTTTCTGATAATCAGAACAGGCTGGATTCATTTTCCATCCGTTTTTTTCTCCATTTCTTTGTATCTCGGTGTCATGTAGTTCTGGCTGTCTTTGAAGTTTGCATCAGATCTAGATCCAGGTTCAAGCTTTTCCAGCCCTAGAGGCTATCTTGATCCTAAATTTTGCACTGAAATCATATCTGTCAGCAATATGCTTTACTTTTTATCCCAGGAATGGGGTATATAAATAATATGAAATGAATAATATATCAGAGCTCATCAAAAGGATCATTGATTGACTGACTGATTGATTTATTGATTGAGGAATATAGTAAGATCTTACTTTATATAAGGATACCTTCATCAGAGCAATTTTATTTTCTTCTCTATAACAAACCTGCTGTAGCTACTTCCTCAGAGTAGTATTTGCAACATCTTTCGCTGGTACTGCTTGTAGTGTTGTACTAGTATGAGACCATTTCACTCTCTTGATACCCGGCACACTGTTAATGTGTTTCTTTTTCCATTTGGTTAATCTCAGAGAGGCCACTTGGTTACCCAGAAAGAGCAGACATATTTTGCCACCTGGATGGCATCTGCTGCTGACAAAAAAGATTAGAAGTTTTTTTTTTTAAATTAAGCTGAAAAAAAGAAAATATTGCTCCTTTTTAGAAGTACATAGAAGCAGCTAATTACACTTCTTGAGAAAAGCAAGTATTCTTTTAATACTCACTCTGGGTAGACAGAAAGTGGATCAAAGGCAGTATCCATGTAAAACCTCCACTGTCTGTAATCACTGTAGTCTGCAACCCTTACTCATGCTGAGTATGTGTTGGGTACCAGCATACAACACTCAGACTTTATTCTTTCCTCCACATATACTCTGCTTTCAGGAAGTGCTTGGTGAGAGAGAAAGAGTTCTTTTTTGAGTGCTTGCTCATGTGCATTCTGAATTAGGTGGGCCAGAAATTTTCCCCCTAGTGGTATCCGTAGGGCCAGCTCTCCAGCCCTCTGCAGTGACACGCATACATGCCTGTATAAAGGGCATTGCTGATTCCATCCCCTTCAGTTCCTTCTTACCACCCGTGACAGTGCTGGAACACTCTCTTGATCTTGCAAGTATTCGTAGTCCTAATGTTTCACTTGTTTAATCTAGTGTACATCGTTGTTGTAGTTAGTAGTTTAGCTGTTAGTTTAGTGTACCTCATCCCTGGGGTTTAAGTCCTGCACTTCTTGTAAGAAGCTGATGCCTCTCAGTGACCTGCACCAAAGCTGTTTGAAGTGCTTAGGTGATGCTCATGTGCGGGAAAAGTGAAAGATTTGCAAAGGTTTTCACCCGCGAATAAGAAAAGACAGAGACATTAGACTTAAGGTCATCCTGATGGAATCAGCACTTAGACCAGTGTTGAAACTGAGTCAGACTCGGCACCAAGTACTACAGCGTTGACAAGAAGTGCGCCCCAGTACCAGCATCTGCCCAGCACTGATCGACATCTCCAGTGCGGAAAAAATATTCAAAGAAGGACCATGCCAAAAGGAGATGCTCATTAGCACCGAAACCAGTTACGAAGACCACAGGGATGTCAGTGAGACCCACATCGCACCACTTGTCCCCACTGGCACCGGAAGGGATCTCCACCTGTGCAAGCGTTGAGTCCAGTGCCTGCACCACCACCAACCACGGGAACCCACCACGCCTGAAGCAGTCCAGGTGATGAAGTTACTCTGATGCCACCTACACCTAAGGAAGGTAAGACTTCCACATCGGCCCCACCGGATGACTTCATGATCCACCAGGACCTGTTAAAGCAGGTGGCAAGCAACTTAGGGCTCAAGATAGAGAAACAGCTCAAGGAACCGCTTAATAAATTTTTTGGTGTTCTGGCATCCACAGCCCCATCCAGGGAAGCCTTCCAGGTCCATGATGGGGTGTTAAAACTGGCCAAGGCACTTTGACGGGTCCCAGCCTCACTGCTCCCCACTTCCAAATACGCAGAAAAGAAGTATTATGTGCCAGCCAAGTTTTCAAGTACTTATACACCCACCCCTCCCCAGGATCGCTAGTGTTGTGGCCGCCAATGAGCATGACAAACAGGGGCAGGTGATTTCTACGCCTAAAAATAAAGAGGCTAAGAAACTGGATCATTTTGGCTGTAAAGTTTATTCAATGGCAAGCCTATAGCGGAGGGTATCTAACCAGCAGGCATTATTGAGACGATACCATTTTAACATTTGGCAGTCCCTTGAAAAGTTCATGGACTCCCTGCAATATTCCTCCAGACAGGAATTTGAGGCAATCCTGGAGGAAGGGAGAACGGTGGTCAGAGCTTCCCTACAAGCGGCATCAGATAGTGCAGACTCCACAGCTAGAGCTATGGACTCTAGAGGAGAGCATCCTGGCTCCAGTCGTCATGTCTGTCAGCAGAGGTCCAGTAGTCCATCCAGGACCTCCTCTTCGATGGGGCAGCCTTGTTTGCTGATCAAACAGTCTCAAGGCTGCATGGGCTGAAGGATTCAGGGGCCACACTGAACTCCCTGGGTCGGTATACCCCTTCTTTCTCCAGGAAACATTTCAATCTGTACCAGCCACAACGGTTTGGAGGGCACCATCGGGGAGAACCCTATAGGAAGAAGAACAAAGGGTTTAAATGCCACCAGTGCCACTCACACAGCTCTGCAGAGCTGCTACATGGTCTTCAGTCCATATATTCGCATCCCACTATGCCCTCACACAGCAAGTTTGGGACAATGCAGGGTTCGGTAAAGCAGTGTTGCAATCCTTACTCCTACCCACCTCCAAAGATACTTCTGGTAAGTCACCTAATTCAAAATGGACATGATCAAGCACTCAGAGAAGAAAGAATGGTTACTTACTTTTAACTGTTGTTCTTTGAGATGTGTTTCTCATGTCCATTCCACAACCCACCCTCCTTCTCCTCTCTTAGAGTTTCAGCAAGAAGGAATTGGAAGGTAGAGAGGCCAGCAGCACCCTATATATGAGTGCATATGTGTGCCACTGCAGATAGCGGTAGAGCAAGCTCTACTGATACCACTAGGGGAAAAATTTATGAAACCAGTGCATGCAGCACACACACACCTAGTTCAGAATGAACACGAGCAACACATCTTGGAGAACAGTTACAAGGTAAGTAACCATTCTTTCTCTATACTCCTATACCTAATAGCAGTTCTCGGGGCACATAGGACTGTGAATCACCTTACTAACTCCTGCTTCCAACATGAGAAAAACTTGCTTGTGCTTATATGTGTGTCAGCTCCTTGACACCACCAGTGTTTCAGCCACCCAAGCACTCTCTTCAGGAGCAGCTTGACAGTAAGTACCCCCAATCCCCAAATCCCTTTGATTTGTTCTCCTGTGATATCCAGGCCCTGACATTGGCTATTCACAGAAATTCCAGACCTTCTTTCAATCAAAGCTGTTTTGTACCTATAGAAGATCCACTGGCTCTCCCTCGGTGTCAATCTCCGAGGGAGGCCACACCTCCCGGTGCCTATGCACTTCAGAGAGTCCAGGTTAAAAGGGCCGCCTCCAGCCCTAATAGGGCAAGCCTTGAATTTGGGTTGCTTCTTAGGGTTAATAGTCTCTATCCCTTCAATAGAGTGAGCAAACAGTCTATGACCCAGCCCCCAGCAGGGCAGGCAGGCAGCAGGGAACAGTCTCCAGCCCTTGGCAGGAGGAGTACACAGTCTATGGCCTAGCCCTCCGGCAGGGCAAGCAGACAAAAGGGGAACTTAGTCTCGAGCCCTTTGCAGGGCGAGTAAACAGTCTATGGCCTAGCCCTCTGGCAGGCTAGGCAGGCAATGGGGAGGGGAAGCAGTTTCTAGTCCTTAGCAGGGCAAGTAGCCAGTCCACAGTGGGCCCTTCAGCAGGGTGTGGCAGGCAGCACGGAACAGGCTCTGGCCTCCATAGGGTGATCACCCCTAGGTCGGGGTAGGAAGTGGGGGAAGGAGGACGCAGGCCAATCTGTCTCCATTGCATCCCAGCCCAGGGCCCTGTCAGTGAAAGGGTGAGCGAGGCTCCAACTGAAATACGCTTAATCAGAGCAAGTGCAAGCTTAGCCGTACCGTAGTTGGCTTCCCTGGGCTACTTCCTCCAATCCCTCTCTCTAGATCTCCTGAGCTGTACCCTGGTTTCCTGTCACTTGACGGCAGGTTCGGGAACTGTTTGGGGTCATTTACGGAGGGCAGTTCCTCTAGGTCCTAGGGTCCATGTGTCCCTTCTGGCTCACCAGGGGTTGGCAGCTTGGGTAGTTCCTCAAGGTCCTCAGGGCCCCAGGCAGTAGGCAGCTCAGGCAGCCTTGCTGCTGGGTTGTCCGGTTCAGACAGCTCCTCCAGATCCTTAGGGCCCCATAGCTCTGGCAGCCTCTCCTCTGGGTAGCGGTCAGGTGCAGCTGGAGGCTCAGACATCAAGGAAGTGGCATCCTTCTCCCTTGGCCACTGGGCTCTGCATGAGCGGACTGGCATGGCTTTTATAGGCCTAGCCCCTGCTTTCTGTCAGGTGCTGTACGCCCAGGTTCCAACTCTCGGGGTGGGGTTTGGTTCTCCCTTGTCGTCAATCTCCGAGGGAGGCCACACCTCCCGGCTACAGTACCCCAGTTTACCAGTAAACCACACAGCATTTATGAGCACTTATAATAAAACAAAAGTAAGTTTGTTTAAGAAAGAATAAAGATTTAGCTACTGAGAGAGTGAAGTGAGAGAAAGTGAGGGAAACAATTGGTTACAACACAAAATAAAATCATAAAACATGACCCTGGGTCTATGCTTACCAATAGTTATCTTTCATATCTAATAAAGTAGGCTTTCCCTCAAAGTTCCATTCCACTGTAGAGCTGGCTGTTTTCACAAGAACCAAGATCCATGTGTTCATGAGAACATCCTCGCTCTACAAGGGGTTTCCTCGGTGAATGGATGCAGAGCACTTCTCCCTCTTCTGTGTTATACTGAAAACAGGCTTCTGATTCTATTCACTGATATTGCAAACCCGTCTTGTGGTAAAGTAACAATTTTGATGGTTTTGTTATTGCCTCTAATGGTTTCCCATTCAAAGTCTTAGTATTGCACAAGGCTTAACAGTTGAGCTTTGGACTGCATCAAACAGGGTGGGGCAACTCCCTCTTGCCCAGATGGACCAACATCACCAAAACATATTATCTCCTGGTGATTAATTTCTACTCCAAGTCCATAAAGCTTACTTTCAATATAAATACTATTCGTTAAATGTTATCTGTCCATACTTCTCACAATTATTAGGAATTTTGACAAGTTATGAGCTGACTGTAGATACCTTACATGTTACTCTTTGTGTACTATTTGGTCTGATTTTTGTCAGGTCTGACATGAGCATTGTCTGCAAAGAACAGGGGACTCTTTGCCAAGGACTGTCCATATCATGATGCCCCCTATTGGGAAGCTATTTATCCTCAATAGAGTAGGATCTTCCAGTGGAACTATTCACAGAATAAACTATTACTCAGCATGAATAAAAGTATCAATCCAAAGCCCTGTAAGAATTCTCAAAAACATGTCATAGACTCCATAAGGCCTAAGTAATGAGAGGCATAGAACCTGTCAGTTCAGGTTCTAACAGGTTCAATCATCAACTCAGTTGCACCCCTATAGAAAGGAGTAAAGGGGAGTGCAAGAAGCTTCACATAAGAAAGGCTTTTTTCCCCAGAATAAAAGCTGGAGAAGTATCTGGGAAATTTAGCCAAGCTTTAAGGTCTTTTCCTGATTTTAACCCTCACATTTCTTTTTAGTTTAATTGCAATAACTCCAGTTGTAAGTACTCTGAGCACCAAAAACAATGTGTGTCCTTTCTTGCTGGTGATATCCTCCAAATATTTGTAAAGTAATATATCCAAACTTCATTATATCTAAAATAACTTAAGGTCTGCTAGTAAATTGGCATAGCACCATTGACTTCACTTGATTCTATACCAGTTTACACAAGCAGAGAATTTTGCTCATATTTGGCTTTTAGTCTTTCCTTACAAATCTGTCCTTTTAGCCACTGAGATTATGGTTTGCTACTAAATGCTGAATCTCGTTCAATCTGTCAATATTTCTCAGTGTTTCTCAATGTTCTCCTGAGTATAGAATATTCCAAATCAGAATCATTTAAAGAACTACTACCTCTTTGATTCATTAGTTGAATACCGTGCATATGGAGCTCAAAGTTATATTGCCCTTTTATTGTAACCATATCACATTACAGCCAATATCTAATTTGTTGTTTTCTAGGTCTCTTCCAACTTTACTCCTCTGGAATTTCCCTCACATTGATTCATATTGTTTTAACCTGAATGTAAAGCTTGCAGTTCTCCAAGTTGCATCTCATTTTATTATTTTCTGCCCATATTTCTCATCACCCGAAAGCCCTTTGCATTATATCTGGTCTTTGCTGGTGTTGGTGACTTCCTAATTTAGTATCATTTGTGAATTTCATTAACATGATGTTTACTGTTTCTTCCAAATTGCTAATGAAGATGTTAAATAGGAACAATCTTAAAACTTCACCCTTCATTACCCTACTAGATATTTCTCTCCTTGTCACTATCATATTCCTTTGTTAATAGTCCTTTAGCTGGTTTTAACTCATATATTCCTATAAAAACCTATTTGAATTCATTTTTCACTTATGAGTACATGAGAGACTGTGTCTAAAACTTCACTAACATCCAGATACAACCTTGATCATTTGAATGTCATGAGAGTCATTGAATAAGCTCAAGTAATTGAGGGTATTTTCAATGTAACAAACAGATGTCAAAGGACAGAACTTTTTTGGGATACAAGATATTGTTTAAACCTGCTGTTCAAGATTGTAATATATATTGCTCTTCCTGCCTTCTCCTCTTTCACTATTTGTGTATTTCTTCAAATATGCAATCAAACATGAAGCAATTATTACCTTCTATTCCAATTATTGTGCTGTGAGATTTGCCTTTAGTGCCTCAAATCTCAATCTCTCTCTCACACGTCCTCTTGCTTACACTTGTATAACCTCATTGATTTCAATGTCATTACACCAGAGTAACACAAAGGCGATTTGGGTAACAAAGGGCAAATGTAGAATCTCTGGATGCAAATATCTTGAAAATACAGTCACATATTTATAACACATGCTGCTTTCAGTTCTAAAGGATGAATTTTTTTGGTACTGTCCTTTTTGGTTTTGCATGATTTCTTCTGTACCATTAGCAGTCAGGCTATTCAAATAAAAATAAAAAGTACCACTTAAAAATGCTCTTTGGCACTTCAAAAGGCCATATATTAGGGAACTAACTGGTACAGGTTTTACAACTTTCCCATTGATTTTTTCCCATTGATTTTTTTTTCCTTCTGGATATAACAGAGTCCCTTCTATTTTCATCCTGCCACTGCCTTTATGATTTAATCTCTTCAGATCATATGGGCACAGTATTCCATGCAAGACTGGGACATGAGAGTGGATGCAAGTTCTCTGGGATCTAAATTAGCAGTTACCACACAAGAGATCTTGGAGTCATTATGGATAGTTCTCTGAAAACATCCAATAAATGTACAGCAGCCGTCAGAAAAGCTAACAGACTGTTAGGAACCTGTGACAGGGTGTCCCAGGCTCTTTGAGGCCCCCTGTCCTCACAGTCCTGAG
The DNA here is from genome assembly GCA_007922155.1 of Mesoclemmys tuberculata. Taxonomy (NCBI): domain Eukaryota; kingdom Metazoa; phylum Chordata; order Testudines; family Chelidae; genus Mesoclemmys; species Mesoclemmys tuberculata. The sequence continues at coordinate 47,479,957 of ML675601.1, forward strand.
CTTCACAGTCCTACCACACCCCATCCCAGAAAAGGAGCAATGAACATGGGTCCTCCAGGGCTACCTAGAGAGGCTTCAGGGAAACAATTTAAAGGAGCTGCAGGGCCTGATCAGATCAGTTTCTGGCTAGGACCAGAAGGGTGAGAAAAATTTGAAGACTGTGAGACTGTCCAGTCGAGGAGGCCTGGGAGAGACCCTGCTCAAACAGGGGCCAAACAAAGAACTTCAACCCTGAGGTAAGGGTGAAGAGGAAGGGGTTATGTGGGAAGTGACACAGGGAATAGCAGCAGCAACTATTACAATAAGCAGCACATAGCTGCTGTTTATAGGTCCCTGAATGAGGACCTAGAGTAGTAGATGGACCCGGGTCCCCCCACCAGCCACTGGCAGGGTGGCCCAAACCCTGAGAAGGGGATAAGGCTTCATTACTAGAGCCCTGAAAATCCATGGTTATCTGCTGACCATTTCCTTCGGATTGCAGTCAGCTCTTAGGAGGGAGGGGCATCTCTGAGGGCTCATCAACTGTTAGGGGGAGAATGGGGCCAATCAGCTGTTAGGTGGCTGGCAGGGATCAACAGCTAATCAGCTGATAGGTGGCAGGGTTCATCAGCTGTTTGGGTTGGTAGGGGTTCAACAGCTGATGGGGGGCTGCTGGCTCCAAAACAGCTGATGTGTGGGTGTGTATGAGAGGCGGGTATATCTAAAAGAGGGATGGTGAATTGCGGTCAGGTAAAAGTTTATTCCTGCAGATGTGGATTGAGTGCGGATGAACATATTTGTATCCGCGCAGGGCTCTATTCATTAGACGCCCAAGTGAAGGGCAGGACTTGAAGTGTCTTCATGGAGAAAGCCTTGGGTGCACTGCTCTATAGCAGGGCTGACGTAAAGCTAGCCCAGAAGGTGATGAGAAATGAGGACTAAAGACTTTTTATGCTGGAAGGGGTTTATTCATCCACATATTAACTATGTGTGTCTTGTCCACAGGGCTGAGCCACTGAAGATATGCCTGGCAAGGGCAGCAGCCAACAGGGGCAGTGCAAGCAGAGGGAGAGAGAGAGAGAGTGCAGGTTCACACCCAGCTGACAGGAGGTGCTCATGAAAGGTGAGTGCACACCATCACAGAATCCTTAGGAAAAGGATAGATAAGAAGATAGAAAATATATGATATATATATATATAAAATATATAAGATAGAAACTATATAAATCCATCATACGCCTACATCTTGAATATTGTGTGCAGTTCTGGTTACCCCATCTGAAAAAAAAAATTGAATTGGAAAAGTTACACAGAAGAGAAACAAAAATGATTAAAGGTATGGAACAGTTTCCATATGAAGAGAGATTAAAAATACTGGGACTGTTCAGTTTTGAAAAGAGATGACCAAAGAAGGTATGAGAGAGGTCTCTAAAATCTTGAATGATGTGGAGAAAGTGCATAAGGAAGTGTTACTTTCCCCTTTCCATAACACAAGAACCAGGGGGCATTCAATAAAAGTAATAGGCAGCAGGTTTAATACAAACAAAAGTAAGTTCTTCTTCACACAATGCTCTGTAAACCCATGTGCGGGAGGTCAGACTAGATGATCATATTGGTCCCTTCTGACCTATGAGTCTGAGTCTATGAACTCATTGCCAGGGGATGTTGTGAAAGCTAAAACTATAACTAGGTTAAAAAAAGAATTAGATACATTTATCTGTAACAGACCTGGTAAAATACTGGAATGTTGTTAATTCTCATGATATTATCCAGTTATGTGTGCTAGTACTTAATATAGGGGGGTCATATTTTTAATGTCTATATCTGCAACACCTATCTAAGCTCTTGGCAAATCACAGTATTTTAAATAGAACATGAGCTCAATAATTTTACAAGTGAGGGCACCCACAAAAGCTACACCAGTAATCTTCAAGAAAATAAATTTTCCCAACTCCAAATTCCACAGGCCATTTCTTATTCCAGCCTTTCCCAGTTCCTCAATCATCCTCTCACCATCTTTCCTGCACCCAACATGTGGCTCCACACAGCATTTATTCCCATACTACAGTGTTATTTTCAGAAGTATCCCACCCTGAAATTATTACTTGCAGCAGTGATGGCCATGCCGTAGTTTTTGTGACCCAAGGATGTCAGGTGGAAAAGGGCACAAAGGTACCAGGGGAACAGGATCCAAAGGATGTCACATAGAGTATCTAAAGAAAGCCTGTGTAACACTGGCTATCATAAATATACAAAACTTATCTACTGATATTGCGTAAGAAGGTGTGTGTGTGTGTACTGAAAATAATGTTCCTAAGGTCTATGACTAGGAACTTGTCACCAGCAAAGGTGAAAAACATGTTTTCTTTCAGGCAAGAAATGTGTGTGCATTTACATGTAATTAAGTACTGTATGATTCAGAGTGAACCTCCATTTACAGTCTAAGCCGCATGCTAATGAAGGATTGTGAAATCTTCAAAGAGGGGAAATTAACAGAAAGAGGAAAACAGCATGTGGGGTGAGGCGGTGGGGAGGCGGAACCCTATTTTGAGGTGAATAGTAAAGGTCTGTTCTAGAATACTGAAGGTATGTCTACACTGCAGAGTGAAGTCGACTTACTTAAAATCGACTTTCACCCGCCAATTTTTAGAAGTTGCTGGAGTGCGTATATACCATGCTGTTTGAGCCAGTCTCGTGCGTCCACACTCACCACACTTGGTTTGACATTCAAAGCAGTGCACTATGGGTTGCTATCCCACAGTGCAACTAGCTGCAATGGCTGTTGGGACGAGTTTCATTGTCCCATGATGCAACGCTCCTTCCCCCGCCCTTCTTCTCCCAAACAAACAGGAAACCTATTTTTGCACTGTTTTTTATGCTGCATGCTCACCATTGCTGCAGAGACATGGAGGCAGCTCAACTCTGCACTATTATTGTGAGCATCACAGATACATCACAGCTTATCATCGAGTATTTTCAAAGTAGCGTAAGAAGCCAAAGCACAGGCAAGAGTGATGCCACCAATGCTGCCCTGCTACAAGCCATCGAGCAGAACAATTCCCAATTGCTGCAGGCTGTAACGCATCTGTGGAGCACCAGTTCTGGTCCCGGGAAACAAGCACAGACTGGTGGGACTGTATTGTTATGCAGCTGTGGGATGATGACCAGTGGCTGCAAAACTTTCATATGTGAAAGAACACTTTCCTTGAACTTTGCTCGGAGTTGGCCCCATCCCTGAAGCATGTGAATACTCGCTTGAGACAAGCTCTGATGGTTGAGAAGAGCGTCTCCATTGCTCTGTGGAAGCTGGCAACCCTCGACTGTTACGAATCAGCTGGGAATCAATTCAGAGTCAGTAAATCTACAGTTGGCACCGCCATAATTCAAGTATACAGGGCCATCAGTAGACTTCTGCTAGGAAGGGTAGTGATGGGAAATGTGCAGGACATAGTGGACGGATTTGCCTCGATGAGGTTCCCAAACCATGGGCAGGTCATTGGTGGGATGCACATCCCTGTCTTAGCACCTGCCAACCTAGCAACTGAGTACATAAACCACAAAGGGTACTTTTCCATGGTCCTACAGGGCCTTGTGGATCACAGAGGTCATTTCACCGACATCTATGTGGAGTGGTCTGGGACGGTGCATGATGCATGCATATTTTGGAATTCGGGGCTGTTCTCTAATATGCAGGCAGGCATTTTCTTCCATGACCAAAAAATTCACTTCACGGGTGTGGAAATGCCAATAGTGATCCTGGGGGATCGTGCTTACCCCTTGCTGCCTTGACTAATGAAGCCGTACACTGGGCACCTTGACAGCAACAAGGAGTGATTTAATAACAGGTTAAGCATTTGCAGAATGGTTGTAGAATGTGCTTTTGGGTGTATAAAGGCCAGATGGAGGAGTCTCCTCACTAGGCTGGACATGAGTGAAAAGAATCTCCTGTCGGTGATATCAGGCGAGGTATTTCCAGCAAGGAGAAGGAGGTGTTAGTGCCG
>ML675601.1:47484336-47570898 GCA_007922155.1 Mesoclemmys tuberculata
GGTCAGACTAGATGATCATATTGGTCCCTTCTGACCTATGAGTCTATGAGTCTATGAGCATGCCGTGTTCTTCATAATGTGTGTGAAGTGAAGGGGGAGAGGTTCTCCCAGGATTAAGACGTGAAGGCAGAAAGACTTGCCGCCCTTTATGAGCAGCCAGATGCCTGCAGTACGTTGAAAGCTAACTGTGGAGCACTTTGCATTAGGGAAGCTTTGAAAACCAGGTTCTGCAATGAGATGCAGGACTGATTTCTGTTCCTGTATGTTGTTTGCCTTTGCTAAACATCCTGCCCACCATCGATGTCTGTACCCTCCAAATCCCTCCCGAACAAGATATGATTTAATAAAGGAACGTGTTGAAATGATGCAAACATTTATTTATGAATATTCAAGTCATGGGGGAAGAGGGTCAGTGTTCATTCACAGTCTCAAGGGGTAGTGTGGTTGCTTGCAGGCCAGCTGTCAGTGGGGCCGCCACTGCTTCTGCTCGCCTCTATCGGAGTGGAGGCCATCACATACTGCAGCCTGGTCATTCTCCTCCGAGACCTCTTGGGGATGGGGTTGGGGGAGGGGCAGGGCAGCAAAGCCCTAGGTCAGGGGTTGGGAACCTATGGCTCCCGAGCCAGATGTGGCTCTTTTGATTGCTGCATCTGGCTCGCAGAGAAATCTTTAATAAAAAAAATAATAACGTTAAAAATATAAAACAATCTCATGTACAGTGATCCCTCACTTATCGCGGGTATTAGGTTCCTAGACCCCCGCAATAGGTGAAAATCCGTGAAGTAGGAACTGCTCTCCGCAGTGAAACTGACTCTGCCTTGTCAATTTCACTGCGGAGGGGGAGCAGGGCACACTCTGGGCAGTGAAACTGACTCTGCCTTGTCAATTTCACTGTGGAGCAGGAGCAGGACACACTCTCCGCAGTGAAATTGACGCCTTGTTAATTTCACTGCGGAGGAGGACACACTCACACACGTTTAGTTTTAAACATATTGTATGGCTCTCACGGAATTACATTTTAAAATATGTGGCGTTCATGGCTCTCTCAGCCAAAAAGGTTCCCGACCCCTGCCCTAGGTGGAGGAGCATTATGAAGGGGCTGCAGCAGGACTCTGTCCAGCCTCCACTCCTCTTGAAGCTCTACAAGCCGCCGGAGCAAGTTTGCCTGGTCACGCATGATTCGCAGCATCTGGTGCTCCTCCATTTCTCTACGACTCTCCCTGTCCATGTCCATAATCTGGGACAAGGTCAGCCGCCATGCTCTGAACTCTGTCTCTGCAGCTGTGGAGGCATTCATGAGCTCGCCAAACATGTCATCTCTTGACTTTTTTCCTCTTTCTAATCTGCGTAGTCTTTCCACAACATTTCTAGAGGGTTGGGCCAAGGCATCTACAGAACGAAAAGAAATCACAAGGTAGCCATTGTTAGCAGACCAAAGAAAATGATACAACTGCAACAATGTATACAATACTGCTCATGCAGTGCACAGAGCAAACCCAGACCCTCATTCCATTCCTAACAGCCCAGAAGGGTTGGCTCGCTGTGCCCTTACAGAGATGGTAAGGAAGGGGATCTACAGACAGTGCAGGGGTGTTTATCGTCTCTTCTGAAACCAAATAAAAATAATTAAAGTGACTTGGTAGAACACTACACTGGGGAATACAGAAATACAGGGCATCTGCTGTATAGCTTGGGTATTTTAAACATGCACCGTCTTCCGTAGGTGACCATGAGTGATATGAGTCTCCTGAGGGTAACACACGAGGAAAGGGAAGATTTGCTGCACGCAGAGGGGTACCAGCCTGGCCCTTATGCCACTATGCTGTGTTCTGCCATGATGCCGGCTCCCTTGATTACAGCATGGCGCAGCAAAGTATCCTACTGGGGAGGAAGGAACAAGGCATCCCTCCCCCGAAACCTTTTGCGAAGGATAACAGATTACCTACATGAAAGTTTCCGTGAGATATCTAGAGATGATAATCGGAGCATATCTCATCACATAAATAATCCGTTCTGGGGGTAACCCCCCAGTAAAGTCCACTAAATGCCTGAAATCCCATTTCTTCCCCCCTTCTTCCCCCGTTCCCCTCAATTTAAAAGGACAGAACTGCTAAGAAGAAAAAAACCTCACCAGATGTGCCTTCCCTGGGATCATTATTGCTGTCCTGAGTGCTGCTGGGCTGCTCTGGGGTCAGGAATAGGTCCTGTCTGTCTGGGAGAACAGACAACCCGCTCTCCTGCACCCTGCTCTCCTCAGCTTCCTCCTCCTCATCCATGGAGTCCTCATCAATGTCCACGGACTGTGATCTAGCTGAGGTATCGTTGCTGCTGGGTGGCACTGTGGTGGAGTTGCCACCGACAATTGCATGCACCTCCTCATAGAAGCAACATGTTTTTGGCAAGAAGCCAGAATGACTGTTAGCTTTCCTGGCTTTCTGATATGACTGCCGCAGCTCCTTGATCTTCACGTGGCACTTCTGCGCATCCCTGTTGTGTTCCTTCTCCAGCATGCCCTGGGATATCTTCACGTAAATGTCCAAATTCCTTTTGCTGGCTCTGAGTTGAGCCAGAATGGACTCCTAGCCCCACAGACCGATGAGATCTAAGACCTCTGGTCAACTCCATGCTGGAGCACATTTGGGCTTTGCAGTAGCCATGGGGAGTACAGCGACAAAGCTCTATCCACGCTGGCTGCACAGGAAATGAAAAATCAAATTTTCCCAGGGCATGAGAGGAGGAGCCATTTACGGATAGTGTGATCACATAATAGCACAGAGCGAATGTCCAGAGCGGTCACAACGGGGCATACCTCCTGGAAGTCATTAACGTCAAATTACGTTATGTTCTGTCTACACTAATGCAAAATCCAACCAATAATTTTGAATTAGGCGCTACGCCACTTGTGGAGATGGCTTTATTATGTCATTTTTTGTCTCAATTTAAGTCAACGGAACTGCCATGCCAGTGTAGACACAGGGTTTCGGAGATCGACTTAAGTGATATTATGTCAACCTCCATCATCAGTGTAGACCAGGCCTGAGACACCTTTACACAGGAAGTTAACTGACTGAAAGTTCCCTTCATGAAAAAGGGATCTTGAAAATGCTGGAGAGAATTTTTGGGTGAGATATCCTTCCTTAGATGGTTGGATAATTTGTTAAGTTTAAGCTTTGGAATGTGTGTTATGATTTAGTTTTATAAGTAACCATTTGTTCCTATTTCACACACTTTTTTATTTGAATCTCTATTTGTTCGTGAATAAATTTCCTTTTGTTTTATAATTGAACTCAAATGCTGTGTATGTTACAGAAGCAGTGGTCTAATGTAAAACTGGCAAACAGGGTATGCTGTTCCTTTGCAAATAGAGAATCTGGGATTTCTGTGGGTATCCAGTGATCAGAGGGCCAGATACAACAGAGTGCCCTTTGAACAGGCTATGGGCTGGGCTACATCTCGAGAACAGGGTGCTTGACTGGCTGACAAGCAGGTTGAGTGAGGGAGCTAATACGCAGCTAATACGCAGCTTTATGCTGGAGGCAAGTAGTAACAAAGTGACTCTCAGTCCTGGGTGCCCTGAGAAGTATTATAGGTAATAAAATGTAGATGCACCACATCCTCTGAATGACTTGAATACAGGGTATCTGAATGTTTGCATGGGTACTGTGACAGGGTACAGGAACAACTGTGGGCCCAGGAATCTCCAGCGAACCTGCTAGGCATGCCTCAGTTGGAGAAGGACCTTAAAAGGGGGGCACTTCAGCGCAGCTATGTAGTTGTCAGAAGGCGGCAAACCTGTGCTCACTGCTAGAGAGGGACTACACAAAGAGGGTGTATCTCTAGGAAGAGGACCACTGTATGGTGCAGAGACTCTAGCCCACAAATGCCCATTGGCTGGGTTACAAGGGACAACCACAAACTGTGACACACTGTAAAAGAGAACCAGGACAGGCTGTTAATCAGATCACAGATAGTGAACACCATCCTTAGAGTGCTCAACAGGGCCCCTGGGTTGGAACTTAGAAGAGTAGGAGGGCCCTGTTTCCCTTACTCCTAACCACTGAGTGGGACAGTCACTGCAGACTGTAACCACTGGGCTGGAACTCACCTGTTCACAACAACGTCACTTCTAGTGACAGGCCTGATAAGCAATTTCATCTTAGCTGGGCTTCATGGACAATGTATTTAGTATTTGTCTGTGTAGATTCCAAGGCCAGAAGGCACCATTGTGATCATCTCATCTGACCTGTATAACATGGGCCATAGAACTTCCCCCAAAAAATTCCTGTGGCAATTAGAGCATATCTTTTAGAAAAAATATGCAATCTTGATTTAGAAATTGCCAGTGATGGAGAATCCACCATGATCCTAAACTCACTTTGTCTTGTGTGTTACTGTAAGTACTATCCATTTTCAAATAATTTCTCTTCATTTACTGCCTCACCACCAATTTTACTCTAGTTGTTACCAATAACCATAGCAGATTAAAACTTGCAGATTTTCCCAGGGCAAAGTTCCACATATTAAACCAATATAATATGAAATTATTTGCAAAATAATGCAAGCAGCAATACTTCTGGTTGCTATTACATTCACTGCAAATAATGACATCTGCTTATCATTATTCTCCAGTGCATGCTGTCACATGTGGACAGAACTTTTAATGTGTTATTGTCTCTGTACTAAACAGCTTGAGAATTATCCTCCTGGAATGCTATCCTAACAAATACCATCTTGGCTGTCTTAAATTAATTTCCCAGCAATGATTAGTGAAAGAAGAATATAGTTCGAAGGCAACAAACAGTAGTTTCTTTTAAAACCTGCCCTTTTAAAATGTAAATTCCTATATTTTGTTTTGAAGTTTAGGAAGAGGGGAAGATTCTTTCAAAATGTAGTCACATCAGGAAAGGAAAAAACTTAGGATATCCACCATGAAAACCAGAAATTTTACCAGTAGTGCTAAAGGAAAGCTCATTGAGCTGAGCGATATTAGTAGCTTCTATCAGTCCTGAGTCCAGTCACCAGAGCTATGCACGTAACTGACTTTTGGTTTGTTGTTAGTTCTAGGAAAAGGAAATTGCTTTAGGCTGAACCAAATGTTTTGTTCAACCTGAAATGAAACATTTTGTTCCAGTTTAAAACATTTTTAAAAACATTACTTTATTTTTAATCAAATTGAGGACTTTTCAAAATGAGAAATAATATTGAATAAGAAAAATAAAAATGTTTCATTTTGAACATGTCAAAGCAAAGTATTTTTTTTCAATTTTTTCTTTGATGTGATCACTTTGGTGAAACTGATACTAATTCAGAAAATGTTTGTGTCACCAAATATGCATTTTTTCATTGAAAAAATGTTGTATCCAAAAAATTTCATTCAGCTCTAGTGACACATCTGTGCTGCTGTTTGCATCATGATCTGTACCTCACTGGTTAATGCAGATAATGTCTCTTGGGAAAAATCTCTTATTTAGGATTCCAATCTGCTTTTGTGCTATGCAACATTCAAAGTATCCTGAGGGTTGGTGTTTGTTTGCTATATATTCATAAATAAGGCCTACATATGGAATTTTGTAGCTATAACCTTTCACTTATACCATTTCTATAGTCAAAATGAGACTGCTGACATCTGCCTGAAATTCCTACTCCAACCCTTCCATGGAAAAGAAAATAATAGCCCAGAAGACTAAACTCAAAATACAGGCTCCTTGCTGAGGACGGGAACAAGAGGTGATCTACATTTCTGCAAATTCTTTGCCATAGTTTGCTCACAGTTATATTTGCACAGTTATAAACTTACTGTGTATTTCACTTTGGTCATTTCTCACAGAGCTGGGAAGGTAAGTTTGCTTTATTTGTTCAGGCAAGATTAAAGGTATGCAAGGAACTTAAATAAACTGAACGTTGAAGCTCTTTCTCCTGATTTCTCTTGGAAAGCTCCAATTTGATTCCACTTGTGATCAGTTAGTAGTCTATGACTTCTGATGAACATTCATCATATGCTGCAGAATAAATCTAGCATTTGTTCAGTTGGTGCTTTTTATATTAAGATTGTCAGAAATATAGCCGAGAAGACTTCCTGCAGGCAACAATCAGCCTGAACTGTAGCTGTTTCAATTTAAAATTAAAAACATTTAATTTTGACATGCTTTGTAGTTTCCATAAGATGAAATGTAATTTTTTTCTTTTTCAGTGGAAAAGTGTCTCTCCCTCTATTGTGTTTTAGAACAATGCTCCCTTTTTGCTGATATGATGTAAATGGTGCAATGGCTTTCAGATATTCCGAATTATAGGTAAACTGAGTTATTTTTATGTTTAACTATATGATAAGACATTTGCCTAGTAGGAAATGCAATTGCTCCATCTCCATTTATTCTACAATAATTGGATTTTATTAAATATAATCTAGTTGAATATGTAATTTATCCATTTCCATCATAATTTAAATGAAATTGAAGCCAAGCTTACCTTAATTAGTTCAAACTACAGTCTGTAACATAAAAGCTATCTAATAAGAGAAAAACCTTGAAGTACTAAAATAGTTTTGTTTTTGTGCATGTGCAGAATTTAGATATAATTCTAAATGTATTTGGGCAGGCTATTATAACTGGCCTTTACTTATTGATAAAAGTGAAATAATCAAACTTCAGTTAATTTATCCAGGTGACTCTCTTTTTTTTGTTCTGTGTTTGTACAGAACCTAGAACAATGAGGTCCTGGTCACTGACCTACGTGCTATTGCAGTAAAAACAATAATAACAGTATTTTGTTTTTAAACAACCCAGCACACTAGGTCTTTCCTTAGGATATGCTTTCAATTAGCAAGAAACTAATGAGACAGAGAGCAACTGACATCCTTTTGCACCAATAGTCTTGCAGAAAAATCATTCATTTCCATTATTTAATGTAACAGACATAACACCAGTGTAATCAGATGCACAGGATCAGTATCACTTACTTTGAAAATAACCCCTCTGGCTTTACTTGAGTATTTATGTAACAGCAGGAAGCCATTATCCTTTGATGACTTTGATAAGTCATATTCTATTCCAATGTTACAATCTATTAACTGGATGAACAATGTCTAAACATGAACAATTTCATTTGTTGCTCTTTGTAAAAGTGCGTAGGGCAATAGTTTGCAAGTTGAGTCTCTAGAGATAGGCAACTAAATCTAGAATTAGGGACTTTAACAAGAGATATTCGTGGGAGAAGTGGATACCCAGAATTTCAGAAAGTCAAGCCATTTTTATGTAGGTATCTAAATATAGATTTAGATAACTAACGTTAGGTACCCACTGTCAGAAACCATTATGAGTCAGAGCCAGGGATCAGAGCCATAATCAGGAGTCCAGAGCAGAGCTGGAGCAAGGCCAGAGCAAGGCTGAAGCAGGATGGATGGACGGATGGAACTAGGCTGTTTTCAGTGGTAGTAAATGACAGAACTAGGAGCAACGGTCTAAAGTTTCAGTGGGGGAGGTCTAGGTTGGATATTAAGAAAAACGTTTTCACAAGGAGGCTGGTGAAGCACTGGAATGGATTACCTAGGAGGTTGTGGAATCTCCATCCTTAGAAGTTTTAAGGTGCAGCTTGACAAAGGCCTGTCTGGGATGATTTAGTTGGGGTTGGTCCTGCTTTGAACAGGGGATTAAACTAGATGAACTTCTGAGATACCTTCCAACCCTAATCTTCTATAATTCTATGAGGACTAGGAAAAGGGCCAGAGCAAAAGCAAGGCTGGAGCAGGGTAAGGCTTATGGAGTCTGTTACCATTATCAGGCAAGGGAGAGTTTCAAGCTATGAAGTGACATTGAGCAGACAGAGCGGCTGTTTCTCCTGTAGGGTTTATATATCTGCCCTGAGAGTTACCAGATGAGCCCCTGTCTTGTGGATTGGCTGGATCCTAACACAAGAATGATCCATAAATGCATGTGGCTTAATCAGGCTTCAGCTCAGGGATGACTTGTCATCTAACACTTAAATTTAAAATTTTGAACGTGGGCCCAGATTTTCTGTTTTGAAATTGCTGAATAGGCTGGGATAAAATAAGAAATGACCAATTCTTCACACAACTCAAACTAAAGACACCTTCTTTTTAGGTTAGGAAAAGTTCAGAAAACTTTTTCATAAAATTCATCCTCTACATTACCTTGATCCAGACAGGACAATGAAATTAATTAAATACCATTAGAAAGATTATTTTGCACAATTTCCTTCCACACTGAAATAAGAGATAGAGTGTTTCTGATATTTGCAGTCAAGTTTTGCAGGTTCTGAGTTTAGAAAAGCAACCCACACTTTGGTGTGTTTAACTGAATAGAGCCTCCAGTTCTCCTGCAGTTTGCAAGTAAAAGCATTGAAAATTCCAGCACTTAAGCAGTACAGGCATTACATCCAACACAAGACAGTGCTATATCCATAGCCCAACCAGGACTTTACATTGTGTTGAAATGATTAGGACTGATGAACATATGTCTTCAGAGCAGTAATATTCCACATGAAATAGAGAACAATTTGGGAAACCAAAAATATGATTCTGAAATATCATCTGAGTCATAAATAACATCTACATTTCTTAACCAGGAAGGTGTCTGCTATTTTGTCTAGCTATCTATGTCACACCACATGTTACCGAAGCAAGGCTGGATGTGCATAACTGAATGAAACAGATCAGACACAAGGCTTGATTTTATGAATTAAGGGTAACATTTTCAAAGTGAAAACCATGGAAGTTTTACCACTGACTTCAGTGGAAGCAGTGTATTAGCTCCTAATATATGAGTATGGGTTAAAAATGCCACTTAAACAGCAGACAGCATCCTCTTGAGGATGTGGTGCATAGGTTGGCACATTAGATGGCCCATCCTCACAGTGCTCTTTTGACTGCTCTGAAGCGATCCATGCCCCTGGATTTGTGGCAGGATAAGTGGTTCCCCACACTCTTTTTGCCGTTTTGCTCAGCAGATGGCAACATTTTCTGGTGTATAGACTAATATTCATTCTTCTAAGCATTAATTTGGCTGTCAGGCTGGAAAATGCCAGCATCCTAATTAAAAAGAAATGGAAGAACACAGTGTCAAAGAAGAAAATATTGCCTGAATCATAATTAAAAAGTTTTACGGTCATGGTCGATAGTATCAAACCGGGAAGACTGATCCAACAAAATGAATAAAGATACATCAGCAAAGTCCATCAAAAGAAAAAGATTGATGCCTGTTGTGTGAAAGAAGCTGTTTTAGTGCTAGGACAATGTGTCTATTCAGAATGAAATTTCTCATGGAGGCAAGTGAAAATTGTAGTCAGGTAACAGCGATAGACTAATAATATCACCTCATCCCCACTATTTCTTCAATTAGCTCAGAAATTAATGTTAAATTTAACTTATAGTATTTAATTATCTCACAGATAGCACACAAAAATGTAGGCCCGCCAAATATGAGGGTACCTCTATTACATAAAAGATAGTCCATATTGATCTATATTCACATCTTCCATTTTCTGCAAGCAATTAGACCACTTTCAGGAGAATTATTAGAAATTACAATTTAAATGTTGATTTACCAGTGTATAAGGTAATGGGATTCTCCATTCTTGGCCTGATACCCTTCAAGATCAAGTGTGATCTAGTGTACAGAGGAAGGGGTTTGGTCTTCTGAATGTTTTCGTTGGTTCTGCTGCTGATTGACTGTGTGAATTTAGGTGAGATTAGCTAACGTCTCTGTGGTTACATTTCCCATCTGTAACACAAGTCTAATAACACTTTTATTTATTAAGAGTGTTGAAAGGCTTAATTAAAGATTGGAAAGTGCTCTTAGCCTCAGGCCTAAGATATATATATATATATATATATATATTTATATAAGGCAGGTAATGATAAATATAATATCAAATACCAGTAAGTCAGATAATTGTAGGTATTAAGTATATATACAGGCTCAGAGAGACAGCAGGATCATGGCATGCTTGCAGCAATGTCAAGCACCTCTGGTGAAGAGGGGTGGCTGAAGAACACCCCTGTTTCCCCACTCCCTCTGCAAGCTGGCTTCAGCAGCTGTATTGGTGTCTGTATCCTGCAGGAAGATCACAAAGTACCCATTTGCCTAAAGGAAGGTAAGTGCTGGACATATGCAGAGACTCACCCAACAGCCCCTGATGTTCAGGGAGGCAAAGATGGTAGGCCTCATTGCAGGGGTAGAGGATTTTCATGTTAGGAGCACCAGGTGCTTCCACAGAGCTACACAGCAATCAATGGCCTGCCCTGAAAGAGGTCAGGGAATCACAGAAGGCCTGATGCTAAATGTTGCATCCTGCTTCATAGTCTCTTTGCCTTTCCTCACCTTAGCCCATGTGGACTGGTGGATGAGATCAAGTCCCCACACCACTGAAGAGTTAGCTGAACCTTCCCCCTGTAACAGTTGGTGTCTACCAGAGGCCACCTCAGCTCATCCCACAACAAGGCAGGAGCCAAGAGCTCCCTGGAATCAACTGAGCCCACAGTCCCCCAGTTATCCTCAAGCTGGGTCACCTCAGTAGCCCTATAACCTTCAGACAGGAGCAAGCATACCCTTCTCTCAAAGATAGCAGATCCCCTCTACAGCACCTATACTTTTGCTGCAACATTATCTCCTTCAGTCCGCAAACAACGATCAGCAGTGGAGGGAGGATAGCAGCCCCAGCTGAACTGGGAGGAAAAAACAAAATCCACCTCCCAATGATTGCTCCAAAGAAGAGAGAGAAGATAACCTCAGGAGCAGCACTAGCACAGATGGCAGGATAGGGTCCTTATGGGTAGGGCTCCTCACCTTAAGGTCAGCGTTTCTCTGGGTAGGGTACTTCTGTTACCAAGGATTTTCAGAACCTAAAGCAGTGGTAACTTAACTGTTTCACTCCAGGCAGGTTCAGGAATAAATCAATGGGAACACAGCACTTCTGGCTGATGAAGATTAATACAAGCAAGCATGCTCTTATCTAAAACTGCTATTTATTAGATTTAAGCACACCCATACCTAAACAACAGGTTTAGAGCATCCCAAATAATTACCAAGAATCATGGATGGTACTAAGTAATTGCAGATGATCAGCAATGGCAGGTTACTTCCCCAAGGGAGTATAGGTGTCAGGTTATATCTCTTTCTTGATAGCTTCAGAGAACTGCTACAAAGTACACTTTATTATCTTGTCCTTTTATACTAAATATCACAGAACACATAAATCATAGTGATCTCTACTGGGTCATCACCTCTCCTAACTTCAATAACTACTTATTAACAAAGCATTCCTAACAATCTTAGTCATAATAAGCTTCTATATCAAAGGCGCCTAAATTCAATGTCCCGTCCACTTATTTTCTTTCAGTTTCAGAATGTTGACTTTTCTCTCCCCTCCTCTCATTCTGATTAGGAGAAACAGCCAGCCTGCTGCTAGCCTCTGACCTTGCCTTTAGAAGCCCTGGTTGTTCAAATAAACCCTTAACTATGTGGTATTCTATTTTATTAATTCATAGTGAGTGAATGCACACAACATGACTGCAATTAGCTTGATCAAGTCCCTCAAATCCAGACCTACATTCCCCTCCTTAAAGGCCATATATCTTTAATACTAAGGCCTTTACATATGTGTAATGAGATCAGTGGGATGTGTAATGAGATTCATGATGGCCCAATATTAGGCTCAACACCTCTCAACCAAGACCGAGAAAGAGTCTTCTCACTGGCACTCTCAGGTTTCATCCCTGATTTTGCTTTGTTAAAGACCAAACCTTATGTACTTATCTTAAGGATGTACCCCTAGTCTGTAGAATCACTGGCTTTGCAATCAATCAGTCTTCTCCCTTATTCATCATGTCAGTGCTAGGAATACAACAACCAATGCCACATGAAACTTTAGAATGACCACAATTGGATGTAAGGCTAGATTAAGAATCCTTGATGCTGTCGGGGACCATCCCAACAATGTCTTCCACCAACTGTGTTCTGAATCTCAATGATCCTCTTAATCACTTTTTTAATCTCTTTAGTAGCACAGTGGATGCTAACCATGACATTTTCCCTCTGTTATTTCTAAACATTCAGCCTGTGACTGCAAAGCATTTTTGGTACATTCATATCCAATCCCAGTTTCCTCTAAACTGGCTTCCAATTAAATTAATTATAGGTGATTTTGTAAAACTACAAAAGCAGCCTGGCAAGGGTCGAAGGATATATAAGGCAGAGCCTTTGGGATCCATTTTGTCTACAGTTCAGTCTACAGTTCAGCTTTCAGTCACCTATTTACCTCTGGATCAATCCATCTGCATCTGAACTGAAGCTGTGGAATAAAGAACTGAGACTGATTCCGGTACTGGATGTATACCAGAGGGACTATATAAGCCTGCAAATTCCACAATTCTTTGAGAAACCTGATGTATATGGACTTTCAAATCATTTGTATGTATCTGATTACTTTAATCCTTTAACATTTCTCTTATTATTTGTGTCTCTCTTTATAATAAACCTTTAGTTTTAGTTACTAAAGGATTGACTGGCAGCATGGTATTTTCGGTAAAATCCAAACTTATATTGATCTGGTACTGTGGCTGATATTTTGAGATCAGAGGGAATCTTTTTAGTAAAGAGCATAGAATTTAAATAACTGGTCTCTTTACTGGACCTAGGGGCTGGTTGGGAGCCAGAGACTGAAATGCAGTAAAGGGGGCTGTGTGTATTTGTATAATGGCTTCTTGATAACCAGTATAGGGGAATCAGAAGCACTATTTGTGGCTGGTTGGGAAGTCTGACTTCAGTGTCACCCTCCAGTCCTGGGAGAATCTGCTCTCCTTTTGCAGCCTGTCCTGACCTTGGCATTATCAGGTGGCTACCCTGGGCATGAACGGGTCAATGGGGTGACCATTTATAACGTTAGTTAATGCCAATATGATAAAATTGCAATGATTCTTACAAGATATACCATGTCAGGTACCAATGGAAAGGTTATAATTTGCTAAGTAAGATAATATTGTTTAGGTGTATTGTCTTTGTATTGTAACTTATGGATATGTGTGATATATCTTTATCCAAACACTTGTGCTGTTGTGCTACGGGATTACACCCCCAGTCAGATTTGTGTCAGCACTGATGACTCATTGAAGGCCATTACCTTTACAACAAGCCCAGGAAGACAAGTAAGGATGGTACCTATAAGTCATCAGGACATGAGGGGACATACCTGTAGTCAGGGGGACTGCAAGTGCCTTTCCATGCCCATGTGCTCTGAGCTTGTGTTTGAAACAAGCCACATAGCAGACAAGAGACTATAAAATGTAGCTTCACAATCTTCATATTGTCTTCATTCCTGCTTCCTACCTCTGGATCAACTCCTCTAAAACTGAAGCTGTTAAATAAAGGACTGAGATCCATGCAAGTACTGGATGTACACCAGAGGAACTGTACAGGCATGCAAACTCCACAGTTCTGCTAAGAATCTGTTATACATGGACTTTGAATTCATTGTATGTATCTGATTGCTTTAATCATTTAACATGTCTCTTCTTATTTGTTTCTTTCCTTTAAAATAAGCCTTTCATTTTAGTTACTAAAGGATCAGCTGGCGGCATGGTATTTTGGTCTGGTAATGTGGCTGATTCTTTGGGGATCAGGAGAACATTTTTGGTAAAGGGAATAGAGTTTAAATAACTCAACTCTTTATTGGACCCTGTTGCTCATTGGGAGCCAGAGATTAAATCCATTAAAGGGGGCTATGTAATTTCTTGTTTTTAACTTCTTAATAACTATTGTTGGGAATCAGAAGCACTGTTTGTGGCTGGCTGGTGAATCTAACTGCAGTTTTTGAGAACTGCTCTCCTTTTGCAGCCTTCCCTGACCTTGGCATTTACAGGTCAGATACCTTAGGCATGACAAATCAGATTAGAGTTAGCGTTCCTCTCGTTATGGTGCTTGGAATTAGGATTAGGGTTTCTATGACTGCAATTCCTGGATCTAGGGTTAGGGTTCCTATGGGTAGGACTCCTGTCATAGCATTTGGGTTCCTATGAATAGGGATCCTAGACCTAGAGTTAGGTTTACTATGGGTAGGGTTGTAACTGAGATTAGGATTTGTATGGCTAGGGCTCTCTACTCTAGGATTAGGGTCCTCTGGGTAAGGTATTTGATGCTCATGTTAGGGTTCCTATGGGTAGGGTACTTACAGCGTGGGTTATGCTTCCTATGGCTAAAGTTAAGATTCCTTCCTCTAGGGTTCCTGGACATAGGGTTAGGGTTCCTATGGTGTGCATTCCCCGACCTAGTCTTAGGTTTTCTATGGGTATGGCTTCCCACTGTAGCGTTAGGGCTCCTATGAGTAGAGATACTTGTAATTAGCCTTAAAGTTTAGGGATTTTGCAACATGGGCTAGGATTTCTATGAATAGCTCCCTACGCTAGGGTTAGAGCAGTTATGCATAGGGTACTTGGAGCTTGGTAAGGATTGTTGTGGGTAGGGTACTTGAAGCTTGAGTACTGGTTCCTATACATAGGGTACTTGGAAATCAGGTTTGGTTTCCCATGGGTAATAGGGTTTCTATAGGTAGGGTATCAGAGCTAGGGTTACGATTCCTATGGGTAGGGCTCCCCAATTTAGGGTTAAGGTTTCTGTGGTAGAGTACCTGGATTAGGGTTCTTATGTGTAAGGCTCCCTGCCCTAATATTAGTGTTTTATGGGTAGGGTATTTTAACCTAGAGTTAGGGATGCTGTGGCTACAGTACTTGGAAATAGGGTTAGGGTTCCTGTGGCTAGGGTACTTTGAGCTTTGATTAGGGTTCTATAGGAAGGGTAAATGGAACAAATGTCAGGGTTTTTATGTGTAGGGCTCCGCACTCTAGGGTTAGGGATCCTATGGGTACTTGTACCTAGGATTAGTGTTGCTATAGTTAAGGATCTCCAAACTATGGTTAGGGATCCTATGGGTAGGGCTCACCACCATAAGATTAGGGTTCCTGTGGGTAGGACTCCCCATTTCAGGGTTAGGGTAACAGGTCCTATGGGGATTGTACTCTGAGCTAGAGTTACAGTTTCTATGGGAAGGCTCTTTGATATAGGGTTGGAGTTTCTAAGGGGAGAGCACTTGCTAGGGTTCCTATGCACTATAGAGTTAGGGTTACGTGTGTTGATTACTTGAAGTTAGTGATAGAGTTCCTATAGGTAGGACTCCCCACTCTAGGGTGAAGGTCACAGTTCCTATGGGTAGGGTTCTTGGAGCTAGGATTGAAGTACCTATGGGGAGGGTACTTTGAGCTAGGATTAGGGTTTCTATGAATAGGCCTTCCCTTACCTAGATATAGGGTTCCTATGTGTAGGGTACATGGAGCTGCACTAGGGGTAAAGTTTCTATGTGTATAGTACTTTGAGCTATGGTTAGGGATCATATGGGTAGGGCTCCCCACCTTAGGGTTAAAGCTCCTATAGGAAAGATATTTCAAGCTAGGGTTTGGAGTTGTTTGTGTAGGGTTTTCTGCCCTAGAGCTAGGGGTCGTATGGGTAAGGCTTCTCATTCTAGGGTTATGGTTCATCTGGGTAGGTACTGTAAGGTTAGGTTATAGTATGTGGAGTTTCCAATGGGGAAGGTTCCCTATCCTATTATTAGGATTTCTAGAGGGAGGACTCTTCAGTCTAGTGTTTGCATTCCTATATATAGGTTCTTCACCTTCAAGGGTCTGCTTGCGAAGGTTAGAATTCTTAGGGGTAGAATTCCTCAGTTGAGGGCTTGGGTTATAAAGGGCAGATCTTCCTCGTGCTACAGTTCCAGTTATAAAAGGATGGGCTCCTCAGGCATGGTGGGTTATATTTATAAAGAATAGGAGTCCTAGGCATAGGTTTGCCAACAGTCCCTTATTAGAAGTCCCTTATTTCTTCATCTGTGTTCAACATGATTGGGAGTTGATGAGTGCTGCAAAAAGCAGCAAGAAATACCCCAGGCAAATGTAGGTGAGTACTGCTTATAAATTATTATTATTATTATTTTATATATTAATATGAGGAGGAAGGGTGGGGCCAGGGTGCTAAGCAAAGAGTCCTTTATTTTTGTAATACAGTGCTGGCAACCCTAGGTTAGGCTTTTAAAGAGCAGAGCGCTTTGTGCAGCAAGGCTTATGGTTCTAAAGGGAAGGGCTCCTTGGGCAAAGGTTAGGATGATAAAGGGAAGACTCCTTGGGCAAATGGCATGGCTCCTTGGGTGACAGTTATGGTCATAAAGAGAAGGGTTTCTCAGATGAGCATTAGGATTTTAAAGAGCAGGACTCCTTGGGTGAGGGTTAGGGGTCTAAAGATGGGTTGCCGTGGGTTAGAATTCCAAAGGGAAGAGCATCTCAGGCAAAGTTAGAGTCATAAAGGATACAGTTCTTAAGGAGAGGTTTAGAGTTATGAATGGTATAACCCTTTTGTGAGCGATAGGGATTTAATGGGTAGTACTCCTTGGGCAAGGGTCAGGCCTTAAAAAGATAGGGGCCCTTGGGCAAGAGTTAGAGTTACAAAGGGTTTCTTACATTTAAACCAGACTCCTGCCTTCATGCTGCTTCTCTTTAAATCTTCTGTGTTATAACTCAAGAAGATATGAGGTTTCTGAAGATACCATTATCTAAAATATTTTGGGGTGCAAAGGTAAAAAAAACATGTTAAAGTTTACCCAGCAATGAACTGAAAGGCAGTCATTTGATGGAGCCCTGGGCATGCTCTTTGTGAGAATTACTGCTTAACATGGGGGTAGCTAGAGTTTCAAAATGGTAATCATCTGTTGTGTGCTTTGGAATAACCTATTCTCTATATGAAAGAAAAGTCTTCAATCTTCTAGTGAGGAGGTGACTAAATAGGTCTTTTGGATATCAGACAGCATCCTGACAACCAATAAGACATTGAACAACAAATGGTGAACAATCTCTCTCAGTCCAATTGGCAGACACATGGCCAAACTTCCCACTCACTGCCACCTTGGGTAGTATTACTGTACGAGATGGATTCTGAATCAGAATGGAAGAGTTTTATACCTTCTTTCCCAAAGTATGAAAGAACCAATGAGGAATAAAGCAGCAGAGAATCAGGTCCACAATCTCCACCACTTCTTCCAATTGCTTCCACCAGTCTCTATCTTCAGTCAGTCCTATTGGGTAGACTCTCAACCAGCTCACCCTAATCCAATTAAATTTTAGTGCCTTTTGATGCTGCTGCTAGGACATGCATGTGTTCTGACAGCTGTAAGAATAAGGAATGGTATTCAATTTAATGGGTGCTGTTAAGACATTCTTAGTACGTCTTGCCTCAGTGAAAGTTTCTCATACAGTATTTAGCAGTGAAGTGAATTACTTTACATGATAAAATTAAATGATTTGTGAGTCAAACAGAACAGAGTATATGTTTAATTGGGTATGAATTTTAATCCAAGTAATGATGGAGTTAAAGATTAGTATATTCTTTAAATATATGATTACATGCACTTTCCCTCCTGAAACAATTGTCTGGTTCTTATTTTGGAGGAAGGACACTGAATTATAACTATTATAGACATCAATATATTACATTTTATAGGAAATTACAGAAATATAGAAGTACTGCATATCATAGATGCTACTGGCCTTCGTAAGGCTCCTGCAAAAGTCAAGGCTATTGTGGAAGTTCCACCTCCTCAAAAAGTAAGCCAACTTCACTCTTTTTAGGGCTAGTGAAATATTATGGAAAGTTTATTCCACAGTTAGCAACACTACTAAAACCACTCCTTGGCCAGCACAAGGTCTGGAAGTGGACCAAAGCCTGTGATGTTGCATTTAACAAGGCTAAATGCACATTGCTTAATTCAGAGGTTCTGAGATATTTCGATCCATCCTTACCTCTACAGTTGGCCTCCGATGCTTCCCTTTATGGGGTGGGAGCAGTCATCGAGTCAAGAGTCACTTGTTCATGACTCCACTTCTCTATCCACCTCTGCAGCAGATACAGCCCCCTCCTCTGTTCGAGCAAATACAACATCCTCACCTGTTCAAGCTACAAGTCCTGAGCCCATTGTTAGACCCATACAAGAACACCAGAAGTCCACTGTAATTCACCTAGAAAGAGAAGGCCTCCTCAATGGCTGGATCTTTAGCAAGGGCAAACCCATGTTATGGGGCAGACTAATCTCTGGGGTTTAGCCTGGATATGAGGCAGTCTACCCTCATTCCCTAGTTTAATGATTGTGCTGTTATATGAGTGTTTTCATTAAGGGGAGAGGAATATGTTGTGTATTTTGTGTCTTGCCTAATTGCCTAGGTTGCCATAGCAACAGAGTTAGCCTATTAGGGGATAACTCAGCCAGTCCTGGCTGGTTTTAATGTTAATTCAATAAAGAGGCTCCCTATGTTGCATCTCTTTGTGATCCTGTGCTGATTTCTCTCTCTGAATACAAGCAATTAAAAGGAATTCAACATAACAAAGGGATCCATTTTGGCCTCAAGATATAGCTCTCCCAAAGAGAGCTTTTATTTTAATTGTAACTTGTGGAGTGCACCTTAATTTTCCAGAAACAGCAACCTGATGTTATACAAGTCTGTGCATGTGACTTGCGTGACTATGTATTGGGAAGATTTGGATCCGGATGCAAGCTTTGCATCTTGGGGCTCATTCCTGTTTTTAGAAGGCTCACCCATTATCAATACTCATAAGGAGACATTGTATTACCTACAGTACCATATTTTCTGAAGGTGGCATAGCCAACCAGTTTAAGCAGGCTTTTGAGTATGCTGATGGGGATTCTAATGATTCTAGTTATCAGACTTATAATACATGAGGGTGTGAAGAGCTCTGGCACAGAACATCTTCAGGGCTAGCTCTGTTTTATAAGCCTTGCTACGTAATGAAAACTCCCTGTCTCCCAAGAATTATGTTTAGGAGAAAGTGAATAATGACTATTGACACACAAAATTACTAATCATATATATGGTACAAATGGGGAGGTGTATTTTAATGGTAATGTTCAGAGACTGGTGATTGTAGCTGCCTTTTGTGTTAATGACAGTTATTCACATGAATCTATGCATATTGAGAAGCAATATATACCTTGCAAATGGGAAATTCGAGCTGTCCTGTGTAGTGCAAAGAAGAGTTTGCTGAATAATGGCTAATTTTTTTTAACAACATGAAGGCAATTTTGGTCCAGAAGGTATTTTTCCAGTTGCAGACTTCCCATTCTTCAAAATACTTACTGCTTGCTGTTTCCTACAAAGGGGATCTCGAGGGTTTTTCAGGCTTTCTATTTTATCTGATCCAGCTTCTCAGTCAGGAAAAGGTTTTTGTGCTGAACTGTTATTGATAAATCTACCTAATAATTTAAACTCAGGAGGAATTCCATCACAGGTAGACTTGTATAATATGTGTCTATTCACCTGTCTTTCATTTAGATCATCAGGTTTTGGGGTCATGGACTGTAATTCATTATATGTTAGCACAGCTCCTAGCACAGTGGGGTCTTCGTTATGTTGCGTTTCCAATGCTAATGCAAAGTTAATTGCTCTTGCTACTTGTAGTAATAAAATAATAATAAATCTAATTTAAAAATACCTACTTCTTGGATTCAGCCATGTATTAAATACCATAACAACTTTTCTTGAATAACGTTGATATTTCTTCTTCTGGCCACAGCCAAAACCCACATGTGAGTATATTTTAAAATAACCCAAAATAGCAAAAAAGGATCAAGCATACTGGAAGTTTTAGAACAAAAGTTTGGGCTGGTTCTGATTACATGTAACTCAAATAATGATATAACAATGTCAGAAATTAGCTTCAGGTAAGCAGAATTTTAAAATGATGAATTAAGAATCTTTGTTTAAAAAAGAAAGATTTTGGGTCTGGTTCTCCTCTCACATCAGTCTTATACTGGTGTAATTCCATTGTTTTTAGTGATTTCAATGAAGTTACTCCTGATTTAGACAAATGTAAGTGAGCATTAGTCCCTTTATCTTCAAAACTGAACCTGAACTAAATGGAATATCGGCTAATAATATTAGCTCCCATTATCTTAGTTGATCTTAATCTATTGAATTCACTTTATGGATTAAAATAATAGGCAGGAAAAAAATATAAATAACAAGACTGAACACATCTCCTTTATTTAATAGGCCACACTTCGTCTACTGTGATAAGGGTGCACTATGTGGGAGAGGATATTGGAAGGCTTTCACCTTAGCTATGTCTGTCTGTACAGGGGACATTGAGGAACTCACACCTTGTGCTCCTTAATCATGCGGTGGCAGAGCAATAGTTTTGCCAGTGATGCTATACTCCCTCCATGGCATGGAGGGCAGTGATGCATCTGCACCATCTTGCAATCCAGGGTCAGTGCTAGGAGCAGCACTTGCTGCAGCTGTTTAATGGGTGTAGCAGTTGTTACTCCTGCGTGCCCTCCCTCATTGTCCCTGATGGAATCCTGCCTTGTTTTTAGCGAGCAGGATATCTCCAGGCACAACCATCAGTGTCTACCCTCTCCACAACCCCCTCTCCTATAAATACAACAGTAACTTGCACAGCCACATTATCACTTATAGCAGCAGCTTATGCTATTTACTTAGCCCTGATCCATGCAATGATGTATTTGCCTGCCACACAAAATGACAGCAAAAATTGATAAACCTTTCACATTAATTATTAGCTAAATAGCTGTTTGAGGTTGCATATTTATATAATATTTAGCTGCCTAATTGCATAAGGCTATGAAAAATACACATTAGAAAACTTCTACTCCCTTTATCAGGCTGAGGAAGCCTTAAAACGAATGCTCATGTGACTTTGCTTTGTCAAAGGGTTATTTTTCTTGGAAGTTATCTTCAGTGTGCAAGTCTCGTGTTTCTTTACAAACTGAAGTGTGTATGTGCATAAGCCTCACAGTGATATTGCAAAGTAAATTACTTAATTTTCCAAAAAGGAAACAGAAGTTTTCAAAAATCAGGCCTTTCTTCCTTTTTAACAAGTATTAGAAGGTGGTAGGGAGCCCCAAGACAGATTGTTTTTTCCTTTGTACAAAATAGAAAATTGAATTATTCAATTTGAGTGCTCTCTCTTTTTCTCTATTTCCTTCTCTTCCTCTCAACTTTCTACAAGCACCAGAGAAATCATTAAAAATACATGGGAACTGGGGAGAAAAGTAGTTGTGTAGAGCTAAAAGAAAGGTTTAATAAAAATATTACATTCAGTAATAAAATTTGGGAACAGACTACAAATCCTATCCAACTAGAAGTGAAGGTAATGATGTAGAGTCCAATGTTTATGATGCCCCTCAGTTACAGAGCAGGGGAAATGCTAATTCTACAGCAGAGAATGATATCTCAGGAAACTATCAGATAGTGATAGACCTGTAGCAGAATGTGATATATGCATACCCTTATTGGCAATAAATATTTAAAATTTTATTAAACAGAAATGAAATAAGAATCGGGGTTTAAGTTACCACCATTTGTTTTTTAAAAGCCTCAATTTTGTATAGTTAAGTTGAAAACAAAAACATTGAAGTTTTTTTTTTGTTTCTTTGTTTTTGTTTCGTTATCTGACAATATCCTCTGGTCCTCCAAGTTTTCTGTACGCTATGCTCTGATATATGTGTATGTGAATCTACTCCTATAACTCTAAGAATGTGCAGTTCAGAGCATACAGCTATGAGCTATGAAAAGGCGATGCAGCCTGCCTAACAATCATTACCACCACAAATAGAAATTAACCCTCCAGACCCCAACAGTCCCTGGTTTATACGCTACAGGTGCGTAGAACCCATTCATCTTGAGAGGAAGAAGATGGCCTAGATGTCAGGGTTCAAGTCCCTGAATTGCTACAGACTTCTTGTGTGACTTTGGGCAAGTTTCCTAGTCTCTCTGTGCCTCCATTTTCCATGTGTAAAAAAGGGATAATAGTACTTCCGTATTTGCAAGGATAGTTAGGCTAAATACATTAAAGATCACAGAATGATCAGCTACTACAGAGATATGGCCCATGAGGTACCTAAGCTAGATAAAAACAAAGCCATGGCTTTGAAGATTATCAGATTTGGGAACAGAGAGAGAGAGAGGCAAAGTGGTTTGCCCAAAGGTCAGGCAACAAGACAGTCAGAGCTGAGCTAGAACTCCTCTCTACTAAATACTAGTCCCACACCATTGTGCCTGAAGACATTAAATCTAGCAGCACCTGATATCTCCCAAATGACATAAAATTTCTGATCCCGTTTATTTAAAGGGCATTTTGGACTTTGTCTAAAGAATAATCATGAAACTCACTGCTACTTACTACCAGTATGATTTTTTTTAACCATTATTTGCACAGTCATCCACTACTGTTACCTATTTAAAAAGTCACATTTTTGCACACATATTTTAAATTAGCCTTAATTAGCCTAAGTGACAAGCCTGAGAAGCTTTTGATCAAACATTCAGTGTTTGAGCTGCAAAGATGACATTAGAGGCCTTCCTTCAAAGCCTTCCTCTGATATATAAACAGTTACCACAGAGTAATAAGCAATTAAAACGAAGGTGGATACTTTGAATGCTGGGAGGAGGAAAATCAAAACATCATCTGAATTTTACTGTTTTCTTGTACAATGAATACTAAGAGGCTGCCGGTTTGCTTGCCTTATTCTTTGATCTGAAGTGGCTTTTTTTTCTTAAAGAGCTGGTATGTTATCCTCAGCTTTGACCAGATAGCTAAGTACTTCATTAAAAACCTACTTTACTTTTCTTTAAAGCAGAGAAGATTACATTAAAAAAATCTAGTTGTGATCTTAATAAACACTGACAGGAAAAGAGCTGAAAGGAAGGTGAGGGATGCAGCAAGCAAATAAATAAATATACCGAAATTAACTTAACTTCCTCAGTAGCATCTGAAGCTAAAAAAGGAAAGTTTGTGAGTTAATTTCACAAGGAAGTAGCTTTCCCTTAGTGCAAATAGTTACCAGTGGGACATTACAAAAAATATACTGTGCAATCAACAAAACATTTTAGGCATTTTTATCAAAATTCTAATAATATGACCTTTCATTTTAGCTGTTGTATGTAACCGAGATTTGCTCTGTCTTGATCAAGGCAAGTTGGACCTTTTGGAAATAAATACCATGGAATTGAGATCATCAGAGTAAACTCAGGGACAACTTGTCCATCCCTAATTATTATTTTAGCTGGATGTTATTAAGAAGAGGACTTAACCTGTTCATGATAATACCCATATTCCTGGAATATTAATAGCACATGGTTGAGAAGAAACCAAATACTAAAAATCACTGCATTTAAAAAGTACATGGCAATGACATGTAATTTACAGAGAAGAAATAATACCCAGAAAAGATTCTTACACAATTGTTATAATACACGTTTATACATAGGATGATCTTATTTATTGTTTCCTGGTTGGTTTTATAATAATGTGATATTACTGAAGGAAATTACATGGTGTTACTTCAGTCTGCAATTAGACACAATTATATTTATAGGTTTTGGAAATAGTTACCAATAGCTGTCCTGAGGGCTTTTTGCATAGAAATGTTCCTCACAGCTCCGTACATAATCTTTGTCAAGTGAGGCCAGGCTGAAAAATACATACTAAATTAAATAAATAAATAAATAGCATATTCTTTGTCTCCACAGCTCATTTTATATCTAATGGGACTTGCTTTTGAATCCTGTACTTGCAACAGTCTCCTTGAAATTCATTGTCACATGTTTTATTTTGAACTTTTGAGAGTGAGAAAACCACTAACTTTCTAAAAGTCTTCAAAGTAGATACAACTGACATTCAAAACAACCAGAGATTTGATTTAGAAAAATGTCCTAATGTTTCTAAAGTCTGTCAAATTTAGATTTATTCTGAGATCCTGATATTGGGCTATAATTTTGGTATGAATGGATTTTCTAGCACGATTTTCAGTATTTTCTTCTCTCAACTATTATAGTATCTGAATGTTTCTGAATTTTGATATTTTTATCCTCACAACATGTCTGTAAGGTAGGGAAGTACTATTACTCTTGTTGTACAGACAGTCTCTATTCCATGGTTCCCTAAGTCACTTGCCCAAGGTCACACAGGTAGTCTACAGTGAAGCTGGGAAACGAACCTGAGTTCCCTTATTCAAGAGCTAGCCCCCTAACTACACTCCCTCAAAGTAACTGCACAGTGGCAAGATTAGGATGTAGAGGACTTTTCTCTTACCCCCCTACAACACAGGCAGCTGCTACCTTGTGTAGGAGGATCCTAGACTATCTATAAGACTTTGTAACATTTAAGTGAGAGTTTTCCCCAATATATAATTCCAAATGATCACACCTTGTACTTGTGCTCTTTACAATTTGCATGCTTATCTGTTTTAAACTTTTAAAAGATATACATTTTTTAAGCTCATGTCTCTTTCCTCACTCCTGCTATGGTCCTGATACTCTGGAAGAGAGTTCAACGACATGAAGTAAGGGTTGGATTTGGCAAAGCCAACCAACGTTTTGTCATGTATGTGACCCGTTCATGCCCAGGGTAGCCACCTGATAATGTCAAGGTCAGGGCAGGCTGTAAAAGGAGAGCAGATTCTCCCAGCACTGGCGGGTGACGCTGAAGTCAGACTTCCCAATCAGCCACAAATAGTGCTTCTGATTCCCCTATACTGGTTATCAAGAAGCCACTATACAAATACACACAGCCCCCTTTACTGCATTTCAGTCTCTGGCTCCCAAACTGCCACTAGGTCCAGTAAAGAGACCAGTTATTTAAACTCCATGATCTTTACTAAAAAGCTTCCCTCTGATCCCAAAGTATCAGCCACAGTACCATATCACTATAAGTTTGGATCTTACCCAATATACCACGCTGCCAGCCAATCCTTTAGTAACTAAAACTAAAGGTTTATGATAAAAAGAAAAACAAACAATAAGAGAAATGTTAAAGGATTAAAACAATCACACACACAAATGATTTGAAAGTCCATATACATCAGATTTCTTGAAGAAATGTGGAGTTGCAAGCTTGTATAGTCCCTCTGGTATACATCCAGTAACTGAATGGGTCTCAATCCTTTGTTTCACAGCTTCAGTTCAGATGCAGGTGGGTTGATCCAGAGGTAGATAGGTGACTGAAAGCTGAACTGTAGACAAAATGGATCCCAAAGTCTCCGCCTTATATATCCTCTGGCCCTTGCCATGCTGCTTGTGGAATTTTACAGGAAATAAAATGGAGTCCAGAGTCACATAGGCCAGACCTGTTGACTCATCAGGTATATCTCTGGCTACTTCCCCTGGGCCCCCTGTCCCTGGGAATGTCTTAATGGACCATTAAGCAGGCTATTGTTCTGCAGCCATCCTGTCTGAGACGTTACCCAGACAGCACATTTTGGAATACTGATATATCAAACATATCGATAACTTCCATTACACATATAATACACGAACATAAACATTGTCATCTTACTGAGCACATTATAGCCTTTCTAACAGTATCTGACATGGCATATCTCACATGAATTACTATGATTTTGACATACTGATGTCAAATAACACAATGTCCCCCCCTACCAATGCAGCCAGCATGACACCCCCTGCAAGACTGGTGTAGATGGGAGTAATCAGAGCTCCTGAATACACCTCAAGGCCCCCTCAATCTAGTCAGCATGACAGAGTACTAGACAGATATTTGACTGATATTTTGGTGGAACCCATGGATACTGTGTATTTTATTTTTAGCTCTTTCCTAACTGCAGTCATTTTCACAAGTAAAATATGTAATATCTCTATCCTAATCAGCAAATCATATTGCCAACTATAAAAAACTGACATTAATCTATTGGCCTAATCAATGTCCAGTTTAGGCTACAAGCAAGAATTCTTTTTACAAGCACATATACGTACTCATAAAACATAATTCATTGTCCCTTCCAAATCTATTATGCCATATAAGGTCCAATTTTCATTTCCACTGAGACCAATTTGCACTGTTCTGGAAGGGTACAGACTCATAGACTAATAGACTTTAAGGTCAGAAGGGACTATTAAGATCATCTGGTCTGACCTCCTACACAACACAAACCATAGAACCTCACCAATCCATTCTTGTAATAGACCCCTAAACCATGACTAAGTTATAGAAGTCCTCATATTATGGTTTAAAGACTTCAAGGTACAGATAATCCACCACAAGCTACAGAGCAAGGCAAACAAAAAACAAAAAACAAACAAACCAGGGCATCTGTGAATCTGCTCTGCAGGAAGGGATTTTTAAATTACATACAGCATAAGGTGCCTTAATGTAAATGAGAATCAGGTCCATATTGCGCTACTAGAGCTTTGTTAATGGTCAAAATTAACATTATAAATATAATTGACTAGCAGAACATTTATGGAAACTAATACGTTTTATAAAATTGTTTAAAAATGTTACTTTGATGGAGATTTTTTTTATGATGGCTAGGACCCCATAATCGCCTTACAAAACTCAATATAAACACAGACCTAAAAGGTTCTGGAAATCATTGGGGCTGCTCATACCTTACGGAAGTGGAATCCTAAGTATCAAGCCTGATATGCAAATTCTTATACCCCTGGAATCCTTATACATCATCCTCTTACTCTTATATTTAACAGTTCATAGACACCTCTGCTGAACAATTCATAGGTGATCAATATAGGGGTCCATATTTTCTGCTTTCATTTACACCATGCACCTAATTTCAATGGGGCATCCTGGGTGCAAATGAGAACAGAGTTGTACATAGGGGCTTAATGTAGTGGATTAAACAGTTTTCTGTAATGCTATTCCTGTTATGTTTGCTATGTACACACAATGAAAAGACAAAGAAGGCTGCTAGTGAACAAGCACCACATCTTTGTTCCAAACAGAATAATG
The DNA here is from genome assembly GCA_007922155.1 of Mesoclemmys tuberculata. Classification (NCBI taxonomy): domain Eukaryota; kingdom Metazoa; phylum Chordata; order Testudines; family Chelidae; genus Mesoclemmys; species Mesoclemmys tuberculata. Next base: position 47,511,183 of record ML675601.1, read on the forward strand.
ACAAAATTCTCATGTTACATGCATTTGATCCAAACCAGAGGTTCTTCCATGTGCTTGAAAAAACATTGTTGCAGTAGTAACTGTCATTTTATATTGTCAAAACCAAGTACTAACAGAAGAAGAATTTCCTATAAATATAGTGAGATGGAAAATCACAAAATTATAAAAAAATGTACATAAATATATATCAAACATCTGATGGAGATACTGTCTCTGACTCTGTCTGACCTTCGCCTCCCTGTGCTTCAATTACAAAATGCATAAAAATGGGGATGTTATTGCCTACCCACCTTTCCTCTTGAAGATCTATGGAGAAAAAGCTTTGTGTGTATACGAAGTCTGATTGTCGTGTGAAAACACTAAAATACATCCCCATTTATTTTTGTCATTCTTCATCCTGCAGAAACATCAAAATCTTGATGTCCTGAACGTTACTTTGAAAAATACCTTCCACACTTCCACAGCTGAAGTTACAAACCCTGATAGATTCCTGGTTCCTATCACTTCAGGTTGGATGAGTGTTGGAAACATCAAGAATGTATTGTAACAGCGATCAATACTGTTTGCTGCAGAACTTTATAACCAACCCCGCTGGCTGATTGTGTACATTCCTGAGTAACAAATACTGTCTCTGCACTATATGCTATTAGGTATACTTTCCCTCAAAATGGCAAAAAATGAGTGATACACAGAGCTTTATATAAAAAAGGTTCGCATTCTGTTGGGCTAAGAACACTTGTACAGAATCTGTATGAGACACAAAATGCTTCTTGTAGCTCACTTAACTTGTTTATTATTCTGCATTCAAGCTGACAGTGGCTTTGCAAGTTTCTGTAAAATCAACAATGAAACAAAGTATGACTTTGAACTCTGCCACCCTTAAAAAAAATAAAGCAGTTTGAAAAGAAAATAAATAAGCTTACTTTGCAGAGGGTGATACATATACTGAAGCAACAAGACCAGACTTAAAGAATTACAATATGACATGAAAACCTGAATTGTGTTTTAAAGAATCTGGTAAATATAGTTTTAAGATGTTAATCTTTTTAATCTATTTTAGCATGTTCCCCCTCCCCCCCAGAAAACCAAAAGGGTTTTTGTATAATCCAGTCTCAATCAGGCATTATATTCTTCCTGTTTGAAAGGTTAGCATAGACTTTGAAAACCATATAAAGTGCAGTTTTTAGGTTTGCAATAAGACAACTTAGCTCACCTCCATAAAATGAGAAATAGAGTTCAAAGATCAGAAATGTAATGGCAAGCCCTTCAAAGGATGCATATACCAGGCTGTATACTGGTAGCTTACTAGAAGCTCTATTTCCCCTCCTTTCCCTGGTCTCTTTGATCTCAAGCTAAACATCAGAACCCAGCTTTTTAAAAGACTTGAAGTGCCTTTCATTTTCCTTCAGCTGCCTGAGGAGCAACAACTCCAGCATCTTACATGAAAGAATGTATTTCTCCCTAAAAATAACTTTAGTTTCAAATACCCCCTGCAAAGAAGTTGAAATAATTCATCCTCAATTCTGTGAAGACAAAAGAAGGTAATTGCATAGGTAAGCTATTACCTAAAGCAGGGGGAAAAGACAGAGGAGTCATTACTGATCTAGCCCAGGCAATAACAGAGCATTTCCTGCTTGTCACTTTTCAAGAAAAGAGTGCAGTTTATTTGTGGTACCCTTTGGGCCACTCACACGTGGATTATTAATGCTAGCCACACTGGCTAATTTTGGTCTCTGAGATAATTTTCTTCTTCCTTTCTGAAAATGCTGGGAGCACTAGCAGTCTTCGCTCATCTGAACAATTAATTTTCTTTGCCCCTCAACTAATATCACACTTTGTCAAGGTCCTGTTCACAGTGTAGAAGGGAAGCTTCTGCTTTCAATACGGTTAATTTCAGTAAAAGGCATGCGCCTGGAGACTGGGATACATTTCCACGGCACACAGTGACACTTTCTGTCATAAATCTGTACTGATAACTAGTAGCTAATAAATAGTGATGAAGAAACCTCAGTGTTGGAGTACAGTTAAATAAAATCTCCAAGGGCTGGATCCTTACCTGCTATAAACTGGAGTAGCTTCATTGATTTCAAGGATGGAGGATCTGATTAGATGTTTTTATAAAACTTATCACAACTTGAAAAATTGGGTCTGAAAATTGAATCAGAATAGGCTTTCTCACGAGAGCATTTGTGTTTCCACTTCTGGCTAGATAAACCATGAAGGCTTTCTCTCACGATATTTAAATTGTATATTATATAGAGGTGGCTGGAGGTGTATTAACAACAGAGTTGCTGCCCTACAAAACAACGTGATCCACACAACAATGGAGCTTTAAATTGTAGTTTTCATTGTCTCATAATTGAATTATGATTAATATAATTTTGCTCAATATAAGGCCCCCAGGTTATGAAGGACTACTCGTATAAGTAAAGTTACTCTTAGATATTGAAATGGTTGCAGATTAAGGCTCTTAGATGGCGGTGGCTCCTTGTTTGTTAACAACGTAGCAGCTGTGTAGGACTATTGACTATTCATATGACATATTTTCAACAGTGTGATGTGCCCAGATTTTGTGGTGATGGATGCCAAGAATAAGCATGGGGACAAAATTTTGTGATACTTCTAACTCTGGCTCCAGTTACACACACTGCAAATTTTCTCTCAGGGGTTTATTTTGTCACTTATGGGTCTATTCCTAGCCAGAAACTAGATGCACCATTCTGAGGATTTCACAATTGCTAAAAAGGTTTGTTTCAGGTTTGTTTCTGAAGAGAGTTATGGTTTTTTGTAGGGGATGGGTTCTAGAGACAATTTGGTCTAGATTCACAAAACAGACTTAGACTTAGTGTTGTAATGCCTGACTTTAGGCACCCTGCTGCCTAATGAATCCACAGCCCCAAGTTTGATGCCCAAGCTGCCCGCCCAGTGCCTCAGGAGAGTTAGGCACCAAGAACAGAATGCACAAAAGCCAGCAAGCTGAGTGGGGCGCCACCTAGGCTAGCCAACAGGAAATGCTGAGAAAGGGGATGTGGCCTAAACCTTGCCACTCAAAGGTAGTTAGATGCCTAAGTCCAAGATGAAGGGAGGCACTTATCTTCATTGGGATTCACAGCTGTGAAATGTCTCCTGAAGTGCAAACCTAAGCCCGTTCTCACAAAAAGAAAATATGGTCATGGTAGAGGTGGTGGTATGTCTCCCTCTGCTACACAGCCTTTCGCCCAATGGTTAGAGCTCTCACCCAGGTTTGATAAATTCAAGGTCAAAACCACCCTCTGCCTTGTTTGGAGCAGAGATTTGAACATATATCTCCTACTCTAACCACTGAGCTATGGGATACACTAGTGTGGAGGCTCTCTGCACCTTGCTCATTGAAGCTGTTACTTATTGGAACAGGAACTTGAGTGTCCTACACCCCAGGGGTGTACCCTAATCACTGGGCTATAGAGTAAATGTCACTCTTTCTTTTTCCCATTGACTATTTAATTACTTATACAAAGTGGAACTGTTTCAACAGCAGAGACTGAGAGAGTTCCACCCCAGAACAGGGGGTATTTGAACAAGGGTCTTCCATTGCCTGAGTGAGTTTTCTAATCACTGATCTTGGGTATAAGAGGGATGGGGATACCAGCAGCAGCCATGCTGGGCCCATCTGTTCTGGGCCCATCCTGGTAGGTGGTCTCTGAGAACACTTACTACATTTAGCCCCACAGGCAAGGTAGGCAGAAGGATTCTGCCAGAGTTTAGGAATGAAATAGACATCAAGGTACCATGACTCAGGTGGCAGTGCACACTTGATCAGTGATAAAGGACTCTATCTGTGGAAACGTAGGTGCCTATAGGGTTAGGCAGCAAATGAGTGGTATTTTGGAGCCTTTACATTTTCGACTTAGGCACATGAAGTGGCAATTAGGCACTTAAATCCCTTTGTGGATCTAGCCCTTTATTTCTAATTTGTGTTTGTATTAGGTTGGGGGGGTAGGAAGAGATTCTAACTTTTCTTCCATAAGATATGTACTTCACATAAACAGGCAATGTTGTCAAATGGTTACAACAGTGGACTTTGAGTCAAGAGACCTAGCCTCTGGCCTTTCTCTGTGATCTTGGGCAACTCATCTTGGCCCCAATCCTGCAATGACCTCCACGCAAGCAGACCTCTGTGTTTTCACAGCATCCTGTTAAAGTCAATGAAGACCCACATGGATGCATGGGTCTGCCCCCATTGAGTTCATTGCTGCATCAAATCCATAACTGTGCTGTGCTTTAATGTCCCCATTATGGAGACCAAATGGAGATAATTATACTTATTCATCTTAGTAGAGTGTTCTGAGAGCCTCAGATGACAGGTGCTATATAAATACTAACTGATATAATTATTCTGTGTTATATAAAGATTTTTCTAGGTTCCTTTGCAACAGTATATATAGAGGATAGAGATTCAACTAATATACAAATATAATTCAGCATAACTAGGTTATTATTAACATATATAACTTCCACCTACAACAAAAGCTAATATCATTCTCACTTATTTTTGCATTTATGATGAGAAATTTTGGTCATGCAGTTCTAAAAATACCACCTCTGCATCATGAAAAAGTATAATTTTTGTATATTGCAAATTTACAGAGATTCACTCTGAAATAAATATTTCCAAAGCACATTTGTTACAATCATTGTCTAGTATTTATTTCTCTAATTCTCTTTTTTAATGTCTGACCATTAAAAACCAGTTATGCTTAACCACAAGCATTCTTTCCTACATTACAATTAATCCAACATCATATTTCAGTAGAGCTTACAAAGTATATTAATTCATTATATATTATATATTTAGGCATGTTTATGACGAGTCTGACCTGTTATGAGCATGTTTACTGTGACAAATCTTTCCGATAAAGACTATGTTTTAATGATCACCTTGAAATTATTAATAAACTCATTAGTGTGCTTCAGCAATTTATTTTTTTACATTTTAAACCACATTTCTTTCCCCTTCCTGTTTCTATATATATAATAAGATATTTGAAATGTCAGTGTAGCAATATTCATGCATCACTCACCAATGTTTACAAATAAATTCTTCATCCTGGAGAGTCCTAGAGCCAGATTTGGGCATGGGCAAAAGCGGGCATATTACTATTGAAGTCAAATGATTTACATCAGAAGTGAATTTGTCCCTTTAAGTCTCATTCTGGGGATTTTCAAGAAGAAAGAACTGCTCATTCAAAATAGCTCTTCCATGAAAGCCAAATCTTGGTATTGTGAAATTGTCCATTTCCTCACGTCTGTGCCTGGGATCTCTGTGTGTGGTACATTAGAGGGCAAGAAATTCTTCCAGCCATAGGCCTCAGAATGGCAAAAAAGTTGCTAATGTAGTCGCAAGACTGCAAGAGCCCCAGTGCATGATGTGCTCCACTGCTACTGGGGAGACTGGCTGGTGGATCTGTATATTCAGAGATTGATTGTCTACACCCACCTCAATATTGTTGAATGCTGACTTGGACTTCTCAAAAGGATCCCACAGTTGCTGCGCACTAGGAGGTAGCCAGACACAAGGGACTTGAACACCATTAAAGGCCTGCTCACCCTGCACAAAAGGCATTGGTTGACAATCTCTACCAACAAAAAAACCCAAACAAAACAAACAAACTCCCTCACTCCACCAATTCCCCAAAAAATGGTCCTCACCAGTCAGACTGAAGTATGTCCAATTCCCTGTCTCTCTAATAGTGCAACAAATGTTATTGGCCTGATTGACCTCAACAAGAAAAGACTCAACACTTGCACCTTTAAGAAACTGCTCTGCACTCACAGAAAAACTGATATTCCAGGCAGAATCCACTCGATCATCTCTGCAAAGTAACATGATTATTCCTTTATTAGCCACTAAGCGAAGACGGAACTAACCAACTTGCCCATTACTCAGAACAAAACGACTTACTGAAACTTAGTGGCTGCTACGGTGGAGCCAAAAACCCCTTCCATGTAAATAGACAGGGAATAAGGTTATAAAACTATTTATGATGCAATCATCCTGATTTGGCATGAGACTACTGCCACTGGTGATTTGATTATCATAGATCATCCATACACTTTGGTGACCTGTGAGGAGGAGCTGATCATGTGGCCACTTATCAAGTGTTGAAGAGAAAACATCACTATCCAGTCCTTCCAAACCATCAACACCAGATCGTGTTGAGGGGAACAATATTTTTTTCCAGAGAACTCTAGAAATTCTCAGGTTCTGTTAGCTTTCAAGGACAGTTCTGCTGAAAGGTGAAAGGGGCTGGCAACTCTGTCATAGGGGTTACAGTGGATGGGGTAGCCCTTTAAGGGAGATGGTTAGGGGAGGGTTAGCCCCCACCTGAGGGGGCTAATCAACTGCCACTAATCAACCTCACTAATCAACTATCTTCCAGATAGTGAGATAAAAGACCAACAAGCAGCTCATTCATGACTGACTGGTGCTGTAGACGAGGGAGGTTCCTGAAGGAGAGCCTCTGTAAGGGAAAATGACTTGTCATAGGAGTTAATTTAAAGACCTGGCTGGGGATACCTGCTATGTAGGCAGCAGCAGAAACCATCAGAGGCATTAAAAATGGGCAGATGGAAGGTCCTTATTTGCCTGTTTTGATTGATATTGAACTGTGTTGGTGTTTGACAGTAAATGCATCCCTGGGGAAAGGAAGGAAATACTGATATAGATGGAAACTTCATACAGTGACTGGGGACTTGGCCTGCTTGGTTATGAGTGAGGAAACTGAGGCAGAGGTTTGGGGAGACCTTGTTACAGTGGGATTACCACAAGGCCTGCTGGGAAAGGAACCAGGAATAAAATCCAAGCCACTTTTTCAATATAAAGGTATAACTAAAGATAGCACAAGCTTATTGGTGGGCTTAAGTGGCCAGGTAAACAAGGTAGGGGCAGGGCCTCATCTGGAGAAAAGGGCTGGGAAAGCAGTCCAAGCTGGGCAGGAAGAAAAGCGAAGCAGAATAATGAGAGCAGAATGGATAACTTCCACGCTGTGTAGGCTTGCAGTTGGAGCCACCTGGAAATGGTGAGCAGAGATCCCTGTAAAATGAGTGACTGAAGCTTAGCAGCGAGGGGTGAAATGACTTGTTTTTGCTTCTCTAGACTCTTATTTTACCTTGGTAGGGGAGGGTTCTTATTGTGATTGGGGGCCCAAATGCAACATGCTACAAACCTGCTAAGCTACTGGAGTGTGGAGAGGCTGAGGTAGTGACTTCACCTGATGAAAGACTGGGTAAGTAGACTAGTTATAGCCTTCCTTAGGGAGGGCAGGATGCAGAGTTACAAAGGAAGCTATGGTACTGCCATTTCTCACAAATGTTATTTACTGACATTCTAGCCAGCTACTGTCTTATTGTCTGTATTCCTACTGTTATTGAGAAAACCGTGGCAAGGCCTCTTTCACAGGATTTTGCATGCTTAAAAGTGCATAAGGTATACGTGTTGAATAGTGATGATAAGGTTAGTTGCTGTTTTGTTTATGGTGTTACAAGGTTATTTCCATTGATCTGAGGTAATGGAGGGCCTGCTTATTAACTGGTTTCTAAAAGCTTGTCTAGGGTGCCCAGAGTTTTGATGTGTGCTCTTACTATAGAATATTAAATCCTAATATCTAAATTAAAATAGATGCCTCTGAACATTTTGACCCTTGTCGGTATGGCTACGGAGTGGGGTACTGCACAGACTGTAGTAATAGCTTCGACAGATGAGCTTGCCTGGTAACGGATAAAGATCAGATGTCAATGTGGATAGCATTATCTCAGATGCCTTTAATCATGAGATAGTGTTGACTCACCTGAGAATCCTAAAGGGAGTAGATATGGCTCTTGTTCAGTGGGTTTCATTCCTATTTCTCTGCGGGTCCCCAGATGTCAGGTTTCAGAAATTGCTTTTCTTCCTAATTCTATCTAAATCTATGGATTTCTGCAGTATTCTTTCTTATTCCTTCTCTTGATCAATGTATTGCAGACTGTCCTCCACCGAGACGGAGGGTTTGTGCTTTGAGATCTCAGTGGTGGGAAGGATGCATAAGGACAAGGTGGTATCTGCCAAAAGCTGTTTATTCAAGTTACAAGCACACATGCAATGCAGGCGCTTACCACAATCAGGGAGGGGAAGCCCATTTCTCCCTATAAGCGAGCTGCACCAGGAGTGGACCTGACACATACCACCCACTGACAGGTCTAGTGCGAGCCTCCAATTTCCGTATGTTATCCCTACCATGATATAGTCTACTTCGTTCTCCTCATTGGTTAGCTTTTGATCCATTCCAGGATTGGCCATTGCCCCCTTGCCTTTCCTTATACTACTTGTGGCACCCAATCAACTACAAGTGGTGGTTAGTTGTTTATGACTTGAGCTGCTTTCAAACTGCTTTATACCAGTTTTGTGCTTAGCTTACTTCTGCTTTATTTCGAGTTCATACCTAGGTCATCAGGCCTAGTCTTGCTGCCAGCCTGAATATGTGTTACAATGTCTTCCGGGTCCTAACACAGATCCTCAGAGTTAGGAAGGCAGTATGTCCATGCGGTAATCAGTATGTTGTCTAGCTCTCTTTTTCAACAGATTCAGACAGTGGTGTTAAATAATAGCATTTGGGGAAGACTGGAGTATGGCTGAGGCCCAGTCCTCATAAAATAGAGCTGATGTTGGTAGCAACTGGAGAACATGGGGAGAATATCTGCTATTTTAAATGAGGGTGTATTTACTCCTTGTAAAATCATAGAATATTAGAGTTGGAAGGGACCTCAGGAGGTCATCTAGTCCAACTCCCTGCTCAAAGCAGGACTAACCTCAGGTAAATCATCCTGGTGAGGGTTTTGTCAACCTGCAGCTTGCAAACCTCTAAACATGGTGATTCTACCACCTCCCTAGGTAACCCATCCCAATGCTTCATCACCCTCCTAGTGAAAAACTTTTTCCTAATGTCCAACCTTGACCTCCCCCCCTGCAACTTGAGACCGTTGCTCCTTGTTCTGTCATCTGCCACCACTGAAAACAGCCTAGCTTCATCTTCTCTGGAACCCCCTTTCAGATAGTTAAAGGCTGCTATCAAATCCCCTCTCATTCTTCTCTTCTGCAGACTAAACAGGCCTAGTTCTTTCAGCTTCTCCTCATAAGTCTTGTGCTCCAGCCCCCCTATCATTTTTGTTGCCCTCCGCTGGCCTCTCTCCAACTTGTCCACATGCTTTTTGTAGTGGGGGGCCCAAAACTGGACACAATACTCCAAATGCGGCCTCACCAATGCTGAATAGAGGGGAATAATCACTTCCCGTGATCTGCTGGCAATGCTCCTGGTAATGCAGCCCAATACACCATTAGCCTTCTTGGCAACCAGGACACACTGCTGACTCATATCCAGCTTCTTATCCACTGTAACCCCCAGATCCTTTTCTGCAGAACTGCTGGCTTGTCTTATCATCTCAGGATATTCTCAGATCCCAATGTGCTGTTAGTCACATAGTAGAGACCAAGACAACTTTTTTCTCCTCTATCTGGCAAGGAGGTCCAGCTGTCTATTTTGAATACTGAGTTGGCTACCATGTAATTAACCTTCACATGACAACAATGCACTCCTCAGGAAACGACATCTTAAATCACCCCCAAAGACAGGCTAGTACAGAACACAGTGACAACATTAAGTGAAGTTTCTCACCAATCTGATCTGTAGTGCTTGACTATTGGCTTCTGAGTGAAGTTTAAGGTAACTGATCTTTAAACAGAAAGGCAACTTCTGAAAGAGATGCATCAATCCTTCCCTCAATGTAATACTGTTGTTTCAATCAGCAGAACCTCCTCTGTTTAGAAGAGGGTGCTATGATCGGTACATTCTAAATTGAGCCCTAAAATGTTGGCATTCCCTGCCCCTCCTTTTCCCCTGCTCCAAATAACCCTAATGAGTTTACCTTCAGAGCTTACTACAAAACCTCCCTCTTTCCTCAGAGGTTTGGGAAAGGAGTAGAACAGTGAAGACAAAGATTTGTTTACTGAGGGCTTGCATTTTGTAGCTGGAGTGTGTTTTCTTTTTCTATTCTCGAGGATACTGTCAGTCTATAGAACCAATCTGCTTTTTTTAAATCCCAATGGAAAGATGGAAAGGAATTCAAATGTCCATATTTTTTTTCCTCCCACCCATAACTGTTTCATCATGTCTATTAGTTCAATTATATTTAATTTAATAGCTGGCAAACGTTGTAGAGCCCTAGATAAGGCACTATTTTATAAATACAAGTAAATACTATTCAGCATCTGCTGTAATATCAATAGGCTGTGGCAATAGAAACTTAACATTTGGATAGCTAAAAAAAGGTATGTTGTGCATGTATAAATGTGTGTGATAGAAAATTGCATATGTGAATGATTCAGTGGCTTCAAAGTAGCTTTTTATGGCATTAAGACAAACGATAACTGAAATTTAATCCATCTCTGTAATTTTGGAGTTAATTGGCTTGCATCACTTTAGTTTTTTAATTCTTAGTTTCCTTAATACAGGATGATAATGACAAGTGGCGTATATGAACTCACAAACTCCTCAGAGTATCCTTGTGTAAATCCTATGAGAGAGATGTCTTTATAAAAGAGAAGAGAGATTACTGGGAGAAATATGGAAACAGACAGAACTAAGAAGTATCTAGTAACTCTTCAGACAACTCCCACTAGAAATACCTCTCAATTTCTGCCTTCAGGGCTACATCTACAGTTTGAGCTGTGGGTGTGATTCCTAGTTTGAACAGACGTACTCACACAAGCTTACTGAGAGCCTTACAGCAGGATAAAGCTGTTAAAGGCCCTCACATTCAGTAAATTGTCACTATATCTTCTTTCCAGGAGAGTATCTGTTTCTAGTTCTCACTTGTTCAAGCTACACATGATAGTTTGAAAGAAGATGGGTAATTAAACTACCCTTTTTACTACATTCCACTATTATAAATACAAAAGGAACATGAGCTAATTACTGACCTGATGCAAGGTCTCACAGCAGGTCCTGAGACTGTAAGTCATTATTTTAATTGGAAGTAATGGCTTATGACCACAATAACTCATGGTAAGGTGTAATATTAATGTCAGCTATCTAGTGACAAAATGTCTTATTTTTACTTGCTAACAATGGGCCACACTTAGCTAGTGCAAGTTGGCATGGCTCCATTAAAATCTGGGAAGCTACGCTGCTTTCACCAGATGATCTGGACCAGTATGTTAGATAACTGATCTCTTACACTAGTATTCCTTAGTAAGTAACACAACCAAACTTTACAGTGTAAGGTATGTAGTGGGTGTGTGGGTATGTATCCACACATGTAAGAAACCAATATTTGATCTCAATTGAACTTTATATTCTAAGGTATAGGAGATGATCATTTTCATATATCATTTCCTTTAGGCACAGATAGTAAATGTGAGTGAACTTGGTGGTTTCTAACTTCAGAAAAACCTATTTTTGGCTACCCTACTTTACTATAAGGTGGCTTATTAAAATCTAACACAAACACCAGTTCAATGGGTTTTTTTGCTATGGGTTTCCCCAGCATGACACCTGGGATGGGGGTATCACCGCATCCTCTTAACTCTCCAAACTGGGTTATCTCCCACACTACTCTGCTAGTGACCAGCAGCAAAGCATTCCAGGTGCTATTATCACTTAGCCCATCAGTAGGTGGAGCCCTATGCCCAGTTGGTTGTATGAATTCTCCCTGAGCCACTCATGAATCTCACAGAGAAAGGCCCCAGCTAGTCCACCCCAGTTCCTGCCCTGCACCCAAAAGTTGCCATGTCCTGCCCTAGTCAGAAGTCTGATCATAGAATCATAGATTAGAGTTGGAAGGGATCTCAGAAGGTCATCTAGTCCAACCCCCTGCCCAAAGCAGGACTAATCTCAGCTAAAACATCCCAACTAGGGCTTTGTCAAGCTTCAGCTTAAAAACCTCTAAAGATGGTGATTCCACCACCTCCCTAGGTAACCCATTCCAGTGCTTCACCACCCTGTGAAAAAGTTTTTCCTGATATCCAACCTAGACCTCCCACACTGCAACTTGAGACCATTGCTTCTTGATGTGTCATCTACTACCATTGAGAACAGCCTAGTTCCATCCTCCCTGTAACCCCGTTTCACGTAGTTAAAGCTATCAGATCCCCCCGCTTTTTTCTCTTTTGCAGTCTAAACAAGCAGAGTTCGCTCAGCCTCACCTCATAACTCTTGTGCTCCAGCCCCCTAATAATTTTTGTTGCCCTCTGCTGGACTCTCCAACTTTTCTACATCCTTTTTGTAGTGGGGGGCCCAAAACTGGACACAATATTCCTTATGTGGCCTCACCAGTGCCAAAAAAAGGGAAATAATCACTGTCCTTGATCTGCTGGCAATGCTCCTACTAATGCAGCTCAATATGCTATGAGCCTTCTTGGCAATCAGGGCACACTGCTGGCTCATATCCAGCTTCTTATCTACTATAACCCCCAGGCCCTTTTCTGTAGAACTGCTGCCTAGCCCGTAAGTCCCAGTCTGTAGCTGTGCATGGGATTCTTCCATCCTAAGTGGAGGACTCTGTACTTGTCTTTGTTGAACCTCATCAAATTTCTTTTGTCCCAATCCTCCAATTTGTCTAGGTCACTCTGTATCCTATCCCTACTTTCCTATCACTCCCCCTAGTTTAGTGTCATCTGCAAATTTGGTGAGGATGCAATTTACCCCATCCTCCAGATCATTAATGAAGATGTTAAACAAAATCGGCCCCAGAACCGAACCCTGGGGCATGCCACTTGTGACCATCTGCCAGCTAGACATGGAGCCATTGATCACTACCCATTGAGCCCGATAATCTAGCCAGTTCTATATCCATTTTATATTCCATTCATCCAACCCATACTACTTTAACATGCTTATAAGAGTACTGTGGGAGACTGCATCAAAAGCTTTGCTAAAGTCATATTATATCAGGTCCACCGCTTTCCCTACATCCACAGAGCCAGTCATCTCTTCATAGAAGGCAATCAGGCTGGTCAGCCATGACTTGCCCTTGGGGAATCAATGTTGACTGCCCCTGATCACCTTCCTTGCTTTCATGTTCCTTAAAATGGATTCCTTGAGGACCTTCTCCATAACTTTTCCAGGGATTGAGGTGAGGCTGACCCGTCTGTAGTTCCCTGGATCCTCTTTCTTCCCTTTCTTGAAGATGGGTACTATATTTGCTTTTTTCCTATCATCAGGGACCTACCCCAATTGCCACAAGCTTTCAAAGATAATAGCGAATGACTCTGAAATCACATCAGCTAACTCTCTCAGCACCCTCGGGTGCATTGCATCTGGCCCAATGGACTTGTGTATGTCCGATTTTCTAAATAGTCCTGAACCTGTTCATTCAGCACTGTGGGATGTTCACCTCCTCCCCATTCTGTGCTGCCCAGTGCAGTATTCTGGGAGCTGACCTTGTCTGTGAAGACAGAGACAAAAAAGGCATCGAGTACCTCAGCTTTTTCCATATTCTCTGTCACTAGGTTGCCTCCCCCATTCTTTAAGGAGCCCACTCTTTCCCTAATATTCCTCTTGTTGGTAACATACCTGTAGAAACCCTTCTTGTTCCCCTTCATGTCCCTTGCTAGCTGTAACTCCAATTGCGCTTTGCCTTCCTGATTTCATTCCTGCATGTTTGAGCAGTATTTTTATAATCGTCTTTAGTCATCTGACAAAGCTTCCACGTCTTGTAAGCTTCTTTTTTATGTTTAAGATCACCAAAGACCAGTTGTTTTATCAGCTGATTCACCCCTCCCTCAGCATGGAGAAGACATAACTGAATGGGGATTTTTCAAACACGTCACAAAAACATGCTGTTTCAGTTAAGAATATAAAATAGGTTTATTAACCACAGAAGGCTGGACTTTAAGTAAGCAAATGGGGTAGACATCAGAAATCAGAGATAGGTACCAAAGGAAATAAAGATAAACACACAGACTAAATCTTAAACCTTTAACACTAGGCAGTATCTAGATTAAGCAGTTTTCTCATGCCACTTGGATGTTCCAGTTCTCAGTATACAGGTTTCTCTGAAGCCTGGGTCCAGTCTCTTAGTCTTCCAGTGTTCTTGTTGCTTTCAGCGTGGATGGTGGAGAAGAAAGGACCAGGCAACATACAGCCTCTGTTCCTTCTTTTGTATCTTTTTGACCATGTGGCCACTAGTCTAGGCATGTACAGGTGGGCTCTGCTGAGTCACCAAGTTGCTTATACCCTCCCATGTGAGTGAGTCATGGAGTTGAGCAGTCTCTTTTGTATAGTCTTGTGCAATAGTCATGGTATTGTAAATCCTTTGTTTGCCATTCCTTCACTGATTGATGGCTGCCAAGCCCCTCCTGGGCAGAGGTGCCTCCTCTGCTCTTACTAGCAAGCTTGTAACATATTGTAATAACAGCAAAATCTTATAACTTAATACATATTAGCAATATGCATACTTTCACAGCACAATGGGTTTTAGCAGATTATGACCTTCCATTAGATATCTTACATGGCATACTTACTATGAATTATTATAACTGTACAGAAATGATTAATAAAGGGTTTACAGTGTGCTGCTTTGGGGTACAGTGTGTCACAACCAGTGACTTCTCTTCCCATTATAACCTAGAGCTTGAGGGTTTAAACATCTAGGAATCTGAGTTTATCTGACACCTTCATAACAGCTTTGTTTCTCCTTTCTCTTGGTGTATAGATTTACTTTTTCCAGACTGTCCCCTTAACAACAAGCCTGAAGAAAACAACTTCATTCAGATCTCCATGTCCTTGATAAGGTCATTATTGAGCAATATAATGCTTTCACATTTTCTTGATCCATACCTCCAGAGTTCAGAATCACCTTCTTCAATACCACCTAGGTCCTTGGGATCAAGGAACTTTATAATACTTGAACCTACATCTCCCATTTGGTAGCACAGAACTATATAACTAGGGTCCTCCGGCTGGATGAAATGACATTCACAACTTTAGAAATGCTATTTTAATTTTTGTAAATTTACTTTTAATGTTTTGATCCTCTGAGGACCAAATTAGGGGTAAACCATTGTAGGTGCCCAGCAGGAAGAAATAGGATTCCACCTGAATGCCTTTGTCCTACTCCTCACTCTTTTTACTTTGTAGTTATATGTGTAACGCTCTAACTAGATCAAGATTTTCATGTGTATCTAACTACTTGAACACAGGAGAATTGTGCTAATTACTATCACAGCTAATAGGCATGTAACTTAAATGTCAATCACTAATGTTCAGATTTCTTGATTTGTGCTGCAGGAGATCCAAAAAACATGATACTTCCAAGCAGTATCTGAGTATAACTCTTTGACTATCCAGTGAACTGCAAAACATTCATTCACAGTGTAGCTTACAGTAACTTCCATGGACTCTTTTTGACACAATGTAAAAAGGATAGTTCACATCACAGAATAAAATGTATAGGCTCCTGTTGAAATAGTAACGTAAACGGTCTTTCACACTGTAGCATAAATCCCAGACACTTCTACTAGCATCTCAACATATCTCCTATGGGATTCTATTGACACCATAAAGTCACATCATAATCTGCGGATTTCTCTGCTTGTGCAATGCCTGATGTCAGGTTAATCATTGTAATTATTTCCACTTTAGCTTTTTATTTTAAAATGACAAGATGGCCACTTTTCAAACCGATCTGGCATATTTCATTCATCTGACATGTCACTTTCTTAACTGGGCTTCCAATTTAATGCCTTTCTAATTTTTGTACTCTCAAATAATCTTTCATTATGGAAATTGTCCAAAGCACAAGCCCAAATCCAAGTTGCAAGTGTACCTTGATGCAATTTTGAAAACAAATCTGCACTTCATGGATTAGGAGTTGAGGGGCAGCACCTCTGTACTAGAATAACACTTTCACTGCCACCCCCTAATTCCTGAATCAAAACGCACCTGAACTTTGAGAGTTCACATATGAACTCTTTGGCCCAGACTACTCTCTTGCAGAAATGAATAGGTGATATATTGGGAAACATCCAATACATTAGTACAGTGGAAATTTCCCAACTTGTATTTAGCAGTCATCCAAAAAACATTCCAAGGTATTTTGTTTCCAAGAAACTGTGACACAAATATTTGAAATACTTTGGTCTCTTTAAAATGTTCCCTTAAAAAGACCAATAGAAGTCAAATACCGTTTTACAATAGTGAGCTATGACTTTTGAAATCAGGGTGTCCAGTGGGATAAACCTTAGAGGGTATTGAATTTCCTTTGGATGAGTCTCCAAAAACTGTTCTTTTTGGAACAATATAATCCTTTTGAATGTGCAAAATAAGAGTGGAAATATAATCAGAACAGGTTTTTGTACACTGTTCTCAGGTTGCTTGGCAGCAGAAAGTGCTATAAGAATGACCTCTCTAGCAATATATTGCAAGATTCTGTTTCTAGTCCTGACCAAAATCCACCTCAATCATAATTAAAAAGATATTCCCAAATATTGCTCACATTCCTAGACTCTTGAATTTGGGAAAATTCCCCAAGGGCAGGTAAAGAAATTTGGTATATCAACTTGAAGAGGGCATGAGAAGTGAATCCAATGTAAATTTGCAGGAGAAATTACAATGCATCTTGTAAATATTTCTCCAATGTGTAATTCCTACTTGCAAAAGTTCTCACTTTGAATTAGACTGGTCCAGATGAGTGCATTATTACTAAACAAAACAATCTTTAGAAATTATGATGCTTCACAAAAAAAGGTGAGATATGGGAGTAAGCTATTGACTATGGTAAAATGACTGCAATAGCAGCCTGTTATATTTTTTTCACCTACCTACAGATCATTGTTGGGTGACAGCTTTGCTAACAGGGCATTTCTAGGTAGAGGCCTGGTCTGCTCTAATAGAGCTATTATGAAAACAAATGATTCTATTTATCCCTTTTGCACTGAAATAAGGGTTATGAAGGTGCACTATGTGATAGTCTTCAATGGTACATACAGTCCCCTTCTTGATTTACCATGAAGAACAAACACTATGAAAAGTTCCATTTTAAAAATTATAAGATCTTGCCTGGCTTATATCTAGGATAAGCTGTGTTAACCATTTTTATGAGAAAGGCGATAACCAATAATATGAAAAGTTCTCTTCACTTCATTTTTTATAATGATTGAGCAGATGAAAGTGGACCTTTTTTATTTAAAAAAGAAAAAGTTGTGAGCTCTTCATAGTTCTACAGAAACTGGTATCTCAAAGCCTGCAACATGATCACTAAGAGCCAAACCCTGTACTCCTGCAAAGCCCAAATTTAGTTCTAGTAATATTTATTTATTCTTTCTACTAATACGGCACTTCTAACAAAAACTTTCCAATTAGAGCTCCAATCAGAAAATGCAAAGGTTTACTATTCCAATGACCACATAAATTTCCATACTCTGGAAGGCATGTAGTCAGAGGAGAAACTGATCCCTCTAATCAAACTAACCAGTGACAGGTGACTTGCATGCAATAAATTGCAAAGCTAGGCCTTCTATGAAAGTGTCTCAGTGACTAACCATTAGCATGTGGGGGAGGCATTGCCAGCATTCAAAACTTTTAGTACTGTCCTCAAGGCATTGTACGGAATTCTTGGGTGGGAGCGTTGCTACAAATGTCTCCCAAGATTATCAAATGCACATTTCTTCTTTCATCATAAGTAGAATGTAAAGAGAGAAGTTGAATCCCTCTGCACTTTTACCAGTTCATCCAATGATGACTACAGAGACCACCTACCCACCTACTTGGCCCAATATTTGCTCCTAACTGATGTCAGTTAATACTTTCCTTTTTTTCCTTAACTCGATAATGCAAAATTCTCTTGTGCCAAAAATAGAATGTAATTAATAACTTTGTTGAAGAATGTGACATGAGTTCAAAAAGGCCTAAGGGACGCTGCAACTACAGTCACCCCAGTATTAAGGTATTTTGTTGGGATATTTCCTTGGCCCATTGCCAAATGAAAAGGACCATGGCTTTAGAACTATACATATGTGGAATGTGTTTTTTGAAATTAGATGGATCTTAGGTAAAGTTCCTACAACTGGACATCTGATCAAAGGAAATAGCTCAGTGTGTCAGAAGGCAAAAAAATATTTTTAATGTGCCTTAAGGTATGTCTTCACTCATGGCAGCACTGTCAGTGCCACCAAATCGATTCTTCAGAATCAATTTAGCAGCAGTGGAGACCCACTCAATCAATCTGGAAGTGGACAATGTTAATCCACCCCTGCAAAAGATTAATGCTGCATCGATGGGAGGGCATTTCCTATCAGTGCAGTATAGTGGGGAGGCTATGCTATGTAGAAGTTAGGAAGTCAATGAGAGATACGCAAGCTACTCTATGAATTTCACTGCCAGTGTAGACCAGGCCTTAGAAGGAAAAACACAATCTCACAGCAGTTCTGGGAACAGTCTCTTGGGACAAGCAGCAGGGAGAAATCTCTGCTTGGCTGGCAAAGGTTGTTCAAATGCAGCTACTTTTGCTTGTGTTGTGAAAGGGGAGCTACATCTGTGACTCTTTTCTGCTTCTTTCTATCAATCTTCGCTCAAGAGGGCAAAATCTTGTGAATAAAATACAATACTAAATTGCTAGTCTATCAGTGCAGCCACTAATTTCTGTCCCACTACAGAAGTATAATAATAGAAGAAGAATAGCTCTTTAAGAGTTTACAGGTGCCCTTTAGGAGTTAGCAAACAACTCATGCTTCATTTTTAATTAGGGCCAGATTTTCAGAAATGTCCTCTGTTTTTGCAGGTGCAAATAATAATAGTTATATACCTAAATTTAAGATGGAATCATTAACAATTGGACCCACTAGTTATCAGAAGGGCAAACTGTGTTGGGTTTTTTTAGGGCATAAAAATGGGAACTTGTTTGAAACCTAGCTGAAAATTGTCCCTTTGAAAGGTATGCCTTAAAAGATCTTTGCCCATTAAAGAAAATTCAATTGGAAATTAAATGTAGGAGAAATTAATATGCAATATAGGTTTATTTGTGAGAGAAGAAGGAAAAATGGAGAGGATTGGTCAGAGACTATTGAGCTTTTTACAACTTCTCATCTCTTTAAACACAACCAACTGTGCTGTAGGTTACCAGTGACTGGCTGCTGAAGTTCTTTTGTGTAATGGGTTAGTAGTTTTATACAGCTTCTTAAAGACAATTTTCAGTATCACCAGAAAATGCCATCAGTTAGCACATGCTTGGCAACATGGCTTATAATCTAACTGAGGAAGCAAGTGATTGAAGAAGCATGGAAACTGAACTGTCTCTTTGCAAAGTAAGGTAATTCCCAGCTCAAAATAGCCATGGCCATTATTTCATTCTTCTTGATGCTGGGGTGGAAGCCGAGAGTTGTTTGGTTCAGTGAGCCACAGTGTCAAAACTGCATCCTGCATTGCTACACTAGGATTTTAACATTAAAAGCTAGCAAGCATTTAAAACATCTTCTTAAAGAGTGAAGACCCAGCCAATGTGTGTGGACCACATTCCTTGTTAAGATGTGAAGAGGGGTCTTGCACTGACTTCAAGGCAAAAAAGTCCTTATTCTTAATGTTTCATATGGATTCACAAAAATAACACACAAACATTTGTTCTACTGTAGAGGATTTGCTAGAACCCAAACTCAAACTGGGGCTTGGCTCCTGACTGTGTGCAAAGTAAACTCTGAAAGCCCTGGATCAAGCTAGGATAGAGCAAGGAACCTGGAGATCCTGAGAGAGGCTTAGCATTCTCTGCCCACTCCCCCCTTTTTTAAACTACCTACTGGAATTGGGAAATCTAAGCAATTTAGATTGCATAATTCATTCACTTGAAAAATTTAATTACATTTTTAGGATTCTATGATCATACTTCACAAGAATTTGCTGAGGCAAAAAATTCCAGAGCACATTATATTAACTCTATGCTGCCACCACTGAGATAATTTGGCCCCATCATTCTAAGTGACCTTCTAGAAGCCCTGCAAAATATTACAGCCACACTTGCTAATCCAGTCTCCTCTAGATGGTGAAAGTCAGCGAGGAATAGCTTTGCCCAATGCTAACAGAAATTCCAGTACTTCCTTCAGAAGAGCAAGCCTGACATGCTTCCAGAAATATGACATGCTGCTCAAGCTTTTAAAAAGCCAACTAGCATGGCACTACGTTTCTATTGCCTTGTTTTCGTCCTCATTCTTAGGTTAGCTGAGAAAGTTGTGACAATGAACCATCATCAATATATGTTATCTGCTAACATTCTAGATGCTTCAGACCAGGTAAGTGACAAATAAGTCCTCATAGCCCTAAAATGTGATCTTATGACAATAGATAGGGTAATGTCTGCATGGAGATGTGGCTTCTATCACTCTGCAGCTTTTGACACAATCAACCACAGGGTCTTCCTAACCCTAACCTAAATGTAATGTAGTTTGGGAAGATTACATGACACAGGTAGATGAAGTACAGCATTACAATACTGCTTCTTCAGCAGAAACCATGGAATAAGTAATAGCTCCTATTCCTTAGAAGCCCTCTCCTGAAAATGAGGGAGGGACCTTTCTCTTTCACTTTAATACCTTCATGAGACCACTGAGAGATGTCATGCATCACAGGCTTTTATGCCAACAAAATGTCAATGATACCCATCTGTATATCTTCTTCACAGATGAAAAGCACTTTGTCTAAATAAAGGCTAGTGGTTTGTATCAAACTGTCTGAATCTCTTATGTGAATAGCTAAATATATAAAGTATCTGCATATTTGGTGATTAAGTGCGGGGAGCAAGTTGCCAAGTTCTGATCTTAATCTAAATTTATTCAAAGTTCAGAGTTGTTCAAATTTGGGTTTCTAGTTTGCCCCTTATACATATAGGCACAGATCTGTTTCCAAACTTACCTGAAGTTTCAGAGATTTCCCATCCAGTGCTGTGGATCAGGCTTATATCTAATTCATATAACTGAAGTCTTAACAAGGAACAGGAGCTGAATGTTTTGCAATGTTGAGAGTATTACTGTATGGATCCACATCCGAGTGAGTGGGCAAAGATTAATGTCTACTTTGCTGTGTAGTATAGAAATAGCAGTGAGCACTATCTCCAACTGCAGTGGCACTCTGTATGTCATTTGAAACAGCCCAAAACTATTAGACAAGTAAATTTTATTAGAAAAAGAACATAGAACAGAAATAAGATATACCAAATGCACAGAAATACTTTTAATTTAAAAGACAAATCAATTCAAATCATTTCAGTGCTGAACATAAGTGGTGAAAACAAATACTTCAAAAATTGGAGAAATATAGCTGAATTCATGTGGGGGCCATTTCTGAGTTGCTTTTCAGCTTATTGTGTTTGCAGAATCTAGGTGGTGGCGGGGGTGGGGGAGGATTCCTGATACTGGAGCACATTTAAAATTTCCTTAGTAGATAAAAATCTACTGCTCTGGGCTATAAACACTGGCTTTAGGATAATAAAAAAAAGATTAGCTATTGAAATGCAGGAAGAAGTAGAAAATTTTCCTCACAGTAAACTGCATTTTACTGAAATGACTGTATTGAGATAGGATTTTTTTATATTGAAGGAAAACCACATAATTACAGTAAATTATTTATCTGTTCTCAGATAATAAACCTAATTAAAAAGTTGAATGTTTCTTTTTTTATCAAGTCCTAATTTTTTTTCACTAAAAGTAGAACTTTATTCTTGAACTAAGAATAAAATAAACAGATTTCATATAATGTTAAAGAAAATGGTTTGTTGACCTAAGGATAAAATAGAATGAATTCGAAGTAAAAAAAACAAAAAACCCCACATTTTTTTATAATTATCCTTGCCATGTATCATAGATCAATAAAAACATCATGCACTTTAGTTCCCAGTCCTGCTTGCCAGGTTCTCAGCTGGAAAAAAAAATCCATACTTTTTATCTGAGTTGTCCAAGACCACCAAGTTGAGTAGTAGTCCAGCAAAATCCCTGCTTCTGATGCTTGCAAAATTTCATTTTCCACTTCAGCATAGCAAGATTATCAACATCAGTCAATCAATAGAATGGTGTTTAGAAAAGGCAGGTTTCATTTGCTCATGTAAAATATCCATTTCACTTGAAATCAATAAATCAAGGTAATTCAAGAATATCATGAATAAAATAATGAAAGAAATCAAACAGCCATGTCATGAAATGTAAACATGTCATCAGTTCAAATACTGTTGTTACAATATTTCATGACAAAGCTCCCTTAGTTATTTTCCTTTACAAGGAACTGCAGCTCCTGATAAGCCTCTGTCTGATTTACATAGAATAGTTGCTCTGCCTTCATAACATTTAACTTATTCAAGAAATATGAAGTTACTGTATTACTGTATTTATCCAAGCCATGTTATCACAAGCAGCGATAATTTAAAAGTTTTAACACTGGGATGGGTAGTACAGTTGGAACTGTGTGTGGCATGGGAGAATATGGAATTCCTTTTGCAAGTGGCTTATTTGTAGGAGGGGGAAACTGGTTCATTGTATGGCGTCAGATGGGTACAAGATTCTGAAGCTCTAATTTGCTTGAGTGATAACACACACAATTCCTAAATGATGTGACTTTAGGTATTTAGGCACTTTGTTTCCAATGAGAGTTAAGCACCTAAATATTTCTGAGGCTCTCTGCCATAACCTTTCATTCCACCAGCTATGAAATTTACCTAGCAGGCCTGTTATGCTATTTGCAATTTGTGAAGCTCTTGAGATTTTTTTGACAGGTGTGTTATCACAACACCTAAAATGGGAAATAAAAAAATAACTTTAAAATAATGTAGGAGTAGTAGTTGGCTGTTCTTCCAAGATACCTAGAGGTGGCCCAGATCAGAAAGTGAAACTTTAGATCCAATTTTGGTCATGCTTTCAGTGTGATAAAACCTGTCTACTGGATCCTCCTGAGTGTTTTCTCTGAGCTAGCTGCCTTTGTGTTTGATAAAGTACTAAATAGAGCTGTCAAAACATGGAGAAACAGAGGTTCCCCTCCCCCCCGCATTTCACAGGGTTCAAAACAGAGCATACTCATTTAATCAAACACTTCTTGTGATTTTTTTTCCATGTTGCTAGAGTGCAATAAAATGAATTATGTGCAATTTTTAAAAACAAATTATTTTGTTACTCTGTATCTTGGCAAAATATCTCTACCTTTTGAAAAGTTAATGGCAAAAGGAAAAATAAGAACACTGTAAAGTGGGAATAAAATTCCCAGACTTCATTCATCTATTTTTTTTTCAATTGGGAGAAAAAAGAAACTGAAATTTCAAAAATGGACAACTTAAAATTTTAGGTTTCAATGAAAAAAAGGAAGATCAAAGGCTTTTCACGTTTTTCTTATCTCAGTAAAAGGCAATTTCTCAAAGAAAAATTGTTTTTGAATAAAAACTTCAACCAGCTCTGCTGGACATCAAACCAGGAACATCACTGTAGTAAAAAAGATAATGATGCTTGTTTACTTGAGTTTGTAAGCACTTTAAGAATTGAAGATGCTATGTATGTTAAGTGCTATGTATTGAACATATGCTTGAACACCCCAGCTAGTGTTCTTTATTTAAAAAAAATAAGATCATTGGCCTAATTCTCAAGTCCTTATTAAGGCAAATCTTACATTAGTTTTAATGGGAGCTTTTTGTAAGTAAAGGCTTCAAGATTGGCTAGGCCAGGCTTTAAATTCATCATTGTCCTAATCCTGTTTTCATCCCAAAACAGAGATGTGTTATAATTTGCATTCACAGCAAACAATACTAGGAAGAAGGCCATATATCAGAAGCTCCCTTCCCTCAGTGCAGGAGAAAATGGGGAGGCAGCAAGACCTCCTGAATGTGAGTCTCTGACTGAAAAAGGAGCAGTTCTGGGATTCCCATCCAAAAGCGTAGGAAAGAGCCAGGCATGAGCCAAAAGCAACAGACAAATAGCTGGGTGGAGGAGGTGATGTCATTTTGGCTATAAAAAGAGATGTAGCCAGGTCCTGTGAGGGAAGCTAAGAGGTTGTGATCAAGTGAAAAAAACAGCTGGGAACAGACAGGCTAGTTCAAAGTCTTCTTCAATATCTAGGGCTCAGTGCAGTTGCTCTCAGAAGAGGGAGGGCTTTGAAGAACTAGTAAGAGTGATGCTTGGAGAGAGGAGAAGAATTAGAGGACTGACACACTCCTTCAAAGGAGTCAGTGACCTAGAGGAAGAGAAACTGGATGAAGAATAGTTTGACTTCTGTTGTCTTGACCTATAGTTTTCTGGGAAGGGAGGAGACATGGTAGTTACTGGAGAGCTAGTCAAATTTATCAAGGAAACTGAGAAAATGGCTACATTGCCATGGCAACGAGGGAAGGCCCAGCAATAGTACCACAGACTGAAATTAACCCTTGTGTGCAGAGCTCGCCGATGCTGCTGTTGATCAGCCTCCTGCAGTGAGGTGAATGTCTCCCATAGCAATTTAAAGAGAAAACTCTAACTTCTAGGAATAACTATGAAAGGACCTGGGAGACAGGGAGTAGTGATTAAAAGACTTTGAGTGCAAACTTGGAACATATTGTAGGGGACTTTTTTATTTTTGGCAGAGGAGAGAGGTTTATACGTTACTATAAGCAGAAAATTACATTTTCTCATTCTGTAAAGTAACACCTCTTTGTCAAATCAGTGAAAATAAATTGAGCTTTCCATCTGGTCACTGTAACACCCAGTAATTCAAGCCAAATAATTTGTTGTCATTGATTATGTTTGGTAGATAGATTTCTTCATACATCAAAACTTCTCTTTTCACTGCAGTCAGTTTAAAACACAAGACGATGACAATTGTCATAGCATAAAGCTTAAAAACAAGTATCTTTTTAATATGACCTCTTACCACTAGTAGATATCCTTCATGAAGGCAATGCTGACAGGATTCTCCTGATTTGTCAAAGTTGTCTGTGATGGCGTACTAAATAAAAAGCCAATGAGGCAACACAATGACCTCGTGTTCAGCAATTACCGTTGTCATCCATTATTAAAGTGACCCCTACTTTAATTTTTTATTAATCTATTCGGCAGCATCTTGCATTCCCTACTTTCTCCTTTTGTAAGAAACTAGTTTCACAGAAATTGACAAATTCTATCTGACCTTTGCTGTATGTTTAAGTGTCATTCTTACCTCAAAAGTCAGTGAATTTTTATTTGAGCACATTTTGATGGACAAGGCAATCCATTTTGGTCTAGCTCCTATATCAAAGTGACAGAAGATTCAGTAGTTTAACACCTAAAGACATTTTCATTACTTGTTTGAGATTTAGATAACACTTCTATTAACAATACTTAAGATCAGTGCTCCCAAACAGTTCTAAAATAAGTTTATTTTGAGTTTCAGTTTTTAATAAAAATAATAAACGTTCATGTCACACTTTTTCTCCTGAAACAAAAGATCACCTTTGTAGACAACATTTTAGCTATATAAACAGCAGTTGTTAATGATGAAGTGCTAATTATTTTCAGCAATGCCTATTAAACTGCATATATTACTTTCTTTCTCAGGTAAGGAAAGTGGCTTTACATCTGAGCACGAAAAGCTCTGGGAGTAAAAGATCTGTTTATTGCTGAAATAAGTATATGGCCGTCTTTTAATGCAGAAATAGTTTTTATTAGGTGAAACTGCAGAAATGATCTTTGAAATGATTCTCATCTCATAGAGCAATATGTATTGCTGAAAGAGTAGGGATATATTGTAACTAAAAGAATTTTACAATTTAAAGTATAATATGCCTTATGGAAAAATCACAGAAAAATTAATAGGGATGAAACCACTAGGGCGCACTAGAAATGGATACTAGAGCAATGACCCTGTCTACAAAATTTCATAGAGAATGTTATCCTTTTTATAGAAGTCTGAAAATTTGGTAGGACCGGATTCGGTTCACATTCACCAACATAAATCCATCAGAACTCTAATAACTCCTGTGTGGTTGCTGTGGTGTACCTGAAATGAGCAGGAGGCCTACAGAGTAACCTTTCTCTACTTTTCTGTGCCTTTCTCTACTATGTTCTATAAGAGTCTTCCATAAGGGTCCAGTACTGGGGTAAAGAGAAATAGTGGCCATGATAATGGGGAATTGATTAACGTTGTTGCACAGAAGAATGACTTGAATTTTCTCAGAGTAAATATAAAAGAGGCATAATTTTACAACTGACATTATACTATCAAGGACAACAGCTAGGGTGTCATGGAATGCCAATAATCTATTAGACCCACCCCCAGATGGTATTTAACAGCAATGCTCTCACTAGTATGAATTTTTTATTCTGGTTGTACAATTTCCATATTTGTGGATGTAGCAGATCCTAATGTACTCAATACATGCATCTAACCAGCCAGATTGTAGGGTATCCAACATTATCATTAGAAAAAAAATTTGCTTTTTTAGTCCATCTTTTTTTCTTTAACGAAAACAAAAATTATGTTTAGACATTATCTGCTATTCTTCATAAATGCCCACTGACTCAGAGAGGCCAAAGTTACAGGTTTGGGGCTAGGCTAGGGGCACTTCTACAGTTACCACAGATGCTGATGATGTGCTTGTCATTTTTGTCAAGATTTATTTGTACCCAGTGTACATACTGTCCCAGATATTGAACTGGTGTAAGTCGGTGTAGATCTGAGGATCTGACCCAACAATTGTTTATAGTGTGAAGAGATCCCAGTTGATAAATCACAAAATCACCCTCACAGTTGGTATTAATAGCCATTCTTGGGTTTTAGCAAACCGATGAAAACCTAGATAGAAAATGGAAAGTGAATTCAGAGGAGAAGCTTATTAATAGGATATTATTGGAAATCTTGCAGTGCCTTTCCCCTGGGCAGTACTTGCTTTGTGCAGAAAGGCTTCTTTTTTTAGAAATGTCAGTCCAACAGCTAAACATTTCTTTTGAATATTTATCTTTGAAACAAAAAACTGGATACAGAAAAATGCATCTTGAATTGCTGTAGGAGATCTATGGGATCTAATCTTATGATGGAAATGGATTGTAAAGTCTTGAGTTCTCTCTCCTAACTAAAGGCAAACTCTGCTATTACATACAGGAATCCAGGAAGTGTTTTATTTTAAACGTGGACTAGAGATTGCAATTAACTCATTTTGTTAATTACAGTGGTGCTGTGATTTATTCTTTGAGCTATTAAAGCACATTACAGGTAACATCTTTGTGAACAATTGGGAGTGTTTTGGTAGCGGTACCACATACTTACACTGAAATGACAGGTTCTATTCTGGGGCACCCCCCCCCCTCTGGCATATTTTGTAAAATGAATAATCAGGATTTTTCAAGGTTCTTTAAAAAACATTCTTTGATGGGTAATTATGAGTTACAACATAAGAGACAACATCCACCTTTTTATTTTTTCTAGTAGTTTGATGGCTTACAACTAAGTAGGTTATGTAGTACAATGTAGAAAGAAACTGATATGTCCTTGGAATCCTTTAAGAATTTTGTTGTAGGAGTACAAGGTAAAATAATACTGCTGTGAAGCCCCAAGCACAGTATATCACAAGTCTGACATTGCTTTAATAATGTATTACACAAACATAGTTTTGGCCTACTAGGATCAATGGGGGCATTTTATTAAGTGAGGAAAGAAGATTTATAGCTGAATCACTAAGGAAAAGAAGAGTTACAGTGAATCATATGTTTTCTAACTTAGATGTCCCAAACAATATTTTTCTTACATTTGTCAACATCTATATTCAATTTATTGTGCTACACTACTTACACAGTAGATAATCAAAAATCACTCTATAAATTCAGCTGGATACCTTTGGCCAAGATCAGAAAACTTCTGGATTAAGTACAAGTACTACCAGGTAGTCTTTTATTTTGTTTTGTACTGTGGATATACAACTAATACTTCTGTAGGAACCAAGAAACTGGGCACTCAGAAATCTGTGGTGAGCATGATATAAATTGTGACCGTAGGATAAAATCATTTAGCCATCATAGCAAAGGGAAAACTTCAAACATTTAAGATGCAGCTTGATTTGGTGTCAGATTCAGACCTGATGTAAGCAGCTGCAACTCCATGTCTAATCTTTTGCCCATGAGCTTACCCAAGTTATCTGAACCACTTGAAGCTGAAATTAGTGATGGAAATCTCATGAGGAAAGGTTTTCTTTTTCAGTCTTCTGGA
Source organism: Mesoclemmys tuberculata (assembly GCA_007922155.1). Lineage (NCBI taxonomy): Eukaryota > Metazoa > Chordata > Testudines > Chelidae > Mesoclemmys > Mesoclemmys tuberculata. The sequence continues at coordinate 47,539,358 of ML675601.1, forward strand.
ATTTTGTGCTACTTATTGTTTTGGAAATACTCCAGGACCAGTTTCTGCCATAGTATTTTGTTATTTCCACTTCAGACATCAAATAGATGCTGGAAGTGCAGATATATATGAAAATAGACAATGCTCTTTGAGGAAAAGCTTACACAATGTAATATCTGCACTGTTGAGTAGGTTGTTGGCAGAAAGGAGCAAATATGGGACCTCTTAGTCTTAATGTATGAGTGACTGACTACTGCATGAGTGGAACAGCATGTTTCTAATAACTAACCCTGCAGCAGGCTCATCAATCTCCAGCTGATCTAGCAACCATTAGAGGGGGACAGAGTGTCACAATGACCAGGCATGGTTTACGAAAACTTTTTCCAACATCCAGTATTTGATTGGAGCCCTTCTAAAATTTTGCTTTGATTGTTATTTTATTTGACCTTGTCTGCCCATCTCTAACTGCAGCCAAATGGTCCATAGATATCACAAGCCCATCACTCCTCTGCCAAAACTGGCTGTAACTTAAAAGAGCAAAAGCTAAGTCACCCCCTCTATTCAGATCACAAAGCTCAAAATGCTGTTTTTCTCAGCTTTGGCCCTCCCACTTGAAATATCAATTCCTTTATTCTTGCTAGCTGTCTCAAGGTTCAGTCCTGCAGGAGATACACCATGCCCCTACTTATTCATTCTTTCACTATAATATAGATTGCAAGTAGCCAGAAGCTTTATAATTCCCTTATTAATCCATCTACACACCCAGATGAAGGATAATATCTTACATTCTAAAGCAGTTCCAATCTGTTTTCCTGAAGCCTTCAACAGCAGTCAAATCAGAATCACAAACAAACTCTATCCTAGGGTTGGCTAAGTAGACATATGTTAAGATCCCACTCCTGTAAAAATGTACACATGGAATAACTTTGGTCATGTGAATAGTTCCATTGAATTTAGAATGTCACTTTACTAGGACTTCTCATGTAAGAAAATATATTCATGCATACATGTCATGTCTGCATCACCGAGCCCAAAGCACTTATTTTTCCCTTTAATGCATTTCCTACACCACTTTGACTTCTAATAGAAATTATGGATATATTTTGTCTTGGAAAATTTAGTGAAAATCCTATTTTAATATACTTTTAAAGTTTGGAAGACATGGGAATGTTTACAAGCAGGATTTCTTCCCCTCCTATAGATGCCACAGTTTTTCAAATGCATTTTTAGAGGAAGGAAAAAGTTAATTTGACAAGAGTAAGATTCTGTTATTGGAAGGAGAAGTAGGGCTACATTAACCTTTAAAATGACTTTCTTTTTGACTGTTACATGCTTTTGCTTTGCACTTCTTTGACAGCACTAAAAAAACTATACCTACTATGTCGAAATGTAATAAGCAAATGGAGGATAGCAGTCTTATTATTTGCATTTACATATGAAACCACTTTATATATTTATGCATACATATTGAAATAAAATGTAGCTGTATCAAAATCAAAGGGCTGAACTTGAACTGGTGTCATAGCTCAATGCTATGACAATTTGCATCAGCTGAGTTCTGCCCCTAAAAGAGAGAAGTTCCATCTCTGCAATTTGAATTTATTTAGTATACATATCAGTTGGAGGGGCACTCACATTTTCTCTGCTAGCTGGTGGTAAGAGACAATACTGTTGTCAGATAGTGTCTGGAGATTGTCATTGGCAGATTATATATTTTTATACATATACTTTTCAATTTTTTGGGGGGGTGGGTGAAAATCTCATCGTATCTTAGTCAGTTAAGAAAAAGCTTTAGTAATTTGGGGCAGAACCGTATTGAACCTGCGTAACCTCTTAAGTTAATGACGGTCAACACGATTTAACAGAGGAAATGTCATTTGTATATCACTAACCTGTCATGCTGTAATATATTTTGTAATTAAAAAGTTGGACCTGAATAAATAAAAAAGGTTTTGATTCTTTTAAAAGGTTGGTGAAACATACTCTTTCTAAAATTCTCAAGCTTTGAAGATGTTGCAAACTCAAAACAGGTATCTTGTTGGTCCAGCAAAATCATCCACAAAAACACTGCAAAGTATTATTCAACACTTCATTAGTTTGCTTCATTAGCTTACTAGAAATCACTTAGCAACAGATACTCCCAAAACACACACATGTCATTAAATAAAGAGAAATAGCTTTGAGCTCTAAGAAGGTCATCAAAAATGTAATTGAAGTAAAATACATTAGTATATTGAGCGCATTTGTAATTAAAAAACAGATTTATTAAAGATGTGATTATTCATCTCAAACATATTTATTTTCTAACCCTCTCTTCCCATTTTTGAAGATACCAAACATGATCTCAAAACAAAGAACCAATAGAGACTAAGCTGAGCTCATACACAGGGAACAGGAATTAGAGTTGTTAATACAAAGAGCTAACAGAAAGACCTTCTGTTGGCATCAAATACATATACTACAAGCTAATAAAGTATGATAGATATTTTATTATTATTATTAGGATCATTAGGATGAAAAGGAATCTATGTAGATTTGGTTTGCTCGGCATCCAAAGGTTTGGATAATTATTCAGTGCTCATTTTAACTATCCAAACTATTTACATATGCAAAATAAGATGAAAATCTTTCAAGATCCTACTTTCTTGCTAGATGTGTGGTAGTTATTGTGACAATCTGTGCCTCAAAAGCAGTATCCTGGAAGGCCATATTCACCATTGTCATATAATTGACAGGTTTTTTTACGAAGTATGCCTTGTGAGGTATCATTTAAAAAGTCTTCATCTGCTAAACATTAATATCCTGTTGAATTGTATGTGCTATCATGTATGTGAAGTTATGAAGTATTGCTGTATATGTTACTAAAATATGTTGTAAGGTGGGAAACACCCACAAACCAGCCTTTCAGATAGAACAATGAAGTAGCCAGACAGCATTAATGACTTACCATCACCCAGCAAGGAAAGAATCCACTATTAGGAACTGTATAAAATGAAAGCTTCACAGACAGGCAACACATAGATAATGGAGTCTGCTTGGCCCATGAGGGTACACCTCCACATTATAGCAAAATCATTTCAACAAGCTGGAAGAAGCTACAAAAAGAGGGGAAGTGACATCATCACTTGGCTTTACTCCCCTGACAACTAACACCTGGAAACAAGTCTGGAGCATATAAGACTTTGAACAGGGAGCGAGGTTTCCAGGCTGGTAGTGTTTCAGCCTGTGTAATGAAGATTTTTTACCTGTTTGTAGTATCAGGGTAAGACATTGCTTGATTTAAATCCTGTTCAGTTTGTAGAAGTTAGACTCTGAAATTGTCTGTGTTTTTCAAATAACCACCTCTGATCTTTTATGTCTACCACTTATATTCACTTAAAATATATCTTCCTGTCATTAATAAATCTGTTATATAATTTACTGAAAATAGTGTGATTTGGTTAAGTGTTTGGGAAATCTCAGCTCAGTTACAAAGGCCTGTGTATATCCCTTCACACTGAGGGAGGGGCAGACTGGGTAACTCATACTGGTCAGTTTTCTGACCAGGGCAATATTGTATAATTCTAGGGTACAGTGTTGGAAAGCTGAGGGGAGTTGGCTGGTGTGTTCCTATTGTTGGTTTGTGAGGAACTGGGGAAAGCACTCATGTAAATAAGTTAAGTGTATTCCTGCCTATGGATGTCTATGTAAGTGCAGTGCTTGTCAGAGGTTTTCAGCTTCGTACAGCACCACAGGGTGAAAGGAAACCCAGGTGGCTGAGTGGTCCCACAATATGCAGGCTTCACCCTGGGGATCCCATCACAGTTACGTTGCTAGGTTGGCTGTGTTTTAGTACCTTCATCTCTATGCTCCAAGTCACATGTGTGTGATTTACTGAGGGAGCTCTCCTGAATGAGTAGGTGAAAATGTTTCCTTTGAGCTGTTAGATATTTGATAGACAAACACTGGAAAAGCATGAAACACTTTTTGGTTTCCTTTTCAGCTTTCTTGTCTGAGGAAAGAGTTACATTTAGAACCCAATAACCCTATTCCTATTGAATTCTGTGGCAGATTTGTCAACGACTTTGCCGAGAGCTGAGTTAGGGCCTTTATTATCCCTTTGTTTTTAATGTATATCAGTTGTTTTTGTTTGCAATTTTGTTTTTACTTATCTGTGTAAACTTGCCCAGAAGTTTTAATTATTCTGTCTAATTAGGTCTTAATTATACTGTATGCACAATGGACAAAATTATCCTGATTGTCTTAGTAAAAATTCCTCACCAACTTCAGTGGGAGTTTTACCTGATTAAAGACTGAAGGATCTGACCTAATGTTCATATATTGCCCACTTTAGGAAAGCACTAACGCATATTCCCATTGACATGAATAGGATTTAGGCATATGCTTAACCCCACCTGAATAGGGATGTTTTCTTGATGTGAAGCCATAATATGGTTTAGAATTTAAGTGACTTCATAAGAAATACAAAATGACCTTGCTATAGCTTTGAAACCACATACCTGACAAGATGGACATAACTATACAAAATAACTTCAGAGCTTCATCTTCTTGTTTATCTGAAACTCTCATTCCAAATATAAAACTGCCCAGCCATGCCTCATTTGTATCAGCCTATTTTCCAGTGAGTGTGACTTAGTAATTGGAAACTCTTGATCCTTAATGATTTTTTTAATGCAGCTCTATGCCTCATGTAGCCTTTCTGAGTTCCTCAGCAGTATAAAAAACATTACGTATAAACAGCAGACATATTCTAAAGGAATTGGTTTGCAACAATGGTTTTGTAAAGGGCAAGCATTTTTGCTTAAACAAGACAGTCTTGAATTAATGCAGCAGCCACATTAATTTAGATTTGACAAGCATTTTGCATTTTAGAATTGGCCAGATAATAGAGGCAGTGAAATCGATCATATGATTATTGTGACCTATCCGTGCCCAGGGTAGCAACCTGATAATGCCAAGGTCAAGGCAGGCTATAAAAGGACAGCAGATTCTTCCAGCACTGGTGGGTGACACTGAAGTCAGACTTCCCAACCAGCAACAAACAGTGCTTCTGATTCCCCCATACTGGTTATCAAGAAGCCACTATACAAATACACACAGCCCCCTTTACTGCATTTCAGTCTCTGGCTCTCAAACTCCCACTAGGTCCAGTAAAGAGACCAGTTATTTAAACTCTATGCTCTTTACTAAAAAGGTTCCCTCTGATCCCAAAGGACCAGCCACAGTACCAGATCACTATAAGTTTGGATCTTACCCAAAATACCACACTGCCAGCCAATCCTTTAGTAACTAAAACTAAAGGTTTATTATAAAAATAAAAACAAACAATAAGAGAGATGTTAAGGGATTGGAGCAATCAGATACATACAAATGATTGGAAAGTCCATATACATCAGGTTTCTAGAAGAATTGTGGAGTTCTAGGCTTGTACAGTCCCTCTGGTATACATCCAGTACCTGGATGGGTCTAAATCCTTCAGTTCAGTTGCAAAATGAATTGATCCAGAGGTAGGCAGGTGTGTGTGTCTCACATGACACGTCTCACATGAATCACTATGATTTTTTCATACTGATGCCAAACAATATAAGGAATTCCCCACAACCAATCCAGCCAGTGTGACACCCCCAATGTGAGACTGGTGTAAAAGGGAGTAATTGGTGCTCCTGAATACACTTCAATAATCTAGTCATCATGACAATTATTATTTAAAAAAATTAGAATAAGTAATATCTGATTTCACAACTTCCAAAACGTACCACATCTGGTAACTAAGAGCCTGAACCAAAGCTCTTGGAAAAATTTATGATTGATTTCAATGGGTTTTGTATCAGACACGAAGTCTGCCATCTGTGGTGCTGTGACACTTCTCTATGGATTCATGTTTTATCTTGTTTTTGATTACATAGATGTATTTTTAAAATACATGTTATTAGGCTATGAAGTAATTTCCAAAGGAAGTGGTGGAAATTCGACTGTTTGAATAATGTAAAATAGGTGTAAATATTTAGAAAAAAAGACGTAGGAAACAATTTAGCCCTGATGGATGTTCTCAGTGTGCTCCATTGAACTCATGATCACATTTGTATTGATAAACTCAACTCTAGCATTTGTTCTAATTCCTATAAAGTCTTCTAGAGCATAATATGTCAAAATGCAGCACAAATATTAACAAAAATATACATAGAATTTCATAATTAGACCCATTGACTATCCTTTTCTTCCACATAAAGTCTGAGGCTGAGACAAATGACTTTAGTTTATTTGGGTAATCTGTCTTCTAGCTCTATTGGCACACGTATTTCTTTGTTGTTTGGCTAGTCCTCCTAAACAGAATGTTTCCTAAAGTTCAACTGGGATCAAATTATTCAAGCCACCCAGCTCTATATGGATTTCCCACATGTCTCTTCACACATGAGGATGGTGAACTATCCAATAAAAACTGCAATAATGGGATAAATGGCTTTGCCACTGACACAACTCATTTACCAGATGTTGACGCAATGATATGAAAGCTTTAAAAGACAAAAAATTCCATACCTTGGTCATGAGATTCTTAGGGCAGAGTAGGTTGAATAATGTGGGCTGTGTCTCATTCTCAACTGCATAGTTTACTATATTAAAATCATGTAAACATGTGTACCTTGCATTGTAACTGGGAAAAAGTCAATGTTCTTTGAATGAAATATGAGTGTAAATTTTAAGGAGTCAGTTACAACTGCAGTTATGTTCTGAAAAAATGATTTGCAGGAAGAAAAAAAGGGATCGTTTGCTAGTCTAAGTCCCATTCTCTTTGCCTCCTGTGTTCCAGTGTCCATTCCGCAGGCTTCTCATTCAAGCCCGTATCTCCTTGCCCTGACATTTTTGGTGTCTCACTCTGAGCTGACAATCCAAATCTCAATCTCTCCCCTTCCCCACATCCAGTCCCAATCTATTTGCCCAGCCAATGCTAGTTTCCCACCCCTCCTGGATCCTCATCCATTCTGTCTCTCCCTCTTCCCATCCTTTGACTTTTTGTCTTCCCTCCTGGCTCTCCTTCCCCTATTCCTGTCCCCCCTTACATTTTCTTGTCCCGGTCTCTTCAGCCAGCGACTTCAACTCTCCCCTCATTATCCAGCTCCTCACTCTGATTACACCGGGTATAAAGATTTCCTACTACTATAAAGTGGAGGAAAATGACAAGCAATTTACAATGCAATGGTTTATACTTAAGATGGAAAGACATTTCCATCTAATGAGTAGTTTAAACAAAAGAGAGGCCCAACTGAGAAACAAGTTGGCTCAGGTAGGTGATATTTAACAAGCCATTTTTTGGCATCAGGGATCATTTTGCAATATGAGGATAACTGACAGCATTTGAATAAAAAAAAACTTCTACCTGTACTTCTCAGACTCTAAGGGCAATGCACAGGAAGAGAACTATCCTTTTCAGGGATGAGTTTAGACACAAATGTTTAGAGTCTGCTACAAGTACACAGTAATTGAATCCAAACATGGCAGAAAAGTCTACATTTGTGCTGACTCAATTGCAGAGAAAGATGTTCCCTGGAAGCACCCTCTAGAGCCTAAATTAATAGGCCTACAGGAAGCTGAGCTGTTTTTGCTGTTTAATATCCATCCTTGATCAAAATTGCATTCTGCAGGAATTACCCATATTGTAAACAAAAGTAAATGAGTATAATTTGTTAGTCTGAACTATTTACAGCACTTTTAGGCCCAGATCCCTAGCTTTGGCTAAGGCATATTTGGTGCAGAACCCAACTGGCCTTTAAGCAATGTCTCCAGATCCTGGGGCAGATGGGGGCTAATTTGGCCCTAGATTAAATTACGCTTGGTCTACACTTAACAATTAGATTGACCTGTGAAAAATTTCATTCTCCGAGCACCACAGTTAGATTGATCTAATTCCCACTGTAAATCCATCTAGATCAATGGAAAAATTCTTCTTTTGACCTACCTACAGCCTCGTGGAGAAATAAATTAACTACAGTGATGGAAAACCCTTCCATCAATTTTTAGGAAGTGTCTATTTTGCAGCAGCATAACTGTAGCACCTGTAGTGTAGACATAGTTTAAGAGCAGCCTTGAGAGTATTCTAGCTGATGCCAGGTGGTAATGGACCCCTGAGGACCATTTCACAGCCATGGTTTCAGGAGTAATGCAGCACTTTGGCCACATCCCTTCCCACCCTCAAAAAGTACTCTACACCAAGGACTCTAGAAATGGGTGACTGGATCTACCCCATTTGGTTATTCCACTACTCTTGTCTTACTAGAGGTTGAGGATGTGTTTCCTAAATACCGATATTTCATGAGCTTTCAAAAGTCTTACAGTTTTATTATTTTCTATGAAAGCCTGGATTTCCAATTAGGTACAATAGACATGTGCCCAAGGGTCCCAGCATTCTGGAGGCACTTAAACAGTGGCGGATTACCACACAGGCCAATGAGGCCCATGCCTGGGGACCCGCATAAGTACCACAACTCTGGCCCCATTCCCTGCTCTTTCTTCTCTCTCCCAGGCCCTTGCTGCCCTGCTTCTCTTGTTCTCCCTGAGGCCCACTCCCTTTCAAGGCCAGAAGCCGGAGCCCAAGAGTGTGCATATTCTCCCTGCCCAGAGCTGGCTGAGCTGGTTGCCCCAGCCCCACCCCATGTGAAGCTAGCCCAGGCAGCCCCTCCTTCCCCCATTCCCGCCCCCAACTCAGAAACTAAGACAGTCAGCTATAGGCAGGGAAGTGCTGAAGATGCTGTGCCTAGGGGCACATAAGGTGTAAACCTGGCCCTGTTTTTATCTGGAAATCTAATGGATTACATTCATTAAAGCTTGCAGAGATCATGCTACCCAGTGCAAGCAAGGCTACTTGCACTGCAGGAGGAATTCAGCAAGGGCTGGTCAAATGTTTTCCATTTAAACTATTTTTCAACAGAAAATTATTTGACCAAATGATTTTTCACACAAAAAATGTCTGCTTTCCACAGAAAATGTTAACTTTCCATAAGAAAAAGTAAACACATACAAACAAACAAAAAATTGTACTGAAAATCTGAAAAAAATAATTTAAAAAATGTCACCATTGTACCTTCTGGGAATTGTAGTTTGCCTCATGCTTCCATTCCTTCTATGAGCTGGGTTTTTGAGATACAGTACGTCTCCCATGATGATCCATGGCAGATGAACATGAGGGGAGACACTGGTGGATCCTGGGACATGTAGTGCATCCAGGGACCTCTGTTAATAGAAGAGAATGGGAAACAATGCACCCAAACTACAACTCCCAAGAGGCATTGTGGCAGCAATTCAAATAGAAATGTTCAGATTTCAGCCACAATTTTTCTGATTTTCTGTTGAAATTTTCCCACAGAACAAATAACTTTCTGCTCGGCTTTAAATTCAAGCCATCTCCATAGAAATTCAGGCAGTTTTTCCAGTGCTGCCCTTCCTTAGGTCATTTGCCTAGGAAAATAGCTTTACATATTTTTGATGGTGCGGAGAGCTTTGTACGTTTACATGATGCTTTCACACAAATATGGATTTATACAAATGTGAATTGCCACATTGCCGATTCTGAATATCCCACAAGCTTTCATCCTATACTCTTTCTAAAAGCACATTCTCATGTCTAAAGCTTTTTCTGAGGTTTGATGCCTTTATAGTATCTACTTAAGAATATTCAGAGCCTTTCATGACTTCCTCCATGTTTTGAATCTAAAACCAAAACTGGATGACTGGTGTTTAAGTAAAACTCCAAAACATAGTTGAATTGGCTCATTTCTGTATAAAATAAAATCGACACTAAAAATCTAATTTCATTTTAAGGAACACCTTTAAACAGCTTGAACTGTGGGACTCCATTGTTGCTTTGATGTCAGTCAGTTATGCTTTAGTTTATGCCTTGTTGACACATATTCCCCTTATGGCTAAAACTGAAAACTGTGGAATTAGTAATGATGTTGGACAATCAGAAGTGAAAATAATTGATGAAAAAAGTCTGGTAAGTATTCTTGATGTCAGGCAGTGTGCCTCCATGTGATCTGAAGCTGCAAGTCTGATAGGAAGCATAGAGATCATTTCATGAATGATGCTTGGAGGTTCTGAATAACTTAAATAGAAAATAACAATCCTTCAAACAGAGATAAACAAAAGAGATTCTTCGCTGAATTTGTGTTCACGTTACTGAACACTACTGCAACTGTTGAAAGAATTCTTTCAGCAATGGATGACTTCTCAATGAGAACAAAAATGTCTAGAGATATGGTAATTGACAAAGGAGTGTTTAGGGTTACTCCTATGGGACTGTCATGAGACCACCCATTCTTTACCTGCAGTCCCATGCTTCATTCACTGTACATCTTCCAACTTCTGCAACAAATGGGTCAGGAGGACCCACAGCCAACACCTTTTTTATTACATAACCCTGATTCATCCCCAGAGCAGGTTCATCTTGTGTACTCAATCAGGTTAGGGTCCTATGTAAAAAAAAATAGTACGTAATCATATGATTAGACATTTATTCGGCCCCCCCCCTTGTGCATATGTGTTATAATAAAGGCTGGGTCTACACTGATGGCGGCAAATTTGCCGCCGTCACATCGATTGCTCTGTATCGACTGAACGGTCTGTATAGACGCACTCAGTCGATCCAGGAAGCGACGCAGGAAAACCACCCTGGTAAATGGAGTAGTGCTGCATCAAAGGGAACGCATCACTTGCAGGAGGAGACATAAATCACTTGCATATCTCACGTCAACTGCCGCCGAATCACAAAGGTAAGTGTAGACCGGGCCAAAGTTGCACAGGCAACCTTAATTCTGGCATTTCTTAACTTTGATTTTGCAACTTTAATGTTCTTTTAACATATTTCAATATTACACACACAAACTATTTTTTTAAATTGCCCTTAACATGTTTCCCAGTTACAAAGAAAAGTACCAGATAATTTTATAGTCTGCAATTTTCTTTTCAAGTCAGCATCTTTCAGGCAACTTAGAATATGTCAGAGAAATGTGTTATTACTTGCAGCCTATTGTGTTCATTGACCCTTCCTGTGTTCTTACATTCAGCAGGCATCATCCATAACAAAACATCATGTGTCAGAACAAGGAGTTGTAGTAACAACTCTTATACCTTGACTTGTGATGTGCAATACATACTGAGTGCTAGGACAGGAGACATGCTGAATGACAATTTCAACACACATGCCTAAATTCACTCATGATGCAATGGATGTTTCAACACGCATTAGTGACCTGCTGGTACAGTGCATTAAAAAGTAACTGTCAATCACTTTTTTAATAAATCTGGGTATTTTTTTTTAATTAATTTATTAATGGTGGCATAGAAAGAGGTATTAACTGTTTATTCTTAGGAAACTGGCATTTTCAAGACTAGACAAATAGATGTTATGTTTAGAGATGAGTGTAAACCATCACTGCTCCAGGACTTCCAGGGACAATGGACCTCAAAACCATGGGGTCTTCTGATATGTTTCAATGGGTAACCAAACATTTTTTATTTGGAAATGCTGCCATGATTCCTCATACTCTTCTTCTCTTCTATATTCCAGGCTTGCTGGTGCAGTTACGTATCATCGGAGATAGTCTCCCTTGTTGGATGGGGGTGTAGGTGTATCATGGAAATCCCTGTTTCTGGAGCCTTATAGAAGATGTAGTCCAACCCAGGAACCTGGCCCATAGAGGAGAATGGGGACATCAGACAACTGAACTACAGCTCCACTAAAGCACCCTAGGAGCATTTACAGATGAGTGTGTGTTTGTTTTTTGTTTTGCTTGTTTTTGGCTGACATTTTTCAGTTTTTGAACATTCTGTTTTTGATGAAAAATGAAAATTCTCTACCTAAAGACACTTTTCATGGGGAAAAAAAATTGTTTTGACAAACCCAGTTTTCCCTAAAGTGTGCATAGAGATTGTGACTTACCCAGTGTTCCACAAAAAGTCTGTGGCAAAGCCAAGAACTGAACCCGTATCTCCTGAATTCCAGTCCAGTGTCTAAACAACAGTGTGCCTTTACCTTGACAGAACTGTGTCCACGTACACTAGTTGTGTAGAGGACCTTGGAGATGTCAGTCCCATGCTTCATACTGTTCAGGCTACCAGACCTGCCGTGATTCCTGCATTGGTCATGTAGCAAATGTGGTTTGTGTGCCCCAAGTAGTTTTAATAGTCTTTGCTTCTGTCAGTAATATTTGTTCCAGCAACTGCAATGGAGGTCAGCACAATGACAAACTGAATAGTGGAAAATGTACACATAAATGAGCTAAAAAGTTTTCAAGGCTTCCTCAAGCACGAAAAACATTCAACAGAGAAAAAGCAACATTTCTTTAGGGGACATATCTCTACTAAAGTAGGGATTGTCACTTCACGAGGTAAAGCTTATAAATATTGTTTGTCTGAAAAATTTAAAAGTAGAATACAAATACTGCGCCCCAGTCTCTCTTCTCATTTTTTCTCGCTTGTGCCACTAGGAGTAGAGCCACCAGACTGTGTACACACTACAAAGTCGTCATGTTATCAGCTGACAAGTTATGCTCACTCTGATTTTAGCCTCTACCCTGTCTCATGCCAGACTTCTCAATTGATGGGTTTTGTGTGCGGACAGGATGAAAGTTAAGGGCAATACTTGAGTTAACTTAAAGTAAAGACAAGCCTTCAGAAAGCATTAAAATGTTGGAGTCTGACCATAAATGGCCTGTGGAGAATTCTTTTTCTGGAAAGGTACCATCCTTTGACGTAAACTCGGTAGAGGTTGCTCCTGCTTCAGCCAACCACTCCATTTTCGTGTAGGGAGCCCTCAGTCAGTACTAAATATTGCCCAGTCTGGAGCAAAATCTGGTATAATTTTATGGAAGAGAAGGAGGGGAAACATTCTGAGGAAGGTCAATTTTATATTTTTAATATTGGCGGGCATTAGAAGCTGCTTAAGGATTCAGAATCTTAGAATTATCCCTGACAGAGAGAGATTGGTTAAGAAGCAGAAACAAAGCAAAAGTCAACAGTGCATGATAAATCATATGATTCTGCAATTTGTCATGTGGCTATCATCTCCACACGTGCACACAAAATATGACTTTTTCATATGAAACATTTACCTGCTTCAATTCATTACTTTTAAAATGTTAGACTAAATAGCAAAAATGCCCACCCTGAATGTATAATGCTTCTTTCTGGGAAAAGAAGAATTGTTGAAATTTTGTCAACCTCAGTTTATTTTGTTTTTTGTTAATGGGATCAATGTTTGTTGAAAACTACAGTCTGAATGGGAGATAGCCATATCTATCCATCATTATGTTTGGAGAGGCCTTTGGTTTTGCTAGAATAGTGTGCAGTAACACCAGTGGGATTTCTGCCTGATATCCATCATATCTCAGAACGTGAGATGCTCTTGTGGACACTGGGGATTGATAATAGAATATATAGCTTTTCAGCACCAAATAACAGCTTCAAATCCAGTCCATGTTATTAGTAACAAGGGCCCTTATCCATAAAGCAATTTAGGCATTGTGATGTCTAGCAACTGGCCACCTAGAAGAACACTGGAACAAAACTAATCAACAAAACCTGAGTTATGCTCCTCACCTCCCTATAGAATGCATGGGGAAAGGTAGGTGCCTAAGAATGCAGTCCACAAAAGCCAGTATGCTAGCTGGTAGGGAGATGCCCCATGGGAAATGCTGATAAGAGGGGTGGATCCTAAGTGCCAGCCCTCTCTTGAAGATAGGCATCTATCTGCCTGCAATCCACAGCTGAATACTCCTCTCCTGGAGTCAGATGCATTAAGTACTTAAGTCATTTCTTTTGAGAACAAATTGGTGCCTGTCTCACTCAACACAGCAGGAGGTGCCAATCTCATAACTTTTAGCCCAATGGTTAGAGCAGACATCTGGGATGTGTGAGACCCATATTTGATACCCCTCTTTGCTTGAGGGGACGACAGGATTTGCACAAGGAGCTCTCACCAGTCAGAAGAGTGCTTTAACCATAAATGCAGTGATGATATCCAACTGGTTCACACCGGTTCGCGCGAACCGGTTCTTAAAATAGAAAAAATGCAGCGAACCGGTTCTTAGCCCCGGGAGATTCAATGAAAACGGGGAGCAGCGAACCGGTTGTTAGCGGCGGGAGAGTAAATTTCCCAGCGGCGAGTGTCTCCCGCGATTCTCCCAGCCGCCGAAATTGACCAGGGCGGGTCAATTTCACGGCGGAGGGAACTCTGTAGTTGTGGGTGTGTGTCGGGTGCTGTGTGCATGATGTTTAAGAACCTATTCAGAATAGGTTCTTAAATATCACCTGCCTTCATAGAACTGGTTATTAGAAATTTGGGATATCATCACTGCATAAATGCTATAGGATATTCTGATGTGGGACTTGATCAGACTCATGTTGAAACTGTTCCACTGTGGAAAAATAATTGGAGTAATTGGGTGAAAGAGCACATGTGAGAATGATTCTGTAGCCTGGTGGTTAGGGCACCCACCTAGGAGGATGAAGACCAAGAGGTCAGTTTCCATATTCCAATGACTCTTTAATTATTCCCAGTGGAACAGCTTCAGCAGGAGAACCATCAGAATATCCCACAGTTTACGGCATTCTCCTGTTCAAATTATTTCTCTCCCTCAGCCAGAGAGGGAAATCTAATCTAGGTCTCTCACCTCCCCAACAACTGCGCTGACCACCAAGCTAAAAGTTATAAAAGTGCTGTCGCTTCTCCTTCTCCTGTCAGATTTTGACTGGGATCCAATCCAATAGGTGGCCTCTGATCCTAGAGATGGGGCAGTAGTGTGAGCGTCCAGAGGTAGAAACTTAGATACCAAGAGATTTTTTACTGCAGACACTTTGTCACAAGTGAGTTTTGGTGCCTGCAGAGTTAGGTCTTTGCCAAGTGGGCTTTGTGGATCACAGTGGAGCCTGAAACTGAGACTTTGGTCCAGATCCATTCAGGTGTCTAAATTTTTACTGTTTGACAAATGTTCAATGATCTGAAATAACCTGGTGAATTCAGTCATGAGTTTAGTAGATAACTATCTATAATAAACCACCAGAATTTAAATGTAGACTAAAGTGCAAAATTCTGATCTGGATCCAGATTTCAATTTAGTATTGATATTAAGGATTTTGGTTTATCCTATCCAGGAAATTCAGATCTTTGTCTGGGTTCTGGTTCTAAACTCCCTTTCCTTAGACAATTGTTGCAGTGTTTAGGTCAGAGTTCTTAATTTAGACTGATCTGGCAATTTTTCTGTAAAGGATAAAGACTAAACAAGTATAGAAACTGAACTCATTTCTCCTTCCTAGAAGCATGCCTTCTTGGTCAAAATTTATGCATATTGGCATGTCAATGTGAGAAAGCTACCACCTGATTAAAGAGAGGACCTCAGTCTCTGCTACCAAGAAGCTAACATCTTTCACAAGCATTAACTTCAATGTAAAGTACCAACATTTTAGATATTGGCAGAATAAGGTAATAACTCATGCTAAAGAGAGATGCTAAAGTCAATGGCAAAGATTCCATTACCTCAGTAGGGCCAGGATTTGACCCATAAAGTATTTTGAATAATTAGTTATGCTGATAGATGGGTATGTTACTATACAAGAGGCATAATTCCATCTTAAGATACACACACATTTCTCATTGACTTAAACAGGAATTGCATGAACATTTATCAGGCCATTGCATGGTTTAGGGTTAAGGTTACTTCCTAGTGCCCCTGGGTTTTCTTTGAAGGCTTCCCATTTATGCATTGATCAGGGCTATCACTATTGAATTGTGAGATATAACAAATTCCTAGGTGGTAGAGGCATATATTGCATTATTTTTACATAAGTCCAGCTGACAATTGGCTTGAGACACTGATGTTTCACAACCTGGATAGAGCACTTCCTACGAGAGACAACCATGGGCTCCAAATACTTAGGGAGGTTTATCTTTTTGAATCAGGGATTGTGAAATGGATAATTACCTAGTTACTGGGTGATGTGGTAAGAGTTTACTACACCTAATATACATTTTTAATAAGGTTACTAATTTAAGAGTAATTTGTGTAATAATCAAAAGGCAAATTTAAAAGTGCTTTCTTTGATATATATTGTCATGTATGATATGTCATTTTTGTTGACAAATGATAAATTATTCAAGCAGTTTGTCAATGAGAAAGCAACTTCGTTTTCATAATTTGCTTTCTGAAAGTAAGAAAACATGACACTTTAGATACATTCAATTCATGTTACTGTTCTTTAGTCTAAAAGAGACAATAACAAAGGGAAGACAAATATAAGACATACATTTATAAAACAAATTTACCAAAGAATTCTATAATTTTGAAGTTTGCTCTTTATGTATGAGTTGTGCAGTATAGTAAGGTAGTCCATTGTGTATCCATAAACTTTATTCACAGCCAGGAAGAATCACAATTCAGACTAAAGCTTAGAATGCAATTTTTGGAAGAAATCTTAATACTTTATATGTACGTAAGAGAAAAGGACCTTCAGAAGTAATCATGCCTCAAACTCTGCCTTAAGGTTTTTTTAACAGTATATGAGCCTGACTGCTTATTAATCAGAATAGATATTAATAAATCAGCTTGCGTGTAGTCATTCCACTGTGCTTGACCCATGACTGCTTCTTTAGGAGATCAACATAGATTAAATGTGATAAATCAGGGCTGCTTGTAAGTAGGGATAGGGATAAGGATAGCTGCAAACAGAATGGAGAGTTGGAAGAGAAGCGGTCAGACACACAAATGTAGAGAACCCAGATGAAACTATATTTCTTCTGAACTGTTTCCTCACCAAGTTTGACTTTTTGGTGTGGACTGGATTTAAATGTAGTAGAACTGAGTTTAAAAAAAAATTCCTGAAACTCTCTTGAATATAACTTCTGAATACTCTTCACTGATATGGTATAGAAGGCAATGGCTCTTCCAGTCTCAGTCCAGTCCTCCTGGCTTGGCCCTTTCACATTCAGGCAATATGTGATATAAGGCTAGCCTATATCAGAATAGGATTGATGTATAGCTATTTTGATATAGCTATACTGACAAACTCTCCTAGTGTAGATACACCTGACACCGGCGGCAAAGGGTTTTGCTGATGCTGATTCCCCAGGTGAAATAAGTGATACTAGTAAAAGCACCTTTATGCTGGTATAACTGTCTAGACTAAGTTATAGACAGTTGTCTTAGTTGATATAGAAACGTCACCATAAATCACACCTATAACAGACATGATTATACTGGCAAACGTTTCTAGTGTAGATCTGGCTATATTTTTATTTAGTATAAAGAACTATCAGAATATGTTATATACACTTACAAAAAAAATTAACAAGAGCCAATAAAAAATGTACTGAGTTAGAAACACTGATGAATATCAATTCGTAGAGTATGTCACCTCTAATATTAAAACATTGAGTACTTATGGATTATGAAAAATGTAGAGTTTGAATAAATACCTCTTGACATTTTGTTAAGAAATTAACTTGTTTTCCATTTCCAAATCTGCAAGACTGTAAGTGTAATTACATATCGTAGTGCAGATGGCTTTAAAATATTTAATGTTGAAAAAGCAAAAACATTTTAAAAACTCTTGCTGTAAATTTGACTTGAGGGATGAAAAAGTAAGATTGAAATTAAAGCCATAAAATCAAAATACCCTTTACCTCTAGCTGGTTGTGTTGGAGGCCCAGTACAATTTGAGTTGCTTGATCACTGTCCTACAGGCCTAGCATAGCTTCAGTTGCTTGCTTGGCTATTCTAATCCCTGTAGCATGACATCTTCCAGTTGGCAGAAACTGAATAACCTTATAGAATAACCTTATAGATGTTTCATTTTCTGCACACCCTGGCACATAATAAGACAAAATACAGATACTGTATGCTTGCAGCTGCACATAGATAACACTGATGGGAACAAGTTATCCTTGAACATCTGGGGGTACACTGTTTTATTGCCAAGGGGGATACTTTTACTTTGCCCCTCCTATCACCAGATGTTGTTTTGATGACCCCAATTGTTACGGTGAGAATCAAATGTAGTTAAGGGTGGAAAACCAATGTAGGTAATTAGCATATATGATAATGAGAGAGAGATCATTAGGTGAAGGTTGTTTATGGAAGGGTATAAGTAGTCACTACTTAGAGAAAGGGGGGGTGCTCCATCTACACCTGACTCCACAGAGGATCCACTGACTCCCTGGCAGGGCTCCTGAACAAAGCCATTCCTGTATAGAGCCTTCTGAGTAACAACTGCTTGTCTCTCCAGACTTAGTGAGTATGATATATTGTAGTTAATTTTAGGCTTTGTATCTAACTAGTATATTTATAGAAAACCTTGCACATTAAACCTCATTGATCTGCAAATCGGGCTTACCACGTCTCACCGGTATCCACACTGATCACAAAGTGTCCAGTAGCAACAATTGGCATCCCTGGTTGGGCTCGATCAGCTGTGAGTGAGATGATTTTTTTAAGCATACAGTGCAAGGGTTTCTCTCACTGCCTGTCAGCAGGGTAGCACCTGTGTGGCATGGTTCTCCGTGAAGCTGTATTTGTATTTGGTTTCAGGAGGAGGGAATGATGTTCTCTACAGGAATGTGTTGTGAGTCAGGCAGTTGAGGGGTTGCCACTCCTGTTCTCCTTTCAGTAGAACCAGTCTTGGATATGGATGCTTTTCTGGATAACCTGGGTAAAAACTCATGGTCTGGAGGAGCATTTAAGGGTAAAATAGCATATGCAGACTTGA
Organism: Mesoclemmys tuberculata; assembly: GCA_007922155.1. Lineage (NCBI taxonomy): Eukaryota > Metazoa > Chordata > Testudines > Chelidae > Mesoclemmys > Mesoclemmys tuberculata. The sequence continues at coordinate 47,558,087 of ML675601.1, forward strand.
TGTTCCAGTGGGAATAATTCACAGAGAAAAAGCCTGATTGTAAGAAAAAACACTTGGCTGCTTTACATGGGCTCGTTTTAGTATATAAAACCCTTACTGAAGAGTTAGGGAAGTTAGCCAAAGAAAACAAGGAGCGGCATGAACAATTAATAGCATGCCAAGGTCAAGTACAGAATCTGAAAATAAAGTATGAATCTTCAGTGTCCCACTGTCTTACTCAGGCTAATGTGCTCTCTAACTTTCAGTGCAATGCAGAGGGTTACAAAGAGGAAGCTAGACAGTGGGAGGAGACAGCTCATATCTGAGAAGCGAAATGTAAGGACGCGCAAGCTGCGATACGCATTGTCCTGGAGGAGAGAGAGAGGGAAACTGCAGGCCATTCCCATGTTATTTGTCAGCAGCAGTTGTCTCAGTGTACAAATCGATTGGCTGCTGCTCAGGGAATTATTGCTGTCATGCAGGCAGCTGGAGGTTGTGACGGTGCAGAGAGTGATGGTATGCAGGACTTTGATCTGTCGCCCTCTGTTATGCAGAGGCTGTGAGTCATAAGAACAAGTCAGATCAGAGCATGGAATGTCCTTCCCCCTGTGCTCCTCTCAGGCAGATAGTAAAACAGCTGGCTAAGGTAGATGTGCCACGGGCTACTGCGCCCAGGGCTCCTGTGATTGCAGAGACCAAGGAAGAGACTATTGAAGGGGGAGGAGGAAACCACCACTCGCACTACCACCCAAGTGAATAAGATACTGAGACCTGAGCAAACACAGACACTGAAAAAATCTTTAGGAAACATCACACTTGAGAATGCAGTTGTGTGGTTTGCACAGTTTACCACAGTGCCTCAGTTAAGTTATAGTGATTATGCTCTGCTCTTAAGAGAATTTCTCCCATTAGAGACCTTCTTGGGACTTCCCGTGGATATACAGAAAGGAGAGAGCACAGAGGGGTACCCTTATGAGGGATGTTTTTGAGGTAGTAGATCCTAGCAAGCACATTCAGGTTCATTTTCATTTGGAGCAGCAAGCCCTAGAGGAACGCCCTGATGCTTATTTACAACGTAAAAAAGATCCTATGGCAAGCTATAGGGCATGAGGAGGAAGGTCAAGACCTTATGAACACAGATTTTCCAACTAATTTCATATAAGGGCTATGTCTGCAAGTAAAAGTTGCTTTGGGTACTCTGAATTTAATAGCTATGACTTGGGAGGCACTGTTACAGAGAGTGTGGCAAGCTCATTTACCAGTGAGAGAAGCCTTCCCTGAAAAGCAAAAGGAAAAACTGCTTGACAGACGGAAGGAAAAATGGTTGCTCAGATCACCTTTCAGAATCAAAGGAGCAAGGAAGGTGATTTAGTCCCTGAGGGAGTTTGCAGAGAGCGCTGCTGAGGATGAAGCCATGGGAGGATTGATCCCCTGCATTGGGTACTGTGGAATTGAGCTCTCCAATATGCCTCTAAAGCTCTAATTGATGGCAAATCAAATAATCAGCTGGCTGACCTGATTTGTCAGAAGGAAGGGGAGTCTCACACTCTGGAGAAATTTGTTGATGAGGGTCAATGGCCAATCCTACCTCCTGAGGGGAAGCCCTTGGAGGCACAGGGGGGCCAGGTGTCCCTGAATCCCCTGATATATGCGGTACCTTTAACGTCTGATAAATGGAGATGACCCACTATCTGGGTGGATTTTGAACAGGGGGCATTTGGATAGCATATGCTTGTAGATACTGGTGCCACTATTTCATTGATTGATGACCGCTTAGTTCCTGCAACAGTCAAGTTAAAGAGAAATCACTGGCAGAGATTAGAGGGTTTTGAAGGTTTCAGCATAGATATGCCCCTCTCTCGTCCCCTTACTTACACAATTGTAAGGAAAACAGGGATTTTTGGTTTGGCACATGCTGGAGAAGCAGCTATTTTAGGCATGAATTGTATGCTTAAGATGCAGCCTGTTGTTGATTTAGCTAATTGGGTGATGTGGATTGGACTGGGAATTCCTACAGTTCATCCAGCTGAGCACAGGATGGCAGCTCTTAAAGCACCAGAGCCACTCTCAGTTAAAGCAGAGAAGTATTCCCCGGATGTTGCTAACATAGTACAAGCACACGCACAAGCTTGAGACAAGAATAAATTGTATTGTGACCAGGTGGATCCCTGTGTTCTTATTGTAGGATCTGATCCACCACCCCAGAAGCATTACAAATACCCAAAGGAGGCTGAGGAAGGATTGTTATCCATGATTACTGCTTTCATAGAGTCATAGAATATTAGAGTTGGAAGGGACCTCAGGAGGTCATCTAGTCCAACCTCCTGCTCAAAGCAGGACTATCCTCAGCTAAATCATCCTGTCAAGGGTTTTGTCAAGCCTCAGCTTAAAAACCTCTAAAAATGGAGATGCCACCACCTCCCTAGGTAACCTATTCCAATGCTTCACCACCTTCCTAGTGAAACTTTTTCCTAATGTCCAACCTAGTCCTCCCCCACCGCAACTTGAGACCATTGCTCCTTGTTCTGTCATCTGCCACCACTGAAAACAGCCTAGCTCCATCCTCCCTGGAACCCCCTTTCAGGTAGTTAAAGGCTGCTATCAAATCCCCCCTCATTCTTCTCTTCTGCAGACTAAACAGGCCTAGTTCTTTCAACTTCTCCTCATAAATCTTGTGCTCCAGCCCCCTAATCATTTTTGTTGCCCTCCGCTGGACACTCCAACTTCTCCACATCCTTTTTGTAGTGGGGGGCCCAAAACTGGACACAACTCCAAATGCGGCCTCACCAATGCCGAATAGAGGGGAATAATCACTTTCCGCGATCTACTGGCAATACTCTTACTAATGCAGCCCAATATGCCATTACCCTTCTTGGCAACCAGGGCACACTGCTGACTCATATCCAGCTTCTTATCCACGGTAACCCCCAGATCCTTTTCTGCAGAACTGCTGCCTAGCTTGTCAGTCCCCACTCTGTAGCTGTGCATGGGATTCTTCCATCCTAAGTGCAGGACTCTGCACTTGTCCTTGTTGAACCTCATCAGATTTCTTTTGGCCCAATCCTTCAATTTGTTTAAGTCCTTCTGTATCCTATACCTCCCTTCCAGGGTATTTACCACTCCCCCTATCTTAGTGTCATCTGCAAACTTGCTGAGGGTGCAATCTACCCCCTCTTCCAGATCATTAATGAAGATGTTCAACAAAACCGGCCTCAGGACTGACCCCTGGGGCACTCCACTTGTGACCAGCTGCCAGCTAGACATGGAGCCATTGATTACTACTCGTTGAGCCCTTTGCTCTAGCCAATTTTCTATCCATTTTGTAGTCCATTCATCCAACCCATACTTTTTTAACTTGCTGATAAGAATACTGTGGGAGACCGTTATCAAAAGCTTTGCTAAAGTCAAGGTATATCATGTCCACCGCTTTCCCTTCATCCTCAGAATCAGTCACCTCTTCACAGAAAGCAATCAGATTGGTCAGGTACGATTTTCTCTTGATGAATCCATGTTGACTGCTCCTGATCATGTGCATCTCTTTTAAGTGCCTTAAAGTGGATTCCTTGAGGACCTGCTCCATGATTTTTTCAGGGATTGTGGTGAGGGTGATTGGCCTATAGTTCCCTGGATCCTCTTTCCTCCCTTTCTTGAAGATGGCACTATATTTGCTTTTTTCCAATCATCTGGGACCTCCCCCTGTTGCTACAAGCTTTCAAAGATAATAGCTAATGGCTCTGAAATCACATCAGCTAACTCCCTCAGCACCCTCAGGTGCATTGCATCTGGCCCCATGGATTTGTGTATGTCCAGAATTTCTAAATAGTCCTGGATCTGTTCCTTCAGCACTGCGGGATATTCACCTCCTCTCCATTCTGTGCCGCCCAGCGCAGTAGTCTGGGAGCTGACCTTGTCTGTGAAGACAGAGGCAAAAAAGGCATTGAGTACCTCAGCTTTCTCCACATCCTCTGTCACTAGGTTGCCTCCCACATTCTGTAAGGGGCCCACACTTTCCCTAATCTTCCTCTTGGTGCTAACATACCGGTAGAAATCCTTCATGTTCCCCTTCACATCCCTTGCTAGCTGCAACTCCAATTGCGCTTTGGCCTTCCTGATTTCATTCCTGCATGTCCGAGCAGTATTTTTATAATCCTCCCTAGTCATCTGACCAAGCTTCCACTTCTTGTAAGCTTCTTTTTTGTGTTTAAGCTCACCAATGACTTCTTTGTTAAGCCAAGCTGGTTGCCTACCACACTTGCTATTCAAATCGGGATGGTTTGTTCCTGTGCCCTCAATAAGGTTTCTTCAAAATACAGTCAGCCCTCTTGGATTCCTTTCCCCCTCATATTAGCCTCCCAGGGGATTCTGCCCATCAGCTCCCTGAGGGAGTCAAAGTCTGCTTTTCTGAAGTCCATGGTCCATATCCTTGCAGCAAGGAGTGCTAGTGGAAACTAATAGCATAAGCAACTCCCCCATATGGCCAGTCCGTAAAGTGGATGGGAAAACCTGGTGATTTACAGTAGATTACAGGGATTTGAATACATGTACACCCAAGACAGCCCCTGTGGTTGTGAAGTTACCAGAAGTGATGGCTGCTATAGGTATGGGAGCTAAATGGTTTTCAGTATTGGATTGATCAAATGCATTCTTTGCTATTCCTCTGCATCCTGACTGCTGGTATAAATTTACTTTTACCTACATGGACTGCCAACTCACTTTCACGTGTGTTCCACAATGGCTACACAGCTCCCCCATGATTTGTTATGCCCATGTTATTAAATTATGGGATAGGTGCACAGCACCGATGAATGTTATTTCTTATGTGGATAATGTTCTCATTTGGACTGTAACCCGAGAAGCTCAGCTGCTTTTGCTCAATGAAGTAATCTTCCTGATTGAGCAAGGAGGCTTCCAAATTAATTAGGAAAAAGCCCAATTGTGTCAGCAAAAGGTCCGATACCTGGGTTCAGTTTTAGGACAAGAAGGAATTACTCCTGATCAGCAGAGAGTGGAATTAATTAGTAAACTGCGAGCACCCACTGATGTCTCTGCATTGCATTCCTTCTTGGGTCTTACAGTATAGTTTCACAATCATGTGGAGAATTTTGTCTTAAAGGCACAGCTACTTAAAGGCATCAACTGCTGAGGAATGGAGTACCCTGGAAGTGAGGCCCTATTAGAATTGAAGCAAGTGGTAATCTCTGCCTCTGCACTAGCATACCCGGATAATACTAAACCATTTGTGTTACAGTTAGCTTATTCCCCAAAGGGAATAGGAGCTATTTTAAGCCAAGAGGAGATGTCTGGTCAAAAGCCAGTGGCATTTGCCTCTTGAATACTAGAAGGGCCAGAGATCACCTTTACCCCTTGTGAAAAAGAAATGTTGGCATTGGTAAGGGCCTTGGGACACAGGCAACTTACTGGTTCTGCCCCAATTATTTTCCAAACGGCTCACAGCCCTCCAAAGTACATAATATCTGGGAAAATTAAAGAAGAGCATGTATCCAGCCCTAGATTAGAAATGTGGCATCTACAGCTTCCAACCAGATCCCATATGCCCTGATAATTGAGGGTGCTGAGTGTAATTGCCCTTTCTCTTTGATAGAGCTGGCCTTTCCTAATGCAAGACCAACAGAGTTTACAGGCAAAGGGAATTATAGAATATCACAGTACAATTCCTCTGTTATGCCATATAATTTTGCAGGCCACTGGATTACAGCAGATATGGCAATTAAATATATGTTGTAAATAATTTATACTAATTGGGGTCTATAGAGCCCGTTTTTGTTTTGTGTTTTGTTTGTAGATAGTTATTACACAGATCCACGATGGTACATGGAAATACATGATCAAGATATGCAATATGAAGGAGAGTTGTATGGTGTTCTTACTATTGTTTTACTGTATGTGTTTTGCTGTGCTATGTTGGTGTGAACAGGAAAGATGGTGTAATCTCAGACAGATGTTGTGGGGTGGTACCCATGCCCACTACTATATGGCTGGAGGAAGATGCTTTGGAGCGTAAGAGAATGACTTCTTGTAATTTTGAGGGGCATCTCACAATTAATGTCATCAAAATGAGTACCCCCCTCCCCCAGAAGAAGCTGGCCCAGATGATTTGGTTTATTTACACAGAGTGAATTGGACCAGAGAGGAACAGAACAACACACTGTTATGGTGTCAAAATCAGTCTGAAGTAATTTACAACAAAGCCGATTTTAGCTATTACTACATGGGGATATTCCACCTAATAAAGGGAAAGTCATCTGTTACTGAATTGAAAGTATACTAGCCGTAATGGGTTTAAGTTAATCCCTCTGCAAGTGTAGTGATATACATAAACTCCTATCTGAGTGTAGTTGTACATTGTGCTCCCAAGCCCAGAGAATACAATGATGGGGACTTGGTATTAAAAGAAAATTATAAGAGCCAAGTACTGGAAACCCCAATGGTATACCTTGTGAAAGTACATGTAGGCATACAAAATATTAACATATCCCGCCTACATCCCCATTGTGCACCATTTGTAACACCCCTACTACAAGAATGGCTGCACTGGGTGGACACCTGAGTAACACTCCGGTGCTCCATCAACGCCTGACTCTGCAGGAGATGCTGCCAGTTGGACTAGAGGATCCACTGACTCCCTGGCAGGGCCCCTGAAGAAAGCTATTCCTTTACACAGTCTTCTGAGTAACTGCATAGCTCTCCAGGCTTAGTGAGTATGATATATTGTAGTTATTTTTTAGGCTTTGTATATAACTAGTATATTTATAGAAAATCTTGCACATTAAACCTCATTGATCTGCAAATCGGGTGTACCATGTCTCACTGGTCTCCACAGTGACCACAAAGTACCCAGAATCAACAGTTGTACTGTTCTTTGTGTCTTTGCCATTCCCTCTACAGAGCCCCTGTTATCTGGGTCCAATTGACTACATCCAATACGAAAACTCAAGGAGTGGTAAAATGATATGTTTATGTTGGGGCTGGGAAAATCTGGGAAAGCCATAAAAATGGAATATTCTTATTGAGGAGAATGAAAACTGATACCTCCAGACTGAGCACAGAAGTTAAAAAGTCAGACTGAGAAAATGCTATAGTGTCTCATGTCCTAATTCCATCATACATTAGAAAAGTGTGAGTCAAAAGTGTAATATAAAGATGCTTAAGGTACTTAGCCCATGGTGAATGATCCCTTTGGCACATTAGTAATGTATGGACTGCAAATTTTAAAGTTAGTTTGTTCACTTATACTTAGTTCTTTTCTCACATTCTTGAGTCCTAATAATTATGGCATCATCTAATGGAATCTTTTCTTGCAGTCATTTTGATAGGTAGGAAATATAAAGGCTAGAAAAAGGAAGCATAAAGATTAAAATACTAATTTTTTCTGTTAGTTGGATGAGGAAAGAGAAAAACAGTAATCTTGCACTGGTATTGTTCCTTCCATTCTAGAAGCATCAGCTCAGCATATATATTACAATATTAATTAGGAATGTCAGGACTTTAAAACATAGACATTGTAATTTGTTATTGCCCATATATGCCCTTGACATACAAAGTACAACACTTCACCTTGGCATGCAAAACCAAAAAACTTCTCAGGATTGCATTGAACAATTCTGTGTTGTCAGTGCTCATTTTCTATTATTATTTTTTATTACAAATATTTGCACTGTAAAAAGATAAACAAAAGAAATAGTATTTTTCAGATAATCTCATACAAGTATTATAGTGCAAGCTCTTAATCATGCAAACACAATTTACAAATGTAGAATTTCTTTTTATTTAACTGCACTGAAAAACAAAACAATGGAAGACTTTAGAACCTGCAAGTCCACTCAGTCGTACTTCTTGTTCAGCCAATCGCTAAGACAAACATGTTTATTTACGGGTACAGAAGATAAAGCTGCCCACTTCTTATTTACAATGTCACTTGAAAGTGAGAACAGGCGTTCACATGGCACTGTTGTAGCTGGTGTTGCATGGTATTTATATGCCAGATATGATAACCACTCATATGCTCCTTCATGCGTTGTCTTTTTTTAAGCTTTTTATCTTTTTTACAGTGCCAATATTTGTAATAAAAATAATAATATAAAGTGAGCACTGTACACTTTGTATTCTATATTGTAATTAAAATCAATATATTTAAAAATGTAGAAAAACATCCAAAATATTTATAATACATTAAAATTGATATTGCATTATTGTTTGATAGAGCAATTAAAACTGTGATTAATCATGACTATATTTTTAATTGTTTTACAACCATATTTAATGTAGATAATAAATTTAATGCATGTGACACTTTAAAGACTGCATATATGTTTTTGGGCTTTTTTGCCATTTTCCCAAATAATTCAAAAAGAGAGTACAAATCAATATGTCAAAGACTGTTTATATCCAATACCCTGTAACTCTTAATTTTGGATATTTGGGATTCCAAGTCTCTTTTTTTTTAATCTGGGATATTCTTCATTTACACTGAAAAAATTAAGGTTAATTTCCTGCTTGGCTGAAGAACTATGGAATGGCATAATTGCTTGGTATCACATTGCAGTGGTTTATGTGTTGTATACCATTTCTCCTCCTTTCTAGTAAGTCAGTCCCATAGCAATTTATGAGGAGCAATGCCACAAAGACAACTGTTGTTACTTTATTTTTTCTAAGGCCAGCAGTTACACTTTCTCTTGATATCTGTTATGTCTATGATGACAGGAAATATAATGTATAATTTTTCTTTCTACAACAGACAGAATTCTGCAGCACTGCAATCTGTCTGATTTCCTTTTAGGTTTTTCACCTGCTGCTTTAATCTTATTTCCTTAAAGACAGGAAAATGATATTCAAAATGTAAACCTATGGAGGCTATGTGTGTATATGTAAAAGGTGATCTAACTAATAATTCAATATTTTATCAGTACTTCCTCTTCATACAGTTTTGCTTTATGCCTGAAGATTTTTTCCTCTATCTTCTCCCCAACTCTATTCTATAAGACAATAGCATAAAAAAATTATATTTCAGAGCTTTGGCTAAGATACTGTATAATAAGGTAGTGTTGCTGGATGGTAACGCTAATGCAAAATGCAATGATTGAGCTTCTTAGGTATTGTCTAACTAAGAATCAGGAATCCCTCTTTGTGTTTTCATTTAGTGCATTGTTACATATATGAGTCGAAATACTTGTTCTCTTGGACCTTTCTTATTCTTTGACTGAATATTCCATTAACATGATAGCTCATGAAAATGGAAATTCTCAAGGACTAGTGTGATTCCTGTGAAGTTTTAGATCTGGAAATTCTTACCATTTTATTAAAACCTGAAAGCAAAAGATAGATTGATTTAAATAATGTCAAAGATACTGATGATTGTACCAGCACGTGAAGGCTGAAATGATTCTATATAATTTGCTACTTACTATTCAAATAGTAAAACTACATTTATATAGCTCATTTTATATAAATGTATCCCAAAGTACACTTTACATATAGAAGAATACAGTGCTCACACTTAATCTTTATAATTTTGCCTTGTAACTAATTTCCATTACTGTGGTTAACTACATTAACATCACAGGGAACATCACAAATACTGCAGTAACATTACCTGCTACTCAAAGCCAAAAGATTGTGACAACTGTATATGACATTATTATATGGAAAAATTGTCCAATTTTACCATTCCTTTTGAATTTTTCCTTTAGCAGCATCCATTGTATTTATATATATATATATATATATATACACACACACACACATATCAAATTCTCTCTCCATTTGAAATTTTTTTAAGCTATGTCTTCATTCTGGGTAAAATTTCCTAATGCAGCTAACTGACTAAGGAGCTTAAACCCCATTTTCAAAACTGAGTTACTTATGAGCCTAAGTCTCATTGAAAATCAGTGGAAAATGGGACTTGCTTTGGAGTCACTTTCTCTTAAGTCACGTAGGTGCTTTTGTAAATTATACACATTCATGTAGCATATCTAGGCATCCCCTTCTTCAAGAGGCCAGGAGAGACTCTCCTTATCCATTGTAGACTAAAGCTTCTCTTCAGGTAAAACCTGAATTTTCTCTCATTCGCTGCTTATCATCTCTAAGTCTCATGAACCCAGTTATTTACAGGAATGGAAGAAGTGTGCCCTTCCCTGTCAAGGTAGTCTCCTCTAAAATCTTCTTCCTAGTTTTTATTTTCTTTTCCCTGCTGACCATTAACTACATTAGGAAGTCCTCTCTCCCTCAGAGTTGATTCTTCTGGAAAATGTCTTCAGCAGGGTCCATTTGAGTCTTCAGGACCAATTTAAGTCTTCTTCTACTGGAAGTATGAGTTTTGTAGAATTCTTTAGACTCCTATTTAGCAATGTATTCCACAGAGATGACATTTCTATAAAAATGCACATATCATCATGATAGGCACCTTACAAGTGCTTATAACATTAAATATCATTTTTTAAACTTCTTTCTGTGTTTGGTTTCCATCGTATTTTGGATCATAGCCTCTTGTGTTCTTTGCTGCTCACAACTGTGAAGGCAGAGTTGAGTTTCAATCAGTCTTACAACTTTCTAATATAGCTTATGACAAAGCCTATTATTTTTTTTCATGGGAATGACTCCAAGTTCTTCAGTTTTCTTTGAATCTTCACCCCTGCAAACCTGGCATTCTTCTGTTTGCTCTGAATGACACCGACTCAAAAGCAATTATAACCTTCCACAGAAAGCACAAATTAGTTATCTTCTATATTTCTATTCAAGTTCCCACGGGCTCTCAAAACTCTACAATATGGTGGTGGGGCATATTCTCTGTTTTTATAGATGGCTGTACGTGAAGCTATTTTTGGTCTGTTCTCTTACAGAAGTCTTTCTCTAGCATCTCTACAAAATATCGTAGAAGCATTAAAACCATGATTTGAAGATAAAATTTTTGAACTTGTCAACCTTTAAAAAATAATTTCAGGGGATTTTGGGGGGAAACACAACACAATATTCAAAAAATGGCTTTCAAAGTCCATGTCCTTCTTTAAATAGCTTAGAGACCTCGGACCGTTGATGTTTTATTTGTGAATTGCCAGGCAGACTGCTTTAAACCAGCTTGGTTTTTTTAGCTGGCAAAGACACATAGGTTATTAGAAACTAATAGCAACCTTATATGAAGATACTACTTTACATTTTCTACATGTAGATTGTGTACTAAAGTCAGGCCAGAGGGCTACCAAAGGGTATACCAGGGCTGGTATGTGAACCCTAAAGGGTTAAAGGCCCTTCACCCTGCAGACAGAGGAGAGACTGCAGCAGGGCAATTAGAGACACCTGAACTCAATGAAGGGCGATGCCAAGTGTATTTATACCCTGCCTTCCCAAGAGGGGGAAGGAAAGAATAAATCGGGAGGAAGCTGCGAGAAGGTTCCCTCCCAGACCAGGAGACAAAGCTCCTCTACAGCCAGGGGAGATGGGGTAGCTGGGGTGCACTGGCCCATGAAGAAAGGTAAAGTGCAAGACCCACCAGGGGGAAGCTGGCAGATTGCCACAATTGGTTATCACCAGTGCCTTTTAACCAATGGTGAAGCAGCAGGAATCATAACCCCAGAAAAAAGATCTGTTTTGTACATGCCTAAAAATAAAAGCTTTTACTATTAGTCAAACTGCTATTCACATGTATCCTTTTTCACTTTTGCCATACGAATTCCTTACTTGCATTGTTTTTTTAATATGATTCTCCAACAGCAACATTTTTGACTTTTCAAAGTGCTTTGTTTGTCTGATTCTTCTACTAATCTGACCTAAATATGCAAGCAGATCTTCAGTAGCTGTAAATTGATGTAGCTCCATTAAAATTGATGGAGCCATGCTGATTTACTCTGGCTGAGGTTCTGACCAGGTCTTGTCTGTTTCAATATTTTCACTGCACTATAAAATACCACTGATCCTTTTTCTACACTTTTTCACCATAAACTTAACAAGTTACTTTTTTAAACATTCTGGTCATATTTTTCAGTATATTTTGTATTCCTTCATAGTCTGCCATTTTAAAGTCCAAGTTTTTTACAACTATTTTTATTAATAGTCTTTTGAGTACCTAAAATTTGATGCTATTACTCTATGATCACAAGAATTAAATATTCATCAACTATTAACTCAATTACCGTGTATATTTTATTTTCTTGGGGATAGGTCCAAAGTCATCTCTGGCTTGGTTGCTCAGCAGATTTAGAAGGAAATAGCTCTATTTTGCCTCCAGAAATAACCTTCCATAATCATTTCATGATTCTTATTCTAGTGTATGTCAGAGTAATTGAAGTCTCTGTAATTAATTATCTTTGTTTTTACAAGCCTCTTATGCATCTAAACACTTCCCAACCTGTCTTTTTTGCACTGCTTTGGATGTTTGTATACATTTATACAAATAATTTAGTTTGTACCTTTTCTATCATCCACTTCCCTCCAAACCACTCCTGTTGTGATAAGCCACTCTGCAATTTCTTTCATTCTGAAGATATACATTGTTACCAGATTTGCCCGTCACTTTGGGGTATGCTTATTTATTCGGGCTACTTTCCTGGAAAAGGGGGTGTGATTCTATTAGTGTGCTGCTTGTGTTACTGGTGTGTCCATAGGGTTACAAGTCCCCTCCCAATGGAGCTATCCTGCAGGACCTAAGGTTTTCAGATTCAAATAAACCCCTCACAGATACACACAACCATTCCAGATTAACTGAGTGTGTCTGAGCAGACCGGGCTATCAGCACTCTCAGCTGACCCCTTATACGTCCCTGAACTCAGCAGGCTTGGTGACACAGCACTGTCAGCTGTCACCCTCATGTGCCCGTTGCACCG
>ML675601.1:47570908-47588671 GCA_007922155.1 Mesoclemmys tuberculata
GAAGCGTTGCTGCAGAGCAAGGTAGGGAAGCCAAGAACACAAAGAAGTAAATGTATTTAGAGAGAGAGAAACTGGCAACCAGCTTGATTACAATAGTTAGTTTATTGCCAGGTATATAAAACTTATGATACTAATAGTGATGCCATACAAGGAGAGAAAAGCAATCTAACACTTAAATACAACAAAATTACAGTAGGGGTATTGGAGAAAGCTAGCCCAGGTTGGCTTACAAAAGTAGAAAGTTATACCTGGATTAAAGAGAGAGAGAGAGAGAGAGAGAATTGGGAAAGATGGGGGGGGATCTCACCACTCCTTGCAGCTCAGAAGTTCCCAGGAGACAGGCTGTTCAGCTTAGGGTCAGGAACACTTGAGGGAGAGGCAAACCCCACAACAGGATCAGTCAGGAAAGCATGTGGGTCCAGGCATCAGAAGAGGAAAGCAAGAGAGGGTTTAAACTTGGGTAGGGGTTTTTGTAGAACCAGGTTTGTTTGTGGGTAAACAATGTCTCTTCAGGGAGGTTTTCTTTATGCTAGACAATAGGAGCTGATCACTCCCAGCTATGGTCAATGTTCCTTGGGGGAGCTCACAATGCAACCAGGCAGATTCAGTGTTTTGCATGTCAATACTCGAATGGTCTGATAACTGCGGAGCTGGATGGGTGTAGGTGTGAGTTCATTTACATCAAGAGCAGAGATCTCCCATAATGCAGTGTGTCCCTGCCTTGCCAATCCCAGAAGTCAGTGCGATTCCTGCTTTGGAGCTTGGTTCTCCATTCTTCATGCTAATTCTTGTTCCATCTTCGATGTAAACGAGGCTCCAGTTCTCCATTCCATGTGCTAATTGAGATGCCTCTTTTTACATCTTCCATGTAGATGAGGCTTGGGGAGTTGTCTTAATCCTATCACCCTTGTTGGGAGGGTTTTAGGTGTGTCTCCCACAGCCTTTTCATAGCTTTTGTTTCTGGTGCAAGCAGAGGCTGGGGGGGATTCAGGTGAGCCAGAAATAGAATAGGGGTTTTTCACCCTGGTTCCCCAAGAACAGAGAGCTGCCAGGTAACAACATTTATCTTCTAATGTTGCTTCACCCGCCTTCCTGGTGGTGTTTTTGTATGCTATTCAGATTTCCAAGCCAAGTCTTAGCTAACCTACAGTAATTAAGTTATTTTTGTCTGAACACATATGGTTGCAATTCTAGTGTTTTCTTCATATTCGCTGCTAAATTTGTATAAAAACAATTGAACTTATAGTTAAAGCAGGGCAAAATTTTCAGCTATAACTTTTTACCAAAAAAATGCAGACTCGGTTTGGCTGAAATATTTTACAAACTCTGTCAATTTCACTGACTTGTTTCAGTTTAAAAAAACCACAAAAAACCCGCACACACCTATAAGAAGAAAATTATGATGTCAAAATGGTTCATTTCAACATTTTCAAAATTTCAACATTTTGATTTTTTTTTTTTCAGGATAGTCACAAGGGGACTTAGGCACCATTCACAAAACAGAAGCCAAGCATGCAGTAGCCCAGTGGTTCGGGCATTCACCTAGGATGTAAAAAGCCCAAGTTTGAATTCTTGCTCTGGAACAGGGACTTGAACTTGGGTCTGTCACAATGCAGGTTATTGAGTAGTCTGAGGTGAATTTCTCCCCTGTTGAAGCTGTTCCACTTTGTTTAATAAATTAAATATTCAGTGTGCCGGATCAAGTAAGAATGATTCTTTGGCCTGGGAAAAGGAACACCTGAGTTCTAGTCCCCACCCAAGAATGGGGTTTCAAACATAGGCATCCCACATCCCAGGTAAATGCCCTAACTACTGGGCTATTGGGTATTAGCACACCATTACTTTCTCAATTTTGTGAATCATGTCTAAGTCACCTTGTAAAGCTTGCCCTCTGTTTCCAAATTTCCTTTGCTTTTACTTTAAAAATGCCCAAAATCTAAACAATTTTTTTTTATTTCAGAATAAAAACATTATTTTGTTTGACCCAAACTGATTTATTTTTTATTTACCAAAAATTCTGAAATTTGGGCTTGGGTTGACCTGAAACTTTTTTCAGACATATTAGCAAACTTGAAAATCAGATAATTCTTTGTAGAATTCTATTTAGAGTATCCTTCTTATGTTTATTTCTCTAAGAATTGGTCTTTCCTTTGCTGTACATTATTATCATTTCTTTCTAGTGCAGCAACATGCGCTGTGATATTTTGATGTCCTTTTCATTTCTTTAATTCTGACTCTGACTTTCTAAGCCTGTCACTAGTTCTGCAATGACATTCATGCATTCAGCGGGGTTCTGTGCAGACACAAAGGGCCCACCAGCATGAAGCTTACGGTTGTATCACACCATAAGTATATAGGGGCAAATACTCAACTAATGTAAAGTTTTCATTGTCCAACATCCTTTGGGGGGTGGAAGAAAGCCTCCAGTTAAATATTTCAGAGCATGAATTCTACACCTTGTGGATAACTAGAGCTATTGTCAAATGCTTCCTTTTTTATGGAGTTTGTTTTGTTTTACTCTTATTATCATTTAGAAAAATATTTTACAGGCCAATCATACATCAGAGTTGATTGGAGTTTTAACATGATCTGGGCCAGTAAGGTAATTAAAAGCTTAGAACTAACATTTTATTTGGGCAGTGGGTGGGTAAGGAAGAGGTGTTTCTCCACTTGGCAACTTGGCAGAACTTCCAGTTCTCCCCTTCTCTTTACTTTTTATGGAGCAAAACCCTCAAATATCTCTGTTTTGTTTATTTTCTTGTTTCATTGGCCATAATGTTTTCCACAGTGGTCAGAAGACTTTGGGAATAAGGCTGGTGTTATTTTGGGTGTAAAAAATATTGTAGTATGATGTACAAATTGTTGTGAGGGACAGGCAAGGGAGAAAGATAATTGGTGGCAGTAGAGGCTGGATGTTTAAAACAAATATTTAGACTCCAGAGGAAATTTTAAAAGTTTAGGCCTCAACTACTTGACAAGTTATTTCAATAATAATAACCTATTTACAAAAATCCTACTATTTCATCAGTGCCCTATCCTTAACTTGTATTTAACCTCAGAGTATCATTCACAACTTCTTTTCTTCAATGTCTGTAGAAGATATCAGCCAGATCATTTTTAAAAACACTAGCCTTTTTCCTGTGTCATTTATAAGTCCTTCCAAAGGCACAAACTCTTGCCTAGTATTTTAAATAAATGTATATACCCTTTCCTTGAATGCTTTTAACCTTAGCACTAAAAAATAAATCATGGTCCTACTACCTGTGTCCTTTTAGCAGAAAGTACTGTCTATTAAGATGAATCATTCATTTATTGCTGAATTGGCCATATTCACCTGTCCATGCATTTGTAATTCACCCTGTTTACCACAATCTTGGAAGTTGTACCATTTTAAATATTCGCCAGGGACTTTGTCATTCACTTGTGTTATATTATTGTGTAATGAAACATAAGCTCATAAAGCATGTAAGTAAAAAAGTGTCAGCTCTAAGCCAAAATGTAAAAGTAACATAAAATACAACTTCTACCACATCATCCCAGATAAAATAGCATACCAATCCTTTGAAAAATAAAAAAATAAATATTCTTCCTACTCCTTCAGTTAAACATGAATGAGGCATATAGCCACACAACAGCTACCGACTCCTATTATCTATCATGCTTTCTAATTCATGTTTTTATAAATATGTACTTTAGCTACCTGAATCCATTGTACAGCATACATTTCTGTATCTCACTCTTCAGGGCTCCCTATTTCATTGCCTCACCTACTGCAGTTGTCCTCTTTCTGTCCTCCTCTACTACAGTCTTGAAAATTGAATATTTTTTACTTTCTCATTTTTCTATTGGCTCACCCCCAGATGCATGTACACAATGCCAACTGATTGCCAGGAGTAAAATTCTAACTAGAGTCTTTCACATTCATTTATACCCACTGGTTTGCTACATGACTGATCCCCCCCATCCAACAATTTAAAATATCTCCATTGTTTCTAAATTTGCAGATGATTCCTTATAGATACCAAACTAATTTGAAAACACCGTTTTGCAGAAAACACTCAAACAGATTCACAGAGAAAATGATCAATCACATAATCTTTAAAATAAGCACACACAAAACTCAACACAGGAAAGTGGAGCAAAATGTAAGCACAGTTTGAAAGAGCATCATACACACTCAATAGGAACATACATTCTGAGTTAAGTTAGGGATAAAATGTTGTCTAACAAGTAGACATTCCAAATTAAATCAGAGGGCTGAGGAGCCAGTTACAGCTCAAACCCAGAGTAAATAGAGAGAAAATAATACACCTTTCCATTAGCAAGGTGAATGGGGACAAATACAGAGCTTTCCTTCAATAATGCTTTCTTTCTCCATCTGTCTCCTAATCAGCTCTGTAAAGCAGACTGGACACACAAATACTGTCCAAATATTCACTCAGATTTAAAAATTAATTTGTTTCCACAATACTTATTCTTTTTGCATTCTGTGAAAGTCTCTTATGTTTTGCTCATGAGTATCCACACCAAAAATGATATATACTGTAAGGAATGGATCCTCCTTTACACCTCAGGGAACAACCCTTCCAAATCACTTCACTTAGAGACTGGGTACAGGAAGTGTCAGACAAGAATCTGACTAGCCCTACACAATTAGGCCCCTTGTGCAACTGGTGAAAGGAAAGGAAATTCAAACTCTACACCCAGCCAATAAATCTTAGATTAAAGTAATTTTTTTATTTTGATTGATGCCTTGAGCAACAATCATGAGGCCCAGAAAGGAAAAAGTTTTAAAATGTTCTAATGTTCGCTCATCCTGCTTCTTCATGCACTCCCCTTGATCATGAGACTTTTATACTCTTCCAGTTTGGTAACAAAATGAACACTATCTAAGTTAGCTGACAAATCACAACTAACCAATCCAGCTCCTGATTTGAATATCAGATATGGAATAGTGACAACAAACTCCTTATACAATCATACAGGGTTTAAAAAAATCGGTGTAAACTCAAGGAACTGCTCACAAGCAATTTATGAGCAGAAAAAGACTAAATTCATAGGTTATTTGCTATGAATAATTCACTCAGATCTGGGTACAAGGAGCATGGATCTCCAATAATTTACATACATTTTCCAAGAATCACAGATTATATCAACATTACCCCTGGCAGCTGAGTAGCTGGAGTTAGCATATCCTTTAAACTTGCCCATTGTTTTCTGGTCTGCCTCCATTTACAGACAAAAATATCTAGTCAATAAGAAGCATTCATAGACTTTTGGAGGACTTGGAGAGAAGGTACTATTATATTCAGTGTGGAATAGTCTTGGACAAATTAACTCACTATTTAGTAGTGCTAAGCCTCTGTCTGTTCCGGCTTCCAGAGAGTACTTCTGCTCTCCAAGAACTCTTACTGAAATGACTGATGAAATTAGTGACACAGTACATCATCCAGGTAACAGCCATTATAATAGGTCTGTTATTTAGGCTGATTGCAAGCAGTTCATTTGGCAACCCTAAGAACTGTGATTGTCCAAGTAGTAAGCAGCATCACCTATCTGAGCTAGTAATACTTTCACAATAGTGAAGAAAAAAGAGAATAAAAGTCGTAAGGATACTGAGTCAAATTCAATCATCAGATAAGCTGATGAAGCTATGTACATCAATGTAGCTGTACACCATTTATCTCATAGCTGATTGTGGATCATTTTCTATTTGTGTTTTCATCTGTTCTTGAGAATTTAACTAGTCATTCATTGAACATTTTATCTACTGAATTTAGCCTTTTCTTTTTTGTGACTTGGCTGTGAACAGACTGTGATTTTTATGTCATATTTGAAATTGCTTGAGTGATAGTTTGAACAATCCATGTGTTAAAATATTTGAACAAACTGTGTGCTATGAGCATTCATTCAAGCTATTCCAGTTATGTGATTGGTCACCTAAATCACATGGTTATCTTCCTATTCCCTCCAGGAATGACTTAATCTTTATAAACAGCAATGTCTGAAGAAGACTGGAGCTCTGATTCTATCACAGAATGGTGAATGGGGAAGTAACTCTTCAAGGAGATAAAAGGAAAAAGAACAGGAGTTGAAAAGGCTGGAAGTATTTTAGGACATCTAAGTATTTTCCTGTCTTGAGCAAAAAAATAACTTTCTATATGGCTATTTACAATAGGTGGACAGCAATAATTTATGAGGGAGCAGTGGGACGCACATAGGGCACCAGCTGTAGCACACTCACCTGGAACATCAGCAATTCCAGGAGTTTCTAATCAAGATACGCCCTAGTCCTGCTCAAACTGCAGGATCAGTTGTCAGTCAAATATTACATATTTTAAAAGACCTCAGATATTAAATTTGGGCCCTGAGAACAAACCAGAAGCATGTCCTCATTCTGCTTCATCAAGTTGCTAATGCAGGTGTGTGGATTAAAGATATAAGGAACACTCAAGTAATAGTTTATTGATAGACAACACAGTAGATGCCTACTGTGTCCTAGGCAACAAATTTTGGGATTATAACTGTTTTTAAAATCCCATAGTGGATCTCTCTTCAGTGTTACTGATGTAAATTCTGGATGGAGCAATTTCTATCTGGGACACAATGACATGTCTTGATCTGGCAATGACTTTGCTTGAGACCAACTGCAGTAAGGACTCATGGATTCCATCATTTTGTAACTGTGGGGATGAACACAGACAAGCAGGCCATTCTGGACAAATCAAAGAGCCACTACCGCCAGTGGTGAAAGATTTCAAAGGTTGAGAGACCAAAGGGACCAAAAAAACCATTCCTGTAGACTCTCAGCTTCCACTGAAGGAAAACTTGAGAAACAGGACTCTGCTATGGTATGCCCCTTGTTAAGATGGGAAAGGACAGGATGTGAAGGGGCTCCCTGAACACTACTAATAACCATGCACTCATTATGAAGACCATTATTGCAAGACATTGTCAGAAAATGCCTCTGTCACTTTAAAATCTTTTGTGTTGTTTTTTTCTGTTGCATTCAATTAACCCTACAGTTGTATTCATCCATAAATACAGTTGTATTCAGTTGCAATTGCAGCTGCTCCATAAATAGGTTTTCAGCTGATTTTCCGTTATACACTCCCTCCTTCCTCTTTCAACTCATTCCATTCTGTCCAAATTAAACCCATTTCTCCTCTTAGAATAAAGTTTCCGGTTCAAATACTTGTTTTTATGAATTCAAAATTATTTCCAAATATTCTACAATATAATGTGACTACAATTCCCTTTTTCAGTGAACATTGCTACCAGTAAACTCAATAATTTGGGTATTCACTGAAAATGAATGCAAAAGGAAGGGGCATGAACATATTTAAAATAATTAGTTGAGAGACAAATGTATAGTCACAAAAAAGGAATTCAGGTCCCTCTCTTGTTCATTTTAAGGGTGCAGAATTATTATATTTAAACGCTAAAAAACATAATATTCTTGAAAGGAACAAATATTTGATAGACTGAAGTCTTGTAAGTTAATTGTAAATGAAGCTTCAAAAGCATGTTGTCAAATACCCTGTTTAAAATACAGTGCTGACAAATGTAATCTAAAATAAAGTCTGATTATCTGTGCTACTTCACTTCAAACTGCCAAAGTGCTATCTCCTGAAACATAATCAATTCTATTGACTTCAAGGTGATTCTCAGACATATAAAGGCTAGTTAAAGAAAAGTTGGAGGAAAAAACCCTCTGCAGTTTTCAAGCTGAATTTTATACTGGTTGGATTATATTTTTAAAATGTGTCAAGCTACCAATTAATAAGTAACCACTATAAATACAGTGTGTTAGTCATTAGTTGTTGAAAGGAAGGGACCAAAATAGTTTAATATGAAATAAAGATATTTCTAAAACCTTTACAGAAAATGAGCAACATTCATGTTCTAGCATATTCTTCAGAATTGTATCTCACAAAACTTAGATGCATAAGTCCTCTCAGTTTCTGATTGAGAAGGATATGGATGAATATATTCCATCTTCAAAATATATTGTTTGAATTGGGTTCATGGCTAAGTATGAGCACATTTTACTTTATCTATGGCCACATCTATACCACAAACTTATATTGGTATAACTATATCACTTAGGGGTGTGAAAAAATCCACACCCTGAACAATATACTTATACTGACCTAACCCCCAGTGGAGACAGTGCTAGTTTGGCAAGAAAATGGCTCCCATCAACATAACTACTGCCTCTCATGGAGGTGGATTAACTATGCCAACATGAAAGCTCTTTCCCATCGACATAGGAGCATTTTAAGTGTACAATTGCCTTAAGCCTTGTTTAACCATTCTCATGTATGTACTCTTTTTTATCTCAGGGCTTGGCTTCAAAGCTTTTACAGAGTAGCAAAATAGAATAAGATCTGACACCACCCCTTTGTTCTCAGCTGAGTCCACTGTACCAACCCACATGGAACTTGGAGGGAGGAGCACAGTTTGCAGGAGGGCAGATGTTAGAGGAGGCACCAGAAAGTTAGCCTGTATTGGAGCTGATCAAGAATTTTCTGACTAAACAGAGTTTCATAGGAACGTGATGATACCCAAAATATATTGCAAAATGTTGTGGAAACATCTGAAGTTTGATTAACTTGCTGAATCATGTGCAGGGTTCAGGCAGAAAACTATTTGGTTTCCTGATGGGCTGCTAGAGACCTCAGGACTTCCAGGTTTCGCAGTCTAGAATGCCCCTGCCATGCAGACTGCTGCAGAGATGGATGAGGAATGGCAGGTGCCCTGGCCACATCCTCTTCTGCCTCACTCATTGGCCAGTGCTTAGCTGGCTGGTCATAGGAAGGTGGTGGTGGGTAAGTTGCTCCAGAGCAAAGGGAGGAATTGTGACTGAGTTACAAGTCATTATCTAGTCAGCTCCTCAGATAGATAGTGCAGCTATGTGCAGCCTCTTATTCAAGACAGACTGTAAATCAACCTAGTCTTTAATTTAATTGGGATATTAGAAATTTTTGTTTGGGGTTTTTTTCTAAACAATTATTTTAGCTAATGCAGAGAAAATTCGACACTCCATTCAGAATTCAGTATGCTTCAGAAAGAGTCCACAGGCTAAAATGGAATGATTTGTTTAGTGGATTACTTCATTCTTAGAAACCAGGTAGATGAGGGGTCCATTGACCCAAAATACACTTTCTCACAAAGAAGTTATGATTAAAGGGACCAAAGCCATGGAAAGACTTTTATTGAGAGAAGATTCCTGCCCCCAACCTCTGACAATTTCTGCCTCCACCATAACACTGTGACTTAATGACTGTGTACAGCGCTGATCAAAGTACAAAATTAAAAATATGTATTTTAAAAATAAATGTACCCATGAACAGAATTAGGCGTTGGCTGAGTTTTATGGATATATTAGTCACCAACACAAACTCAACATTTACCCACCACAGGATCCAAGTAAAGGTTAAATTGTTGGTTGGATTAAAATCTAAGAATCTTAAAAAGGTTAAAATTAAGACTTTTTCTCATAAAATGTCTAAAATCATAAGATGTCTAAAACCATTTCTACAACTAAAATACATGTTAAAAGATTGAATCCTCATAGATGACTATGAAACCAATTATATTTCTATATCATGTCTCTGTTTTATTCCCTCCCCATCAGATCTTGGCCATATATTCCTGTAGTTCTAATGATCTGTTAGAAACATTGCAATTAATTGCTTTGGAAATGATTATGTTGTCACAAACAGAGGATTAGGACTTCGTGTGAGGAAAAATCAAGGGCAGATGAACGCTTGAAAAATAAAGATCTCTGTTACATGCAAATTCTTAGTAATGGGAAAAAAACTTATAGAAGCAGAAAGCAAAAATTATTAGTGGAAGTGGAATTTCCTTTGTGGATGTTTTGCTAATCTTACTAAGAATCATAGATGGAAAGTGAAATCTCTGCTTTTATTTGATGATTCTATCAATTAAAAATATTTAAGATTCAATTTTCTCTGTCCCATGCCAAAATTCAGCTTCAGGAATGAAGTAGCTGTGTTCTGCAATCCTGAGAACAGAATTTATTTTAAAAAAGGGCACCTGGCCCTTAATTTCAGCAAATTAAGCTGTCTGGGAGTAGTCAGGCAGTAGTTCACTTGTTGAAGTGTAGAGGCATTTGCAGAAGCTTGATTTTAAAATAGTGCTATCTAGTACATATTGCTTCTATAATTGCCAAGGTAACTGGATTGCTCACAGACAGTAAGAAAGAGCATTATTTGTTGTAGCAGAGAAGCAGCCATGTTGGGTCCTTTACAAAATGTGGCATCCTCACCACTAGCTGGATCACTGTATAACACAATGGAGCACTGCTTTATGCTACTTCTCTGTAGCACTTTCAAAGCAGTGAAGATTAAAAAAAATGTTATCATTCCACTCAAATGGCAAGACCATACCAGTCACTCAAACATTTAAACTAGAGGCATTTTTCTGCAGTTAAAAATGCAGAGGAAAGTGAATGAAAAAAATGAGATAATGAAAGCAAATAGTTTCTTTTTTCATGATCATACAATACCCTTGGTGCACCTGCAAAACTCCCATTCACATCAGTATATGACCCTTATAACTGTTTCTGTTTCCTTCTTCCTTTGCATTTGTCCATTTTTAATTCTCTCATTTGTTTTCTTCCAGAATCTACAGCTCTATTTTCTACTGCTTCTTTGAAGATTATTAATACCTGCAAGATTTAATTGCTTTTGTTTTTGTGAGTGTCCTTTCCTGAGGAATGAGATTGTTTGCATTTTATTCCACAGTGGTTACAATAATATGTCTAGTACACATTTCAACATAACTGTCTGTATGCAATATTCATCTCTTTCTAGAAAGGCAATATAAAAAGGCTCTTGTTTGCTCCCATTTGAATAAAACTATAACACTGTCAGCCATTTGAAGATAAATAGTCAATACTTAGTGGAATGTTCAAGAGCAGCCACTAAGCTATATCTAAAGCTATAAAATGACATTTGAAGCCATCTGAAGATATTGGCAATCAGAGATTTGAGGAATAGAAAATGACTAATTATTGGCCCTTGTGTTTGAAAATATCAATTTTCTTTTGCAAAACAGTGTGGTGTTCTTGAATTGATAGTCCTTTAGATGTTAAAATGAAGTTAACTTTTTTAATCATCATGTAATGTATTTTCCCAAAATAAAAAAATACAATTTTGTTATTTATAAAAATCCATGAAAGAATTAGTTCTCTTGGAAGTGTAAGGCATAGCACAGGAAGATACTACTCCATAAACTCCTTTTTCGTGCCCTCATGATAAATCATCATCCTTATCTGCAGCATATCCTGGCCCTTTTTCTGACAGTCTTTTAATCATGCTGGATTATGCTAAAGTAAAATCCCAGTTTTGCAAAGACTTAAGACTCTACTTAACTTATAGGCACTGAAGTCATTTCTATAAGACCTTATTACTGAGGATTTCAAAATTCTTTACAGACATAACTAATTAGTTAATTTCTTGCGTGTGAGGAAACTGAGGGATATATAGGATACTCTTGCCCAACTCTACCCAGCTGAATCTGAGGGTAAAATGTGGCTTATAATAGCCAAACTTAGACAAGAGTTTAGGACAGAAAGTAAAGAATCCTCTAGCTGATTCTACAGAATAAATTTAGGTAAACAGTATAATTCTATAACCTGATTTGGAATTTGATCCAGATTTTGGGGTTAACAACTCCACTCTTGATTAGCAGGACCTTGATTTTTCAGTCTCTTATCTAGAAGTCAATGGCTGCTAACACCATGGGGTATCTGGTTCAGTACTGAATAAAAGGGAATAAGGTTAGCTGCACTGAAGCGAATCTGGTAAGCAGATTTACACAAGCTGAGGAATTCTGGCCTGGCATCTTTTGCATCACCAACACCACTTCCAGCAGTACTTTGAGTTTCCTTAGAGGTTGCTAATCAAGACATGTACCAGTCTACTGTATCATGTAAAATCAAGTGAGATCAGAGTACAAGGTGGAATTGCTGCAGGCTATAAACAGTTACATTTTGAAAGTTTTCTCTGAACATAGCTTTATCGTACATAACATCCTGCTATTTTTATATTTTTTTCTACCAATAACAAACTACTGATTATTAGAGCTGGTCAATCAAAATATGCAGATCCATCAAAACCAAAACACCTCACCAAATCAAGTCAATTTTTCTGGAATTCCTTATAGAAGGAAAAAACAGGAAGAGTTCCAACCATTTTCAGAATGAAACATTTTGATTTTTTACTTTGAAATTGCTTTTAATTTCAAAGTTTTACTTTGTGTTATATGTTATAATACAAAATAAAAAGTCAACATCAAAAAACATTTCTCAAACAACTCAGAATGAGGGTGAAGGGAGTATTTTTATTTTTCTTGGCAGAGAATTTTTAAAATTTTGGTTTTTTACTTTGTTTTGGAACAAAGCAAGATTTTGAAATCTTGAAATCCTTCATGAAACAGAACAGTTGTCTTCTCTGCACAGCTCTACTGACTATATAATAGAAGAAGCAAGAGACTGTCTGCTTCTTTATTTTTAAACCTTTGTAAATTGAAAGTGTATAAATAGCATATAAAATTAGTAGGCCCAAAATTTTAACCTCTTTTTTTTTCATCTTATATTTCCATGCAAATTCTACATCATAATATTAATTTTAAGAGGAGAAAAAAGCTCATATACCATATAAATAACAACATCAGCAACCCAGTAGAAACTACAGTGTTTGTCTGAAGGAAAAATAAATTCATTAAATAAAAAGATTTCAGTTTCTACAGGGTTAATACACCAAAAGAAAGAACTGGTTTTATAAATGATGAAAATTAGCTGTAGTATTAGTATTCATTTCATATTTGCTGGCTTCCAATTGATGTGGACCTCATGAGAGATGAAGGAATTTAACACTATATAAAATAGGGCCTTCTTTCTTTGGCATTTTCAGGGTAGCTCTTACTGTACATTTCAAGATCTATTGGTCACTTATTAAAATGGATTGGGATGAGCACTGTGTCATTTATTTATTTATTTATTTATTTATTGTATAAAATAAGCTTCTCACAGGGAGGTGGGGAAACTTTCCTTGTTTCTTTTTGTCTTGAATAAATCTCTTTTCTGCCTTCTTACTTTACGTGGAAGCTAGTAACTGACATATCGCAAAACATTCAGGCCCGGTCTACACTTACCTTTGTGATTTGGCAGCAGTTGACGGGAGATACGCAAGTGACTTAAATCATTTGCATATCTCCCGTCGACTTTGTAGCATCTACTCTGTGCGGCATCCATACTGCACTGCGTCGAGGGAACAGCACTCCCTTAGACGCAGCGCTACGCCACTTACCAAGGTGGTTTTCCTGCGTCGCTTCCTGGATCGACTGAGCACGTCTATACAGACCGCTCAGTTGATCCAGAGCAATCAATGTGACGGTGGCGAATTTGCCACCGTCAGTTAGACCCAGCCTCAGATTACGTATCTTCATGCACATTAAGAACAAATACTTTAAGTCTAAGAACATTATTTTAAATTAAGACATCATCAAAACAAAAGTAAAGTTTCTTTGAGAGAGAATACAGTGGGCTTGATTCTCATTTTATTCTTAGGCCCATTTAGCCTTCCTCAGTATAAATGACAATAAGGCTTAATGTGTCTGTGTTTTGTCACTCTGCACTGAACTGAACACAGAATGGCTGCCAGTCTCTTAATGCTATGACACAATCTTTAGAGAAATGAAGTTGTAGTACACAGCAATATAACTGTTACAAAGCTACCATCCCATGCTTAAGATGCTATTAAAAAATTTGTTTTATAATGTAATCCAGCTAAACCACAATTCCCACCCAAAAGTTTGGATGATTGTTCAAAATATTTTAATCCCTTTGATGTTCAGAACTGGACTGGTATTTTTCTCAAGAATCAGTTTTCTCAAAGTCTCTAGTGCTTCCTGATTAAAGTCGTACTTCAACTACTGCAAAGTTTGCTGTTTTTATTTTCTCTCTTCCACTTCTGAAGGGAAACCAGAAGTGCTGAGGTGAACAACAATTAAAAAACAATGAAGCAATCAGTAGTTAAATTTACGAATTGTAGAATCTGAGTTTAGGATGCAAGAAGAAGGATAACACTTATTTTATCCAAAAGAAATTGGCCCATCCCCACAGCAATTAACATTTGCTATTTAAACTCTTAGAAAAATTGGATTGTCATAGTTCCTCTCTAAAATAAATAAATTTCTCCAAGTCCTGAAACTAATGAAATTAATTAAATGCAGAGGGAACAGTGGGTGGGAAGGGATTTTTTTTATTTTATTTCCTGAGCTAAATAGAGATTTTCATTGAACCTCCCAATTATCAGACTGGCATGCATATAAAATAATTGTACATTCTTATGATTAAATATATAGGCAACCTATACACTCTTTCACCTGAGACTAACAGGCAAACACCAGGGAGTATGCTTTTCCAAGTAAGTATAAAAGTGCTTTTTGCTAAAGTTTAAATATCCAACTGCACTAGCAGATTGCTGCATCTCTAGTGTTCGGGGATTTTTCAGCTCTGAATAGCAATAATTATAGCAGCTCACTCTGTAACTTTCTTTCCTATCTCCTCTCTGAAGAGTCCTCTTGCTTCTTTACCTCTATTCTTCTTGCCCGTGGTAGCATCAAAGATTTTTAAGATGATGAAGTGGACTGTTTAATCTTTTTGTTGTGTTTCTGTCTTGATACAGTACATTATCTTACGTGCCACTAGATGATGCTTGGAAAAAATACCTGAAAATATAAAAATAATCATGTGAAAAGGATTTCATTTTGCTGCATCACTTTTAAGCAAACTTAAAGAGCTGCTGACAGTTCACGGAAACTCTGAGAAATGTTCTATTTAGAAACCATTCTTCTCATATATTGCATATTCTGTATATTTTTCTTCTCTTGTTCTTTACTACTGAAGATATTGAAATGAGAACAAGATCTTTGTTTCCTAGCAGTTCATCGCTCCAGCTGCTTATTCTGTACAGATTAGGATTGTTTTGCTTGGACAGGGATTAGTTTTGTTTGGTTTCTTTTTCTTTTTGTATTTATATCTCACTCAGTGCTTTAGAAGTGTCACAATAATCAGGAAGGGTTGAATGGCTCATTCTTGTGAGGGGAGTGGTGGAATGGAACTGTCAATCATTATTCTAAAGGAGAATTGTACTTATAAACAGGACCAGAAGATCTACGTTCTTCATGTTTTGGATCGGAACTGGATACTTTTTTAAGTATTTTGCTGCCAAAGGGTAAATTTTGAACTGAAGGTGCACTCCTGCAAGTTGCTGACTCATTACTTTGGCCCAATCCAGCAAACTCTAAGACTGTAAATAAATGTGATTTTTGATTGGTGCCAGAGTCTACATCACTTTGCAGGATTGAGCCAAGAGTGAGTTAATAATACAGAAGGATGCCTGAATCAGTCAAGGTAAAACAATAACCGAGTCGTGTGCAGAAACTGCTGCTCAAAAGAGACTCAAAACTTCAATCATTCCAACCTTGAAATGTTTTTAATATTTGAAAAAGTTTGGTTGTTTTCTCCCACCCTCACCCTCACTATCCCCTGCCATCTCTATGCTTCTTGGTTCAGAACCAAAGGGGCTGAGAAAACCAAGAAGGCTACTTCCTTGTGTTTTTTCTATCCAGGCCGAAAACTGGAAGAAGTAGAAGCATTTGTGAAATCCTGATATTGTACATTCCCAATCCAAGGTGCCAACCATAAAAGAAGCATGGCATGTAGATGGATCAGAGAAGTGAGTGTGGCTCAGCACAGACACAAGTAGCTATGTACTTGGTGCTGCTTGCTGGACTCAGATGGTTCTCATTTTAGGGTGGCTACCAAAATTGAACTGACCCTCTGAGCCTCATTAGTTCCCAGTCACATCCAGGGTACAAGTGTGAGTTCAATAGTTAAAGGCCTTGTTCTGAAAAGGACAAGGTTTTCTGTAGAAACAAAAAAAAATGCATTAGAACGTTGTGGAATGACCACCAAACTAACGTTCTCAGACACACATAATGGTTAGATTTAATTAACTGCTTTTTATATGTGTAAATCATTGATTATTTCTCTCTTTATCCTGAGGATAATAAACATACAATTAAATTAGACAGAATTAAATAACTGCCTGGAAGCTGAAGACTCCGGGAACTAGTAAGACTTATGGAGTCTTTCAGAGGCAGAGCAAATTCAACTTGGATTGATAGTAACCCTAATTGTTACATTCTAATAGTTTTTCAATGGCCTATATAAAATTAGTTGACTGACGCATCTACAAATCACAAACACAACTGGCATTAACAGAGCCTTTCAGAGACACCAGAGATTACATGGGCATAGAGAATGAACTACCAATCCATTTTCAAGGTGATCTTCTCAAATCAAGATTAAAGTACAAGGGGAATTGTGCACTGCTACTTCTTATGTTCTGCTTGTTCTGATAATTATTACCATGTATTATTTGTTGTTTATTGTATTACAGTATTACCTAGAGGCTACAATCACAGACCATCCAGTTTACATACAAGTAACAAAAAGACAGTACTTGCATCAAACAGTTTAGTCTTAAACCTAGTCCTTTAAGATGCTCTGACCATCTTGCAGGATTAAGCTGTATAATCTGACAATAAACAACAGGTGGATAAAACAATGTAAGCAAAATGACTGTTTGGTATGACAAGTAACGGTATCCGACTGAAGACTGCTACAGTTGAAAAATGAAATCAGCTGCCTTTCTTAATGGAGCCATATTGGTGTAAGCAAGGTTTTAGTGGAACTTTCCCCTGCTCAGATGGTCTGAGTGGCATACCCTCCTGCTCAATCAGCTGAAAAGGGCGGGGCACTTTATTTGCATGGGCTTTGTATTTGCACGAGTACAAATAAGTATTTAGCATAATTTCACTGTAGGTGAAATTCTAGGTGCTGAGCATAATGGGAAATGGTTAGCATGGCTGGTTTTGGGCTACAAACCACTTTTGTGTTAACTTCTGGGGTAATTAAATGTTGTCCTTCAACTGTATGAACAGATGTCAGCAGAACTGTGCTTAGCCTGTTATGATAAAATACTTTACCCTAAACTAAACAGAGTGCCACATGGTGGCGGACAGATGTTTCAGCATTGTAAAGTGGGGGAAGGTGTGAGGAATTTCCTATTGGGACTGCATTAGCCTTAGGAAAGGGCTGCTCCCAGGCATGGAGTGATGATCTCCTCCCATTGTTGAAAGGTAGAATTAACGACTCCTCTTGGAGTCTTTTGTTTCTTGAAAGAAGGGACATTGCTTCACTGTCAGCAGTAGGTTTACCCATGAGCTGAGAGTCACTAAGAGCTGAATCACTAGAGGACCTGGGAAACCTTGCCTGAGAACTGACAAAGCGGAGTCAACAATGGTCAGCAGGAGCCTGGGATGGTTGGTGGCAGCGGGATCCTGGTGCAGTCAGCGCCAGCCAGGTGTGGTTAGCAGTAACCCGGTGCAGTTGGCACCAGCGATCAGCAGAAGCCAGGCACGGCCAGCACCAGTGATCAGTGGGAACCAGGTGCAGTCGGTGCCAGCGATCAGCGGGAGCCCAGTGCAGTCAGCACCAGCCAGGTACGATTAGGGGAAGCCCGCTGAATTTGGCACCAGTGGTCGGTGGGAGCCAGGCACAGTCGGTGCCAGCCTGGGGAGGCCAGAGGTTGGCAGGAGCCAGGCATGGTCCGCGCCAGCCAAGTGCAGTCAGCAGTCGGGGACTCGCCAAGACCCAGAGGC
>ML675601.1:47589071-47901484 GCA_007922155.1 Mesoclemmys tuberculata
GAGGAGGCCTGGTCAAGCCTGCAGCCAGCAGGAGTTTGCAGAGGGGGGCAGGCTGAGCCCCAACCGGACATTGCAACTACAATGGTCAGTACAGGGGAAGGTAAGAAGGGAGAGGCGAAGGACATGCCCTGTACTCTCGGGCAGGTTTGGCTCATTGAGTTCATGAATTCTGTTTGCACTGTTTCCCAAACCAGTGCTGTGTTATCTCTCATCTGTTATTAAAAGGTTTACTTTCTACACTCAGACTCTGTGCTTGAGAGAGGGAACTTATTGCTCTTTGGGGTGCCCAGGGGATAGTGTGTGATTTTCCAGGTGACTGGGTGGGGACTTGAGCCAGTTTGGTGTTGTATCATTGACAGGGACCCTTAGATATAGAACCCAGCCCTTGCTGCTGCTGACTGGCCGAAGGGTTACACTGGTGTACTCTTCCTTTGCATTGTGATAGTTTGCAATTGTCATTTTAATACTGTGTCCTTGAGAAACTGACAGCTCTCCTGAACTGCTTTTTCCCTTAGATTTTTTTCCCATGGAACCTTACCTACCAGCTCTTTGAGTTTATTTGTTTGTTTTGTTTTATTTTTTTAAGTCCCTTATCTTATTCTGCTGCTCTCATTCCTTTCTTTCCTTAGAATCACGAA
This sequence comes from Mesoclemmys tuberculata, assembly GCA_007922155.1. NCBI lineage: Eukaryota > Metazoa > Chordata > Testudines > Chelidae > Mesoclemmys > Mesoclemmys tuberculata. The sequence goes on from ML675601.1 coordinate 47,589,710, forward strand.
ATCTATAGTTTCTTGATTGCTTTCACCTAATTGCCTTCAACCTTCAAATTTACTACCAATTTCTCCCTGTTGGTCAGAATCAAGTCCAAAATGACTGCTCTCCTTGTTACTTCCTCCACTTTCTGCAGCAAAAAGGTGTCCTAAATACATTCCAAGAACTTCTTGGAAATCATACATTTTGCCGTATTACTTTTCCAATAGATGTCTATGCAGCTAAAGTCCTCCATTACTACCAGGTCTTGTGTTTTGGACATTTCTGTTGTGTGTTCTAGAAATATTTCATCCACTTCCTCTTCCTGATTTGATGATCTGTAATAGACACCTACCATGATGTCACTCTTATTTTTTTTACCCCATTTATCTTTACCCAGACCTTTCAAATGGTCTGCCTCTTACCAGACCTCCAAACAAGTATATATATTCTAGATATATGATGCAACATCACTTCCCTTTTTAGCTTGCCACTACTTTCTCAACAAACTATACCAATCTCTCCATACTAGTGGTCCCCAAACTTTTTACCTTGAGCCCTCCCTTACCCCTGTCTGCATCCTCTTCACCTCAAGCTACATTCAGGGTCTGGAGCCGGGACAAGGCCATGGACAGGGGCAGAGGCCAAGGCTGGGGCCAGAGTTGTGGCTAGGCTGGGAGCCAGGGGTTGAGGTCTATGGCTGGAAGCAGGAATGGAGCTGCAGCCAGGCCACGGTGGGGGCCCAAGGCTGGGGGCGGGGCTGCAGCCAGGACCAGGTGCAGAGCTGTGACCAGGCTGGGAGCTAGGGAACAAGGCCAGGGCTCCAGCTGGGGGCAGGGCCAGAAGCAGAGCTGGGGCTGGGAGCTGGGGCTGGGGCAGAACTGGGGGCAGAATGGGGCTGGGTGGCACTCCCTCCCCACTTCCCCATGGGCACAAGCACAGGCCACGCTACACACATTCCTGAACATTCCGCTGCACCCCGCTTGGGAGGGCATGCCTCACAGTTTACAGACCTCTTCTCTATACCAACTGCTCTGTATCAACATTCCTGTCATGAGACTTACAGAGATGTAATGGGATGCCAATTTAGTCAATTTTTAACTTATAGACTAATACTTCCATTTATTTCTATTTATTCCCTATATTCCTCACACTTGTTCCTCTGAAGAGTTGCTGAAAATCTTAAACTTTTATTCGGAGTTCAGCACCTCAGAGGATCAGAGGCTTTTGACTAGTGCTGGTCAAGATCTTTTATCTGAAAATGGCCTGCTCTGTAAGTGAAAAATTTCTGTGAAAATTGTTCTATTCTTACTACATTTTGCAGCTGTTCTATTAAAAATAAACTCAAAAACTGATTTTTTTTCTGTTTTTATAATTAAAAAAACTGAAACGTTTTGAAAGTCAAGCATTTTCAGTTTATGATTTTTCATATTAAAAATACAATCTGAAAACCTCTGAACAATTTTTTTGTTTTTGGGAGGGGCAAGCTTTTTTCACCTTTCATTTTTTGTGTGTGTGTAAAATACTCTTCTATTGACATTGTATTATGTCTTACAGTACATACGTGGAAACATGTTAACTGATTACTCAAAATGCTGTTAGTATATATTGTAGCAGGAGATGCTAAAATAAATTATAAATGTTATCCTTTGTAGTCATTCAGGTAGGTAACACTGGACAACAAAGATTTTGCTTCCTGAATACTTTTGGATGCATCTTATGGATTTTGGGCTGCTGGTTATGAAAATCACCATGAAATTTCCCTATCATGTACCATTTTTTTGAAATCGCCTATATTTGTTATTTAAATTAATAATTTCAGTCTATTAAAATGTTGCCCACAATATAAGATGAAAAGTTTTCTATCTTGTGTCCAAGCATGCCTGGGCATGCAGTGACACTGCACCTAGTGCAGGCCACACAACATGCAGTGGGAGTGCTAAGGCTTAGGTTGGGCGGATGCTGGCAGGACAGGTTTTAGAAAAGCTATAAAAACATTTTGCACACACCGTTCTATGCATTGCATTTATATCAGTTCGCTTTCATGTTGATGCACATTCTCTATGCGCATAGCATATTGTGTGTACTCACAATAATAAAGCAATTGTTTTTCAGGAGGATTCGTGATAGCAAAATGTCTTGCCAATGTCGCAACAGCCGCGATACGTTTCTTGGCAACTACAGAGCACCAAACTACGTGCAGGTGGTTGACAACATGCTTCAAGCATACAAAACCATGAAGTGCAACGTGTCACTAAAGATTCATTTTCTGCATTTGCATTTAGACTTCTTCCCTGCAAATCTTGGTGCAGTCAGTGAGGAGCATGGTGAAAGGCTTCTCCAGGACATTGCGATCGTGGAAAAACAGTATCAGGGCAACTGGAATCCATAAATGCTAGCAGATTATTGTTGGACACTTAAACAAGAAGCCTCAGACACTGAGTACAAACGAAAATCATCAACAAAACATTTTTAGCACAGTTGAACTATTGCAAAGCGTTGGCACCGGTATGTGATTAAATGCATTACATTCAATGTAATTGTTTCTCCAAATTTCTACGTGATACAAGTAGTCTGAAATTATATTTGTGTTCAGCTTCAAGCGGTCTAGCATAATCTAAAAAAATTTCTGAGGAAGCAACATTTTCAAAAAAATTTGTTGTCCAGTGTAATCAGCATTGAGACTATTCTTGTGCTTAAACTTGGGAATGTGTCTAGATATTTAGCTGAATCAAAACCATCACTTTCTATAAATCTCATTTAGTTATCTCTCAGTATCCTTCGCAAATTTCCACAATAAATAAACAAGTTCAAGTTTTCTTTTCAGAATAGCGCATGCAACATGCTTTCACATACTAAGATCTGCCTCATTAATAGATCCATTTCTTCTAATTCTATTGAAGTTTACTTAAAGAGTCCATTTTACAGAATACACTTGTCTATGGCTGTATCAGGTAACTTAAACTGTATATAATTTTATTGAGGTAAAAATACATGCCTATAACAAAAGTATTTGTGACTGCACTGAAAAACAAATATTAAATCTAACATTTATACTTCCCATTTTTTATTTACTTTTCTCTTTAGATGCTTGTTACCAAGCACGGCACTTGCTAGGTTCCTCTTTGACAGGTAAAAAATGTAACATAAAACTGGAAATTTCAGGCTTGATTTTACTGTACCCTAACAGTTTACAGCCTATCCACCTATCCCATATAAGAGGCTGCAATTTTCCACTTGCTTGGTAAAAGAAATGCATTGGCTTTAAGATGTGTTCTTGTATTTTATATTTGCTGGCTCATAAGCTACCAGAAATTCCTGAAGATGAAATATAAATTGAAGTACTGAGCAAGGTCATTCTGCTGGCAGACCTACCAAATCCAAATTATGGGGATAAGTTATTACAGTAACAGCATTTTTCTTCAGCTAGGGCATGTTTTGTAGTTCTTTTCTTAGTAATGTTTCATGTATGTTGTTTTAATTCAATAAAGATAAAAGGACAAAAATAAGAACCAATGAGAAGTGAATTTCAAGCAAAAACCCTGATGTAACTTTGCTGAGGTTTATATAGATAACTACATATTAAATTGGAAGTCAGTTTGGACTCTACCACTCTCTGTCCTTTTCTGATATCCCATGATGAATTTAGATTTGTAAGAATTGACATAATATTGTAAAAATAATATTTGTAAATTATTTTGTTCCAAACAGCTGCTCAGTTTGATCATATTTATGCCACTTATCAGTGTTCACACTGATTGCAAGAACAGGTTTTCATAGAAATACTTGGAGGAGTAGCTATTTTTCATACAAACACTATTGTGGCCCAATGTAGGGAGGGGTGTGCCAGGGCATGGTCAGGAGCAGGAAGGGGTGCATTGCGGGAGACCCTGGAGCTGTTTTTATTTATACCAGGCACCACTCTTTCTGTGCCAAGCTCAGTTCGGCTAGAATGGAGAATGAGGGCATTGTGATGGGCCAGTAATTAGGGTACTAGCCTAGGACTTGGAAACCTGGGACAAATTCCTACTCTACCACAAACTTCCTGCATGATCCTGGGCAAGTCACTTGGCACCTCTGTGTCTCAGCTCCCTATCTGTAAAATGGACATAATAGTATTGCCCTACTTCATAAGTGTTGTGAGTATAAGGTTGTAATAAATACATTAGAGATGTTGAGGTGCTCTGAAAGTATGGTGATGAGTGCCATGTAAGTACCATAGATAGTTTTTAAGAGGTGTAATAGGAATGAAAGTATATGTTGAAGATGAAGTGGGAAAACACTAGCGGCTAAAGTGACAGCCTCCTTAGTCTCTGAGAAGAAATCTCTGAAAAAGAAGAAAATTGATTTGAAATTCTGATTTTGTTGAGCTTATTTCCTTTCTGGGAGACTGTCGTCAGTTGTGCAAGCCTCACACTGAGTATGCGATAGTGAAACTACTCCACTGTTCAGATTATAAATAATTAAAACCAAGCATCATAAAATACAAAAATTAAGAACAATAATTGCTAATAAGCAGCCTTGGTGTTTATTCTTACAAATAATTGCCCTCAGCTGTAATATTCAAATTCTAAAACTTAATTAGGACTAGTTCCAAAACTACTCATCAGTTCTGTAACTAAGGAAACTAAATCCTTCCCTTTCTTTTTTTTATTAACATGCAGAGGCTCTAATTTTGAAGAAAAGTATTGCAAATTAATTCAGCAATGTCACCAGGCATGCAATTCCCAGTGTTTAAGAAAGCATATAGTGGGAGCAGACCCAGATGTGGAACAAAGAATATGTGGAAATAACACATAAGGCCTTTCACCTGAGGATCTCGAAGTACTTACAAAGGTAGTAACTGTTTCACAAATGGAGAAACTGAGCTTAGAGAGATGTGAATTTTCCATGTATGGAGTTAGTGGCAGACATGTAGAATGGGGTTCCCCTTTAGTCCAAGTGGGAGGGGGAATTATCTGTCACTAGGGCCAGAGGCAACTGCCACCAATTTATTTTAACTCCTTCAGGATCTTCTACATAACTCTTCCCTCCTCCTGTTCTAGTATCCAAGTATAGATTTGGAAGAGAAAATTGTCTGTTATTTCTGGAATAATAATGTTCTCAGCTTTTCATGCAATCCAAGAGCTTCCAGGGGTCTAAGCAGCCCATGGACTCCTGAGAAAAGTTGTCCCCCTCTCCCTGAAATCTGAAATGGTGCCCCTGCCCAAAACTGTGGAAACTGAGTGAGTGAGAAAGGACAGTGCACCTACCAAATGGTCAGGCTATTTCTGTCCCAGAATGAGGCTCTTACTGCCCATTCTTAGAAGCAAAGTGCAACCAGAATTTTCCTAGGGAGGGAGCCCGGAGCTCTCCCTGTGCTGCACTGCACTCAGCCCCACACACTCCCTGACCCCATACTCACACTCAGCCGAGGCCTCCCCCTATCATTCTCCCATACCCAGCTCTGAATTCTCACACACTGCCCCACACCAAGCCCTGGGCTCTTACCCAGCAAGGCAGTCAGGCACCATCCCCAGGAGCCAGTCAATTCTAGGAGCCCCAGATCCCTTCCTTGTATCTCTACTTCCCTGGGTCCAATCCTCCCACACCCCGTGTGCCCTGTGCTCTGCTTCCTGCTGCAGGTGCCCATGGGACCTGGAAGGACTGCACAAAGGTATGAGCAGGCGGGAGGGCCCAGGCAGGAGGGCCCAAGCAGAAGCATGGGGTTGGAACTCCACTCAAATTTGGCCTGGCTGCCCTACCCTTATGCCAACAAGGAAGGGGCTTTGCTGTTAGGCCACCAGCTCCAGTCAGGGGGTAATGGAGAGTCCTGCTCCCATCCTCATGGCACCCCCCACTTGCGAGACACAGAGCAGTCTCATCCCGCATGATCAGACCCTTACCTGTGTGGGGAAGCCATAGCTAGAAAACATTTTCATTTGCCCAGTCAATGTGACAAGCTGACACATTTTAGCTTTATGGGAAAAATTTCTCTCCCTCAGGCTCTGCGAACAGTTATGCATGTCTGATGGCTGCCCTCTTGCCCTGCCACCCACGTGCTGGTATTGTGCCTGGATAGGCTAAGGTAGGGGAAGAAATGAAGTTTCTCCATATTTCCCTGTCACTCATTTAGTTGGGCTGTGAGGTGAAAGAGAATTAATTAGCTCTTACACCCCACCTCCACCCACTGCTGCATAGGAAGCCCTCACAGATATGCAAATCCATCCTTGTGTCTATGTTCCATTCTGAACATCATGATAAATGAGCATGAATAGTTCTGACTCAAAAAAGATGGCTTCATTTTCCCAGTTAGCTTAATCAGAAATTTCACCCTGCCTTGTTAAAACATATCAACAGTGACAATTCAAATCAGATGCTCTTTACAGAAGGAGATTATTACCCCCCTTACTTTACTCCCCCTTCAAAAGCATTACAATTTTCCTCTCCATTTAATAAAATATTCTCATTGAATTCTCACAGGCTACAGATAATCCAGGTAACTAATCTGCTTTCATACAAAAGATATCTCTAGTCTGCACTAGAAAAGATTCACTAGGGTAGATTATACCAGTAAACCCTCCTACTGTAGATTCATCTTATACTGGAAAAGAGTGAGTTTTCCTGGCAGCTTATACTAGTTCCCCAAGCTAAATAAGTTATACCAGCAAAAAAGTGCAGAATAAGCTACATCTACACTAGGGCTTTTGCCAGTAAAGAAATGCTCCAAAAATAAATAATTAAAAATCATATGTATAAATGACATTACTACCAGGAAAAGATTCTAATGGCCTGGCCTCTGTAAGCCACATTATTTTATTTAACCAGCCACAAACAAACAAACAAAATGCTTGCAACAAAATTTCCACTCAATTAGTTAACTACATTTCCCAGATGACCATGGAGTTTAGGGTCAAAGTTCACAATTCAGTCCCAGGTATAAAAGGCCCAGCTTCCCATTGTGCTCCCTTACAAAGAACTCTAAACTATAAGACTGATATCAACAGTTTGTTGCAGTTTTCTAGTGCTCCCTGCCTGCAGTGGTGTATATGTAGCTACATGATCTAACTTGCAAACAGTACAAGGTACCTTTAAGTAATATTTAAAATAATACATTGTATCCCTGCTCTGAGGTTTGCATATTACAGCTTTAAGTAATCTCTTCATTACTTTTTTCTGAGACATCAAACACACTTAAAACACAGAAGTCCTCTTAAAGGTTCAGTTTTAGGTCTTTTATTATGTTATTTAGTTACAATACTCCCTGTGATAAAGTAAAATAGCCCTGTTTCTAATTTTTTAAAAAACATAACGAAGTTTTTACAAAACAAAAACAAATTTTCTCTCGCTCACTCTTGTGCGCACACGCACAGAGGTAGCAATTTATCTCTTGCCATATGCATGACTACCTCCTGTCCAGGTATTTAGTGAATTACAGTATTTTAGGGAAGTATTTGGACCAGAATAAATAATATCAAGCCAGTTGCTCTATTTCCTCATAATAAGGAAAATATAGCATCCTATAAAACAGTGGTTCTCATTTGTGGTATGTACCCCTAGGGCTATGCAGAGATCTTCTATGGGGTATGTCAACTCATTTTATTTGCCTAGTTTTACAACAGGATCTAGGGCCATGGTGGGAAACCTGCAGCCAAAGGCCCCAAATGTGGTCCATCAGACATTTTTTTAAAAGTTGCTCACATGCATAAATGAATCATACAAGAAGTGCACTGATTTTACAATTTGTCAAATTTTTGGCAATTAAGTATTTTTCGTAATTTTGATGTTATATTATTGTAATAAGTAGTTTTGTAATTAATAATAATTATATAATCTGCCAATAATTTTGAATATATGAATGAATAAGCATTTTCTATAACTTGTTTTGAAATATTTGGCCTGTATTAAAGCTTTTTTGTGGGGTCATGGTTATTGCACCTTCCCGATTTCAATCTTGCAGCCCACTGAGATAAAGGAGGGCCACTCATGTGGCCCACTGACTAGATTAGGTTGACTATCATTGCTCTAGAGCCCTGCAGCAGGACCAGGATCCTACAGGTCCACAGGACCCACTGCCATAATAACAGGAAAGTGATAAAAATTCAGCAAACAATGCAGGAGCAGGTATTGTGGGGGTGGGATGGGACCAGGATTATGAAAGTAGTCCTCCCACACCACAGACAATATGAACGCCCTGGTCAGCAAGTGCCACTCTCCACCGGCTGAACTCTGCTGCTAGCAGAGGTAGGATGGTATTGCTATTCTTACTTCTGTGCTGCTCCTTACAGTGGTGCTTCTTTCAAAACAGGGCAGCTGGTGAGTTTTTAAGTGAGGTGAAACTTGGGGTATGCAAGACAAATCAGGCTCCTGAAAGGGGTACAGTAGTCTGGAAAAATTGAGAACCACCACTGCAAAACAAACGTTGGCTGAAGGAATGGGCAATGCATGATATCAGTAGGAATCCAAACCACAGCTAGTAAAGTTTAATGATTGTCCTGAGTCATATGAGGTGGACTAAATGTATGTATGTTAGCTATGTGGTTTATTTGATGGCTATGTGAATTGTCCTACACTCGGCTATGTGGAAACTTTAAAACCCCAAAGTAAGGTTCTTATGAAACTGATAAGTTTAGGCATGAAGGGATCAGACAACAAAAGTAGGATAAATAGTGCTAGTCATAGTGGGTGATTAGTATGATATAGCTAATTTTGTGAAGGAACGTTGGCATGGAAAGGTTCCAGAATGCACACAATTTTGTCAAGTGACTCAGTCATATTTGAGAGTTTGAGGAAGCTGGAAGGCTTTAGCTGGAATAAAAAGTGAGATGTGCAGAGAATACATTGAGGATGTGGAGCAAGGGAGTAAGATGTAATCAATAGTGATCAGGTTTATGACTGAAGCATACCTCAGCCCAATTTTAGCAATACACACACAAGAATAGCTGGCAACAGCTGTTACCCATGTCTATAAATATTTTAATGTTGATGGTGAACCCTGTGAATTGTGCTGAACAGTCCCTGTGACAAATATAAACCTGTCTTCATGTGATTCTAATTGCACCAATCAAACAATGGTTTTATCCTACTCTCTGTTCTTCACTGTCCCAAACATATGCCTAGTCACAGACTAAAAGAAGTTATACAGGTTTAGTATCAAAATTGTCTCAAGCTTCTTTATATCACCTAGAACACAATCTCTTTAAAAAGGGAAAGTTTTCTAGTATTTTCCATCTTACCCTTATCTAAATATTTCCCCTCCCAAAACGAGTTTGGTAGTATCTCTACTCTTAAAAAAGGAAGGGTCTTCCAGCATTCAGTCCTTCCTTTCAGAGAGAACACATGCAGGAGTGATCCTTGATTCTTGAATGGCCCAATTGATTCAGTTGTATTCTATGCTACAGGCACTTCAGATTAAGCTGTGCTTGGTGTAACCATACATCTGTGTGCCCAAAAGAATGGACCAGCCTTAACTAGGTGAGTTGTACATTCATGTTCTATCTAGATAAAAACAGGCCATCATATGGATTATTTAAACCATTGCTTCCACTGTACCATGTTAACCACTTGTGGCATTGCAGTATTGGTTCCATAAAATATATTGTATTTTTCCTTCTCAGAAAGGTGGCTGCAGAGAGGGAATTTATGGTCTCTGCCTATAGTGCTTGTTGATCATCATTCATATTTGCATAGCATATACTCAAAGTACCTGGTGAGGGATAAATAAGCAAAAAACATCATTGCATCTAGTGGAACAAGCTCTGGGAAATCAGTAAGGGCAGGGAAATATTTAAGAAGGGACAGCTCTTGAGCATGAACCTCTTTTTAAAAAACGTAAGAACGAAAAATATTTGCTTTTCAATATATATATGGAGTACAAAATTATGCAGTCTGCCCTTTCAATAACTTTCCAAGTTTGTTTTTAATGTTTTTAACTTCATTCTTCCTCCCTACTTGATTCCTGTTATTTGATCAGTTTGCCATTCATTCAACTCTTGTTGTTTGACCTTGCCTCCTTGGCAGTAACTAGATGTTTTCCTTTTGCTAATCCACTGGTCAATCAGATGACAATACTGAGTTTTGTTTGTCCCCGGTCAGTTTGGGCATTGCTGGCAGAATGTCGGGAGTATGTTTTGTGTCTCTCAATAATTCTAACTCTGGTGGTTCCCTTCACAGGTTACTATTTCTGCCATGTTAATGTGGGAAATTTCACTTTGCAGTATTGAGATGTTGGTTTAAAAAATGTTGGAACGGCAGTTCTATTAGAAGGCATATAAACAGAACTTGAAGTATGACACAGTGTGTTGTAGTATTGAATTGGTTACTGTTATAACTTGTGTTGCTTGCTATTTTCACTTGAGGTTAAGGAGCATTTTCCTGAATGAACTATGGCCATAATTGTTGAAGAAATTGAGCTTTATCAGCCAATTACTGAGCACAGAGGCTTGCTTTCAAGTATTCCACATAGCATACTAGAAATAAAAAGCAACTGGCCCAGTTATGTCAGCTACTCTCACAGCTCCCCTTCTGCAATGGGGAAGAAAAAGCCTTTGCACCAAGGAAGATAAATTGAGCATAAACAGATCTTGGCTCCCAATTGCTGCTCATTGACTGACTTTCTACTGGAACCTTGAGGGCTAGTGATTCTTGCTTTTTTACAATCCATGTTTACTTTTCACCCGTGTCAGTCTGGAGAGCTGAAGAAAAAGTACTTTAGTTTGTGAGTGGAGTTTAAAGGGCAACAAGACTACAAAAGAAAATTAGAGACAGAAATTAGTAACCCACCATTTTCTGGGACAACTTTTCTCCTTCCTTTATTTAAACATTAGATGAGTTATGAAGCATTTCATCTATTTTTGTTGATCGCTTCACAGTTTTGTTAACTACAGGTTTGCCAAATAATGCTCTTACTGATATGAGCTGCCTATTTCAGGACTTAGATTGTGTCACCCACAATATAACTAATTCACATAGTAATTTACTAAGGCAGGGGACAGTTAAATTACACAGATTTATTTTTTCATTTTACTGCAGGATAATGTTCGTTAAATACAGCTAAATATGGAAAATTAACAATCTTAGCAAGTGTTAAATGTTGAGAGGGCAACAGCTGGAATATAGAATGAATGGACTTTAGATAAAGTGAATTATACATAGTAAACCATGTGATTTTTATCAGTACTAAATTGAGTACATATGGCCCCAATCCTACAAATGCTTACACATCTGAATATTCTGATTAATTGCAAGTGTTTGCAATGTAGAGCACTCTGGTTGAAAGCTAGGGTGCCAAAGTAATTTGTGGATGCTAGAGAAATTAGTATGTCTGGGCTTTTTTATGCGACCCAGTCATCATACACCAAACTGCCATCTTCATGCAACTGGCGATCAGGGAATTCTTCTACAATTTTCAAATACAATCTGCATTTTAACTATTTAAATAGGAAATTTCTGAGCTAACTGCATTTCACTCAGTGGGAATAGTGATGGTATAGTCTGAGTGACAGTAAATATGCTACTGAAAATAGTTTTACAGGTGGAGTGGCATTTTCCAGGAAACTTCTGTTTCCCAAGGTAAAACTTTTCTATTAAAACTTTGAGAACTTTGTTTCTGCAAACATGTCTTTCTTGACTACATTTGGCCCCTTGACAATATAACATGGACCTGGGATTCGTAGCTATCTTAACAGCCGTGGTGGAAGTCACTTTTCTCGATCTGTTACATTTCTGTCTGACCCAAATTTATCAGCTATAGAATTCTAAGAAATTCAGATGGTCTGAGAAGCTCAAGAAAGCGGTCAGTTTTAATTTATTAAATTGTATTTATATATAATATGAGTGAAGCCTTCCTCTTCCATATGCCAGAATTGGAACGTTTAAGGAGTTGTAAAGTTAAGCCTTGATCTGCAAGTTGTTCCGTATGGTTGAACCCTGGTGTTAGGGTCCACCAGCTGGCAGGACTGGGGCCTAAAACAACTTTCTTGTCCTATGTGGCTGGAAGCATTGATTTGTTCCATCCTATTTGCTTTCTGGGCACAAGAGATGCAATCAACTGATCCATATGGTGGATTCTTCAGTGATATATTCTGATCACACAGTATAGTCACTTATTGCTACCATGAGCAGTGGTATGGCCATCTGACATCTTTGTATAATCAATAACCAAGATGTGCATAAGGAAAGAAATCCATGACAATCTTTGCAGCATCCAAAGCAAAGCAATTTCTAATTATAAGAGACAATACCCATGTTGCCCTCTTCAAAGCACTGGCCTGGGGCATACAAGGAAAAAGAAATCTATTTTCTAGCACAGCTATGTCTCACCTTTATGGGCACACACCAAAGAGAAATAGAAAATAAATAGGACATAATTTTGCATTTTTATAATAAGTTTGAAACTAAACACTAGGAAACCTTGTCAGCCCCTGCTAAGCTGATTCCAATTAAAGCTTCTGGCAGAGTTCCAGCTGTTTTACTACCTCAAATAGCGCTGAACATAACAAGGTTTATGAAGCATTCAAAAGTCAAATACCCTATTAACATAAACATATAGTGAAATCAACTCTACCAATTTTCAGCTTTCTTTCTTTCTTTCATTGGGCTAATCTAAGATGATGTCTGTTTCTTTTGTTTTGTCCTTTTTTTTATACTTGCCTGGCATGCAAAACAAGAATTAGTATTTGAACGGCACATGATTTACCCTGCCGACCTACTTCCTGGGGCAATTTTATTATGATACTTTCTATCCCATTCTATTTTCTATTCTAACATTTTGGGAGTCTGTTTCTATAATAGTACTGATTATGAAGCAGAAAGCAGTGTGTATTTACAGTAATTTACCCTGAACTATTTGGGAAGCGATCTGCAAACCTGGGTTGCTAATGCCAACGTTTTGAGTAGAGTTTGTGAGTGATTCAGACTAGTAATTAAAACACAATTGGAACTAAAGGAAAAACTACCTGTGACTATCACAAAGCCATTATTTTTTTCTCAGTACCATTTTGGCCTATACAAATTGTTTAATCTGTTCTTCCTATTTTAACTGGTAGGAGTTGGAGCATCTACTGCTTTATGATTTCCATAGGGAAAACAGTGCTCTGCTTGACATTAGTTGCTTTTTGTCACGTAGGATGCAGGAGACCCAGGTTCCATTCCTCCTTCTGCTTCATGTGGAGTAGGTGTTTGAATCCAGGTCTCCCACCACACTGACAAGTGGGGCATGGGGTGTTCTGTGGTGGATGTCTATGTCTCTTCTCTCAAAACTGTTCCACTCTTTTATGAAATACTTAATAATCACAGGTCAGAGAAAGAGCAAGAGTGATTTAATAACTGGTGATTAGGGCACTTACCCGGACTGTGAGAGACCCAAGTTCCAGTCCCTGTTCTAAAGCTATTTATTTATCCAAAGTGGAACAGCTACAACAAGAGAGATTGAGACCCCCACCAGAATATACTGTATCCCATCTTTTGGAGCACTCTCTTGAAAGGTAGGAGATATAGAGCAGGGATTTAAACCCACATCAGGCAAAGGGGGGATTTGAAATTATCTTCCTCCCATCCTGGGTGAGTGTTCTAACAACTGGACTAACGGTTATCAGACAGAGGGTGCCACTCTCCTGTGTTTTATGTGAGGTGGTTCTCAGAGCACCCTTATTGGATTGGGTGCCACAGGTGAGCTAGTTGGGAGAACACTAATCTGAGTAACCTGCTGGAGATTAGGTGTAAACCAGGTGCCTGGGTATCAGGATTTAGGTGCTGTGTGCATGATAGGAAGCATTGGGGATTTTACCTGTGGAAATTTAGGCCCTTACAGGGTTGGGCAATATCTGAGTGGGCATTCTGAGGATCTAAATTTTGGATTTGGATACGGAAATGTCTTTGTAGTTCTAGCTCTCTGTCTCTCTCTCTCTCAATAGCCTTAAATGAAATGCATATTTTCAAATTCTAAATTTAAACTGCATGTTTCACTTCATCACATTGCAGTTTTCTGTAATTGTGAGATTTCCCACTGGCCCTTACTGTGTTTATTCTTCTTAAAACAAGAAATAATTTCTTCCACCAATAACACTGATAATAAAGCGCCTAATCCAAAGCCATACAAGTTAATAGGAAGATGGATTTGGTTTAGAATCAGGACAATAATCTATTAGATTCAGGTGACTCAGTTGAAGTAAATATCAAACTAGGAGTTCCTCTTTTTAAAAAATAAATAAATAAATAAAAAACCAAAAACCTGTTTCAAGTAGAGATTACACCCAATTGTTCTGCAACATAGCAAACCATATTGTCTTCCACTTTACAGTTGTGCATTTAAAGAATTCCCTATAAGAACCTTCACAGCTGCCTTTTTGGGAATCTCATGTCTTTAATGCAATCTTCTAAAAGGTCGTTAACAGACAGAATTACAAGTAGGGACAGAAAAACCTCCAAAGATTCAGAACTTAGATTTAGTTTGGAATGGAAGTTTAACTGAATCTTTTGAGCCTTCTGAGACTGAAAAATAGGCTATTCTTGTGATATTTCTTCCTCATTCTCAGGGCATCTTGGCATCCTTTAGTTGCAATGATAGAAAATGCACTAATCCAAAGGTTCATTTTGTGTTTAGTTGTAAACCCAATCAAAATGTTGGGGTACGGTGGGGGAGAAGGGGAGAAACCTATTTGCCTAATCCAAAATACAAGTCCTCCTAACTTACCTATATTCCCCATGAGTACTAGGCCCAGTCTATGCTACAAAGTTAGGTCAACATCATAAGTTACCTTCCATCAACTTATCTGGGAATGTGTCTACATTCAAATTTGTCTCTCACTGATGTAAACAGCCTGTTACAGTAATGCAGTAATACCAGCTCCCCAAGCAGCATTGAACCCTGGTCATACTGTGTTGACATAGTAGACACTGTGTGACCCTTGTCAACCACAAGAGTTCTCCAGCAACTGTCTCAAAATGCCCGACAGTGACTGCACTGGTTACAATTGTGAACTCCACTGCCAAGGGGTCACAGAAACTGGAAGCCACCCTCCAGCGGAGGGCAACAAAAATGATTAGGGGGCTGAAGCACAAGACTTATGAGGAGAGGCTGAAGGAACTAGGCCTGTTTTAGTCTGCAGAAGAGAAGAATGAGGGGGGATTTGATAGCAGCCTTTAACTACCTAAAAGGGGGTTCCCAGGAGGATGGAGCTAGGCTGTTTTCAGTGGTGGCAGATGACAGAACAAGGAGCAATGGTCTCAAGTTGCAGTGGGGGAGGTCTGGGTTGGACATTAGGAAAAAGTTTTTCACTAGGAAGGTGCGGAAGCATTGGAATGGATTACCTAGGGACGTGGTGGCATCTCCATCTTTAGAGGTTTTTAATCTGTGGCTTGACAAAACCCTAGCTGGGATGATTTATCTGAGGATAGTCCTGCTTTGAGCAGGGGGTTGGACTAGATGACCTCCTGAGGTCCCTTCCAACTCTAATATTCTGATTCTATGATCCCCCCTTTAAAGCCCTTGCATATTTTTTTAAATGCCTTTTCCTGATTGCCCAGCTTAGTGAGCACACCTAGCAGCTCTCCCTTTTTTTGTGCAACTCCCCAGCCGATGAAGCTGGTTTCTTGCTCTAGACACACTCCTGCCTGGAGTAGACAGGAGGCATTGGATCTCATGGGTCTATGGGGAGAAACAGCCATGCAGGCATAATTACAGACCAGTTATAGAAATGTGGATGTCTACAGTAATATTTCACAAGGGATTCAGGTGAAAAGATGCATCAGGGATCAGCAGCAGAGCTGCATGAAAGTGAAAGAATGGCGCCAAGAATACCACAAGACTAGGGAGGCCAACATTTGATCAGGTGGCGTGCTACTTTTACAATGAGCTGCATGCCGTACTTTTGCAGAGACCCCACCAGCACCCTTCATTGGAGCCTGATGTAGAGGTGTAGAGATCTCTGTTGTTGACTGAGGATGAGGGACGTTCGGTGGTGTGGAGAAAATGTAGTTATACCACAAACCAGGGTCTTTGAGACTGCACTGCAGTCTAGCCAGGCCTGTCAGCCAAGCATGGATGAGCCCAGCCCGGGACCAGGAACCTCAGATAAGCATGTACATGCATTTTCCCTAAAAATGTTTTAATGTGAAGATGGCGCTCAGTCCAGCACCAGGTTAGCAGGACACAGATATCTACTTTTCATTGTTCTGCTTGTATGAGAAGAGGTAGAAATACAACAAACAGAGGTGGACTTACCTGCTTTTCATTCCTCTGTAGAGGAAGGGGGCATGCAGAGCCATTTGTTTTATGTACATAGAGATGTCCCTTGTGTCTTCCTGAGAGATCTCTATTCAACTTTCATGAAGGAACTCTGCAGTCCTCTCCCAGAGGTTTCCAGGGATAGCTCCTTTATTTCTTACTTCATGGAAGGCCACTTTCTCATGCCGCTCTGCAATTAAGTTGGCAGGCACCATTGCAGTAAACAAGCCAGCAGCATAGGGGCACAGGCAGCTTCAGGATGCCAGCTGCACCAGTGTTCTCTATGCATCTGTGACCTTCAAAGGTGAAACATTGGCGAAAATCCCCACTGCCTGAGAAAATAGTGCCAGAACTCAGTGCCCTGTACTGAGACCCTTGGAAATAGGGGCTGACATCTTAATATTGCATACAACCAAACAATTCCCTCATCATTTCTCCCCACCTGGTGTGCCATACTCGCCATGGCTGTCGCTTGAGAGTGGTGCTGTGCAGAGGTTCTCCAAAGCTGAAGTGTCAAAAGGTGAGTCTTATTTAAAACCCTTCTGGGAATAAAGGAAGGGATATCTGAAACTTAACTTTCATTTTCCCCTGTGGCTGAACATATGATGTGTCTCTTATCTGTAGTTGTGGTCCCGCTACACCAAGGGAATGCCTGACCCTGATGAGGAGGAGAAAGACGTGGACTAGGGAGGACATGTTCACAGAGATCCTACAAGCCAGTGCTGCATCAGACCGTAAACAGTGGCCTGGAGGGTGAATATAGCAGACAGCCTGCAGAAGGAAAAAATGGACAGGAGACAGGTCCAGGAGCCCCAGCAAGAAAAGCAGTGTGAGATGCATCAGGACACAGTGGGACTTCTCAGGTAGCAAACATCAAATCTACAGACTCTTGTTGGTCTACAAGTGCAACAGTCACAGGCTTGCCTCCCTTTTCAGTCAATAGAGAACTTCATTTGAGCAGTGCCCTACACCCTTCATCGTGGGCTGCATCCCTACCCTTACCACTCAAGGTATGGGACAATAAGGAAAATCACATTTTTACATATACTGATTGTGTGAGCCACGGTTGCTGTATGTCTGGTATAAATGGACTGACATGAACATGAATGTTTTCTTATCATTTTTAATTTTAAAGTTCTGTTCTGTTAATTTATTTTACAAGTTTTCAGTATTGATTTTCAGTTGCACTATAAAGTTTTGCACTGTTTTTGGTACACAATAAATGTTTATATTTTGGAAATAAATTCATCATTATTACTTTATAGCATATGCTGCAGAATGCCTAGCATTCCACAAAGCACATATTACTTGTAATAGAACAGGACCGCAGATCTCACAGACTCAGTGAAAAACACAGTGTAATAAATGTACAATAAGCACCACATAATTCATAGGGTCACTCAAAGATGCTGCACTATTCTTAAATGTACACTGAGCAGTACATCATTCCTAACAACCCCTGAAACTCTAGGTAGACCACAGTGCACCACACCACGTCCCTGTGGCTCGCTGTTAAAATGCTCTTTCAAGGCCTCAAGTGCCACATAGCTCTGTGCTGAGCTCCTCTAGTGGCCCTGGTGTCTGGTTGTTCAAACACAGCTGCTCCACCGCCACCGTAATGACAGCTTTATGCCTTTTACCTCATGGATATTATGCAGGATACAACAGGCAGCTATAACCATGGGGATAATTTTCCTCAATGAGGTGTAATCTAGTGAGTAAACAGTACCAATATCCCTTCAATCTACCAAAAGTACATTCAACTGTCAACTTGCTGAGCTTTTAGCTTAATCTGTCCTTGAAACAGTCAAGATGTCCAGTGTATGGCTTCATGAGCCAGAGAAGGAAGAGGTAGCCTGGGTCCCCCAGGTTCACGATTGGCATTTTAACATCACCAGTGGTAATCCACCAGTCAGGAAGAAATGGCCTTGTTTGCAGCTTTCTAAAGATACAAGCATCATGCACTTTCCCTGACTGACCCACACTGATGTCAGTGGAGCGTCCCTGCTGATTCACCAAAGCTTGCATAACCATAGAAAAGTGGTTGCAAATCCATCCATGATGGCCTGCACATTTACTAAAGTCACAGTCCTACATAGCAGGAGACAATTAATTGCCCTATGTGCTTGCATGATAGCAACCCCCATTGAGCATTTTCCAACACGAAAATGATTTCCCACTGACCAATGGCAGTCCAACACTGCAAGTTTCCATAGTGCAATCACCATTCATTTCCAAACTGTCAGTGCAGCTTTCATTCTGGTGTCCATGTACTGGAGGGCTGATGTGAGCTCAGTCCATGAATGTGGCCTTCACATCTGAAAGTTCTGCAGTCACTGTTCATCATCCCATGCAGTCACACCTATCAGTTTTGGGTTCTGAGGCCCATAAGCAGTGCACCACCATCCACAACTGCACCATAAATGCCTCCAACAGCCATGAATTGTTTTTTGCTATGTCTCTTGGCAAGCTGTCCTCAAAGAAATCGTCATGTCTCCCCATCCCCCCATGTTGTTGTGGTACTTCCTGCAGCTCCACAAATTCTGGAGGGTCAGTCATCCTGTGTTTGCAGCGTTCATGACAATAGTGCAAAGCTGTGCAGGCTCCGTGCTTCTGTCAGAGATGGCAGTTAGCTACAAGTAGCATACAGGTGTGTGGGATTTAGAAAAGGTGTGCTAATTATGGGATAAGAATGTCATTATGGGATGGAGAAAGTTGCATGATAGGAACTTGATCTGTTGCTCCCAGCCTCACTTTCTGCAACTTGTGTCTGGTACAAAACACATTGCAAAAATTCCCCAGAAGTCATTGCACCAGAGGGGAGGGGCATGTGACACACTGGGATACCAGTCTATGGTGCACCAAACTTTGCTGCACACAAGCATTCCTGGAGAGTACAAGTAGCACCAGAGCAAGCAGTCAAATATGCGCACACACACAAGTGACATACTAATTGAACCAGCAACATTGACATAACTTGCGTCAAGCAAAGTTTATGGTGTAGACATGGCCCTAGTATTGCTTTGGAAACAAGATAATGAGTTAATAAAAAATATAATAGTCCATCACCAATATTCTTATATAATAAAATGCAACTTTTAACCTGGCAACTACTTCATGCATCTTATCTCTTAGAAACCATCATGATGCTCTGACAGAGATAAGGGATCTGCATTCTAAAATCCTGATCTTTCAAATTTAAGTGATTGAATTAATGTCTTTTTAGGGATTAAAACAAATATAAAACTTATTCAGATGAAACCCTGTATAAATACTCTTGTACTTTGTCTTAATTTTCTTTCTGACCAGAGTAAATAGTGTTAGTGAATTGCAACATGTTAAAAGTTACTGATAGGAGCTTGATTTTATTACATACCTGTTCTAAGCACAGATAGTTACATGATGGTTCCTTTGTTGTCAGGTTCATTCTTTCTTTCTTTTTTGACTGATGGCAACCTTTACCAAAAGCTGATGGCAGCTTTTGATAAAGATGGTATTTGATGCAAAAGCTCTATTTAGTTTGCATTTAAGGTCTGAAAGAAAATCTGGTCAATCCCATAGGGAAATTCCATAGCAGAACTTGCCTAGCTATTTTATTCAGGTTAGTGCAGAACTGGGTAACTTTAAAAAATACCTTACTACCTACTTTTATTTATTATGCCTACCTGGATTTTGTGTTTTGCACAAATAGTAAGCAGTACAGTTCACTTTAGTGAACTCCTTAAACAGTAAAATCTACCTAATCCATTTAACAGTAATACATTTAGATGACATATATCAATTAACATTGTATACAAGACGATATTTTAGCTGGAGTGTCTTCTATGTGCCACTATATAAAGAAAAAAAACTCAACTGTTAAATTTAGGATTAAAATGTCTTTTCCTTAGAATATTTTGGAGCCCTTTAGTTTACTTTACAAAACACTCACTATTTTATTTGAACCCTTATTCTGACCAGATTGCAAATTCTCTGTTAATTGGGTATTGAATTGGCTCATGTGCCATTGTAGATTTGCTGCATGCCTCCTGCACACTGAATTTATTATGGACTTCATTCACATCTGCTCAATTGTTCAGTCTGCTAAACCTAGTGCTTCCCACACAAACAGACACAAAAGCAGATAGAAAGAGATGGGGAGGGAAGAGACACAGGACATTTGTATAAGTTCATGTTATATATATGAAGGTTGATTTACCAGAACTAGCTTTCAGTTAAATGTCCTTTGTTTATGGTGAGAATAAGGATAGACTAATCTCATAACATAGACAACCTTATTTTGTTTGGCTAGAAAGCATCTGTTCAAACAAAAAACAATCAGGTGATTTTGGTTTTCCCTTTTTTAAATAGTGATAAAACACAGTCATGCAATATGTCATTTTAAGATTAATAGACACGGGGTGCAAGAGATGCAACATTCAGAGCATGAAGAATAATTAACTTGCAGCAACATCTGAGAGATGTTCTTGCATTTCAGATGCTTCATTGCTTCATTGAGTAGTGAACACAGCAACTCACTCTGAGGCAGATGTGCTTGCACATATTGCAAATGCAAACAATTATCTTCAAAGTGTGCAGAGAGAAACAGGAGAGAGTAAAATATTCTGGAGGGGGGAAAAATTGAATTTGAAAATTAGATACCTCTATGTGACTATAAGGATAGGGCACTTTGAAAATAGATATGGACTATGATGATAAAGGGGTTGAAAACAAGACATTTGAGGTCAGCCTTGGGATTTTGGATAAGCAGGGAGTTTGTGAGCTGAAGAATTTGGATGGGATATAAATCTTCCTGCTTGAGATATAACCCAATCTTTAATTAATGAGATTTAGAGGGTAAATTATTCTCTGTGGGTAAGTTATTCAATAACTACCTATTGCAGGCCATCTTTGAACCATACTTTGAGCCAGCTGGTACCAGCTACTGTCTGAGAAAGGAGACAGGCCTGGATGGACTGCTTGGTTGAGCTGATATGGAAGGGATCCATATCACAATGTCCACTTCAAAAAACTGCAGGACCAGTGGTTCTTAGAAACTCGAAAAAAGAAAATGCATGGAACAAAACAAAGATCCGTATTGGGGCAGGGACCATTGTTTAAGACTATGTCTTCACTGACTGTGGCAAATTCGCCACCGTCAGATCAACTTCTCTGGATCGACTTAGCGATCAGTGTAGCCCTGCTCAGTCGATCCAGAAATCAACGTATTAAGACCACCTTCTCAAGTGGCATAGCGCTGTGTCGACGGGAACGCGGTTCCCGTTGGCACAGTGCAGTGTAGATGGCACGCAGAACAGAAGCAGAGAAGTCAGCGGGAGTTATGCAAGTTTTTTGTGTAGCTTGCATAACTCCGGTCGACTGCCGCCAAATCTCTGAGGTAAGTGAAGACAAGCCCTAAATCTGTTTGTATTGTATCAAGCACAATAGAGTCTTGGTCCATGATTGAGGCTCCTAGACACTGCCGCAATATAAATAATACATAATAATAAAACAAAAGGAGCTGACATAAGAAGAATTGTATTTTGGTGCCATATTTCTTACCCATACAACCAACTGTACTCATACTGTTATCCATCTGTTCTTCAGAGTTTGTGTAGGGAATGCTCCAGTGAACATCATATATGGAAAAACAAATAAGGGAAATTCATTTACGCCTATAACGTTATTTTAGAGTTTAAGATGTTTTCTAATAATAAAAGCTACTATAATTATGTCTGTAAGGATTTTAAATTTGTAATGATATGGTATCGTTATGCTCAGGAAAAGGCCCACCATGAAAATAGAATTAAAAAGGAAAGCAAAAAATGGGGAAATGTTTTCAGTGGTTAAAGCAGGACTTGTTTCTTGATGCTTTAGTGTCAAAGAATTATACAGTGACTATAGGGATGTCACTTCTTGTTTCTTTTGCTCTTTATGCAACAACAGCAATATGAAGGTATCTCACAGGCACAGCTGGCTTCCATATATCCATGCTTATTAATTCTAGATAGACATGCAAGGTGTAGCTACTTATATGCTACATCAGTGGTTCCCAACCTTTTTGGCTCAGGGGCCACAAATATCATTTTACCCCCTGAAGGACCACCATGCTATGGCTGCAGCCCCCCCACTGCAGCCAGAGGGAAGAAGTTTAGTGAGGAGGATCTCCCATCTCCCCGGCTGCAGGAGAGAAACCAGGTGCTCCATCTGGGTCCCTAAGTAGTGACTCCCTTCTGCAGCCGGGGGATGGGAAATCAGTGCTCCTCTTCCTCTGGCTCCAGCAGGGACCTAGCACTTAGGGACCCAAGTGGAGCACTTTGCTGTGCTCCCTGCTACAGCCAAGAACAGGGGAGTGCTGATCTCCCATCCCCTTGACTACAGCAAGGAGCCTGCACCGCTAATGCACTCTGCCTGGATACTAAGGCAGTGGCTCTCTTCTGCAGCCAGCATGAGGGGAGTCATGGGCCCACAGGCCATGGGTTAGGAACCTCTATGCTACATAAAATAGCTCTGGCAGGTTTCTAAAAAATGGAACACAATGACCACCATTAGAAACCTTACAATTGTTTAAAGTGATACTACCCAAATGCTATGCACTACATCACCCCTTTAAGTAGAAGCATGGGCCCAGGGAAAACTTTTGTTCATAGATTCCAAGGCCAGAAGGGACCATTGTAATCATCTAGTTTGACCTCTATAACACAGGTCATACAAAGTCTTCCCAAAACATCCAACCTTGATTTATAAATTACCAGTGATAAAGAATCTACAATGACCCTTGGTAAATTGTTCCAATGTTTAATTACTTTCCCTATAAAAGTTTATCCCTTATTTCCAGTCTGAATTTTTCTAGCTTCAACTTCCAGCCATTGGATCATGTTATACCTCTGTCTGCTAGGTTGAAAAGCCCATTATTAAATATTTGCTCCCCATGTCGGTACTTTATGACTGTAATCAAGTCACACTTAACCTTCTTTTTGTTAAGATAATAGATTGAGTTCCTTGAGTCTATCACTATAAGGCAAGTTTTCTAGTCCTTTAATCATTCTTGTGGCTGAACCCTCTCCAATTTATCAACATGCTTCTGGAAGTGTTGACTCTAGAACTGGACACAGTATTCCAGCAATGGTCTCATCAGTGCAAAATACAGAGGCAAAATAATCTTTCTACTCCTTATGCAAGTATTTTCTCATAAACTGAGGAAATGAAGCAGAACATTCCAGGGCCACCAAGGCAGTGGAAGTTGATCTGCATACAAGGCATATCTATCTACAAATGCCTCAAAATTCCTTTCACCATCATCTCCTCACCCTTGCTCACCTGTACAGTAGCAGACACAGTCTTACTCAAAAATATTGATCGGAGAAAGCTTCAAAAGCTTTTTAAAGCAGTTTAAGCTAGTAGAACTTGGAAATTTGTAAAGACAAACACGTATTTGTCTTTTGGCAGAATGCATCAGGTTAATTTTGAGTACTTCTGAGCCTCATGATTTTTCAGACCCATAGAAGCCTTTTGCTATCCATGCACCATGCATTCAGAACCATCAACAGGCTATTAAGTATGAATTTGTTTCTAACCTGAATATATATAGAAACATACATTAAACAGGGAAAGAAATGAAACTTAGCCCTGATTCTCTTCTCATTGTATCTCCTTTTATACTGGTGTAATTCCACTGACTTCAGTTATTCTTGATTTGTATCAGCATAAGTGACAAGAGAATTTAACTGTGTGCCGCCTTCTGGATCATTGAGCTGTGATCATCCATTAGAATCAGGTGGGTATATATCACAAAATCAATTTCCTCAACCACAAACAGTGGTTCTTCAAGTGGTGGTCCCTATCGGTAATGTACTGTGGGTGCACATGAGCTCTGTGTGCTTGAGATCGGAAAACGTTAATGGTGTGAGTTGGTCCACACCTGCAACCCTTAGTCTCCTTATGTTCTGAACTGAGGGCATAAGGAGAAGCATACACCAATCACCCTCCTGGTTCCTTTCTACTGCTTGCGGTCTGAGATGGAGCCCCCCAGTGTCCACAGTGTTCACTAGTGTTTCCCTTTGAATTGATCATTTTACTGTAACTAGTTTATCTTTTAGATACTTAAGTTTTGATAATTACTAGTTAATAGTTTTTGGGACTCCCCCTCCATAATCTCCCTACACATACCATTTGGAGTTCTTATTTTGCCTAAAATCCTCAGCTTCAAGTCCTCCATGACCTGTCCCCAGGTGTTTCCAGTGAGCAACCCTTGCTACTCATGCTTATATTGCTTGTAGGATTCCGCATTCCATCCAAGTGTAATATTTGTCATTCTTTTCCACCCCAAACCTGGCAATCCCATTAATTACAGCTCTGAAGTCTCCTACTGGAGAATCCATCTGGAATCCAGTCTGATCCTAGATTGTATAACCCTTCCTCCCGCCCCATACATTGGCTGGTGGCATCTAGCAGGACCCCTCAAAATCAGTCACTACCTAGTTCTGGGTTATCAGAGATGAGGCCTAAGGACTGTAACAGATGATGGGAGGAGGGTTAGAACAAAACCCCCATTAAAAAGTGGGAGAATTCCTTCTGAAGATTTCTGAGAAGAGATCTGCTTCCTCTACACCTTCCAAATCCAGTCAGACTCCACACCTGGTACAGGTGTGTTAGGAGCTTATGAGGACTGTAGGTCTGACCTACCAGTAGCGAGGTCCAAGAGCATTCAGATATAGCCAGTCACAGAAGGGGTAGGACCAACCCCAGTACCACTAAGAGAAAATGAAATGATCACTGGCTGCACCTTGCAGCAGGAAAAAGTAGTCAATGGTACCAACATTCACTACCTTATCTAAGTCAGCTCCATCCGCTCCACCAGGAGGCAGAAGCATCTTGTGTTCCCCACCTTCAATATGGGAGTATGCTATCCTTGATGACCTGGCTTTGTATTCTGACCCTGAGTTGACAATACTTGTGGAACCAGCAGTCTCTGGAAGAAGCTCACTATTCACCCATACCACCCACTAGTTAGTGTGGTACCAACAGGTCCTCTGGTGGACTCTAAAGAATCATACTTCTGTGGTGAGCTAGAGACTGAGAGAGCTGCTCCTTCCCCTGCTCCAAGGCACGACACTAGCTTCAACAGGGGTTTCAAAGTCTCCTGGGTACCACTGTACTCGCCCATGCCATATTATCCTGTTTGGGACGAATGACACTGTCCCCCACGTGCACCACCTCTTTACCCTCATAATTGCACACACTAGCCATATTGGAGTTCTTGGCATCTGTACTTCAGATCTCCCAGCTTCAATGGATCTGAGCAGGAGTTCAGTCAGAGGTCACTGCACGGAGAATAGCTTCACCCTTCACTGAAGTATTATCAGTAGGAGGAACCACCCAAACTGATGGACCTGGTAGATCCCCCTGTGGCACACTCATTCTTATCTCTGGTGGCACCAGCCTCACCATCACCACTCAACAATTACAGACAGTTTCAGAACATCCTGAGCAGAGTTGTGGAGTGACCGGATTCCTTTGGAAGGAAATCCAGGACTCCACTTATGTTACTGGACATCCTATAAGCCCTAACAAGTTGGTGCTTTCAATTAGTGAAGCTGTACTGGAGCCAGTCATGTCAATCTAGCATAGCCCAGCTACCTGTGCTCCCACACTCAAAAGAACAAAGAAAAAATACTTTGTACCATCTAAGGGGACCAAATACTTGTTTTCACATCCCACTTCAAACTTCCTTGTGGTTCAGGCTGTCACTGAGCGCAATAGAATATACTGCCCTAAGTTTCCTCCTTCTAATAAGGATGCCAAAAGATTAGACCTCTTTGCAAGGAAGAGGTTTTTCTACTCTGCTAGCCTACAGTTTTATATTGTGAATTATCAGGCACTGATTTCCAAATATAATTCTATTAATTACAACAAATTGTCTGAATTCACCAACAAACTTCCACAGAAACTCAGAACACAAATTGAGGCCATCATCAATGTGTGTAAGCTCATAGCTTGTTCATCTTGTCAAGTCTGGTTTGATGCTGCAGACATAGCTTCTGCTCTGTGGCAACCTTGGTTGTCATGAGATTGGTTTCATGGTTTCATTCTTCTTCGTTTTCTACTGAGGTTCAAGGTACCTTAGAGGACTTCCCTTCAAGGGCAACAATCTGTTTTAGCAAAAAAAAAAGTTGTTTATCCTTAAAGACTCCCATGCAAGCCTCGGATTCTTGGGTATACCTCAGCACCACAGAGAAAGCACTCCAAACCACCTCCATAGAAAAAACACCATGTTCCACAGTCCTTTTGCCATCAGAGAGCATATGAGCCTCCCAGGAAATGTCAGAGCAGAAAAAATGCCCTGTCTCAGCCTCTTGCCAAGAGATCATTCTAACAGGACCTTCAAGAGCCCCTAACCAGTCTCCATTCTTTCCAATACCTCATTCAGTGGCCCAGTAGGCCTGTTTCTTTCCAGTATGGCATCATCTCATGTTAGATAGATGGGTCATACAGATTATTTTCACCAGTTACATTACAGAATTTCTCTCCCTCCCAACCATAAAACTCACTTCCTTGTCCCTCTTCAGGGTTCCCTCTCACAAGAGGATCCTAGAGGAGGTAAGCTAGGAGCTATAGAAACTGTGCCTCCTCAACACAATGGGAGTGTCAGTAATTTTGATGGCACCGTGCTCACTCAGGCAGTTCTAGTTCACCAGCATCCTTCAGGTGTCAACACATCCATGCATATGAATCCAACC
Source organism: Mesoclemmys tuberculata (assembly GCA_007922155.1). Taxonomy (NCBI): domain Eukaryota; kingdom Metazoa; phylum Chordata; order Testudines; family Chelidae; genus Mesoclemmys; species Mesoclemmys tuberculata. Next base: position 47,616,603 of record ML675601.1, read on the forward strand.
ACTCCAGAACCTGCTGACTCAGGACAAAGTCAAGACCAATCATCCCTACACAGGATTCCTTCATCTAACAACCTGGTATTTGGATGGATGATGAGTTTAGAAAGATCCTGTTCAGAGGATCCTGTTCAACCTCAATAGCAGGAAAATCTCTGGGAAAATATTCTATGATTCTATCAAAGAGATTAACGCTGTGAAAGAATCTCTCAGGCACAGGTTAATCAGCACCAAATTCACAGAAAAAAGCCAGATGAATTAAAATACCTCCTTATGGATTATGACAACATACAGAAGGCAGATGGCTTCCCAAGATCCATCTGAGGTCCAAGAGTCTATGGTATTGGGAGAAAACAGACCCCCAGCAGGATCCCTGGGAGGTTCTGCAATTTGGGTTGATGCATGCTCCTCAGTTCCCCAACATTCTTGGCATTTTTGGCTGGTTACCCACTACCTGCACATCTAGTGGGGAACAGGCATGGTGCGCTTTACATCAAGATTCTGCCACAAGTCATGCTTCCTGAGGTCAGTTGTCAGACCAGCATCCCCTTGTAATGCTGCAGCTGAAGGGGGAATTTCAAAGGTATTTGCTGCCCTCCCTAACACTCCTTCATCCACTGGGGGTATCCTGCAGAAATATCAAGATTACACCGATGCCTTTGACAAAAAGAGGACAGATGCCTTGTAACCTCATCACAGTTATAATTGCCCAATCAGCCTACAGGCTAGGGTTGACAATGCTTTCAGCATTATTTACTTCCTCTAAAACCAGAACTCCAGCACTCTAGGAATACCTTTATGAGAATGTGATGGGCCCTATAAGCCCCATTCAGAACTTAGTCAGGGAGGGAGGGGGAGCCTTTCCTACCTACAAACAAACAGGCCAGCCACACCCACATGCAGCTGCCAGCATTGCCAATCATGGAGAAAGGCACCCACAGACAAACCTCATAAGGGTAAGGAAGCTTTAGATAAAGGAGGGAGAATACCAGAAGCAGGGGGGCAGAATAGCTTGGCACAGCAGGGTGATGAAAGCTCTGCTTCAGGCAGCCTCCTGGAGCATGACCACAGTGTGGTGATATGCAAACATATCCAGTAAAGGAGACACTTAAGCAGGGAACGACCCGGAACAGAGACAAGCTAGGAGGCCCTGTGGGCTCAGCAAGAGATTACTAACAGATGCCAATGGAAGTCTATGACAGAGACTTTATAGAAGGTGTTTATTCATCTTCTACCTTTCTGGCAGGGCCCCAATCTTTTTTTTTTTTTTTTCTTTTTTTGAGCAAAAAAAAGACTGTTCCCAGCACCAGTCTGTTGACTACCGAGCTCTAAATAGAGAAACAGTTCAAAATCATTACCCTTTGCTACTCATTAATGAACTTTTTGAAAGACTTCACTTGGCCAGGGCTTTTCTAAATTGGGCCTTCATAGAGCCTACAGTCGGGTTCATAGCAGAGAAAGAGATGAATGGGAAATTTTATTCATGCTTGATATGGCCATTTTGAGTATTTAGTTAGGCCGTTTGAGTTATTTAATGCCCCGACTACATTTCAGCTTTTTTTGAATTACACTTTCCAGGACATGCTAGACAAATTTGCTGTTATTTGTTTGGGTGATATTCTTCTGTTCTCCAGGAACCAGAAGCTACAAAAGTAACATGTTCACTTGCCAGATTCTGCCAGAATCACCTTTATGCGAAACCAGAGACATGCAAATTCGATAAAGACACTATCAGGTTCCTTGGTCATATCATTACCTGAGGGCCTAAATATGGACCCACAGAAACTGTTTGCCATCACTAGGTGAAGCATCCCAAAGGATGTAAAGGGGATTCAGTAGTTTCTTGGCTTTCCCAATTTTTAGTAGTGTTTCATTAAAGGATTCTCCCATCTGGTAACACCGATATCATGTTCTTCCAAAAACAGGTTCACTTTGTCTGGTCAGTGGAGGTACAGTCTGCCTTCTGTCAACTAAAGAAAGCCTTCACTTCAGCTCCCATTCTTGGGCACATATACTCTGCAAAAACATGGCAATGAGGACTGTACTTTCTCAAATGCCGGCCTCTGTAACCAGTTCCATGATTGTATGTATTATTAACCCTGTTGAGAAGAACCATGATACCTGGAACAAAGAGGTACTCACAATTAAAAGAGCATTTGAATAATGGAGATTTTTTTGGAGGGGGCTTCTTTCCTGGCCCAGGATCGCACCAATCATAAGAATTTAGAATATCTTCAAACAGGCCATAATCTTAATCACCATTAGATCTGTTGGTCACTTTTCTTTCCCAGGTTTGATTTCATCGTTACCTAGCCCCTTGGGTCATGAAAATGGAAAGCAGATTCCCTGTCCCGCAAGACAAATATACTAGATTGGACTTGGCTTTCTGAAATACTATGCTATGACTACCTAATTTTATTTGTGAAATCACAGCCTAGGATTTGATGTCCCTTATTCAGATTTTATTCCCAAAGACCCACAAACAGTCAAAATTTTTAAGACCTTGATACTTCCAATGCCCCATTCAGCTCACATTTCCGTTGCATGATGGTCTACTATATTGTGGAAAGTGCCTTTACATTCCAAAAGTTCAGCTAAGATTTGAAGCATTAAGAACGTATGCTGTGACATGCCAGTTGCTGACCATTTGGGCCACCTTAAGACTTAGGACTTGGCGTAACAAAGTTTTTGATGTCCCTAGGTGAGGACTGATGTGAAAAACTACATCAGCTGCTTTGAGCTGTACTGTCACAGAAAGTGTCCACACCACAGCCTATGCCCACCCCACCCCAGCCCTGATCCATGGTCTCATTGAACTTCATTATAGAGCGACCTCACTTCCAACACTGCACTATCATCTTTGTAGCGATTGATATTTTCATTGAGATGGCACATTTTATTTCTTTTTGCTCTCTCCCCACCACTCAGGAAACAGCCTGCCTTTTCCTAAACCATGTTTTTCAGTTCCATGCATTGCCAACTAGAATAGCATCTGATCAGGGCCCACAATTCACTTCTCATTTTTGGCATGAAGTCTGTACACTCCTAGGAACTGAACTCTTCACCTTCTCTATCTATCACCCAATGATTCTTCAGATATTTACTTCAGTGTTCATGCTGCTTGTTAAATTTGCCCTCAGTCAAACCTTGCTAAAAGGAAACAAAAACTATGGGCCAAAATCCCCTGGACTAAATCCACTAAACTAGGGATGGCTGTAGCTCTCTGCCTAACATATGCCCCCCTTAAAAGACTTGTCAATATTCATACCTGAGGGAGAAGTAAATTGTGCATGCATCTTATATTGTGAACATTAACTTCAGAATTTATTCCTTGGATTATTTTGTTGTGATGGGATTTGCCTTGTTTATCCCTACTATCTTAAAAGGTCTCATTTTAGAGGCCATTCAAATGCAAGGCAGAACCTTAAGACCTCAAAAGGAATAATTTATTAGGAGTTCATCCTTGCAAGATGTACGCTTTTATACTGCATTAAAACCCCAGCTGTCATGTAAGTATATGCTTCAGGAAAATTTGAAGGCCAGAAATGCTATCAGTTTAAGGGCTTATAGGTCTCAAGTAGCCCATGTAAAGGTCAATTAGTATAGGAAGAAGGATTAATAAAGAAGATATGAAGCATAAGAAACTTAGCAATTGAGCTGGGGAAATGTATGCTAATTGTCTTGTCCCTATCCCAGCTCAAAATCAGCTTATTCATAATGCAGAACAGTTTGACTGATGTCAGAATGTCTCAGTAAAACGTCTCTACCTTCTAAAAGAGTACATAATTCTTTTTCCCTGGTGTATTTCTTCATTTATAGGCTGTCTGAATTGAAAAGGCAGATGTTTTATTTTGGGAATTGAATGCAAGGGTGATTGCTTTCAGGTGAAACACTTAATAAATTAAAATTTAGGGAGCAAGATAACTCTACTTAGGAAGAAGCGCTCTAATGAGTAAATGCTAAAGGAAAAAATTCAGCCTGGTGGTTCACGCTACAGTTCTGTGTATAATTGGTTTATTAGAGGGTGGGAGGTGAGAAGGTCTAGTATTGATTAGCTCTCTCAAAAACATCCTCACTGAAAAGAGAACTCAAAACAGGAGCTCAAAACATTTTGCTATGCAATCTCTATGGTCACCTTCAGAAGCTTTACAACTGCCTTAGATAACCAAACAATGTTATCTCTGAATTTGCAGTGTTCTATAGGGAATAGTGCAAATACAGAAGTAACATTAGTTAGTAAGCCAAGGCCAAATTGACAAGTTTTTGTGGGTGATCATGATAGTCAACAGGTGCTCTGATTTACTGTTTCTCATAGTCCTAACACAACCTCAAAGGGTTATACAGTGAAACTGAAATGCAGCAAATCAAGAGCTGACAATAGGGAAAGCTATTTTACACAACACAAAATTAATCCCTAGAACTCATTGCCCCAATACATTGAGTTCAGTAGGATTCTGAAAAGAAATAACCAGTTATGTGCTTGATTCTTAGATGTGTTGTTCACTGATATATCCTGTTGATTTCAAGTGTAGATGTAGGTGTTCAGCACTTTTGAAAATTGGGTCACAAATGAATATTCATATATGCAGTTACATTAGCTAGAACAAACATTTATAAGAGGTATAAAACTCCATTTAAGGACATAAAACAATCTCCAACTGCCTTGGTTTAGGAAAAAATTCCATACATGGGCATGTCCCTGCCTAAATGTGCTTTAATATAAGGGATTTACATCTTCCTCTGAAGCATCTGGTATAGCTAATTTCTGGAGAAAAGATGCCAGAATAAATGAACCACAGGTCTGATCCAGTGTGGCAAATCAAATGTTCCTCTGTAGTCATCCACTTACAAATGGTATACAGTGGTATTTTATGAAGGAAGTTGTTGCTAGCAAGAGCCTAGAAATACTGTGTGATGTTGTGTAATATAAAGAGAATGAGAACATCTGTGGATTCTGGGGTTCAGAAGAGATTATTTCAAGTAGCCTTTCTGTACTCAGAAACAAGAAAACATTGAGAAGATATAATGGCAGAAATCTTCAATGACCTCATCTATTGGCAACACTTTATTTTTGGTACATTGCAGTATTTTTTAAAGGGTTCTTAGATTATATGAACCCTTTTGAGGCAGACACAAAATATCCACATGTGTTTGTGTAGGGCCTTGCCCACTGGGTCTGTGACCCTGGACCTCTGCGCATTACCATAAAAAATATTTTAAAATGATGGATAACAGGATCAGATTTGTAAAACAGCATAATCTTATATTCCTAAATTACTTTGAACCACACTGAAGTGGAATGCATGGGAACCAAGTTTAGAGTATACAGATTGTTAAATCCAAAGCTGACTGCAAAAAGTTACAAAGGGATCTCACAAAACTGGGTGAGTGGGCAACTAAATGGCAGATGAAATTCAGTGTTGATAAATGCCTAGTAATGCACATTGGAAAACATAATCCCAACTATACAGATAAAATTATGGGATCTAAATTAGCTGTTACTACTCAAGAAAGAGAACTTGGAGTCATGGATAGTTTTCTGTTAATATCCGCTCAGTGTGCAGTGGCAGTCAAAAAGTTCATAGAATGTTAGAAATCATCAAGAAAGGGATAGATAATAAGACAGAAAAATATAATGCCATATAAATCCATCCTATGTTCACACTTTGAATACCGTATGCAGTTCTGGTTGCCCCATCTCAAAAAAGAAGTTAGAATTAGGAGAAGTACAGCGAAGGGCAACAAAAAATGATTAGGTGTATAGAACAGCTTACAGATGGGGGAGACATTACATAGACTGGGACTGTTCCTCTTAGAAAACAGACAGCTAAGGGCAGGTCTACTCTTAAAACGCTGCAGCTGCACCGCTGTAGCACTTCAGTGAAGATTGTACTTAGCCAGCAGCAGAGCTTCTCCCATTGGCTTAGTTAATCCATCTCCATGAGAGGTGGTAATTATGGCAACAGGAGAAGCCCTTCCATCAACATAGCATTTTCTGCACCGGCTTGACATAGTTATACTAATGTATATTAATGTAACATGTACTAGTATACTAATGTTATACAAATGTAAGTTTACATTGTAGACTTGGCCTAAGTGGGAATATGATAGATGTCTACAAAATCATGAATGGTGTGAAGAAAGTGAATAAGGAAGTGTTATTTACCCTTTCACATAACACAAAAACCAGGGATCACCCAATGAAATTAATAGGCAATAGTTTTAAAATAAACATAAGGAGGTATTTCTTCATACAATGCACAGTAAACCTGTGGAACTCAGTGCCAGGGGATGTTGTGAAGGCCAAAAGTATAACTGGGTTCAAGAAAAGAATTAGATAAATTCATGGAGGCTAGGTCTATCAATGGCTATCAATGGCAAGATAATCAGGGACAAAACCCCATTATCTGGGTGTCTCTAAACCTCTGACTGCCAGAAGCTAGGACAAGGAATGGATCACTCAATAAATTGCCCTCTTCTGTTATTCCCTCTGAAGCACCTGGCCAGTGTTAGAACACAAGATACTGGGCTAAGATGGACCATTGGTCTGACCCAGTATTGCCATTCCTGTAGCCTTTTTTAAAAAAAAAGTGACATGAACCAAGAATCAGGAAGCTTAGTAAAAACAAATAAGACTGAGCATGTTGAGAAGAGTCACTGTGTTGGACCGAATCATGCCTTCTGCCATATTTCTCTTTAATATATGTATTCTCAGTGCAATTGATCATTCGTTTTTTTTTTTAAACTCACTGATAGGATTCATTCATATATCAACCTTCTCATGTAGTTGGAAAATTGGTTTTAATATTCTGAACTTAAGTTGGAGTTAAAATCTTCAACTAGAATTTGTACATTCAAAGCCTATAAATCATTAACCTACATAGTTAAATCCTTAGCTTACTAGATGTATAGAGATTCTTTAAGTTGATGGATAGAGACTAGACTTTATGCTTATAACTTCATCTTTCTTACTTCAGTACTGATGTCCTCTTAACTTCCAGAAACTCATAGATCTTGTGAATAGATTTTAAAAATTGAAGCTTTGGCAAAATTAATCATATTTCCACTTCTTTCCTTTGAGTTTAAAGGTCTAGATACCACAGCCAGAAGCAGTGAAGTAAGCATATCCTTATTACAAGTCAATTCATTTTGAAAATTCCCACTGTCTGAAATAGCTTTTTCAATGCCAATATCATATATACCATGAAAAGGTCCACTATACGTGGGCAAGTCTTCAAATCTAATCTTATCATGAATGTCTTGAGATTTTTATGGTAAAATACCAATATGATGATGAGGACAGTAAGTCTTTCCCTTCACATTATTAAAGACAACTTTTTTCCTCCCTCAAAGATCCAAGCTAACCTATTTCCATCATATTTTACTTTATTAAGGTTTATTTCCATGCAAACTTTCTTTATAGTACCACGCATTAACATACATGACTAAGCCATGGGCTGTGACCAGACTTGATATAATAATATAATATATTATTATATATATGATATAATATATAATTTATGGAGTTCTAGGGCTATATGACCTGTTTACCTAATACTGCAAGAAACTATGATCTGCTAAGTCTAGAGATGAAACTTTTCAGACCTCCTTGTACACTTTAACTAATTCTCCCACACTGATTAGCAATAGTTGTAAATTGATACTATACTTTCCAAAATCCCTGATTACCTCTTGAGTAAATCCAACACGTTCATAAATACTGCTAAATACCTTGGAGAATGTGGGAAATTCCTATACTTTGTGAAAAATATCCATGATTCAGTTTCTCCCACGCACTTTTGTTACCTACTGAGATTAAAGGTTTTTATTTCTTTCACAGAATAGGGGAAGAAGAGATAGGTGTTGGTCAGTTAGGCATGTTAGGGTTGGTATGAATGATCTATTGAGAACTGTCAACATGTGAAGGAGACAAAATGGAGAGCAGTGCCTGAACATTAATTTCTAATGACTGGGCAATTCAGGTGAATTCAGCTTGACTGTAACTTGAAACAAATGATTGAGGGTGAGCAGACTGATAAGTATGCTTCTGCCTCTTGCATTGGAACATTGATTCCTGGATATCAGGGCAAAAGAGGCAGGTTTTGCTGCCTGCAAGAACTAGCGTGTAAGTTTAGCATTTCCATTCTAACCCTATATACTGTATTCTAGTTGACTAATAAATGTTGTCTTGTTTTGAAAAGACTGTTTTGTGTTGCTGCAAGCATCTGCTGATTTTATAGGTCCTAGGAAGGTAAGTCTCCAACAGATTTCTAAACTCATTTGAACCCACCGGAGGAGCCTGGGAGAGGAACAGAAGTGCTTAAGCCAGGGACCCAGTCTCAGGACAACAGGGCTACGAGGCTCACCTTTGTAAAAAGAGGTGGCCCAAGGCCTAGTATTAAGAAGGATGCACTCCTGTGGCAGATGGTCCCTGGGACTCCCCTGAAAGGGGGATGTTTTGGTACACTTCCCATCCTGTTCAGGCCCCAAAATGTCATGCTGGGCATCAAATCAGTCCTGAAACCCCACTGGGCATGGCAGGGCACAACACACAGCAGTGCTAGGCCACAAAGCAATCCTGGAGCCCCTCAGGGCATGGCAGGGATCAACATGAGGCAGTGTTGGGCTGTAAAGCAGTCCTAGAGTCTCTCTGGGCATGGCAAGGCTCAATAAGGATCACTGCTGAGCTGCAAAGCACACCTGAGGCCCCTCTGGGCGTGTTAAGGCTCACCAAACAGTAAAGTACAGCAGTCTTTCTGGTGGGCTCTTGGAGTGAGTCTCTCTCCTCTATTGTCGCATCCCATGCTGAGGCCTCTGCTGGGCTTTTAACCCCCACTTCCTACCAGGGAGTGTGCAGCCTGCATGATGGGTAGGGGCCTTTTTGGCCACTGAGGAAGCTGAGAGCTGCCCCTCCAGTGGGAGGGGCTGGTACACCCCGTCACAACTCCCAGAGAGACTGTGTAGTAAAGTTTAGAGGCACAACACACACTGTGAAATGATGAAAACCCTGTATAAATTTTCTCAGTTTCTTCCATATCCTCTATTAGAACATGCAGTGTATAATAATGTTTTTGCCCCCTCCTCTCCCAAAGATCTACAACCCACAACGGGCTGTTAAGTGATAAATTATGACCATTCCCTGAGTGAGTTAACTCACCCTCCTGAACATAGCTGCTGTCCCTATTCTGTCCTGTGTACAGGAAACCCTGCCTGCCAGAGTCCCACTGGGTGCAAGTCATCCCAAAAGACAGAGGGGGGTACTGAAAGAAGGCAGATCCATGAAGAGGAGCATGCCTTATACGTATATATCTTATATGTCAGCTGCACGTCCCAGTAGCTCTAAGAAGCACTGCACTTTGCCTGGGCTTGTATCTAATTGTATTACTGGTCACATTAAAGAAAATGCCACAAAATGGTTACCAGTGAATTTTATGTGGACTGAATGAATAGATTTCATAATTCTTTCTAGGTATCTTACCTTGCTCAGATGCCTTTTCCCTTCCCTCCCCATTGAGGTAGTCTTAAAATTTTCTTATGGCAATATTTACATCCCAGGATTTATATAATAATAATGAAGAATACAGTTTCTTGAATATATTTATTCCACATATACTGTAGCATTTGTACTAAGCCTGGGACTTTCTGTTCTTGGTTCTAAACTGAAAAGATCTTTCTTCCACCTTACATTTCTTTCTGCACCACTAACTTTATCTACAAGCCTTAAAAATGATCCAGTATTTGCTGCTATAAATTACTTTCCTTAAAAAACATAAGACCAAAAATTCAATTATTACAGCTGAATGAATTCTGCAAACAATTGTCACTAGCTACTCTTTCAAATTTTTAAATAAATGTGCTTATCCATGTTCCTGCCCCCCCACACTTTTATTTTTCCTCAGATATTCGAATCAATGAGTTTACTGGGAGGAATGTCCATGGAAACAGCTAATTTTAAAGAAATATTGCAGAATGAATTTTAAATTGATAAATGTGAATATTCACACTGGACACCAAATTCTAAGCTTTATGTTCATGGTATTATGAAACAGGAAGTTACTGTTTGAACTGTGTCCAGTCAAAAACCACCCAACACACTTGAATGTCAAATATCAAATACCTTTACAAAATACTTGCAATCTATCTATTAACAACCCATTATTCATATTTATAATCTCAAAAAAAACTAAACTGCAATCCAGTCATGGACAATTCTTCAATATATAAAAGTAAAATTAATCTAGTATATGTTTGTTATGGATTAATTGTCTATCTAATAATTGTAACCTAAAATTGTTCATTCATTACTCTAGGCTAACCTAAAATGTACCATTAATTTTTAAGTGAAGGTTTTTACTGGGATGAATGGATATATCATAGTCTCATGAAATTTGAGATTTATTTAATTCCATTGATATCAGACCCCTTTTGAAGCTCATTGATTCCTTTCATTTACATGACACCCAAAATTATAATATATGCAAATTTAGTCATGATTATATTCCGATGCGACAAACTGGAATATGTCTGAACATAACACCAGTTTCATCCACTCTGTTAATATTAGCTTGCACATGCACACATTCTAAATCAACATATCATTCTTTTGAAAATCTCCTAAAATAGGAATTTATAACCCAAGCACAAAGATCTGCATTTGGATAGTAGACACTTCCTGAAGGAGATGATGCGTGCAGTGCTTTAAAACAATTAGCTCTGTCTCCTCTGTTCAGTTCTCTTACTCTTCAGTATCAAATGCATTTTGAATACCTGTGAAATTTGCTAGAGTTTTCTGTGTGTACCAGGTCCTTCTACTCTTTTGTAAGGGTTGTGGAGTTGAGCCTTAATCATGTGTTAAATTCCCTGCTTGGGAGCTATTTGTCTTTCACCTTATCTTTACCAGAAATTATTCTAAATGAAGAATTTTTGCTAACTCTTCAGTAAAATCCTGCTAAAACAATTTGACATCCTCCTAACTATTGTTTTAAAGGCTGTTTTAATTATGACTTTGGGTTCTCAAACTCGTGAGGTTATTATGGGAGAGTCGCAAGCTGTCAGCCTCCGTGCATGCAAGTAAGGGTGGCATGGCATTGGAGGGGTCATCACTGTTTTGGGGGAGGTTGTCACAGCCTGAAATATATTCAAAGTGGGTCCCAGCAAAAAATGTTTGAGAACCCTTAAAGCAGGGGTTCTCAAATTTTTTTGCTACTAGCCCCTTTGAAAATATTTCAGGCTGTGATGACCCTCCCACCACAAAAAGTGATGACCCCCTAATATGATGGCACCCTTACTGGCATGTGTGGGGGACTAATAGCTTGTGACCACCACATAATAACCTTGCAAATCCCTCAGGGGTCATTTTGAGAACTCCTGCCTTAAAGGCTGCTAGTTGTAAGGAAGCATCATACTGTTCATTGGTATCTTTTTATGCTTAGTATCACCACACCAAGAGAGATGCAAGTAAACCTTCCATCTCTACACACAAACTATAAAGTCTGGAATCTTTAATTATATCCTTGTGTTTTCTCTTGCTTTTATTTACTTCTATTTGGGCATTCTCTTTTATTTCTATATTAACTTTTTGCACTACTATGTATTATATATACTTTATTATATTATATTTGATTATAAAATGTTTTACTTTCATTTTATATTATGCATACTTACTGGATGTTAATTCTCCTTGTGTCTTTAATTTTTTGGCATTGCATTATAAATTGAAATGAAAAGACTGAACACACACAGAAACCAAGGCCTTTGAAAAACAAATTAAGTTCTGAAAAATCAGGCCCTCTTCAAGAACATAAGGTTTCCATTCAAGGAAGGGAGGTAATCTGATGCATTCTCTTGAGAGTACATTTTCCTTTAAGATTTATGTGGCTGATCTTGACTCTGGTACTCTGCTTTTCTTACACATGCAGAACTCTATGCATGAATTATATAGAAACCAGACAATAGGAGAAGAGATCTGCTGTGAAGATCTGAAAGAAGAAATTTGCTTTAAATTAGCTATATCCAAAGCTTCAAGATCTTGATGTAAAATCAGACTCCATTTAAAGCATACTGGGATACCATGCCCTGATTATGGTTTAGCAGAATCAATCATTGCCACATTCTCTGATCTTGTGGATAAGGAGCAAAAAGTTTCTTTGAAGATCATTAGGTCTTTCTCTTCCCTGATTTGAGTTTTGTCACAGGAAAGTGGCCCAGCTAAAGCATTTTTTTTCAAATGAAATCAATCCTACATTTTCACTCTAAGCCTCTCAATAGAGGTGTTACAGAAATGCAAAAAATACCTAAGTAAAGGTTATTTTACAGCTTATCAATGACTCTATATCACTGATTGAGTATTTGGATGTTTGTCATGGATCAGCACAGAAGTTTTACAGTTCAAAATGGAGGTCTGACCTACAGTAATAGTAATACCTAACATTTTGACAGTATACATCATCTGAAGATCTCCAAGTATTTTCCATAGATGAGTAACCATTATCATCACCATTTCCCAGATGGAAAAATTGGGAGAAAGAAAGGGTAAGGGTAAGATAACACAAGGGAAAGGGTAAGATAACACAAGGCATCCATGTCAAAGCCAGGAATTGAACTCATGTCTCTAACAGCTGGTTTGGTACCCCTCATCATAGACTATCCTACATGTCTATGAGCTACAACATGTAGAGCGTTAGGGAATAGTGTGGCCCACCATTATTTTTCTCCCATTCTTGAATGAATTCATTGTTACATGAAATGATTGGCACAATGTTATGGGTTTCAGAAATTTCAAGGCTAAAATCCCAAGAAAGTCAGTCATGGACTCTAAAAATACAAGATAGGGCCAACAAGAGGCAAAAGTACTTCTACCTGCATCTCCAAAACATTGGCTTCTGGCCCAATTTCAGACTTTGCATCTGGCACATAAAGAAGCCTCTCTCTACTGTGAACATTATAAGTATAAAAGAAATGGATTTTTTTTAGCTTTTTATTAATTCTATTAAAATGTAAATGTTTGCCAATTTCTCTAGCAGTACAGATTTTTTCACATAGTTCTAATTAAACATGACTCAAGAATGGGAGAAAAATAATGGTGGGCCACACAATTCCCTAATGCTCTACATTTTGTAGATCATAGACATGTAGCATAGTCCAGTGGTGAGGGGCACCAAGCCACCTATTAAGAGACATGGCTTTGACATGGATGCCTTGTGTTACCTTGGTAAGTCATTTACCCTTACTTTCTCCCAATTTCTCCATGTGGGAAATGGTGATGATAATGGTTACTCGCCTATGTAAAATACTCTGTTAGATAGAGGAATGAAATGATACAGTCACAGTGACTATCATTTCTCTATCTAACAGAGACATCACAATAAGTTCTTTTTTCCTTGTACAGAACATTGTTGTTTAGTCTGAGGACACTGGTCATTAATGAAATTGTGACTTGTATATGAAGAGTGGAGGAGGCTCAATTGCCAGAACATAGCCCGGATGCAAAACAAAAATACACTATCAGTATGTGTTGGTATGTGTGAAGCTGCATAATCTTAAATGCTGCATAATCTTAAATGGCCATGAAATGGTGTATCTGACACATATGAGTTATGGGCAAAGCACGATGAAACACATTTTTAACCATTTGCTGACAGATTGGTTGTTTACATCTTTGCATCTGAAGAATGCAAGCATGGTAACTCTTAAATAGTTCCTGTGCTGTCAGAAATTAAGGATTTTTTTAAAAAATTATTTTGCAGAAATATTAGTGAATTAAGCCTGCTTGTGCCTGTGTTTGGCCTGTGGTTCCTTTTGTCACACACCACCAAGTAATTAATTCCACAATTTTCAAATTTGTGTGCATAAAGTTAGGTACCTAAATATAAGTGGCCTGATTTTCAGAAAAACTGAGAACTTCCAGTTCATTCCATTAACTTCGGAGGGAGCTCTGGGCGCTCAATGCATTTAAATTAAGCCACTTTTGTGTCTGTGACTAGCTCTAGATTTAGATTCCTCACTTTAGGGACCCAAGTTTGAAATCCATAGCCTGAAACTTTTGGTCAGTGATAAGCTAGATGTGAGGGCAATTCATAGGTTAGCATAATATTATATGCAGTGCTCAATTAGTAAACATTTAACAAAGAGATCTTCTTCTCTCCCCATTCCCCCCAGTCCTCTATATTACTGGTCTGACTAATAGTAAATGTTTTTCTTTCATCCTAAAGTATCCCCAGTCACTTCACAAATAACATACATCTAATATCACTAAAACAAAAATATCTCTGAAGTAGCGAATGGCAGAAGCCAGGTGGAAAAATAGGACCACTGCACACCAGTGGTGGTGAAGGTGAGTAATTTTGACCAAAGACTATGGGAGAAACCTTGATTTTGATGCAAAGTGGCATCTAATCCATAATGGTCTCTCAGAGCCAGCAGAGACTCCTTTATTTTAAATTCTTATCCTGGCAGAGTTAACTGCTTGGTCTTCATTTTCCCACTGGAGAATGAAGCCCAGTGTTTCCAGGGAACCTAGGAATATCGGACCTGATGTTCAGATAACTAAGCCAGCCTCCACCAGTGATACTGAAACTCACCAGTGCATTTTAACAATTGAGATACCACATCTAGTATACTTTACATATAGATATATATATATGAACCAGTAAATAAACAATAATAGTAGTCTTGTGGTATTGCTATTTAAACAGTTTAATTACTGCAGCTTCAGTTGTCCACCATTCACATGGATAGAAAGGGTAGGATTGTAAGGGGAAAGTACTATCTCCACAGAACAATATGAAAAGCTCATATACAGTTCTAAAAGTTAACTTGTTTCATGTCTGCATTAATTGTCAAAATTCACAAAGTATTCATGAGCTAATTGTTTTAAACCAACAAAATTGAATGTAAACCATTACATTCTTAAAAGAATGTATCTTGAAATACATAATTTTTATATTGAAGCTCGCTCACATAAAATTTTTACATTTATATATGGAGTGCACAGCATCAGCAATGTAAGGAGACAAAACTACATCTCTGTTGCAAATTATATTGTGTATATAATACAGTCTAATTTATAAAGGGCTTTATGAAAGCATATCAATACACTTTACACTTTGAAAGGAATTCTACATCAGCTCAGTTAAAAGCCATATTAGAAAAAAGGTCTTTAATCATACTTTTAAAACATTTAGCAAGGGAGTGGACTAAATGATTTGTGTTACAAGCAGACCTTAAATTGAGCATAAATTTACAATGTGAATACATAATTCTTAGTTTGGTTGGATTCGATAGGGCAACTTCTGTATCATAGTATTTTCTTGAGATCTCTGTTGGAATGTTATGACTTAGTGCCCTTTCCTTTTACCAATTTTACATTTAGTTTAGTGCTAGAGAAAGTTGCCAGATTGACAACCCTGTGCAGATTAAAGTCCCTTTACTTCTTTACATGTTTGTCAGCAACAGTACTAGCAGTCCCCTGCTGCCCCAATCCTAGTTCATAACAGTCCACTATTTTATAAGACTCAGTAGTGTTACTAGATTTGCCCGTCACTTTGAGGTATGCTTATTTATTAAGGTTACCTTCCTGGAAGAGGGGATGTGATTCTATTAATGTGCTGCTTGTGTTACTGGTGTGTTCATATGGTTACAAGTCCCCTCCCAGTGGAGCGATCCTGCAGGACCTAAGGTTTTCAGATTCAGATAAACCCCCCACAGATACACACAACCATCCCAGATTAACTGAGTGCGTCTGAGCAGACCGGGCTATCAGCACTCTCAGCTGACCCCTTATACGTCCCTGAACTCAGCAGGCTGGTGACACAGCACTGTCAGCTGTCACCCTCATGTGCCCGTTGCACCGCACCAGAATGGAGCAAGCTGGGTCCAAACAGCACTTTCAGCTGTCACCCTTCTGCACCTCCAGACTCCGTAGGCTAGACAGAGCAGCACTTTTCAGCTACCCCCTTTATATGCCTCTTTGCAACACAATTGTTCTAGCAGTAACCCCCTTGATAAGCAAACCCCATAAGATTTCGGGCACTCCAGGGATCTTTGGCTTAGGAAAAGAAGCGTTGTGTGGTAAAGTCAGGCCAGATGGCTACAGAAGGGTACTCCAGGGCTGATATGTGAGCCCTAGGATGCTCAAAGCCCTTTTCCCACTATTTGAAACCAGGGGACGTGTTTGCGCCCCTCCACCGCTAAAGGTCCCTCTCCCAGCCTAGAGGAGGAACCACTGGACCCGGGTCCAACAAATTACGGGGGACAACAAATGAATAAAACAGGAAAGGGCGTGAAGGTCACAGGGTCAAACGTAGGACACCAGAAGGGGACACCGAGCGGAGAACCCCGGACAGCGCCCACTGCTCCTCAAAGGTGTCCAGGGAGCCAGCGGACACTGCCCAGAGGAACTCCACCCGGAGACGTGAATTAACAAGGGAACGGAAATAGGCCCCACAGTTGCAGGGAGCCTCCCCTGCCAACCTCCTCTCCCTGGACTTGTAGATGGTTAGTTTGGCCAGGGCTAAGACAGACCCTGATCCTGGCCCCAGCCTGCAGGAAGAACTGTTGATCCTTGGATGCCCGAGGGCTTCTCCACCACGCCTGGGCCCCCGGGGAAGGAGCCCTAACCAGGTACCTCCCTGGGTCACAGGCACAAACTGAGACCAGCTGCCTTCCCCTGTGGGGTGGGGGACAGCCCCCCAGTCCTGCAGTAAGGCCTGCACCTGGTCGCCTGGTGGAAGAGGTGCTGAAGAGAGGGGGGAAAACACAGAGACTTGTCCAGATCGGGGTGGGATTGCCTCAGGTCCCCACTGCCAGCAGGTGAGCCCCAGCAGGGGGGCTGGCATACCACAGTTGCTGCAGAGCAAGGTAAGGAAGCCAAGAACACAAAGGAGTAAATGCATTTGGAAAGAGAGAAACTGGCAACCAGCTTGATTACAATAGCTAGTTTATTGCCAGGTATATAAAACTTATGATACTAATAGTGATGCCGTACAAGGAGAGAAAAACAATCTAACACTTACAATACAACAAAATTACAGTAGGGGTATTGGAGAAGGCTAGCCCAGGTTTGATTACAAAAGTAGAAAGTTATACCTGGATTAAAGAGAGAGAGAGAATTGGGAAAGATGGGGGGAGGAGGGGACTCTCACCACTCCTTGCAGCTCAGAAGTTCCCAGGAGACAGGCTGTTCAGCTTAGGGTCAGGAGTGCTTGAGAGAGAGGCAAAACCCACAACAGGATGAGTCAGGAAATGGAGAAGCAGGCAGCATTTGGGTCCAGGCATCAGAAGAAGAGAGCAAGAAGGTTTGAACTTGGGTAGGGTTTTTTTGTAGAACCAGGTTTCTTTGTGGGTAAACAATGTCTCAATGAAGTACCCCAGAGTGGGTTTCTCTATGCTGGACAACAGGAGCTGATTACTCCCAGCTATGGTCAATGTTCCTTGGGGTAGCTCACAATGCAATCAGGCAGATTCAGTGTTTTGCATATCAATAACGAGAATGGTCTGATAACTGCGGAGCTGGATGGGTGTAGGTCTGAGTTCATTTACATCAAGAGCAGAGATCTCCCATAATGCAGTGCATCTCTGCCTTGCCAATCTCAGAGTTCAATGCGGTTCCTGCTTTGGAGCTTGGTTCTCCATTCTTCATGCTAATTCTTGTGCCATCTTCGATGTAAATGAGGCTCCAGTTCTCCATTCAATGTGCTAATTGAGATGCCTCTTTTTACATCTTCTATGTAGATGAGGCATGGGGATTGTCTCAATCCTATCCTCCTTGTTTGGAGGGTTTTAGGTGCGTCTCCCACAGCCTTTTCATCGCTTTTGTTTCTGGGTCAAGCAGAGGCTGGGGGGGGATTCAGGTGAGCCAGAGATAGAATAGGGGTTTTTCACCCTGGTTCCCCAAGAACACAGAGCTGCCATGTAACAGTAGGTAGTTCTGTCTTTGTGATACATTCAGTCCCACACTCTAAAGCCTGGCAAGACAAGGGTCTGGGATGGTGGAGACCCATATTTAAGTCTCTGCTCTCTCTGATTCAGAGCAGAGCTTTTCATCCTAGATCACTCTTAATCAAGCAGATCAGGGATTTAAGTCTGGATCTTTTACATCCCAGGCCAGTGCCCTTTTCACCAGACTAAAGAATATAAATCTCTAAGTAAAGAGAGAACCTTGGACCCAGAAACCTTGACTCAAAAAGCTTGGGTTTCAGTGAAAAAAACAGATAATTTGACAGCCATCCATTTGTGTGAAAACGCTTAAAAGATTTTATTTTCATGCCAATGCAGACCAAAACCAGACTTCAATCCTCAAAAGTTGTCATGAATTGGAATTGTCATTCTCCAGACAGCTCTGAGTGTGTGAACAGGGCATCAACTGCACTTTTGGTTTCTATGATTTAAATACCTGTCCACTGGGAACTGAACTGAGAGCTTGTGAGTGAAATCCTGGCTTCAATGAAGTCAGTGGCTAAACACCCATTCAATGGAGCCAGGCTTTCACAGCTTGTCTTTTCATACAAATTACCATTCTTATATTACAAAAACCACAATTTTTAGTGATCTTGTAGTACAGAGTCCTTGTTTTGACCATCTAAAACTTACCATGCCATTACATTCCTATCTTTGCCTTCCTCCATAATTACCCATTACCTAATATACAGGTAGCACATTTCATTGTAAATATAAATAACCAAGATCATCTTTTCTAAGTAGCTAAATTGATTGTTTCTTATTGAGACTTCAGGCAATATCTAGGATATTGATATTGCTTTCTAGCCATTTTTCCAGTGGCTTCCATCCTAAAATAAAATATGATCTTAATATAGTTGGTCAGATTTCTCTGTCCAAGGTCAACTTCGCTAGAAAGACTTAACCTAATTTTCTACCCTGATTCTCAATCCCTCATCTATACTCTGAACTCTAATGATACAATTTGAATGGAGGCAATGGACTGAGCACCTGATCATTGATCCCTTTTCATTTAGCCTACCATTTGTTCACACTTCTCTGATCCTGAGGCAACTCTGCCCTTGTCCAGGCCCCAGATACTTGTGTTAGGTGCCAATAGCCCATGGGGCTGTTTAAGGCAATTGAGCATTGCTGGGATACAGAGATACTCCAGACACCAGCTATAAGGCTGGTGTAGTATCATCTATACCATCTCTCTTACACCACCAGATAACATCATTCTGTGGTAAGCCTTCTTTGGCCAGTGAGGTGACTTTAGGGTCACTTTGCACCACAGGAAGAGAGCAAAACTGTCTGAGTGCAGAAAAGAATGATTGCATCTATCTCTGCTAAACAAGATTGGAATGGAGCAACACTGCATGTTTACTCTTTCTACTTTCTTACCCCTGAAACCATGACTTACTTCTTTAACAGAACACTGTTTTCACTAATCATAGGCATATCTCATGTACCCATCACCTAATACTATACATTATAATAATATCTATAGTTTACAAGTGCCTACTTCCTAAATGTGCAGAAAAAAATCTCTCTCTTAGTTTATCAAGTGGTAAGTCTCCTAATATAGATGCACTCTTGCAGTCATTTCAGAGTTGTGAGCCATATTTCAGAGTTTTCTTTTTAAGATTAATTTCTTCCATCCTTGTCTCTTATTCTTCTTGGTTTATTTTGTGTGTATTTTTTTATCTGCCATGTCTCTTTCATATTTAACACTTCTTTGCTTTTCTGTTTCAAATCATTCTGTTTCTGCACATTTTGCAGCTCTTGTTGTCGTTGTCATTCTCTGTAGAGTTGCTGATGCCTGACTTTTCCCTTAATTTGAGATGAATAGAGGAAAATGAATTTATGTTCGATGTCGAGCATATGTACACAATAAACACCCAGCTTTTAAAAGATGTCACGAAAGCATCTGCTGTGTTATATTTTTATGACTGGTATGAAACTGAAATAATTGGTATTTACTTTTTTATTTTCAACTTCAGATGTCATTTCTACCCAGCGCTTCTATACCCATTTTTTTTAAAAATGTAGCACTCCATTAAAGTTAAATCTATACACCAAAAAAGTCAATTTAAATGTATTTTTGAACTTCTGAAATGAAACATTCCCAGAGTAAAAATAATCTTAACTACTGTAAAGTTTTATGCCATAACTTGCATTCTATATTCATTACTGGCTGTGGTTTGAAATCCATGCTAATTATGGCTTTTATTATGGTGCAAGTGAACGTGAAAGCCATTTGTGCCTGATTGCTTAAACTAAACCAACATACCTAATAAAAAAGCATTGAAAACTCAGTAAAGCGGTTTTGGCCCCCTGGGAAGCAAGTGGGATCATAACATAATTAAAATACATAGTAGGTAACTCTGAGTCAGCAAGGCAGTTACAGTAGTTGGTAACTGTCACTTGATTACTCTTGACAGTTGATAAAAATCAGAAATAGTGATTGCCTCCCACAGGCCTAAGGTATTCTTGCAGCTTTAGAAACATAATCACCGATTTGCAGGAGGTCTAATCAAGAACTACCTATAATCTCAGTGATAGCTGGAAAAATGCATTAATGAAATATTCATGCAGGTAGATGTCATGGACATAAAACATTATAAGCTATTCCTTTTTTATTAATAAATATTTTATTGGGACATCCTGTTACAACCCGTACTGGTATACAAGTAATGTAGTTTTATTTTCCTGCTTCTTGCTAACAAGTGTGAGTGGGCTTTGAGAAACTGTCAGCGAACAGGGAATATAGTGTTGTTGTAGCCATGTTGGTCCCAGGATATTAGAGAGACAAGGGGGGTGAGGTGATATGTTTTATGGGGAGAGAGACAAGCTTTCAAGTTTTCAGAGCTCTTCTTCAATTCTGGGAAAAGTACAATGTCACAGTTACACACTAGGTGGAGCAGATTGTTTAGCATAAGCAATTAACACATATTTCAAGGGACCATTCAATGTGAAGTGGCCCATTAACACCTCTGCAGTCATAGGGGGAGGAAAACCACATGAGGAGAGGAGGGGGTGGGGCGTTAGGGGGTTACAGATTGCTATTTTGGGGCCTGCTAGGAATTAACAAGTAAGTGGGTGCTTTCAGAAGTGCTAAGCACTCTGTAGCATATGTTGTGAACTAATAAAGATGAATTATTTTCCAAGTAATAGAGTATCTTCAGAAACAAAACCAGTGCAAAGAAAAATCTATGCTATTTAAAAACAAATACATTAACAATTAATAAATTAATGGAACAGACCTTAATGAGGGGGGAAAACATTCATGTCCATTTTACCTGCACATACGACAACTGTGACGTTTACAGATTGTGTTCATGAAGCTGTGGTTGTCCTTAATATCGCTCCAGGGTGGAGTGGTAAGGGTACGTATGTTGCTTCTGATATCATGCGGAATCATGTTGAGGGGGGATGCAGAGAGTTTCTGTAATGCAGTTCTCCAGGGAGGTGAGCCAGAGATTGTTGAACACGTAGGTCCACAAGAGTCTGCAGCATATGTTTGATGCCCAGAATGTTCCATCATGTCCTGTTGCATCTCTTTCTCTCCCTTTCTTGCTGGGAGTCCTGGGCCATTCTCCTATCCATTTTTTCCTTCTCCAAGCTGTCTGCAATTTTCACCCTTCAGATTCTTTGCTCGTGGTCTGATGCAGCACTGGATTTCAAGATCCCCTTGAACATATTATCCCGAGTCATCTTCTTTATCTAGCTCAGGTCTTCCACAGGTGTGGAGCAGGAACCATTCAAGGCTGCAACAGTAGTGGCTGAACATAAAACCCACAGAGGTACCGTTGTCAATACAGTACAAATGGTAATCAAAAGCTAAGATTCAGAACTCCCTTCCCCTTGATCTCCTAAAGTTTTGAACAAGACATTCTTATTGACACTTCTTCTTTGGCATGCTTGTGCCTGGCAACACTCACAGCTCCCGCCATGGTGAGCGTGGCCTGACAGGAGTGAGGGAAATGAGCAGGGAGTTGCTTGGTTGCATGAAACTATGAATACAGGACAATGGCACTGAATCATGGCACCATTTCCACTGTCAGTGGCGATTTTAGTGGATATTTCTCTCCTCAAGGTAACAACGGCACAGACAGCCTAGTTGCTGCTGGAGTGCCAAAGCCACCCAGGCTCCTATGCTGCTAGTCTGTGTACTGCAATGATGCCGGCCAAAGTTCTCAGTGGCGGGAAAGTGCCTTACCGTGGAGGAAGAAATAAGACTGTCGTTTCTAGAAAGCTTCGGGAGAGGATCGCAGAATACCTCCATGAGAGTTTCATCAAGATCTCTTAGAAGGAATTAAGGAAATCTCTGTGTACATAAACTATGCTGTTTGGCCCCCTTTGCCTAACTCTACAGGGTAATGAAAAGCAGATAACGTTACCTCTCTTTGTTATACCTCTGCCTCTTCTAGTATGAGTACATTTAATGAAAACTCAATAGCTGTGTTCTGTTAAGTTGGCAAGGGGGAGGGGACATCACTCTAATGGGAAATGCAGTTACAAACTTACTCAGGTTTTTTCCACTGCATCAGCTCAACTGCCAGGACTGATTGAACTGCAGTTGAGTCTCAAACAGACCCTGGCTCACAGCATAGCTGGAACCCCAGATCTTATGTCCCCAATCCTTCTCCTCTTCCTCCTCCTCATTGCTGTTTACCTCAGGGACCTCTGACTTAGGCTTCTGGGAGGTATCCACATGTTCTTTGGGGTGGTGTTGGTGTTTCTGAGACATATGGCATGCACCTCAACACCAGATTGACTGCTCACCTCCCTGGCCTTCTGACATGCCTGCTGCAGTTCCTTTGTTTTCATGGGGCACTGCTGCTGATCTTTGTCATACCCCTTCTCCTGCATCCCCTATGCAATCTACTCATAGATGTCCAAATTTCTGCAGCTGGTCCATAGCTGTGCTTGCACAGCCTCTTCTCCTCATTGGCCCAGTAAATTCAATATCTCCTGTCTATTGCAAGCCAGAGTGCATCTGATGCATGTAGCCAGCGTGGTGATCTGGGCTGTTGCACACAACAATGGAGAGTTGCTAGCTTAGCAAGCACAACTGGATGAGCAGGAAAAGGCATTAAAAAAATTCACAGGCTTTAAATGGTAAGGGAGCTTTCTGGTCTCCATGACCCCTGGGCAGTGAAGTTCATCATTGTGACCCTAGCAGTCAGTGTCAGGCATTTTGGGAAAAATAAGTAACACAGTGTCTACACCTGTGCTGCATTGACATCAATAGATTTACCCTGGCTCAATGCTGTTTGGGGAAGTGGTACTATTGAGTTGCTGTAACAGGGTACTTACATCAATGGGAGACAAAATTTAGGTGTAGAAACATGTACCACTAGGTCAAAGTAAGATGTCATATGTTGACCTACTCTGTAGTGTAGGCCAAGTTTTGATCTAGAGGCCATTGTATTATAAATGAAAAGCTTATGTATTATTGTGAGATTGTATGTAACTTCTCTAGGGGGGAGACGTTGCCTTTGTAAACCCTGGGAAGCGTTCTGACTTCAATGATTATTTTAAACAGGGTCCCAGACAAGAACTTTTGGGACAAACAAAGTTAAGTGGGTTTCCTAGGTAATACCTGGGGGAAGAGGAATGCAAATTCCCACCCTCAGATCCACCCTTTTGAAGCATCACTGTGTGATGGGTCCCCTCCTGGGGTGCAACCTGGAACTGGGGTACCAATGCATCCCCCTTAACTCTCCAAACTGGGTTGTCTCCCACACTATTTTGCTAGTGACAACCAACAAAGCCCTCCAGGTGCTGTTAGCACTCAGCCCAACAGTAGGTTGAGCCCTATACCCAGCTAGATTGTATGAATGCTCCAAGAGCCACTTGCAAATCTCCCTTGCTCCTTGCCCTGCACTCTGAAGTTGCTCTGTCCTGCCCTGATTAGTAGTCTGACTAGTAAATTTATCACCCCATTCTCCCCCTCCCTCAGTATGGAGCAGACAGCTGAGTGGGGATTTTTCAAAGACTTCACAGAAACGCACAGTTTTAGTTAAGATTATAAAACAGGTTTATTAACTATACAAGGGTGGACTTTAAGTGAGCATTTGGGGTAGGCATCAGAAATCAGATAAAGAAAATAAAGATACCAAAGGAAATAAAGATAAACACACAGACTAAATCTTAAACCTTGACCACTAGGCAGTATCTAGATTAAGCAGTTTTCTTATGCCACTTGGATGTTCCAGTTCTCAGTATACAGGCTTCTCTAAAGCCTGGGTCCAGTCTCTTAGTCTTCCAGTGTTCTTGTTGCTATCAGCCTAGATGGCGAAGGAGAAAGGCCTAGGCAACACATAACCTCTGTTCCTTCTTTTATATTGTTTTGACCACATGGCCACTAGACGTTAGTCTAGGCATGTCCGGGTGGGCTCTGCTGAGTCACCAGGTTGCTTAACCCTTCTCATAGAAGTGAGTCATGGAGTTGAGCAATCTTTATTGTATAGTCTGTGCAATGGTCATTGTATTGTAAATCCTTCATTTACCATTCATTTGCTGATTGATGGCTGCTGAGCCTCTCCTGGGTAGGGGTGTCTCCTCTGCTGTTACTAGCAAGCTTATAACATATTGTAATAACAGCAAAATCTTATAACTTGATACATATTAGCGATATGCATACTTTGACAGCACGATGGGTTTTAGCAGATTATGACCTTCCATTAGATATCTTATGTGGCATGCTTAATATGAATTATTACAACCATACAGAAATAATTAATAAGAGGTTTACAGTGTGCTGCTTTGGGGTATTATGTGTCAACCAACTACAGGCCCACTTAGTTTACTGCAAGTGGATTAGTCACTCTTGCATTTTTAGCATTTCCAAAGGCTTTCCCAAAAATATGTGCATAATATATCTTATTACAAGGATTAACAGAAATATGCAAATTTTCATCACAAACTTTAACATTACTACCAGTTTTTTGTTTGTTTGTTTTTTATCACAAGTGGGTGCTTACAAGTATCTCTATGATACCACACCCTCTGTTCAGGCAGTCTGGTTTTGAGGTTGGTTAATCTAATACTCCTTCCTTTCTTTCTGAAATTTGCATGCATTCAGTCACTGGCTTTTCTTTTCCTCCAGTGTTGCCTTCTGCCTGTCTGAGATTCTGGTACCTCAAGGTCAGGGTGAGATAAGGATTCAGGGGGATCATGCATATTGGCTGGCCCTTTGTGGAGTTGTCCCCCAACCCCAGGACTATACATACGTAAAAAGTTCATTTTCCTACCCAGTGTTCCCCAATCCCATCAGTGATTCCTTCTCTGCCCCTTTTTCTTAGACTTTTATGAAGGGTTATGATTTATTATCTCTGGATTGAGAGTGTCTGCACTTTAGTTAGATTCTCCCATTTCCAGGAACATTTTTTCAGTTGCTCTCTGTGTCTTACCAACCTTCAGGAACCCCCCCCCCTTTGCCAGTAAGGCTAATTGCATGCTCACAGGCACCTCCTTCTTCAGAAGAAACTGGATCCTGTCTTAAAGAGACAGTTAGTTTCCCCAAACAGATCAGGAACTGTGTCTTGCAAAACTGGGCCTGGGTTGGGGTACCTTCCATCACCCCCTCTTTTATGCCTCAGAGATCAGTTGTGTGACCATTCCCCTCTGGAAAGTCGGTTACACAACTTCCTCTCAAAACTGTCAAGCACAATTTGGAACATTGTTACAAAAGTAAATAGGGTTACCACAGCTTTAGGGATGTAGCTTCTCCCTCTTCCTTGTGCAGCATTGTCAATGGGAGAGAAAACCTCAGGAATAAAAAGCTTCATGGGGGTTGGAGATCTCATTGGTTTGATTCTCCCACTCTCTAGTAACTTTGCAATTTCATCAGTGGTTGCATTTTTCAATCCTCTCCCTAATACCCAGTCTAATCTTTACCCAGGAAAACAGGTAACCCACAGATAGGACTGGGTAATCAGCTTTAAAACCAAGTTAATACAAACTACATCAATAAGAAATACAAAACTCTAAGGAAACACAGTCTCTCTCTCTCTCTCTCTCTCTCTCTCATAATCATCTCCTATTCAGCTAATGTAGATAGGTTAGAAGGAAAGCATTGTTTAATTGGTCATAACTCATCCCTTGTTGTCCAATTTGAAGGAGCAGCTTTAGCCTTTTCATGTCCTCAGTCAAAGGGAAAGCACAATGATGGTGACCAATAGGAAGAGGGAACCAGGAAAAGATAGCACAGACTAACAGGTTGAAAAATATTTGTCACTTTTCTCATTTGGTAAGCAGAGGGAGAGACAGCCACCTCAGATTTTTCTCCCTTAAAATGGTACCTAAGGTCCGGTGAATTATCTGCCAGTAGCCACTCTTTTTTTTTTTTCTCAGGAGAGTTCAGTTTAATGAAAAACTGTGTGTATTCTATGGTATACATTCTGGTTGTAGAAATTGTGCTTTCAAAGGTCTCTGTCACTCTCACTCTTCCTTGTCACTGATTCTTTATTGTTTATCTGCTAATGTCCTCAGTGACTGTAGTGAAATAAACCCAAAGTGACAGTTTGAAACCAGTAAGAAAGTTGGTGTATACTCATGAAAACAATTTATATTTTGGTTGAACTTATCCTGAGGTACATTTTTGTCTGTTTTTGAGAGTCTCTTGTTTCAGTTCTCTCTGCTGTCACAATGATAAGTACTTTTAAAATGTAAAATGCCAACAACATAGGAAAAGTAAAGTAAAGTATTAAGATGTCACAGATTCCCATTAATCCAAAACTTATCACAATTGCTAACACCACTTCAGATCCTTAGCTACTAGCTGGATTAGGTGCAACTGACCCAAAGATATTGACATATTAGTTGCAAATTTACTTTCTCTGGTTTATGCTCACAGTCATGCTCCTTTAAGGATCACTGGATTTTACTCTTTCATTTTTTTCTGTGTAAGAGGAACTTTGGTTCTTCGTATTTTGTTTAATCACCATTCACTAAAGGCTCCTATGGAATAGCAGATTGTCATTGGAGAAGGTTTCCTATCTACGGAAAATATGATTGAATCTAGTATGCTCCATACATGGTTACATCCAGCATGCTATGTATCTTAAGGAATAAATGTTTAAAGCTATTTAGGGCTACAAGAATATTGCAACAAGAAAAACTATTCAGTCACTCAGTTCTCTCATATGATGCAACATTCTATTAGCTATCCATTTAAAATGGGCTCGTGCAGTGAAACATTGAAGCTGGGTTGTTTAAAAATGTTTAATTATATTTGTTAGTGGGGAAACAAAAGCTTACTTCTAAATGTGCACTTCTGAGAAGAATACAGCATACATTTGGTTGAAACTAGTGTAAATATAGCATCTGATTGCTGTTTGTTATTATAAACATGGTTTCTCTTTTGTGCTGTTCTTAAAAGTTTGTGTAGTTTAAGAATAGATTAAAAAGCATTTTCTATACATTTTGAGTAGGAAATGAAGTAGAAACTCAACAAGAAGGGTAGAAATTGAAACTGGGGCAACCACTTAAAAGCTAATCAAAATTACTGGTTGAAATCTTTTCATTTGCATTTAGAGCATATAGAACAGCCACAGACTAGGATTGCCAGTTTTGCTAGATGTATTCCTGGATGTTTCATCACAACATAATATTTAATTAAAGATTAATCTTTAATTCCTGGAGACTCCAAGACAATCCTGGAGAGTTGGCAAACCTACCACAGACCTGAGGAAAAATGGAAGATTATAGGCACAGACAGACTGAGCTGGAAAGAGTACACTATATATAGTAAAACTGAAAGTTCTTCAGTTTTCATTCATTAAGTACGCTTTGTATTACTTTATGTACTTAGCGTTCCTTAGTTTATAGAATTATATCATGCCTGAGTTCCATTATTTTCTGCTGTGATCAGAATTTAATTTGACTGTGTATTCTTATTCCTTGTTAACTAATAACAAAAATGTCTACAGAAGGAATCACCTCACTTCAGATCCGAACTTCAATAGTTGTAACAATTAAAAATAAGAACAACAACCTGCAGTTATAAACTTCCATATTAAGTTAACCACAAACCCTTTAACCTGGAAGTAAACACAGTTTTGTTCAGGTATAAACATTGCCATGGTTAGATGACCGTAATGGAAAATCTTCCTCTTGATATACACAATTTCAAATCAAGTTTCAGAAAGGATCAGATACTCTTAATTGCCTCAAGCCAAATGATGCCATAACACAAACTATATGGCTCCTTAAGAGAGTTTCCTCAGTCCCCATGGTGCTTTTGGTACACAGGCTCATAAAAATACACGCCAAGGACCCAGTCTTGTAAATAGATCTGTGTGCAGGAATCCTTGCTCCTGCATAGAGCTCTATAGCTAACTTCAGTGGGGCTTTGCTTGGGCACAGGGGTCCATCTGGAAGAATGCAGTTGCAGGATAAGAGCCTAAGTATTTAACCAATTAACTAGTAATGAGGCAATCAAGAGAAAGCGAACATAACATCATGTGGGGAAAAGACTCAAGTCATTCACAGTAGGTACTTGGGCAAAGATGACTGAAAACTCTTCTGGGCAAAGACCATCTTTTTGTTTTCTGTTGGTACAACCCCTAGCACAATGGGGTTCTGGGTGCTACCTCGGTACAAAAAATAAATAGTAATAATAAGGAATGATTCTGGTAATGCATTAATAAAAATCAGGTAAACAAATGAAAATTACCTGGTCAGTGTTTAACTGGATGATGGGAGAAAGC
Source organism: Mesoclemmys tuberculata (assembly GCA_007922155.1). Lineage (NCBI taxonomy): Eukaryota > Metazoa > Chordata > Testudines > Chelidae > Mesoclemmys > Mesoclemmys tuberculata. The sequence continues at coordinate 47,645,252 of ML675601.1, forward strand.
TTGCGCTACATAAACAGATCCCACAACATCTAGGCCTTGAAATATTACCCTCTAAAAACAGTGTTAAAAAGTAAAAGTTAATACTATTTGAAAAACTGGATTATTTTAGATACAGTTGACAATACCTGACCTTCAGTCTCACCTGAGCCCTAGGAAAATGTTTTCTCTCCATTATAACGTCATCTGCAAAAATGAAAGATAGTGACATGTTCAAATCTAATTTAGAATTTTAATAAAGTGGTCCTCTAACAAAAGTTTTGAGTTTGGTACATTCAGGTGCCCATACTCAAGCTGTGACAGACAGGATGTGTTTATGCTGCAATCAGAGATGTGATTACAGCATGTATAGAAATACCTAAACTAGCTTTGATCTAGCTAGTGCAAGCACTAACAACAGTGAAGCCACAGCAGTGCGGACTTCAGCATGGGTTAGCCTACCGGGTAAGTATCCTTGGTCCTGGGCAGGTTTGTGCAGCCTGATCTGAAACACATGCTGCCCTGGCTTCACTGCTATTCATACTGACTTGAGCTATATTAAAGCGACCTCAATTATGTGTACACTTGCTGCAATCATGTCTCTGACTGTACTAGAGATACCCTTACAGTCATAAAATGTAATGCTACGTGACTAACCTGATCCAAAGTAGAATCCGATTTGTGAAAATACATTCTATGGTTGTGGTTTTATTTTGTTTAATAGAGGTAGGTGAACATACTAGCAAGTGTTGGAAGAAAAATGCCCAAGTTATTGGTATACTGACCAGTGCCAATGTAAGTGCTTGTATCACACATTCACCGTTTCTGTAATGGAGCATGGTTTGCAAGGTATGTAGATTCAGAAGTTTTGCCTTTGAGTTTTTAAATCTTTTTTTTTTCTGTTGTAGAAATACTGTAATTCACAACCTAGGAGACTAAAATGGAATAGTAAATTGCAGTTTTAACTTGAGAACTCATTGAACCCTCATTTCCAAAAGGATCCTTATATTCTACTGGATTTTTTATTATTTGAATTTGAGGAGCATTTGTTTAGTAATGAGGGAGGAGGAGGAGTGACTAGGCTAAGATGACAGGATGATACAGTGGGCCTAGACATCTAATATGATAACTAGCTTTGCTCTTGTCTGAATGTACAACTCCCATTTACTGACATGGGGAGCAGTGCATGCATCTGCGGACAAATCAGGTCTTAAATGAGTTTTGAGAGATTTCAAGGAGTATGGCTTGTTTAATTTAATTGTGTGATTTTATAGGGCCTGACCCCAAACAAATTTAAGTCAAAGGGAGGTCTTTTCATTGACTTCAGTGGGTTTTGGATTACCTCAATATTGACAAGGAAAAGCAACTGAAACATAAAGATCTATTCCTCCTTTAGAGAGAATGCAGTTGGCCTCAGCTCTTCTAAATATACATCAGTGTAACAGAGCAGAGTTTGGCCCTATGTGTTAATCTGAAGAGAACTTTTGTAAGTATGTTTCCCATTTCCTGAAATACATAAAAATAAAATCAGTACTACCTGAGGATAGCTGGGCTACAACTCGTGTAATTTTCATGTGACTATCTCTATGTTAATTTTTGAATGGGGATAGGAGGAAGAGAGGAACTAGTCTTTCAATTATAGAAGTCAGGGTTCAAATACTCAGCTCATGCATAAAAATGAGGTGGTTTCACCCTACTTGCTACTTGCAAGCATCACAAAAACAATCACACAGCTCAGAATGGTTAGTTTTAGAAGGACCCAGAACCACAATAACAATGTTGGCTTGTAGCAGTTAGCATGGAGCTGCGTGGGTAGCACTATGTGGGGAAGCTTGTGTAGTACCTACTGCACATTATGCTTGGCTCAAGCTCATGCTGTTACTCATTCACTTTTATAAGTGCTAAAATCACTTGCAAAGGGTAGGGAAAGAAGTATGCATTAAAGAAGAAAGTATTTGAACAGAAATGAGGCTTCCTCCTGCTATCTATGAAAAGAAGTCTGAACATATTTTTTGCTAAAGCAGCAAGAAAAGGTTTATTTCTGAACCTTGTTTAATATGAATTCTTGTCTTGGTCACAGCAACTGAGCAAGTTGGATTTCTACATTTCAGACAATTTTTGATCTGCTCTAAGGCAGATGGAATTTGCCTTTCACATGATGCCCTCAGGGTGAAGGTTCAGTAAGGATGAACTATGCAATCTGCTTCACTATAACACATGACATACTGTTGATCAAAGAGGAATGTGTTAGGTACCAGATGTTGCAGGCAGTAATAACATGTCCCACGCTTTGCTTTCCCCTAATGCATGACATGCTGGGGCTAAAAACACATGTAAGACAAGATCAAGAGGGAAAACATGAGTGAGCATCACAGAATATCAGAACAAGCAGAAAGAATATATCAGTTAGAATATTTAATTTTGCTTTTTCATTACTAGTCCAAAAAAGTGTTAGTGGTTTTTTTTGTTTGTTTTATGGGGAGATGGTTATTAATTCCCATGTAGTTCCCCAATTGTTTTATTTTTTTCACTACCTTTTCCCACCTTGGTATAGTTTGCCTGATATTGGATGGATAACTACCAGTAATTTATTCATTTACCTAAAGAGCAGGGGCCTGATTCTACCCCTCCCCCAAACACAAGACCACATAGAATTTTACTTGAATCCTGGAGGGGGAGACTCATGCTTGAAAAAGAGTCTCTCACTATGTCACATTATGATGAAAGATCCACTCCATTGAAGAATAATAGTTAAAACTGTGCTGCTAAGATTTTTTAGTGAGCTGCTTAGAGAGAGATGATGGTCTTCTGGTTAAGACAGTGGATTGGGGCACAAATGTGAATTCAGTTCCAAATTCTGCCACAGATTTTCTGTGTTGCCATGAACAAATCATTTAATCTTTCTGTCCCCCATCTGCAAAATTGGAAGTAATATTTATTTTCTCTCATCCATTATCTCTCTTCTCTAGAGAGAGTATAAACTTATAAGGGTACAGAACTTCTCTTGAGGTGTCCAGCATACCAAAGTGCCTAGCACAACAGAGGGAGGAGAGGGGTTTGGGGCTGCAGCAGAGGGATGGAGGCCATGAGGAAGGGGGATAAACAGGAACGGATGGTAGGGGGGCAAGAGAGGTGAGGGCTCCAGGTCACTTTCCCCACCTGGGCTGTGTAAGGGGGGAGCAGAGAGCAGCAGCTCCTGTTGTTCACCTCACAGCATAGCCTAGGTGAGGAAAATGACCTGGATTAAGGGATCCCTGGTGTAGCTTCTTGCTCCCCCACTCACAGCCCCCTATGGGGTGTGGAGGAATGGGGGGGCGAGCAGTATCTGTGTCTCTGCTGCCTCTCATCCTTCCCCATGTTCATTCACTGGAAGGAAGCAGGGAGTAATCTGGGCATCCCCCCCCATGCGTCGCCTCTGAGTTTGCAGTGCTCCCCTACCAGCCGGCAGCGCACACCTCTGTGGAGCCCACTGATCATGGTACCCTGGGCAGTTGTCTAGGTGACCCTCCTGTGACCCATCGGTGCCTAGGGTAGCCACCTGAAAATGCCAAGGTCAGGGCAGGCAGCAAAAGGAGAACAGATTCTCCCAACACTGGTGGGTGACACTGAAGTTAGACTTCCCAATCAGCCACAAACAATGCTTCTGATTCCCTACACTGGTTATCAAGAAGCTAAAATAAAAATATACACAGCCCCTTTATTGCATTTCAGTCTCCGGCTCCCAATCCACTACTAGGTCCAGTGAAGGGATAAGTTATTTAAAACTCTATGCTCTTTACCAAAAAGATTCTCCTGACCCCAAAGGTTAGATCAATATAACACTACCAGATTAATACAAGTTTGGATATTACTCAAAATACCATGCTTCCAGCCAATCCTTTAGTAACTAAAACTAAAGGTTTATTATAAAAGGAAAGAGACAAACCGTAAGAGAAGTGTTAAATGGTCAAAGCAATTACATACATACAAATGATTGGAAAGTCCATGTACATCAGGTTTCCAGTAGAAATGTGGAGTTTTCAGGCTTGTATAGTCCCTCTGGTGTACATTCAGTATCTGCATGGGCCTCGTCCTTTGATTCACAGCTTCAGTTGTAGATGAATTGATCCAAAGGAATGAAGATTAAATAGTCCATTCAAATTCTCCCATGAGAATTAGCAGGGTGATTCCAGGCTGTTGCTGGGATCTCAGTCTTACGATCCAAACTTTCCCTGACAAGCTTGGACAGATTTGAGATAAAAAAGATCAGTCCACTACAGCCTTTTATAGATCCATGCAGGCTGACCGACATTTTCTTAGCAGGTATCTCCTCAAACAATTAATAGATGATTATTTGGGACTTTGAAGTACTATAGCCCATGTCCTGAGCACACCAGTAACTAGTAACATTAGCACAAAGTAATCAGCCATTTACAACCATTCACAGGTGTTTACTACTTACACTTCAAAGAGAAATACAAACAATAGTATTGTTACATTCAAAGTTCTATCTAAATGTTCATATGTTCCTTTTGAACTCTCAAGCAATGGAACAGTGACAGACAGGAAAGCAGTTTATCTTCCTTGCTAACCTCTACCAAGAGATATGTAAATAACATCAAATAACTACCAACAATACACTTGTATATCAAAGCTCTAGTCTACTTATAAGGAATGAACCTCACTACCATTGTATTTTCCTATAATATAGAATCATAGAATATTAGAGTTGGAAGAGACCTCAGGAGGCCATCTAGTCCAACCTCCTGCTCAAAGCAGGACTATCCTCAACTAAATCATCCCAGAGAGGGTTTTGTCAAGCCGCAGCTTAAAAACCTCTAAAGATGGAGATGCCACGACCTCCCTAGGTAGCCCATTCTAATGCTTCACCACCCTCCGAGTGAAAAACTTTTTCCTAATGTCCAACCTAGTCCTCCCCAACTGCAATTTGAGACAGTTTCTCCTTGTTCTGTCATCTGCCACCACTGAAAACAGCCTAGCTCCATCCTCCCTGGAACCCCCTTTTAGGTAGTTAAAGGCTGCTATCAAAACCCCCCTCATTCTTCTCTTCTGCAGACTAAACTGGCCTGGTTCCTTCAGCCTCTCCTCATATGTCTTGTTCTCCAGCCCCCTAATCATGTTTGTTGCCCTCCGCTGGACTCTCTCCAACTTATCCACATCCTTTTTGTAGTGGGGGGCCCAAAACTGGACACAAAACTCCAAATGTGGCCTCACCAATGCCAAATAGAGGGGAATAATCACTTCCCGCAATCTGCTAGCAATGCTCTTACTACGGCAGCCCAATACGCCATTAGCCTTCTTGGCAACCAGGCACACTGCTGACTCATATCCAGCTTCTTATCCACTGTAACCCCCAGATCCTTTTCTGCAGAACTGCTGCCTAGCTCGTCGGTCCCCACTCTGTAGCTGTGCATGGGATTCTTCCGTGCTAACTGCAGGACTCTTCACTTGTCCTTGTTGAACCTCATCAGATTTCTTTTGGCCCAATCCTCCAATTTGTTTAGGTCTTTCTGTATCCTATCCCTCCCTTCCAGGGTATCTACCACTCCCCCTAGCTTAATGTCATCTGCAAACTTGCTGAAGTGCAATCAACCCCCTCTTTCAGATCATTAATGAAGATGTTGAACAAAAATGGCCCCAGGACTGACCCCTGGGCCACGCCACTTATGACCGGCTGCCAGCTAGACATGGAGCCATTGATCACTACTCGTTCAGTTCTCTATCCATTTTATAGTCCATTCATCCAACCCATATTTTTTTAACTTGCTGATAAGAATACTGTGGGAGACCATATCTAAAGCTTGAATATATCTTGAAAGGTCTGAGTTGGGCCATGCAACTTGCAAAGTTGCTTGGCTTTTTCAGGACTAGCATCACACCTCCTCTAAGGCCGTCTCCAGGAAGCTGTCTCATGCAGCGTTGTTGCACAGAACGTGTGCTCCCAAAGCCATCTTTTTAGACCCAACTTGTTTACAAGTAAATAGTACCATTCATGTCATCCAAAACTAGATTTAACCTATCAGCTTTCTACCTTGTTTTACTGATACCATGGTACACCCCTCATCTCTGTTCTGAACACAATCATTCCGAGTACCAAAGGACGTGAAGGCACCTCCTATGTCTCTACTAGGATAGAACAATCATATGTCTTGTCCTCTTCTTTTGGCACATTCCAATACAGGCCTGTGAGAGTAACTCCTTTCTTGTTGCTACGGTAAAGTACTCATTGGTCCTGGTCTTGACAGTTTCCCTGTTTACTTAGGCCAAAACTTATTTTAGTGAACTCAAAGAGTTATGGGATACTAAGCATAATTTAGCAGGATTATATGAAATGCATAATTCAATTGAAGTGGTATGACTACTGTTATATTACTATTATATGCTTAATACATACTGATATATGTATAGTGTGTATAATATATATTGGTAATGTGATATATGCCATCCCAGCATACTGTAGTCAACAGGGGTTATGATGGCTCTAAACACCTAGGAGGGATGGGAAAACCCACTGAGATAAATGGGGCAGTTCACATGTCTCAGGGATGCTATTTTAGCCTGTAATACATCTCCATGGGCTCTTCTCAGTCAGCTGAGACCATCACATGGACATGAATGGGCCACTTCATGCCTTTCAGAGGTCCCTGTTCCACCAATGTGGAGGAGCCCTTTCCTTCCATCACCCTTCTATCCTTCCTGTTAAAGAATGACCAATAACGCTTCTAAGTGCTCTAAAACCCATCTGCTGGCATGGATTTTCTTGACATTTGCTTATGCCTTGTGGTAGCATAGAGTAGGGTTAGACCTACTCTACACCTAAAGCCTAAGATTAACACTGAGAGATGTAGATGAGCCAACCAAAGCCTCAGGGTAGACACTGCTATGTCAATCTAGCTGCTTCCTCTTGAGGCAGGAAATTTACTACAGAGACAGAAAAAGCCCTTACATCACTGTAGCAAATGTCTGCACTATAGTAGAGTAGCTGCAGAACTGCAGCTGTGTCCCTGCAGTGTTTCTAGTGTAGACATACCTGTAGTGACCCACACGTGAGGTCATTTGAGCCAAGGGTTTCAGAGATATAAGCCATGAAATCAGTAGTCATTCTTCAAAAATTGACTAGGGCCAGGCCTACATTTACCTTCGGGATTCGGCGGCAGTCAACGGGAGATACGCAAGTGACAAATCACTTGCATATCTCCTGTTGACTTCGCTGCATCTCTTCTGCATACTGTTCACACTGCGCTGCGTTGAAAGGAACAGCGTTCCCTTTGACGCACTGCTACACCATCTACCGCAGTGGTTTTCCTGCGTCGATTGCTGGATCGACTTTGCTGTTGTCAGTGTGAACCCAGCCTAGGTGTGGTTTTTTTTTCACAGAACTAGAGGTGAAACTATTGCTGTGAGGAGCGTCAAAATGATCTCTCTCCATTTATTTTTACATAAGATAGTGTATGGCATCCACCAAGTCTTTGGGGGAAGTCAAATTGTGATTGCTATTTAAGAACGTGTTCACTTCTTTGTATAGATGTGGAGTCTGGAAGGATTGCACATGTACCAATAAAGAAAAAAACATGAGAGGGTTTCTATGCAACCACTTTATGCTTGGCTGGGCAGTTCAAGGGAATATGCCAATGCCAGTGCCCCTGATGAACACTCCACCACTGTCGTTTCTAATCTGAACCGTTGTACACCTTGTTAGGGCTCCACTGCCCGGTCTCTCCCAGTTCCCAGGCATAGTTCACTGGAAAGGAACAGTCCAGAATCCAAAGTGCAGGCAATGCAATGGGTTTATTGGTGATATAGAAGCAAGCATAAAACCGTAGCCAGTTGGGCTTCCTTTCCCATAATCTTATCTCTATATGCCTATAGCGTTTCCTTCCCCCCTAACCATAGCTCTATGCACCCATAGAGCTCCCTCTTCCCGTAACCACAGCTCTGTAAGCTGACAGCGTTTCTTCCTCCCCCTCTTTCTTCTTGGTAGGCTTAATTATACCTGTAGTGCCCCCTCCCAGTACTACTCCTTCCAATTTATACTCATGTTCTATTTTGGAGGGTCTTGCATCTGGGAGCTTTGGTACCACCTCTTTTGTACCTCATGGGAAGGATAGGAAGCGAAGTTACATATTGCCCGTGGTCACTTTATGGCCCTATAGTGTTTCTTTCTCACACCTCCCTTTACCACCCTTGGTTCTCCCAACCAGTTACTTCACCTTGCTTTGATGTCTGTCTTGAAGAGGAGTCAGAGCATTCCTTTATTTGTGCATTCATATATCAAACCCCCTCTGCACCTCGAAACTTTTAACTATATCCCTATCTTTTCTCACAGTAATAAAGAAAACCCATCTGGTTTTTGGTAGGCAAGAGGAACACACTGTCTTTGTTGTTTGCTTATATGTGTATCTTAAAAACTTTAGATTTCAGGAAGGCAACCAGGCCCAAAATACCATTTCAGGCAGATACATAGGCCTAAATACTTATACAAACCTAAATTACATACTTGTATCCTAACACACCTGTGCAATGGAGATTTAACAACTCATGTTGCTTGCCACAAGTTGTCTGTGTTATAATACAACATGCTTATTTTAAGGGGAGATTTACTATGAACACAGCAGAATAGTTAGCAGCCAGTATAACCAATTTTTAAATATATATATCAAGTATGGAGGAGCCAGAGACATAAGACAGGGCAGAGGTGGGACATGGAGAACCAGGAGAGGAAAGGAGAGTGTTGGGCAATGAAGATGAATGATAGGCAAGCCTTGGACTGTTTGTTTGAGAAAATCTGTGTTGAGTCTGGATTCTGGGAGATTCCTGGATTACAGAGTTTCAAAAGTTTGTAGGAAAGCAAGGAGTACACCATGGTATTGGGAATTGCGGCCGGCAGGCTGATTTGGCTCTGTAATCAAATTGTGGGACGTAATATGTACTACTCCTTAAAAACTACTAATTCATAACAACACAACATACCTTGTGTTTTTAATGGCAAAAAATTACATTAATGCAAAATTAAGGTCATCCCCATAAAGAACATTATTGGTGAGATGACAACAAGAACCAGCTTGCTGTCAGGTTCGATTTATATGGATCCCTCAAATAAGGAGTGACAAAGATTGCTTTGCATACAACTTTGTTTTACTGACAACAATCTATACATCAATAATTACAATTTAAAAATCACCATTGATTCTTATTTAATACAACAATCTAACTACTTAAAAAACACAGTTACAATTACAACTATACAATTATACTTACAAAGCTAGCTTACACTATAGGGTTATACTTATACTATTATACTTACACTGCACCGGTGAGATTTGTCAGCAGCAAAGCAGCACTCCAATTCTACTAGTACAATTCCCGGGTTTACATCTGAGTGGAAAATACTGTCACACTCAGGTTGCACATCTGAGTGGAAAATACTATCACACTCAGGTTACACAGCCCCACACTCTATACTTAGGTTTGAGCGGCAAGCTGGGGAGAGACAGTAGGTAGATCACGCCTACATGTAGAACTATTCTGTTGTTCTTCCAAAGATACGGGACATCTCCAGTTTACTTCCTGTTTTTTGATCACCTATATTCTCTTCCTCACAATCATATGCCCACTTTTTAGCCAATTAGAAGTTTCCAAGAGCGATGGGGTAATTGGGGACTGCACCCCGAAACAGCGAAACTGACAGAGTGAAACCCGATTTTATTCTTCTTAATTGTCCAGCTGTTGTTTGCTGCTGACAAAGAATCACCCATTGCAGTACATGTCTCAACTCTATTCAGATGCAGTTTACTGAGTTTCGAGTCAGATTTTGCTACAATACATGAATGGATACTGTTCAAAGGAAGTTTCTCAGAGATTGATACTATTTAGGTGAAGTTTACTGGGTTTGAAGTAACAGGTTTTCCAAAGGCTACATTCTGATTACATTGCCTTTAGTACTTAGCGCCTGCTGACTCCTCCCGGCGCTGGTAAGTTTCACAGAGATTTTGTTACAATAGGTGGCCAGCCGGGGTTGATACAAAGCAGTTAGCATTTTACATTTCGGTCCAATGAGTTTAAATTCCTATTAATTTAAAATGGAGTTGGGTCACTTTAATTATAAAATGAAACAATGTTACAACAATTGGTACTGGGAAAGAGGGATGGAATCCTCAGTACAGCCACATGTCTTACCACAGTAGCTCTAGGGACATTTGCCTTTCTATGCTTAGTAATCTATTATCCAGCACTAGTTAAACACAGTCTCAGCAAGGCCACTGGTTACAAACTGCTTCAGAGACTTTAGGCACTCAGACAACATGTTAATGAGCATGGTATAAATAGATAAATAGATTTGACCGTTGAGCGACTCTGTAATTTATGTGTGAAAAGTAACAGTGTTCAGAAGCACTCTCAGTTAATGAACCAAACTGTATGTGCTTAATATAAAATGTAAGAGATTTTATGTTAAAATCAACTCTTATTTAAAACCATATTTGATTAAGAAATATGTAAAAGAAATACTGTGTTTATTCTCTCATCTCAATAGGAAGGGCTTTTGCAGCACAATTTGCATTTAATAATAATTAGCTGTTATACATGCCTTCATACAAAGCTAGATGGTGCCTCTTAGGCACAGCCTAATGAAAGAGTGGGGTGTAAATTGTGTCATCCAAGGAATATTGCATTTCAAAAAGAGTCTTCTTTAGCACAATTTCTTTCCTGCTTCTCTGTTACCCTAACAGGGTAGTAATTTTCTGTTGGCATACACCAGCACCAAATCGTGACACCTACCACTCTAGCTCTGCTGTACTTGCTGACAGATTGTGGGGCACAGTTTATTGCACTGCCTGGGCAGTGGTCTAGGGAGCAACAGAGTGTTCCCACTTCTTCCTGCACACCTGGTTCGAAGATCTGGGTAGGCCATGCAGGTGTACAACGAGGGTTCTTATTCCTCTCTGGAGCTGTGTAGTATAGTATTTTCCATATTTTAAAAAAGATGTACAAATATTGGCAATGTTGAGAGGTAATTAGGCATGATCATTTTAGCCATTTTACAGATGGTGAAACTGGAGCAATGAGTTTGTGACTTGCTCAGTGACATACAGCACATGGGTTGGATTGCCAGAATTAGAACTCAAGAGTCCCTTGCCCTAATGCTCAGTCCACTAGGCTACACTTGCTCTCATTTAGCATTAAAGCTAGATGTAGAGCTACATTGAAATTTTCCATTAAAATACAATTTCAACAAAAAGGAGAAAAAATCATGAATTTTTGCAAATACTTTTTCCAGCTTCCCAATCACTCTCAGACTATATGGCTAGATATTAATTGAAAGGCCTATGAAAATGTTTAATATCTCGCTGACATTAAACAATATGCAAAAATATTCTAATTATCTAACAACTCATTTAATTGAAGATTTTTATTAAAATCTAATTAATGTTCCCACATACATACTTAGGGCATAGTCTGAACTCAGTGCCATTCAAATCCCATTAGTGCTAATGGGCTAAAGCCAAACAAGTTGTGAATATGAAGCATTTTAAATTTATATTTAATAAGATATTAATCGTATGTTAAATACAAAAGTATTATTATAAACATATTCAGTGAGGATTAACCACTATTATTACAATGAATGTTTTAATAATCAGTTAATATTTATTTAGCTTATAGTGTCTAATTATTATACAGTTATAATTATATACTGTCTCAGTAAATCTACAGAATAGAACGTCTATCCAGAAACAATAATTTAAAACATTACTAAATATTTTACTATTTGGGTCTGTGGTACTATTTTAAATAAAGAAGAGGATGTCTACTGAAAGGCTTTTTGGGCAGAGACAAATTTAATTTAGATAAAGCAAGACAGACACTACACACCAGACGACCAGAAGTAGGTGAAATCTCAAAGCACTGTAGATAATTTTTTAAAATCTATAATCTTCATGGAAGGAATAGGTCTTTTTAATGTGGGATTTTAATGAAGAGAAGGTGGTCAGCTGGTGCCCATAAAGAGGATGCTTCAGTCATATAAAGTATAGAAGAAATCCTATGAAAAATACAAAAAAGATGTTTCCCATGATTTATTTGTGTAATGGAATACTGGTCCTTTAAGGCCAGAGGAGGCAGTTACACAATTTCATATGCCCATGAAGGCCTTGAAGCAGTAATTTGGAGACAAGAAGTGGGTCCCAGGGAATAGTCAGCATGTGGGAGAGGGAAGACCGCTATTTCTTTAATAGACCAGGAGCCCTGTGGAGTGGGCAGACCAAGGCTTTTCTCACAGCCAAGCACAGACATTATCAGACCCATCTAGGCAGGCTTAAGGGACAAATTAGATGACTAGGCAAGGGAGTCAAAGACAGTCTCTGAGGCAGTCAGGAGAGTAGCAGAAGGAAAACTGAGTAAGAGAGAGCTGCTGAAGTATGCTACACAGCCCTAGGAAGGAAGTCTATGCAACCCATAAACTCAAGGGGTAAATCTGTGGGCAAGAGAAGCCAGGAATTAAAGGACACAGTCCTTAAAGGCGGGCTGCGAAACCCTGAATTTATGGGAGAGCAGAAGGCATAAAATGGCTCTTTTGGGAGCTGGATGGTGCCTAATAAAATAGACTCCAAGAGAGGGAGACCATTAATTTACGTGCTAGGAGTACAACTTATTTTTTTGAGGGGAAACTTGGGAAGGTTGCCTACAGGGCCACTTCAGTGCACAAGGGGGGCATTTTGGGATGACACCTGTCTACAGTTGGGCAGACTGCAGGTAGTAGTATAGCGAATAGGAGGATATGAAAGCTAAGTTTCAGGCAGGAGTAGAGCTTGCATGGGAATCTTGAACGTGGTGTGTAGTACACAGAAGCTAGTGGTGGGATTCAAACTGGGGAGAGATGATCAGAGTAGGACGAAGGGACAGTGATAATAAACTTAAAAACTAGTGATTGGTAGTTTGTCTGATCCTCATCTTTCCCATCTCTCTAGCCCTTCTTCTCCTTAATCCCTTCCTCCATTTGTTACTTTATTTTAATTCCCTCACAACTACACTCACAAAAGCCCCACTTTATAGCAACTATATTTTGGTCTGGGAAGGAATGCACCATTGTCATCAGAATTTAGCAGCACACTGTGTATTTACCAGGAGAGTAACCTGAAGTGACTGAACATTTGCTCATTGGATAATCAACTGCAGTGGTTGCTGTGATCAAAGAGGTTAATGAATTATCTAATCAAAATCAGTTATACAGTATGTATTTCCTGACATTCCATCCTGTGCTAAGATTGTTGGATATTTGATTGTTAGGGAAAGTCAAAAGACATAATTTACCCATATCCTTGCTGACTTCCACTGGCTTAAACCATGGCAGAGGTTTCCAGTGGTAGAAGGGTTGTGGCTGCAAAATAAAGTATCTACTCATTAGGGCTGGCATATATTGGGTAGATATATTTTGGAGAATCTTTCACATGAGGCATGATCCAAAGCCCACTGAAGTCAGTGGGAGTCTTTTCATTGACTTCAGTAGCCTATGAATCAAGCCTATGCTGATGTATGCTGGACTCTCATCCCCCTTTTTAACGAGGTGCAGGATTTGTATTCAAAACAAAATTAGAACCAAGTGTTAGCCTTAACTTTAAAACTCTTAGCGTTGCTTGTTATTGTCCCAACATTAATGTTACTTAAACATATTTTAATTATATTACACACACATAAGGCTTTGAAATACATGTTAATGAGAGTTTTCTTTATTCACCCACTTTATTAGACTGATGTGCTTTAGCTATTTTGTATATAAAAATAACCTTTAAAGCTTTGAAATTATTCCACCTTTCCTTCTACTCATTTTATTTATATACAATTCTAAACAGTTTCCCAAAGGAAGTTTAATTCTAAAAAAATACCTTTATTTACAATCCAGGGATTATACAAGGTTCTCAAATTACTGAAAACTATTTCGTTTTCACCCTGGCATTTGAATATTATTTCATCTTCATAATATTCATTCTGTATTCATTCATAATAAATATATTGAGATTATTCTGTTCTCTTCTATAGAAATCCTTATCATGTGCTGCAGTAACACTGCTTCTTTCTTTCATGGCACTATCTTCCTCTTTATAGTACCCAGACCTTCATGGAGCTCCTTGTACAATTAATCATAAAAGTCATGATGTCTCAGATTTTGACTTAATTTGCAATTGTTGCTCTATCAAGTTATACAACACAGCTGAATGCTAAATTGAAAAGTAAGGGCCCAGTTTATAAGATCTGTGCCTAATATGAGTTTGCCATGGATCTTTTACATATGAATCAGTGTACTGTACAGAATTCCAAAGGAAAAAATGAGTACTTATACAGATAAATATCATTTTCAAGTGTGGACATAAAAGAAGGGGAGAGAATGAAGAAAGGAAAGTCTGTTCGTAAGACTCCAAAAGAACAATACTATAAAACACATACTCCTTCATTAAACATTGCTGCAAGACTTTTACATATACACCACATTTGTTCTGTCAAAAAGGCCTGTAAATGGCAGGGGAAAGAGAGGAAAAGTAATTCCATTAGATCATACTATGTCACCAAGTAGTCACAAGCTGGGGTATGGGAGAGAACTGCTACATGAAAAAAGGAAGGTAAACCCTGGAGCAGTCGGAACTTGATTCAACACCAACTGAAGTCAGTAAGACACCTTTCACTGATTTCAGTGGGAGTTGGATCAGGTCCTTGATGAATATGCGCCATAAATAGCATGATCCTGTCAGATTGTGGTGGTGTTCAATCTATCTCTAACAACACTCGGGGATCATCCTATGGACTGAGAGTTCAACAATTAGCCATATATCTTTTGGTACCACCTACCATCATCCATATTACCTGATGAGACAAGGTGCCATTGGTGCACTGGGCACTATACCCATGAAGCAGTGCTTATTGCAGGGGCAGGATCTAAAAGTGGAGCTGTAGGTTTCCTTGCAAGTGTTCAGAGTTGCAGGACTGGGAGTGGCACCTATTTTGGGGAGCAGTTGCTAGAAGTGACGTGTACTGGAAAATATATTACTACAGAACAAGCTAGTATCATGGTGCCTACAAAGAAATAGCCTTACAGTATCTTGAGAAAATAATTGCTTTCTGAATACGAAGAGTTTACAGTTAACAAGCCTTTACTTTGGTCTTTTCATGCTTGCAAGCTCTATATTGGCCTGTCAGTGTTTGCTGGAATTTGCTTTTTTCATAGACCATTAACCCATTTTGAAACCATCCTGCATTCTTATGAAACTCGCTAAAGAAATCCAAATTAATTTAGTAGGTTCTTTTTTTTTTTTCTCCGTACAGTCAACTATTTGCTTTCTTGCTTAGCAACTTAGTTCTCTTGTTCTCGGCTTAGCATCATTGGATTCCTCAAGCAAATGTGAGGTTTACAGGACCAATTGAACAATTATTACTTTGTAAACATTTTGTGACTCTGTAATGCTCAGACACATTGCATAATAAAAGTGTCACCCCCCCAATATGTTGTAAAATATTAATGTCTGAGAATGGCCAAATAATACTTCTCTCTCTTTTGGGAAGAGATGGATTCACAACTTCCCTGATAATAATGTGTCAGCTACGGTATCTTTTCACAAACTGCTTTTCATATAGTGACTTAAGTCTCCTAAAAAACATCCTGAATTATTGTTATAATTTAAATATTTACATATGGAACCATAGGTAGGCATGGTACTTCACATTACAGGGGGAAAAAATAAGGTCCCTGTCCCAAGGAATTGACAAACTAGGGCCCCAACCCTGAAATCATCTCTACTCAGGAAGATCTCTGTGCCTATGCAGAGCCACATTGACGTTGGTGGATACAATTTCCAAAGAGACCTAAAGGACTCAATTTTGAAAATGGGATTTGGGCACTTTTGAAAATTTTAGCCAATGAGACCTCTGGGTACTGCTGCACCCATCCAGATACAGCTGCATGTTAGATATAACATACTGTGGTTCAGGAAAAGATGTTTTCAAGCAAAGGGAATCTTACAAGGTCTTGAGGTTTATTCTTGAGGTGTGCATCATGTGATTTCCCCTTTTACTGTAATACATTTTTGCTTTCATTTTCTGTGTAGGAGAAAGTGGTAATGACCCCTACATTTAATTGGCCTAACACTTTCCATTATAAAAGACAAATTTCTTTGACATGTTGTTTGCAGACCTTTGGTATTTGGCAGGAAGAAAACCCTCTAGCTTTTCATTGTCCCACAATGTTGCACTCAGCTTTTGCCGAGCTATAAACCATTAAAATTACCATTTTCCTTTCTCATGCTTGTGTTCATCAGGAAAATTTTGGCAGAGTGCCAATATAACAATCAATACACAAATATCCTAAGGCCAGGGTCATGCCACAACCAAAGCAGCAGCAGTAGACAATGTACTGAGAATACCTTTGAGGTGCCAGAGCAGGTGCAGCAGTGTGGTGGGAGTTTGGAGCTGTCCCACTTTACAAAGAACTTGTTCAGCAGCCTGACTCCCCCGTGGGCCTGGAGTCAACACATGAAGCAGGAGTTCCCCCATTTTCATGGGAGAATAAAGAGAGCTGTTGTTTGACAGTGGTAGCAAACTGGGGCAGTTAACAGGGGAGTTTTGTGAGGGAGTTCTCCACTTGAAGGAGTGACTACGTGAACCTTGGGGTGAGTTTGTTGTGAGTAGTGTGTGTTTGTGTTTGTGGTGTGCTTGCTGCTTGACTGAAGGATATCATGTCGTCTTTTTGTTTAGGGGACCATGTGCTGATCCTGGCAGCCTGCTAGGCAGGGCTGAAAGCTTCTTAAAGAGGTTTTGATACCCAAGCTCTTTAGTACCCTTCAACCATTAACCGGGGGTGGAAGCTACTCAAGGAGAACCAGGGTTTAAAAGCCCACTCTTAACCAACCAGAGGCAGCTAATGGGAATTTTGCAAGGGAGTTTAGAGGGGGAGTGGAACAGTGTGTGTGTGGGGCGGGGGAGAAGGAATAGATACACTTCATTAACATTCTGCAAACTAAAAACTATAATCTACCCTCATCCCCGGATAAAAAAAGCAAGCAAGCAATAAAAGAAAGAGCTGCAGGAGTAAAAAGATAATGCAGGCAGAAGACCAGCAACAGAGCAGGAGTTATCCAGTTTATTGCACTGAATGCAACATGTCTGATTACCTGCCCTATAGGCAGGTGGTATATTTGTGCATTTGGTGCAAGGAGCTCCTGGCCCTCACAGACCATATATGGGCTTTGGAGACCAGGGTGGCGAAACTGGAAGAGCTAAGGGAGGCAGAGAGGTACACAGATGAGACTTTTTCGGACACAGTAGAATGGTCCCACCCCTGGTATGACAGTGTCTATACTGCTGAGGAGGATGAAAGTCTCAGGGAAGGAGAACATCAAACTGGAGCAGAGGGAAATGATCCCATAGTTGGGACCCTTCTTCCAGATGATGTATTGGTGCCCTCCTGCACTGAGGATACATCTCTGGGGGAGTGAACTCCAGCTATTAGGAAAAGACAGGTAACAGTAATGGTGGACTCAATCATTAGAAACATTAGAAACATAGCTGCGTTTGTGATGACTGGGAGAATCTCATGGTGACCTCTATTTCAGAAATGCTTCCAGTTCCACGTGTAGGGCCAGTTAGATAGGCAGAACTTCAGTGTCTCAATGCATAGATGAGATGATGGTGTAGGTAGGAGGGATTTAGATTTATTAGGAACTGGGGAACCTTTGGAGAAAGGGGGGACACTATACAAGAAGGATGGGCTCCACCTAAACCAAAATGGAACCAGATTGCTGGCCAGTAAAATTAAGAAGATTGTACAGCAGTTTTTAAACTAAGGGCTGGATGAATGCTGACAGAGGAGGAGCATACAGTTCAGGCAGAGACATCTTTTAGGGGAGGATGTATTAATGGAGATTCTCTGTATCCTAGTAAGGAGGAGCGGATGGAAAAGGATAAACTATGTGTAGGATCTGATGAGAAACAGTCAAATGAAAAAGAGCCCCATTCAATTACATCACATAATGGCAGACAGCTAAAAAGTGACAAATTTTTAAAGTGCTTATATACAAATGCTAGAAGTCTAAATACTAAGATCAGTGAATTTGAGTGCCTCATATTAAATGAGGATACTGATACGATAGGCATCACAGAAACTTGGTGGAATGAGGATAATCAATAGGTCACAGTAATACCAGGGTACAAAATATATTGGAAGGATAGAATATGTCATACTGGTAAGGGAGTGGCACTATATGTGAAAGAAAGCGGAGTCAAATAGAGTAAAAATCCTAAACGAAACCAGCTGTACCATAGAATCTCTATGGATAGAAATTCCATGCCTGAATAATAAGAATATGGCAGTGGGGATATATTATTGACCACGTGACCAGGATGGTGATAGTGACAACTGTGAAATGCTCAGGGAGGTTACAGAGGCTATAAAAATAAAAAACTGAATAACAGTGGGGGATTTCACCTATCCCCATATTGACTGGATACATGTCACCTTAGGACAGGATGCAGAGATAAAGTATCTTGACTTCTTAATTGACTGCTTCCTGGAGCAGCTAGTTCTGGAACCCACAAAAGGAAAGGCAATTATTGATTTAGTCCTACATGGAGCACATGATCTGATCAAGAGGTGAATATAGTTGAACCACTTGGTAATAGGGACAATAACATAATAAAATTTAGCATCACTGTGCAGGGGGGAACACCAAAGCAGCCTGCCATGGTAGCATTTAATTTCAGAAAGGGGAATTACACAAAAATGAGGAAGTTAATTAAACAGAAATTAAAATGTACAGTGCCAAAAGTGAAATCCCTGCAAGCTGCATGGAAACTTTTAAAGACGCCATAATATAGGCTCAATTTAAATGTACACCCCAAATTAAAAAATATAGTAAGACAACCAAGAGTGTCACTGTGAATAAAAAACAAAGTAAAGGATGCCGGTAGAAGCAAAAAGGCATCCTTTAAAAAGTGGAAGTTAAATCCTATGAAGGAAAATTGAAAGGCGCATAAATTTTGGCAAGTGAAGTGTACAAATATAATCAGGAAGGCTAGAAAAGAATTTGAAGAACAGCTAGTCAAAGAGTCAAAAAGTAATAGCAAAAATATTTTAAGTACATCAGAAGCAGAAAGCCTGCTAAACAGCCAGTGAGGCTACTGGACAATCAAGCACTCAAGGAAGATAAGGCTATTGCAGAGAAACTAAATAAATTCTTTGCATTAGTCTTCACAGCTAAGGATGTGAGGGAGATTACCACACCTGAGTAATTCTTTTTACGTGACAAATCTGAGGAACTGTCTCAGATAGAGGTGTCATTACAGGAGGTTTTGGAGCAAATTGATAAATTAAACAGTAATAAGTCACCAGGACCAGATGGTAACCATCGAAGCGTTCTGAAGGAACTCAGATGTGAAATTGCAGAACTACTAATTGTGGTATATAACCTATCATTTAAATCAGCTTCTGTACTGGATGACTGGAGGATGGCTAATGTGACACCAATTTTTAAAAAAGGTTCCAGAGGAGATCCCAGCAATTACAGGTCGGTAAGCCTAACTTCAGTATGAGGTAAACTGGTTGAAACTATGGTAAAGAACAGAATTTTCAGACATATAGATGAATACAATTTGTTGGGGAAGACAACATGTTTTTTGAAAAGGGAAATCATGCCTCAACAATCTACTAGAGTTCTTTGCGGGGGGTCAACAAGCATGGGAACAAGGTTGATCCAGTGGATATAGGGTACTGAGATTTTCAGAAAGCTTTTGACAAGGTCGCTCCCCAAAGTAACCTTACTTAAGCAAAGTAAGCAGTCATGGGATAAGAGGGAAGATACTCTCCTGGATCGGGAACCAGTTAAAAGATAGGAAACAAGGAGTAAGAATAAATGGTCAGTTTTCAGAATGGAGAAAGATAAATAGTGGTGACCCCCAGGGGTCTATACTGGGATCAGTACTGGTCGACATATTCATAAATGATCTGGAAACAGAGGTAAACGGTGAGGTGGCAAAATTTGCAGATACAAAACTATTCAAGATAGTTAAGTCCAAAGCAGATGGCAAAGAGTTACAAAGGGATCTCACAAAACTGGGTAATGGACCATAAAATGGCAGATGGAATTCAGTGCTGATAAGTGCAAAGTAATGCATATTGGAAAACATAATTCCAACTCTACTTATAAAATGATGGGGTCTAAATTAGCTGTTACCACTCAAGAAAGGGATCTTGGAGTCATTGTGCATAGTTCTCTGAAAAGAATATTAGGAATCATTAGGAAAGGTATACATAGTAAGACATAAAATATCATATTGTCTCTTTATAAATCCATGGTATGCCCACATCTTGAATACTGCATGCAGATCTGGTTGCCCCATCTAAAAATAGATATATTGGAATTGAAAAAGGTACAGAAAGGGCAACTAAAATGAGTAGGGGTATGGAAAAGTTTCCAAATGAGGAGAGATTAATAAGACTGGGAATTTTCAGCTTGGAAAAAAGACAACTGGGGGGAAATGATAGAGGTCTATAAAATCATGACCAGTGTGGAGAAAGTAAAAAAGGAAGTGTTATTTACTGCTTCCAATAACACAAAAAATGGGGTCACCAAATGAAATTAATCGGCGGCAGGTTTAAAATGAAAAAAAAGGAAGTATTTCTTGATACAATGCATAGTCAACCTGTGGAACCCCTTGCCAGATGATGTCGCTAAGGCCAAGACTATTAGGGGATTCAAAAAAGAACTTGATAAGTTCATGGAGAATAGGTACATCAATGGCTATTAGCCAGGATAGGCAGAGATTGCTGTTTGCCAGAAGCTGGGAATGACCAATGGGATGGATCACTTGATCTTTCCCTCTGAGGCACCTGACATTGGCCACTGCTAGAAGACAGGATACTGAGCTAGATGGACCATTGGTCTGAACCAGTATGGCTGTTCTTATGTTCCTATGTGAATGTTCTAGTTTGGGTGGTGACTTGAAGCTGTTCTGTGTAAACTTACTTTTCAGAATGAACTGACAGTAGCAATAGTCTTTCTTGCAATGCTTTAGTGGTCTGTCTGCCATTTTCAGGCTTTCCCCTATGTATAGTGTGTTGCTCCACGTTATATTTGGCCATAATATTATATGTAGGTCTCAAACAAGAATTCTGCTTTTTGGGGTGAAAAAAGTAGAAACTAGACCTTTCAAAATTTTTCACAAAAAAAATAAAATAAAGGTAGCCACCCTTATCAGAGAAACAACATCTCACTGGTTCGGGCACTCATGTGGACTGTGTGAGACCCAGATTCAAGTCACTACTCTGCTTGATTCAGAGCAGGGACTTAAACCTCAGTCTCCCAGGTGAGTGCCGTAATCCCCAGGCTATTAACTCCTCCGTCTCTCTCTTCCACTCCTCTTCCCATCCCCCTCAAGCCTGAACCTGAAAGACCTTCCTGGTTAAATTGATACATTTCCATAAAAAGTTTCCATTTTGATTAATTGACATTTTCCAATGAAAGAACACTTCACTGAAAAATTCTCAGCTAGCTCTAGTTATGTCAGTCTATTAAATGTCCTTCCAGATATCCACAGAATATGACACAGAAGCTGTCAGCTTTACACAGTATTTGTGGATAACCAAGAAAGAGCATAAGAGCAAACTGGAATATACTAAGCATCAGTAAACATTTTGCCAGCTACTAGCTAAGAAGGCATGCTGTGACCCAGGGTAATAAAATAATCACAGACAAACAGGTTGTTGAAGAAAAATGCACACAAATCCTGAATAAAATTAAGGAAGCTTTCCATTCCTACATGCCAAGAAGCTAATTAGAAAAGAATTGCAGGCCAACAGTGGAATTGCTATGAATAGAAATTAAATGTGATTTGATAGAGAAGATTTTCATCAAGTTTTCTAGACTGTACTATAGCTGAGGGAGCAACCTTGGTTGCATAATGTTATTAGTAATAGGGGGTCTCCATTTTGAAGCTTTTTTCCCTTTATAGAAATCTCCACTAAAAATTAATACAGATTAAATCAACAGGGTTATATAGAAAATCTAGAAAATTATTCAGATTCTATACAATTTGATAGACAAACATACATGGTGCATGTTGTATGAAAATTAATATTTATGAGTCTCTAATAAATGTTATAGGACTTCTTAAAGGTTTCAAAAGGTGGCCAAATACTTAATCCACTGTTAGAAAATGTTAGAATCATCGAGTTAGAAGGGACCACAAGCGTCATCTAGTCTAACCCTCTGCCAAAATGTAGGATTTGTTGTACCTAAACCATCTAGGACAAATGGCTATCTAGCCTCCTTTTGAAAAGCTCCAGTAAAGGAGCTTCCATAAACACTATAGGCAGTCTGTACCACTGTCCTACTGTTTTTAAATAGGAATTTTTTCCTGGGATTTAATCTAAATCTGCTATGCTGTAGTTTGAACCCATTGCCTCCTGTCCTGCCCTCTGTGGCAAGAGAGAACAACTTTTCTCTCTCTTTTTTATGACATCCTTTCAAGTATTTGAAGACCACTATCATGTCCCCCTTAGCCTCCTTTTTTCCAAACTAAACATACCCAGTTTCTTCTGCCTTTCCATCTTCTCTACATCCTTTCTATACACTGGTGACCAAAATTGGACGTCATACTCCAGCTAAGGCCAAATCAGTGTCAAGTAGAGAAGTACTATTGTTACTCAGGGTTTTCTAAACCTAAAACTCCTTGTGAGGCGGTGTTAGGCAATCAATGAGGACACAGCATGTCCATCTGATAGATGGTAGGTACAAACAGTGCAAACACAAGTGCTTTTTTTAAAGCTTTCACTTTATTTAATCTCCAGCTCATATATGCACAAGCAACAGGTGAAAGCACCCTGAATCTATATTTAAACCAGGACCTGGAATGGTCTTTGAGTGTCCAGTGACAATTTCTGGTGGCCAGCCTTCCATCCACTGCTAGGGAACTAAAGATGGGTTGCCAGCTGAATCAACTTGACCAGACTCCACCCCCCCCCCAGCCCCCCGCTTTTATGCTTACAAGTATTTCATCAAGAAATTGGTGTTACAGTAACATGTCAATAAAGAAAACCCCAGACATTAAGCAAGCACTGTTAAGCCATTAGTCTTGCTGCCATATTTTCACACAAACAACAGTCAAAATTATAGCCATACTTCCTGTTTTTTCTAAGGCACATACTTCAACAATTTCAAAAGAGAGCTTACAGGAAGGCAGGTAGGGTCATGCTCACTTCTCATGGTCGCTCAACCTCTCTCCCCACTAGTTTATCTAGTTATGCTAAGGTTGCTGCAAAGACCTTAGAGCTGCATTCAGCAATGAGCAAGATAATTGAGATAGTTACTGGCAGTGGCCTAGGCATTTTGCTGGTTGTCAAAATCTCCCCTTACACTAGCGCTTCCCATGGCTTGCATGCAATGCCTTTTTTAATGCAACCTAAAATTGCATTTATTTTTGTTTTATTGCACCAGCATCACATTGCTGACTCATGTTGAGATTGTGATCCGTCACAACTCCAAGATCCTCCTTAACAGTGCTGCTGCCAAACTAGGTATCCCTCGTTCTGTATTTGTGCATTTGCTTTTTCTTCTCTACGTTTAGCACCCAACGTTGTTGGGTTGTTGTTGAATTTCATTTTGTTGTCTATAGCCCAGTTCTCTGATTTATCAAGATCCCTCTGAATTTTAACTCTCTTCTCCAAAGTATTGGCAACTGCTCCAGTATTGTGTCATCTGCACATCAGTATGCTCTCTATTCCTATATCCAGGTCATTAATGAAGACGTTAAACAACACTGGACCCAGAACAGATCTCTGGGGAGCCTCACTTGAGAACTCCCTCCAATCTGACATCATTCCATTAATAGTTACTCTTTGTTTGCAGTTGTTTAATTGGTTATCCAGTTATGTATCCATTTTATAGTAGTTCTGCTGAGCCCACAATTCTCTAGCTTACTTATCAAAATGTCATGTGGGACTGTGTCAAAAGCCTTGCTGAAGTCCAGATATATTTTGTCCACTGCTCTCCCTCTTCCAACAAACTAGTTACCCTGTCAAAGAAAGAAATCAAGCTAGTTTGGCATGATTTGTTGTAAGAAAATTCATGTCAGCTGCTAGTGATTGCCCCTCCATCCTCCAGGTATTTGCAAATTGAATGTTTTACACATTGCTCTAGTAGCTTCCTGGGTATCGAAGTCAGGCTGACTGGTCTATAGTTCCCCAGCTCCTCCTTTTTTCCCTTTATAAAACTGGACATTAAGTTAGCCCTTCTTTGGGACCTCTCTTGTCATCCATGATTTTGCAAACATTATTGCCAATGGCTCCAACATTTCTTCAACTACATCTTTCAGTAGCCTGGGGTGAATAGTCTTAGGCCTCAATGACTTGCAGTCATTCAAATTGGTCAGAAGATTTCTCACTTTTTTTTACTGATCCTGATCTGCATCCTTTCCCCTTTATTGTGTATAGTAACTTTGCTAGTCCTCTGGTCACAGTTATTTTTTGTGAGAAGACGGAAACTAAGTAGGCATTGAGCAGCTCTGCCTTCCTATCATCTTCTGTTCCCAGTTCACCTTTTCCATTGAGCACTGCCCATACCATCCCTGGTTTTTCTTTTTTGTCTGATATATTCAAAGAACCCCTTCTTGGGGTCTCTAACTTTCTTGTCCGTTGTAACTCATTCTTTGCCTTGGCTTTTCTGATACTGTCTCTACATGCTTCCACTATTTCCATGTATACTTCCTTAGTTACATGCCCCTCCTTCCATTTCCTGTATGTATCCCTTTTAGTTTATATATAGCTAAAAAACTCCTTTTGCAGTCACATTGGCCTTCTGTGGCTCTTCTTATCTTTCCTTTGCATCAGAATAGCTTGTTGTTGAGCCTCTAATATTACATCTTTTAGGAACCGCCAGCCCCCTTCAACTCCTTTTCTTCCTAATTGGTCTTTTCTTGGGATCTTGCCTACTATTTCTCTAAGCTGGTTGAAATCTGCCTTTCTGAAGTCCAGTGCCCTTGTTTTGCTGTTCTCATGCCCTCTTTTATTTAGGATTCTGAATTCTCTCAGGTTGTGATCATTTCCTCCCAAGTTCCCGACCACCTTTACATTCACAGCTAATTCATCCCTGTTGGTCAAAATGGGATCCAAAATGGATGACCCCCTAATTGTTCTGATTCACAAAGTTTTCTCTTACACATGCTAAGAACTTGCAGAACATGTTATATTTTGTTGCAATAGTCTTCCAGCAGGTGTCAGGGAAGTTAAAATCAGTACAGTTATATACATCAAAGTACCTAATGCTGCAATACCATACAGTTGGAAACAGCTTTAAGTGGTGTGACAAAGCTTTTCTTCTACCTTGGTGGGTCTAGCACTTCCTTCTATTGGTAGGTCAGAGAATTGCTTCACCCCTTAGTGTTCTTCCACCCTCTAGTAGTGGGTGAGAATAATACAGCCGCCCTAAGATGGCGACTCCCTACTGGCTCCCAGTCCTTTTTCTGACTCTCTCACAAAACCTTGCCTCTTCACTGGGACTCTTTCCCCTCCAGTGAGGTGGATGCGGGGGGGCCCACCCTCAACTCCAGGTCCACCCTGCCCACCCCTCCAAGCCCACCCTCAACTCCAGGCCCCAACCCATGGACCCTACAAGTAGCAGCCTCGTGCTGTGGCTTCAAGAAAGCTGCTAGTTTCCCTTGGTTACTCCCTCATGACCCTGGACTTCACATCCATACTCTGCTCGGCCAGGTCCTTCCTGACCTCCTTGCCAGGGAAGGCTCTTGTCTCCTAACATTTGTGCCCAAACCAAATGTTCAGTTCAATCTTTCCTTTCTGGCAATGTCTCTTCCCTTAGGCCTCCAGGACTGGGAAAGGTCCTTTGCCCTGTTTGGACAGGGTTTGTCCCTCCCCTAGTCTTTGTACCTGCAGGGTTCTCTTCTGCCAACATTCTGCTCCTTCTAAATGCTCCTGGCTCGTGACAGCATCTTTCCTGCTCACATACTCTGGTAGCTCGCCTCACTCTCACAACCCCAGCCACACCCTTTCCCTGGAGGACTTCAACAAATCCTAGGCAGGGCCTTGATTGGCAGAGTAACCCCGATCAGCTACCAGGATAAAAGGGACTTGCTGAGCCTGGGGCTCATATGTTGGTCTTCTAGCACTCTCAGGTAGCCATCTAGTCTGATCCTGTCACAATGGTTACATTCTACATCTATACCTTCAAGTCAGTGGCACAACTATGGGCACCCATATGGCCCCACAGTATGCCAACATTTTTATGGCTGACCTAGAACATCGCTTCCTCAACTCGTCCTCAAGCACCTCTTCTTTACCCATGCTACATTGATGACATTTTCATCATCTGGACCCAAGGGAAAGAGTTCCTCGAAGAATTCCACGAGGATTTCAATAATTTCTACCCCACCATCAACCTCAGCCTGGATCAGTTCACACAAGAAATCCACTTCCTGGACACTACAATACAAATAAGGGATGGTCACATTAATACCAGCCTATACTGAAAATCAATTGACCGCAATGTATACTTCGTGTCTCCAGCTTCCACCCTAGACACCTTACACAATCCATTGTCTATAACCAAACCTTAAGATACAACTGGATTTGCTCCGATCCCTCAGACAGAGACAAACACCTACAGGACCTCCATAAAACATTCTTAAAACTACAATGCCCACCTGGGGAGGTGAAGAAACAAATTGATAGAGCCAGATGGGTACCTAGAAGTCACCTACTACAGGAACAACAAAGAAAACAACAGAACATTACTGGCCATCACCTACAGCCCCAGCTAAAATTTCCCCAACACATCATTAAGGATCCCTGACTCACTCAAGCTGTGGGAGGCAGGCCTATCCTTGCTTATAGATAGCTCCCCAACCTGAAGCAAATACTCACCAGCAACCGCACACCATACAACAAGAACACTAACCCCGGAACCTATCCCTGCAAGAAACCCTTTTGCTAATTCTGCCCATACATCGATTCTAGTGACACCATCACAGGTCCTAATCACATCAGCCACACCATCAGGAGCTCATTCACCTGCACATCTACTAATGTAATATATGCCATCATGTGCCAGCAATGCCCCTCGGCCACATACATTGGCCAAACCAGATTATCACTACGCAAAAGAATAAATGGACACAAATCAGACATAAAAAATGGTAACATCCATAAGCCAGTAGGAGAGCACTTCAATCTCCCAGGACACACTGTAACTGACTTGAAAGTTGTCAACTTCAACAATAAAACTTCAAAAACAGACTTCAGCAAGAAACTGCAGAGCTGGAATTCATATGCAAACTTGACCCAATCAAACTGGGT
The DNA here is from genome assembly GCA_007922155.1 of Mesoclemmys tuberculata. Taxonomy (NCBI): domain Eukaryota; kingdom Metazoa; phylum Chordata; order Testudines; family Chelidae; genus Mesoclemmys; species Mesoclemmys tuberculata. The sequence continues at coordinate 47,672,568 of ML675601.1, forward strand.
CTAAATAGGGACTTTGAATGGTTATCTCATTATAAGAAGTAATTGTCATTGTTCACACATTCTCACCTTCTAATTAACTGTTGTGAATAGGCCTCATCTACCCTAACTGAACTGACTTTATTAGCACTTGCCCTCCCCATTGTTATGTTTCTTACCCCGGGGTGTGTGTGTGTGTGTGTGTGTGTGTGTGTGTGTAGGTTGCAGCCCATGAAAGCTTATGCCCACAGAAATTTGTTAGTCTTTAAGGTGCTACAGGACTCTCGTTTTTGCTGTATACAGACTAACACAACTACCCCTCTGCAATTCTACTTGCAGTGATCAGTCACATGTAGGATGCTGACGGCAAGTTCTTACTTAAACATTGAAACTGTATACATAACAAACATACATACACAAACCTCCAACTCTATGATCATAGACATACACAGTGTTCTATTTTCTCTTTATACTGTGGTCATCGTGCTTACTTCTCCAGTCTTCTCCTCCTGTGATCTGTTAAATGGTCCTTCTGTTCTGCCATGGCTACTTCTTAGCTGCCATTGCTGTCACTGCTTAGCTACCACTGCTTCTCTGATGCTGCTTCTCTCTGCAGTGATTTTTAGCTCTCTTCTTCAGATCTTGATCTTTTTCTTCTTCTGACGACCTCTTAACACCTGCTCTTATTTTAACTGAATCAAGCCTGTCAGCTCTTCCCTTTCTATACAGGTTTTGGCCTAACCTGATTGGTGACTTCCTTAATCCTTCTCATTATCATAATCCTCTTTAAGCCTTCCCTGACTGGTCCATTCTTAGGAACCATCACAGCCACTAAATTTATCTGTGAATCAAAGCCGGACTTGGTTGAAAACCTGCATCATGCTTGACTGACCTCTCTCTTCAGGTTTTGGGCTGACCTTTATCTCATCTCAGCCTTCCCATTTGCCATAGGCCAAATTACTCTAAGTCCACCATTTTAGTGCTCTCTGGTTGTGAATCTCTGAAATCACCATCTTGTTATCCCTGGCAGTAATCGATTAAAACTGTCTTTAATATTTATTAAGCCCTTATAGCTATAAACAATTACACATTTAAATACAACTTAACACTAGGATTCACAGTCATTACTTCAATTTGGTTAATTAAAATATGTTTAATTTCAATCTTTCCCTTGATTCTGCTATTAGTGGCAGGGCAAATGTTTTTAATTCTGTATTCCTGACATAGAATGCAGCAATTGAAAAATCTCTTGAATCAACCTGATCCAATCCAAGAGTGCCTCTGTAGTGATCAGGGTGAGCTAGTCCCAGGCTCTCCAGCCTTTAAGAGGTAAGCCATCCTGGAACAAGAAGCAGCCCAAGCCTTTGCTGGAATCAAACTTCTTTTGAGGTTCAAAGAAGTTTTTAATATATTTCCATTTACCTTTGTCTCCCAAAAGCAAAAATATTTAAATGCTATGGACAAAGGCTGCCTTCATAAAATTTCCATTTCCAGTTGCAAGCACTGGACAAGCAGCAGCTGAATGTTTCTGTGGTTATCTGAACCAAATTAAACTTCTGGAACCTAGAATGCTTACCATGTCTTAACAAATTCAAACTCCCACACAAAAGCTGTATTTGAGTTAATAATGTGGCTTCAATTAACCTACATTCTAGACTGAGTAAATTTTCCAAAATGACTGATTTCTGGGTGCCCAGCCTGAGACGTTTTTAAAGGATCTGATTTTCAAAAGATGCCCAGCCTCTAATTCAGTTACTATCTTGCTGAATAAATTGATGTTGTTTGTAATACTGCTGGAAGAGGGCCGATGACTATGGCTTCTCATCAGAAATTGTAAACCATTTTTCTCCCTCCTTTAGTACAAGTTAAATGGTAAGGAGATAGAGCTTTAGCCTTTTAAAGAAGATATACATGGAACTGAAGGAAACCCTGACATTTGTTCCCTCCCTCCCCCCGGTAACCCCTGCCTCCCCACTGCCCTTGTTGCTGGAGGCCTGGCAATGCCAATTTCTATTTAAGATATAGTAAGTTCTCATGGTTCTCACCATGTGAACCTTCAAAATTCTGTGTTGAGAAAAATGGGTGCAGCTATTGCTTTCTTTGTTATTCTACAGAGCACTGCATGTGCTGACAGAAAATTTAAAAAGTGAGTTATCTTTCTTACCTTCTGATATCACAGCAACACCTACTATGCTCTTTACCATTAGACACCTGTTAGTGTTTTCATTATAAACCCGTATTTTCAAGAGTGTAGAGCTTGGCATAAAATGTTGTTTTAGACTCCAACTTTTTGTAACAAAATATATTATTTAGAATAGGAAAAGAGCAGCTTCTGTCCCCCTGTCACTTCCCTGTTTTAAAAATCAGCAAAACCCTCTACAATATAATGCAAACAACAATAAAAATAGAAGTTTCTAATACATATACAAAATTGGTTGTTGGTTTTAAAGGGTATCTGAAAGTGACATACAAGAAAAATCAGTAATTGGCCCAGAAGTTCACATTTACCTTTCTTAGGGGTTGCCATGGTAGTTACCTCAATGCCATCTCCCACAATCCTAACATCAGAAAAAGGGAAAACAAAAATGGGTAATTTACTGAAAAAGATATTATGGCAAGGCTACACAATCCTTGACCATACCTTGAGCTTCAGCATCCACTCATCACATCAGGACTGCCCCCACCACAAAACCTTCCATGCACCTGTCATGCGGGCTGCATTAGGAGGTGGGGGCATTTGTGTTGTTTGACATTAATATGTCAAAATCAAAATAATTCATGTAAGACATGCCATGTCAGGTACTGTTAGAAAGGTTATAATGTGCTGAGCAAAAAGATCATATTTGTGTGATATGTGAGAGGGAAGTTATGGAGATCTATAATATACCTACATATCAAACTGTGCTGTAGAAGACACACCCCAGACAGAGAGGCCACAGGACAATAGCCCGCTTAATGGCCCATCAAGACCTTTACAAAAGCCAAAGGCCTAGGAAGAAACTAAAGGCATACCTGAAGAGTTACCAGGATTGGCCCATGTGACTATGGACTCCATTTTGGTTCCTGTAAAATTCCACAAGCCACATGGCCAGTAACAGAGGGTATATAAGATCAAACCACAGAAACCATTTTGTCTTTGTCTTCGTCTTTGTCTTTTGTCTTGTTCCTTGTTCCTGTCCAGCTGCCGACACACCTCTGGATTAACACACTTTACAACTGAACTGAAGGACTTAGACCCATCCAGGTATTGGATGTATACCAGAGGAACTATACAACTCCACAATTGTTCTAGAAATCTGATGTATATGGACTTTTAAATCATTTGTATGATCTGATTGCTTTAAGCTTTTAACACTTCTCTTATTGTTTGTTTTTTCTTTTATTAATAAACCTTTAGTTTTAGTTACTAAAGGATTGGCTGGCAGCGTGGTATTTCGGATAAGATCCAAACTTATAGTGAACTGGTACTGTGGCTGATCCTTTGGGATCAGAGGGAATCTTTTAGTAAAGAGCATTGAGTTTAAATGACTGGTCTCTTTACTGGACCTAGTGTCAGTTTGGGAGCCAGAGACTGAAGTGCAGTAAAGGGGGCTGTGTGTATTTGCATAGTGGCTTCTTGATAACCAGTGTGGGGGAATCAGAAGCACTGTTTGTGGCTGGTGGGGAGGTCTGACTGCAGTGTCACCCACCAGTGCTGGGAGAATTCGCTCTCCTTTTACAGCCTGCCCTGAGCCTGGCATTATCAGTGGGCTACCCTGGGCATGGACGGGTTACAGCACCTAAAGTCAGTGATCTGGAGAAAGGGCAGCTGCACTTTATGTAGATTGCAATGGGGTACTATGCATATTGGGGACCTGAAGAGGAGGAAGTTATCATAATGAAAAGGGGGCTGAAAAAGTGTTTGAGTGGAGGAGAGAGATCGAGAGAACATGAGCTCTTAGATATATTATGACAGGAAAAAAAAGTGAGATTTGTATCCATCCTGGATGTGTAGGGTAAGAGAAAGAGAAAAGCCAAAGATGGTCCCCTAAGATATGAAAGGATGGCACTGTCAACAGAGACAGAATAGGGGATGATGATAGTTCATATAACGGAAGATCGAGAACTTAATTTTGGCCATGTTAAGTTAAAGTTGACAGTGAACTATCCAGGAGCTATATATCAGAAAGAAGGCCTAAGATAGGACATTGGCTGGAGGAAATTCAGGAGTAGAATGGGTGTGTTTTCCCTCAGAATAACTTTCATAATAACTCCTTTTTCACAAAGTTTCCATGAGAAAATTTCTATTTTGTCAAAATTTTGATTTTTTGTTCCACAGCAAAATTTGAAATGATGGCTCCCCTGAAGACAGAGCTCCCTGTGCAAGCAGCCAGCAAATAAAAAAAACTCCACATTGGTTATCCTGAAAAATTCATTTTCAGAAAACACTCACCAAACAAAAAATCATGTTTTGAGATAATTTTTTTTCCAAAACGTAAAATTTTTCACATTGTTCAATCACCTATAATCAGGAGTAGTGACATAGATCATAAATCCTTTCCAGACAGTTGTTACTGTATTAGGAACCTGAGTGATCTTTTTGCTGTACACCATGGATCTCAAGAACTATGGTTTTGGGAGGGGGATTTTCCAAAATACTTAGCATTGGTCTACTCCTGCTGTCATAGGAATCTGAGAGTTTTACTGGTTTTGATAATAGTGGAGTTAGGGAAAAGCTTTAAAAAATCTCATCCATGCTGGCTAAAAATTTTGGTGCTGCTGCTGCCAAACCAACTGGCTTCTCCAATAGCTTACAGTTGCATTTTTCCCTCTCTCATACTGCATGGATCTGACAGATTCCAACACTGATAATTTTGATCATGAATAACTTGTTTTGGAAAATGAAGTTTAAGACCAATCTGAAGCATAAATATTCATTATGGACTAGCGTAGAGGAGTGACTTAAACTTTTTACAGCAAAGTGTTTGGAACTTAGGAAGTAAGAGAAAGATTAAATCTTTTTCAAAGATGTTTAAAAAAAAGTACTTTTGAGTCTTTTAACTCAGAAATGGCTTGTAAATGTTCTTGGAAAAATTACTGTCAACAAAATTTTCAGGTCCAAAGCAAGAGTGAGGAGACAGCTGATGTCAAAAGTTGGTCTTGTAAATTGGTCTTGCCACTTTCACTGTAGAGTCACTTCCAAGTGACTTCTCAAATACTTCAGGATATCTGAACAAGTTTACAAACCAGTTTCTTCCCACGAATCAACACTGTAATAGTTAATTCATGCTTCCACAGCTGTTTCATTAGCATTCCAAAGGAATTTACAATCTCCTTGAAATTTCCTTCAGCATAGTTCAAGCATAATTGAATGTTAAGAGCTCGAAATTTAATTTTTGTATCTTTTAACCAAATCTATTCAAATATGCCCTATGCAGTAGCTCTCTCAAAGGATTAGATGCAGGGCAAGGTTGACATTTTAAAGCCAACCATTTCTGGTTACATATAAACAAAAAAGGTTAGAACATTTTTTTCCAGATCAGTGAAGCCAGCAATATTTCTAAATCTTATAACTCAACATTAAGTTTGTCTGATTAATTTTGAATATTTTAGGGTAAAGGGCTCTTGTGGATTGGGGCAAAGGCCAAATCATCAAAAATTTCAGACCAAGAATTTTTCAAGAAATACAGAATGGGTAAAATTGTTTTCATTCATAATCATATTATTTCACTCTTCATTCTGATGTTGTCTGGAAACCAGAATAGATACGATGAAAGATTAAAGTGGTAACCTACTACTTTCCCAGGCATAATGAAGAGGAAGAATACTACTAATATTATCATTGGTTAATAACAAAACCTAGCTCTTATATTGCATTTTTCATCAGTAGATCTCAAAACACTTTACAAAGGAGGGCAGGATCAATATCTTCATTTTACAAAAGGGAAAATGAGGCACAGAGCAGTGATGTGACTTGTCTAAGGTCACCCAGTAGGATAGTGATAGAGCCAGGACTAGGACCTACATCTCCTGAGTCCAAGTCCAGTGCTCTAGCCACCAGGCTGCATTGCCTTTCAAAGTTATAACCCTTATTCTATGTACTACGGGAAGCAATTGTCCTTTTTCTGCCCTTCCTCCCAGCTGCTGAGTTATGTTGGAGAGTGCCAATAAAATATTTTGTACCACAGCACCATGACTTTGTGTGACTGATAGGTCAGATAGAAACTATTTTATGAGTGTAATTGAGGGATTTTTTTAAATTGTATTGGTTCTGTTGTTTTAAGCCCTCAGTTATAGAGTTTACCTTATCCTTGCCTCAGCCAGATTCTGTCCCCTAGTTATCCTCTGCCCATGACAGTCTCCCCTGGGCTCAAAGATGGTTGCTGGGGCAGGAGTGTGGGCTTAGTGTATGTCTACATATGCAGCACTGCAGCAGCATGGCTGCACCTATGCAGCTGCACTTCTGCAACATGTTTGGTGAAGATGCTGTATGCTCTTTACAAGTAGCAGAAGCTATGTCAGTGGGAGAAGCTCTCCCACCAACATAGCGCTGTCCAACCGGCACTTATGTCAGTGTAACTTATGTTACTCAGGAGCATGATTTATTCACACCCTTGGGTGACATTAATTCTGCTGACATCAGCTGTAGTGTAGGTATAGCCTAATTCAACTGCCTCCTCTCCACATAGCCACTGAGCATGCACAGGAGGAGGAGCAGCCAGGCTGGGGCATGCACACTGTTCCCACTCACCAAAAAGTTAATGTAGCTAAGCTGCCATTAAAAAGGGAGTCCCGAGGACAGCCATGCGCAAGAAGTCCCAAGAGTTGCCGCTCTAGTCAAGAAGCAGGGTATCCCAGAATGAGGTTAATTCCACATATGTAGGCATATTACAGGTGGTAGTGCCCCCTAAAGTTCAATTTGTCCTATACTTCCCATCATAAAACCTTATTTTCAGTTGCTTATAACTGCCAAACTTCAACTGTTTGGGCTGAAATTTTCCATGCTGGGTGTCTGCCTCAAGCTGAATTCTTTAGCTGAAATTTTCTCCAAAATTGATTCAGCTGTTTCTGAGAATGAGATTTAAAAAATCCTTTCATTTGTCCATGTTGAAAAAAATTCTTACAACTATTTTTCCGAGACATTTTAGTGCCTCCATGCTGTTGAGAAAGGACTTGAAATTTGGCAGGTACAAAACCCTGGAATCACAAATGTGCCTTTTAATTTAATCATGAAAATTCACCCAAATTTGGCCAAATAGTCAGCCTACAAAAAGTCTCATAACATGTCTTTTCCCTGTAATTTCTCATCCAGGCTGCTGTGGCACCAGACAATGGAACTGAGAGCTGAGAGACTCTTGCCGATTCTAGTTCTTCAAAAAAGAACTAGATAAGTTAAAGGAGGATAGGTCTATAATGGCTATTAGCCAGGATGGACAGGAATGCAAAATCATACTCTGAAGTTTGCCGGAAGCTGGGAATGGGCAACAAGGAATGGGCAACAATCATCACTTGATGATTACCTGTTCTGTTAATTCCCTCAGAAGCACCTGGCATTGGTCACTGTCAGAAGACAGGATACTGGACTAAATGGGCCATTGGTCTGACCCAATATGGCCCTTCTCATGTTCTGGTGTTAATTCGAACATATCCCAATTTTTCAGTGATTGACTTTGAAACTTTAGTATTCTTTCAACATAGTTTTTTTATAAGTGTGTGTGTGTAAATATAAATATAAATGTAAATATAAATATATAAAAACATGGCATACAAAATCAGTGACTTTATTTTTTAAACCAAACATTCCAAGATTGTCCAGGTTTGGGAAGATAGGTCCAAAAAACTCATCATAGATACAGCATAGTTCCTCATGACAATTAAGCCCATGTTAAGTGAAATATATACTAGAATAGAAATCTGGGGAACCTACACCATCTATCTGACTTTCCTTCTTAGATAATCATTATATTGTGGTGTTGTAGACTGGGTTAAACTTCATTTCAACTTTGGGTGTGAGTTGTACCCATTAAGAGACAGCTAAGCAGTCCCCACCTAAGACAAATGGGGTAGTGAGCCTGTCCAATAATTTGGACTAAATGGGCAAAGGACTCCACTGGATATTGTCTTTGGGTAAGGGTGTGTGTGCATGAGGGAAACACAGAAATAGTCTGAGAAGGGGCAGAAGAGACGCACAACAAAAGAGGCTTGGGGCTGCAAGAAAAGAAATGATCTGTTATTTTGGTTCTTCTTGTGTTTGGGGAAACAGTACTTTGTACATTCCTTGTAAGTAAATGAGATTGCATCAAAGGTATCAGACTCCATCAATTTCTTTTCCCTGTTGGAAACACCTGCAATCTCCTGAATTTTGGCTAGCCACCCAGATCAAAAGGGGTAATAGTATTCACTGATGAGCACCAGATGTATTTGACTTTCGTATTAAATATGTAATCAGTCATTCATTACAGAAAAAAAAGTGCTCATGTCTTATGAGAAACTTGATCTTTAAGTATCCAATTATAATATGTTTACAATATAGTATTATACATTGTACTTTCATCTGATTTAAAATACTTTATTTGCAATGACTTTCACTAAATGCAATTCATTTCATGCTTTTTCTTAACTAATTTGCTTTCTCCTGTTTCCTAACTGAATAATTGTCAGAGTGTAATTAACACAGATGTTCCATGTGCAGTACTTTTTTGGGTTCAGGTTCAGGTTAAATTTATTCTATGGAAGTGTCTAATTAGATTGCCATCTAAAATGGTAAAGCAGTTTGAGTTTTTAAATGGATATGGGTTTTTTAAAGGCTTGTATCTTATTTAGTAGTACAGTAATTTTTACTAGTTGTCAGTGTCATGCGGACTGGATTGGGGGGGCATATGTGTTGTTTGACATCAGTATGTCAAAATCATAGTGATTCATGTGAGACATACCATGTCAGGTGCTGTTAGAAAGGTTATAATGTGCTCAGTAAGAAAATAATATTTGTGTTCATGTGTAATATGTGTGAGGAAAGTTATGGAGATCTTTGATATACCTACATATCAAACTGTGCTGTAGAAGACACATCCCAGACAGAGAGGCCGCAGGACAATAGCCTGCTTAATGGCCCATCAAGACCTTTACAGAAGCCGAAGACCCAGGAAGAAGCTAAAGGCACACCTCCTGAAGAGTTACCAGGATTGGCCCATGTGATTCTGGACTCCATTTGGGTTCCTGTAAAGTTCCACAAGCCGCATGGCCAGAGGCAGAGGGTATATAAGATCAAACCACAGAAACCATTTTGTCTTTGTTCCTGTCCAGCTGCGGACACACCTCTGGATCAACACACTTTGCAGCTGAACTGAAGGACTTAGACCCATCCAGGTACTAGATGTATACCAGAGGAACTATACAAGCCTAGAACTCCACAATTGTTCTAGAAACCTGATGTATATGGACTTTTAAATCATTTGTATGTATCTGATTGCTTTAAGACTTTAACACTTCTCTTATTGTTTGTTTTTCTTTTATTAATAAACCTTTAGTTTTAGATACTAAAGGATTGGCTGGCAGCGTGGTATTTCGGGTAAGGTCCAAACTCATATTTATCTGGTACTGGGGCTGGTCCTTTGGTATCAGAGGGAATCTTTTGAGTAAAGAGCATAGAGTTTAAATGACTGGTCTTTTTACTGGACCTAGTAGCAGTTTGGGTGCCAGAGACTGAAATGCAGTAAAGGGGGCTGTCTGTATTTGCACAGTGGCTTCTTGATAACCCGTGTGGGGGAATCAGAAGCACTGTTTGTGGCTGGTTGGGAAGTCTGACTTCAGTGTCACCCACCAGTGCTGGGAGAATTTGCTCTCCTTTTACAGCCTGCCCTGAGCCTGGCATTATCAGTGGGCTACCCTGGGCACGAACGGGTCATAATCAGCTTGTAAAATGATCTCTTATTTTTCACATCATTTTTGGACCTTGTTTGTCAAGAGGGAAATGTACGTAAATTCAAGAGGTGCCTGCCAAAACTCCAGACTCTGAATTTCATAGCTGATTTTGATCGAACAACAGATAAACCAAAATCCTGGAACTAAAGGCTTCCAAATGTTAGGAGAGTGTTGCCATCTAGATCCAAACTTTTTGGTTAAGTCTGTCATGCGGACTGCATTAGGAGGGGGGGGCATTTGTGTTGTTTGACATTAATATGTCAAAATCATAGTGATTCATGTGAGACATACCATGTCAGGTGCGGTTAGAAAGGTTATGATATGCTGAATAAGATGATAATATTTGTGTTCATGTGTAATATGTATGAGAAAAGTTATGGAGATCTTTGATATCCTGTATTTCAAACTGTGCTGTAAAAGACACACCCCAGTCAGAGAGGCCACAGGACAATAACCCGCTTAATGGCCCATCAAGACCTTTACAGAGGCCAGGGGCCCAGGAAGAAACTAAAGGCATACCTGAAGAGTTATCAGGATTGGCCCATGTGACTATAGACTCCATTTTGGTCCCTGTAAAATTCCACAAGCCACATGGCCAGTAACAGAGGGTATATAAGATCAAACCACAGAAACCATTTTGTCTTTGTCTCTGTCTTTGTCTTCGTCTTGTCTTTGTTCCTGTCCAGCTGCGGACATACCTCTGGATCAACACACTTTGCAACTGAACTGAAGGACTTAGACCCATCCAGGTACTGGATGTATACCAGAGGAACTATACAACTCCACAATTGTTCTAGAAACCTGATGTATATGGACTTTTAAATCATTTGTATATATCTGATTGCTTTAAGCCCTTTAACACTTCTCTTATTGTTTGTTTTTCTTTTAATAATAAACCTTTAGTTTTAGTTACTAAAGGATTGGCTGGCAGCGTGGTATTTTGGGTAAGATCCAAACTTATAGTGAACTGGTACGGTGGGTGATCCTTTGGGATCAGAGGGAATCTTTTAGTAAAGTGCATAGAGTTAAAACAACTGGTCTCTTTACCGGACCTAGTGTCAGTTTGGGGAGCCAGAGACTGAAATGCAGTATAGGGGGCTGTATTTGCACAGTGGCTTCTTGATAACCTGTATGGGGGGAATCAGAAGCACTGTTTGTGGCTGGTTGGGAAGTCTGACTTCAGTGTCACCCACCAGTGCTGGGAGAATTTGCTCTCCTTTTGCAGCCTGCCCTGACCCTGGCATTATCAGTGGGCTACCCTGGGCACAGACGGGTTACAAAATCTATCTCCCATGGAAACATCTATTTCTCTGACTCCCTGAATCTTTTTTTTTTAAATGTGCATGTCCTTTGGATAGCTTGAATATGGTCCAAGATACAATGGTGTTTGGAACAGCAGAAATGCAGATGTTAGCTGGCAATAACTCATGAAACTTTTATGCATCTCTCTACTTTATGCATCTCTACTAAGTGTGACTTGGATACTTCACTTCCAAATCAGTTATGGGAAATAATTACTGTTCTAACAATAATATCTGATTTATTGTGACACTTCATGTTAATACCAATGTGTAAATGGATGGAGAACATAAAAACTGATTTTAATCATACATCAAGATATTTAATTTATGATGCAAAAGTTTTATTTTCCATATTTTCTTTCATAATGAGTGATATTAAATATTTAGAATGAAAGTAAATCAATACATTTTAGCATGTAAAATTAATAAAATGTAATCTGTTTATTTGATTAGAAAGTAAGTTAGTAGTTCAGTGTAATTACATTACTGATTTTGCTTAATATGGATTATAACACACCCTCCCTCTTTTCATATGCTTCTTATTATTGAGTAATTCCAATAAATGATTAAAGTAAAGGTAATATTCTGGAGAATTTAAACCATAGTATTGAATGTGAGCCTAAGAGCAATTCACAGAGTTAACATGCTGGAAATTTTTTTTTTAAATTAATCAATCACTATCAGTTAATGTGCAAGAATATTAAGTATGCAGATTATATAATTTGAATTATATTCTGATGAAATAAACAATTAAATAAATGGATTAAGTTATATAGGTTAGTATTTAAACAAAAAGCAAACAGTTTTGTTGAGAACTTTACCGTATATTCCTCTTGAATATTCAAGTTCTTGTGTCTTTAGATGCCAATTTTTCCGCACAGCATAATCACACTATCAAATAAGTATTTTTTATGGCTCCATTCTGAAGTCTTTATTCAGGGAAAACTCCCACTGAAATCAATGGCAGTTTTGCCTGAGTAAGTGTCCAGGGTATAGTATGGTATGCCTCTATGCACACTTCCTTGAGAAATAACTAATTGACCTCATCCCTAAAATGTCCTCCAGGTTCCTCCAAATACAGCTTTAAAATTAGTGCTGGAGTAAATAACTGTTTACCACAAAAACAAATGGTTTGCGAGATAATTTTTTTCCCCAGAATTGCCTCAATCCTTAAAAGTCCATAGTTAAAGCACACATTTAATTTATCAGAGTGTGAATTTCACACATGGGAACTATATAATTAATCTGATGGGGTTTAGCAGTTAATGGAAGGATTTCCTGTGTCAGTCAAGATGAGTGTTTTTTAAATGTAACTGTCTTTCACATTGTAGAATCTCTTTTAGAACCAAAAGAAAAGAAAAGAAGGGATGGATTAGGGGATCCACAAAACCAAAGACATTTAGTGAATATGAGGGCATTTGTTCCATGAAACAGTCTATTCTAATATGCTTGATTTTTTTTCTTTTAATTATGTTCTACAGAAGTACTGGATGATTCTTTTATAATGCTTTGATTACATTGACTTGTTTTGTGTGGTAATGTTTCTTATCTCGCTGAGGAAGAATCTCTTAAAAACAGACAATTATTTTTTCTTTTTCTTTTAAAAGGACAGGAACTACTGCAAGACTTCATCTTTGTTTTATTGGCCGGTTACGTCAGCCAATCTGTCTAGATTTTTATTTTGAAGCTCTGCGTCCAAAGACCCTGGTGTCCTTTATAGACATTAATTTATTTAAGCCTCATGACACCCCTCTGGGATAGATAAACAGTATTTACCCACATTTTACAGATAACCTCTCTATGCATGACTTACTTGTCCAAGATTACACAGGATGTGTGTGGCAGAAATAGGAATTGGGATTATGTAGCTGTGAAATGTCATCATGACTTTCTATTTACTGCAGTTTTAAACTTCAAAGAACTCTTCCTAACTGCAAGGATGCCTGCTATTTTGTGAGACAGAGTTAATTTAACATGTAAGAAGAAACAGGCAGGGCAAGGTCCTCAGCTCACATAAGTCTAAATAGCTCCATTGATGTCAATGGAACTATACCAATGTAGAACTTGGTCATGTGTCTAAAGTGATTTTGGAAAGGAAAAACATAAAGAGGGGTGACCCTAAGAGTACCCCAGTGGCAGGTGATATGGAGCACCTTGGTATCTAGCAATGAATCTGAGCTGACCTGATCAGCTCAGTGCACCTCACAGATACTTGTCATGATGTTCATCCAAAAGGAGGCCTGCAATATGTCTTTGGAAAATGAATAACTAACTGATCATTAATATTCTTGTGTGATGTTTGCATGGCTATCTTACAAAAAATATATAGATGCGCTGGAAATGTGTAACTAAAATGTATTTCAACTAGACATATCAGGGGAAATTGGTAAACAGGTTTTTCCAAACAAAGGAAAGGCGTCAAGACCTCGGGCCCTGTGTGACCAAGGACGGTAGGCTATTCATTTGTATCAGAGATTGTGGGAAGACTTTTTCATTGCAAAAATCACAAGCAGGGGAGAAACTAGTAGGTAGTCTATACCAGAGAGCAAAGTGTCTACCACCAGCAGGGGAAACGAACTTCATCTGGGTATACGTTGAAAGAATACATTTCGTAGGTTTACTAGAGTAGAAAGATGGGGGAGGGTGAGAACTCTTATTCATCTGAGGAGACAAAGAAACCACTTTAGGCTCTGTGATAGGCTGCTGGCATAGAACTAGCCAGCCATGCTGAAAACATGACAATGGTGAAAAGACTTTGAACAAAAGACTCTACTTTGTTAAGTTGAGTTTCAGTCTTAGTAGCAGATTTTTACCTTTGATTGTTCATAACCACTTCTATCCTTATTCCTTCTATTTGGTATCACTTAAATCTATGTCCTTTTTTAATAAACTTGTTTTACTTTTACTATAAACCAGCTCAGTGCTGTGATTGAAGGCAGGGTATATTAACCCCCAGGTAAACTAACAGGCTGCTGTGTACTATCTCTTTGAAAGAGATCAAACTTGATAATATTTTGAGAGTGTTCCAGTGAGGGGAACTGGAACTGCAGAAAGCCATTATGGAGGGAGAACTTGGGGCTGGAAGGGTTGTTGAGGTCCCCTTGCAAAGAGTAAATGGGTGGTAGAAGCCCAAGTAAGACTTCCTTGCTTGTAGGCTGGCTGTTGGTGTCAGGGTTGTGAGCATTGTAGGTGCCAGGAGTTTCAAAGGAGGTGGTAACTGAATCCCTTAATGGCCTGGGTGATCTCCAAGGCATCACAGTTTTCAAGAGCAAGGAGTGATCTTTGGGTGCCCAACATGAGACACCTTTAAAAGAAAGTGCTGAATACCCTGCCTTTCTGAAAGTCCAGTTCTTTTCAGAAGTCTTAAGGTGGGCCTCCCAAAATTGAGGCACTCAAAATTGCTCATCAGTCATGAGCTTTGTATGTACGGAGGCAAGGCGGGTGAGGTAAGATCTTTTCTTGGACCAACTTCTGTTGGTGAAAGACAAGCATTCAGCTTACACAGAGCTCCTCTTCAGTACCTTTCTCAGACCTAAGGAAGAACTCTGTGTGAGCTAGGAAGGTTGTCTCTTTATCAGCAGAAGTTGGTCCAATAAAAGATATTACTTCACCCATCTTGTCTCTGTATGTCCTGGGAGCAACATGGCTTACAACAGACCTGCATATACAAAGTATATATAGCTGCCCTCTTCACTCAGTTTCACTAACTCTCTCTCCCCACTACCATTCATTGGTATGTCACAATTCCACCATTCTGTAATGATGTGTCATACTGCAGCAGCAAAGGGAAGAAAAGAGAAGCACCTGTCAAATCTGTGGGGTGGAGAATTGGAGGAGGGTTCACAGGCACCAGCTAATTAGAAAGAACTGTGGACTCCGCACAAGAAACACTTAGAACTGAAGGTGTCTAAATGATCTTATAAACAGAAAGTGTGGATCACTGGCTTCTCTGGCTGATGGCTTCTAATTTATACTGTAGCAGATGGATGGTGCTGAAGGTTACAATTACAGTATAAGGCCAAGTTGTCTGTACAGATTGCACTATCTATGTAATAGATGTCTCATTCATACTAGGCTGCTTATGCTGAAACTCCTTTGCCTTTTTTTGAATTTCTAGTTCATGCTGGTAAATTGCATCATTGGGATAAAACAAAATCAGATTATTTCAGGATATATTCCATTTCATTCCTGCTATTAAATCTGGAGCTTTCTAATTAGACTGAAGAGTTTTGTTGTCATCAAAGAGCTAGGTTTTTTGTTGCTTGCTTGTTTTTGAAAGATTTGAACTGTGAACGTAAGACATCCAATATAATAACAATAAAAAATGGAATATAATTGCTTTTTTAAATAATGGATTAAAGACCTGCATTTTCTTTAGAGATGCAGGGAGGAAATTTGGTTATTCTCTTTAAAGTCTGAAAGTACATGAGGGTAACATTTTCAAAAGCTCCTAACTCCCTCTTTCAAAAATCTAAGGGCTTGTGTTCACTGCAACAGTTAGAAGTATAGCTACAGCAGTCTGACGGCAAGCCACCCCAAGTATGTGTCCAGAGTTTCAGGCAAGATCATACTCAGATGGCTAGCCCCTCTTGCCATTCATGCTGCCACAGCTATGCTTCTATTTTTTAGCATACTAGCTCAATGGATGTGTCTGCTCAAGCTGGAAATTGCACTCCAACTCCAGTGTAGACATACCCTTACAGGTATTTTAAGCTTGAGCTTCAGTCAAGCTAGAGATATTTGTGTGTGAATGGGAGTCAGATTTGGAGCAAAACTTGAGTTAAGCTTGAGCTAACAATTCACTGAAGACAAGCCCTAAATCTTGTTGAAAGTAAATGGAAATTGGGTGCCTATGTCACTTTTGAAAGTGGGATTTAGATTCCTAAATCACAGCACTTTTGAAATTTTTTATCCCTAATTGGAAACGTCAGGATTTATTTCAGACTGGTCTAAATATTTCTTATAGATATTCATTGTAAGTGTCACTAATGAGGTACTGGATGGCTTAGAGAATTGGGAAATGAGCTATATACATTTTTATTGGGCTGTTTCAAATCCAGTCTGGGTGTTAATACTGATTGAAAATTGTTACCATCTGATCGATGTTCATTGGTTTCTGTAAAATGAAATCATGATTTTAGTCCAGTTCCCAGCACATATTTGTCCATGTCATCGTCCATACTACTAGTCTAAGGAGTTTGAAATCCAGAATCCCCCTGGAACCCATTCCTCTCTGACTTGTATCCTCTGGTTTTGTCATTTCTTCTGAGCTAGCTACTCTCTTGAAATCCAGGGAATTCTAGAGCTTTCAGAGTACCAGAAGAGGGGCAATGCAAACTGGGGCACCCCTAGGAAAGGAAAGCAAAGTCTAAGACTATACTCAATGAGCTACCTAGACTGCAGCTAGTGAGGTTCAGATCTAAGAACTCACGAGAGACCTTTTATAAAGGCAGAAGGGATGAAGTCCTTCTCGAGGGTTGTTTGGATCAGGGAGAGAGTTGCAGAGATAGGGAAGCAGAAGGATCTGATTAGATGGAAAGAAAAAAGGGGGAAGGATGGAGAAGTCCTCACAAAAGATTTGAGTAAGTTTTTCAGATAAGCATCTAAGCTTTGTGGGATCTGAACTGCCAAACATCTAGGGTTCGGCTGTCATAATAAACCTGACCAACATGACTGGAAAAATATACACTAAATCATTTAATGTGCAGTAGCATTATTGTTCTGTATTACTAGAAAGCCATACACTGATCTGTACAGTACCACACCCTATAGTACATTAAAGTGTCACTTTTCCTCAGAAACAATCATGCTTGAATACTTTCAACCACAGCATCTGAAAAAGGAACATTTGAAAAATTCTGTTGCTTCTCAGGCATCTTGAACTTAATAAGGGGCTATTAGACAAACTGTTTTTCCAATTTTTGTTTTTCAATCTATAACTTTGTATTGCTTTGCTAAGTTTTTGCATTAGTTTAATAGATTTGCAGAAGTGACTATGCTGCAGTTATCAGCTGAATGATTACAGGCTGAATGTCTCACTTTGTGTACATGTGGAAAAATGAGACATGCAAGTAGATTTAAGGAATGAGATTGGATATTTAAAGATACACACTACATTAGAAGAATATAACACAAGATAATTGAAGATAAATTCAGAAGTATTACAGTATGATACACTAGATACAACAACTTCATTTTCTGTTTGATCTTTGTCTGGATGTAACATTAAAAAACATACAATATTTTATTATACTTTACCTGTGCACTGACCCACTAGCTATGCTCTCATTTATAGGTGACATAGTCTTTTCTTCACCTTTCTTGTTCCCTGCAGAGATCCACTTTAAATCTCACTTTAGCAGACTGTAGTTAACCTTGGTTGGCTTCTTCACAGATTAGCACCCCAACAGAGAAGAAATGCATTCTTTTGCTATGTTTGGGCCTTACATACATGAAGAGGGTACCTACAGATTTGACCCTGGGTGTCCAATAAGCACAATGTGATTCATTCAGACTGCTAATCACAACAGAGAGACTATCTTACCAGGAATTTTCTAATTCAGTATTTAATTTTATTTATCATTAGAGTTGTGTCCATCTGTGACAGCAATTTGCCACCCATAGTGTAAGATGATGTCACTTCTGTTCTCTTACAAATGTGCCACCAGATGAATTAACAAATGACTGAATTATGCCAATGAAATTTTGGTTTAATTCATTATTCTTTTTTTTTTTTTTTTAAATACTGCATGAAAAAAATAAATGTTAGCTCTTATATTCTGCCATTGATCCCATACAAGTAGATTCTTTCTCTTTTGTGCCTGGCTTTGATATTAAAGTATCCCTTTTTTAAAAGCAAATTTAAGAGAATATTAGTAAAGGGGACAACTTTATAGTCAAATCAGCTATACAGCAATATATGTTATAGAAAGTACAGCATATCCTTACAGTCAAAGAAAGAATTAAGCATTTGTTATAGGGCTGCATGTTTGGTTCTGTCTTTCTTGTTTTAAGGCCTTGTAATACTTGTGCAATATGCATCTTCACTGCATGAGCTCGAACTGTAACTACATTCACAAAACAGATATTTGTGCACACAACTGACTTCTTAAGTGTCTAGCCATTTTTATGAGCAAACATTAGATTTATGCTTGCATAAATGGTCCAAGCAGTTGTAGGCAGTTGAGTGACAAAAGTGCATACATAAGCGGGCATCTAATATCAGAACTTTTATGTTCAAATATTGTACTTGTCACAACACAGACACTTTTTCTTGGCTATAAATGAACCCAGACTTGACTGACACATGTGGTTTTATAAATATACATATAAAGAATACATATTGCATGTTTGTAATGAGTATTAAAAACCATTTTGTGAATGTTGGAGCCAGAAGTTAGGTTGAGTTGAGGGCTTTGTATATTCTGTGGCATCCACTATTATGAAAACACTGAATTGTCTTGTATTTTATGGCACAAACAATATTGCATTCTGGTTCCAAGCCTGCAACAATTCCACATGCAACACTCAACTTCATTGGGAATCCAATGCATGAAGTGACTGAAGCACTTGATCCTCTGGAAGTAACTTCTGCACCTATATAACATAATTAATTGTAGAAACATCCCATTTCATATTCTTTTAATGAAATGCACCATGAAATGAATCACATAATCAATACGTGGCTTTAATACCCTCAGACAAATGCTTTGTAAAAAAAGAGTAAACAATAGCATTTTGACACTTGTTGAAACTCTCAGATAATCCAAATCCATTCCCCCAGATCATTTTTCTCAGCCTTGCAATACAAGAATAACACTCCATGTGAACTCTCTTCTGAAAGATTTTGGTGCTGTTTGAAAAACATGATGTTGTGTACACTGAAACTTCATTCTGTATCAGCAGACTTCATGATAATTAAAGCAGGACTGTGACAGTTTAGCCAGTTTCATTGCAGATCTGTGCAAATAATCAATGTTTTGATTTGCCGGCTAAACCAAAAATTCAGGGGAAAATTCATTTTGGATAGACCCAAAATGAAACTTTTCAGTGTTCTTGGCAAAACAAAAAATGAAAAAATTGTGTCAAACAAAATTTTATGTTTTGATTTTGAGCATTTTAACTGATTTCTGGTTAAAAGCAAAGGACATTTGGAAAAGACATTCACAAACTCAAAGAAGGAGGTGGTATCACCACTACCCCCCTCCTCCCTGCTCTTCCTTATACTCTGTAGCTCTCTGGTTACAGCAGTCACTTAGGATGCAGGAGACCTGGGTTTAAGTCCTCACTCTGCTTTTTTCACAGCAGAAATTTTATCTTGGCTCTCCCACATAGCAGAAGAATTCCCTAACTGATGGACTGTAACATACAAAGTAGTGGGGCAGGCACTAACTCCTACTCCAGCACTTTTGTGAATGGCACCTAAGTCTCATGAATCTAGCCCAAAAATATGTCCCAGGAAACACTATTCAGTAATTTGTGTCAAATTTGTGAATAATTTGGTTCATCCTAAACTGCATTTTTTGCCAAATAAACTATTTGTCAAATTTTTTTGTCCCGCTCTATTTCATTGCCCTTTCATTGGCACTTTCCAAAAAAGGTGCAGATCTTTAGGAGTGGCAGGCAACCCTCAGAAGGATGAATAATTTAGTTTGGT
The DNA here is from genome assembly GCA_007922155.1 of Mesoclemmys tuberculata. Lineage (NCBI taxonomy): Eukaryota > Metazoa > Chordata > Testudines > Chelidae > Mesoclemmys > Mesoclemmys tuberculata. The sequence goes on from ML675601.1 coordinate 47,692,401, forward strand.
TCATATAATTCAGTTTGGTTCATGAAGTTAGGATGCTTATCTGAACGATATTTGTTCAGTGTACATAACTAACTATATTTGTATAGTGTACATAACTGGCTTGAAATCTCATGCCAACAGGCTCTCTCTTTATAACAGATGAGTAAAAAAACAATACTATATGAGAATACTTTTCTAGTGATGCCTTTGGCACTTCTACTTATGGTCCTGGCCCAAACCAGGACATATATTACTGCCCAGAGCCCCTGCCAGAACAGCACATGCCTCTTTGTCTGGTGGAGAGAGTGTGGTCACAAATGCCAGAGTACTTTGGTGTGATGAAGCAGAGTAACTGCCAGCCAGCACAGCAGAGGTTAAAGAGAGCTTTTGAGCCCAGCTCGCTTGCCCTGTTACACCTGCAGCCAATATCAGGCCTGCAGTGAGGAGAAAAGAATAGCACCAGACCCAGTTCAGGGCTGACTGGCAAAGTGGCTGGAGCTAGCTGCCTCCCTACCTGAGAGGAGGGAGCACTGACTAGCCTGCCAGCCAAAGCAGCCACTAGACATTAAGCACTGTCTCCCCAGCCAAGGGAGACTGCAAAGACAACCTAGGAGCCTCCAGCACCAGAGGTAACTGAGTGAATGAGCCCCAGAGATATTGTGGGGCTCACTCAGCAACTTGCAACTGTCCCACCCGAAGGAGCCTGGGACGATGGCAAGGGGCTGCACAAGACCAAAGAGGGGATCCTACAGGAAGCAAGCTACGAAGCAGATTAGACTAGAGAGACCATTCATACACCCCAAATTAAACCAACTGGTAGGAGGTAGCCCCGGGCAGCAGATGTTGACTCCCTATTTTGGATAGATTTAGGAGCCTAACTTTAGCCTCTTAGTTTGAAAATCTTGGACTTAATGATTTGGGCCTAGGATACCTAAAAGGCTGTCCCGTGCTCTTGGACCATCCTTATCAACTCTGCTCCACTGGCACAATGGAACTGACCACCACAAGAATGATACTCATGTGTGCAGGACACAGTTTTCTTGGGAGACAGACCAAGACTGTGGAACTGATTCCTGCCAAACCTAAGAATCTTCTCCATCCTTACCCTTTCCAAATGTTCGGTGCACTGCTTTCATTACCTCCAGGAATAAAAACACATTTCACAAGAAACAAAAAAAATAACCCCTAATAAATAACTCTCCATACAAAATTTTTCCCATCTAGGAAAAGGAACCACACATGCCAGATGCTAGTTACATTGTGTAGTGCCCCACTGGAGGGTGCTCTAGATACCATGATAATGGGCATGATATAACATCATGAGCAGAATAAAACAGGAATTTAACATGAGCATGAGATGCTGGATCATTTCCAGTATTTAGTGTGATAAAGACCTTTGACCAAAATCTGTTCAGAAGAGTTGCACAGGATTATGAGTATTTTTCACCTTTCTAGCTACAGACAGACAAATTGCTCCTTAAAAGAAGTTCCTTTTAAAACGAGGGTGTGGAATTAGAATGTGTTCACCCTTTTTTTTAGTGTTTTATCTATTTGCAACTTGCTGTTAATTTTTCAAATAAAGGATTCTATACCCAAAACCCTCACAAAGATCTCATTAATCTTGTGTTCTTTTATTGCATTTCACATCTTTCAAGGAAGCTTCAACCTGAGAAACTTTACAGAGTTAAATAATAAGTAACAGAAGAGATAAAAATGAAGCATAAGCAAGGGAGAAAACAGAGATTTTCACAGAGATGGAGGGTCAATGAAGCAGAGAGATACAGGAAGGCTGTTCCAGATGGCAGAAGCTGCAGTGGGAAAGGCTCTGGCACCAGCAGTGGCAAGATTGCGTGCAGGGACAGAGAGGAATCTGGTACCCTGCTGGGAGAGGCAGAGAAAAATGCAAGGTCAAGGAGTCAAGCTGGGTCAATTACACGGAGAGTTTTAAAAAATGGAGGGCTGATTCTCTATAACTCTGCACTTTGTGTCGTCCATTTACACAAAATAGGTGTAAAATGCTACCTAGTCAGAAAGGTAGTATTTTATACCCCATTGGCAGATGCTTTACACAGGGAAACAGAGATTCTGGTCTGAGGAGTGCAATTAGAACTGGACCCTGAAATGAACAAGGACCAATAAGAGAGCCAAGGCGGGTGAGGTAATATCTTTTATTGGACCAATTTCCATTGATGAGAGAGACAAGCTTTTGAGCTTACACAGAACTCTTTGTCAAGCCTGGGAAATGTACTTAGAATGTCACGGCTAAATACAACGTGAAACAGATTGTTTAGCATAAGTAGTTAATAAGTAGTTATTCAAGATGAAGTATCCCATTAACATCCACCAGTTTTAGGAATGGAAAGAAAAGGGGAGATTATTAATGGGTTGTAGATTGTTGTAATAAACCATACATTTAGTGAGTCTAGTCAGTCCATGATTTTTTGAGTTTAGCAAAGATATGAATATAAGCTCCCAGGCTCATCTTTTGAAAGTGTTGTGTGGTTTTCCTTCAAGGATCAGGACTGAGAGGTCAGATATAGAGTGATTGCTTTGTGAAATGTTCACCCACAGGTGATATTGTGTTTTTGTCTTTTATCATTTTCCATGTGACTGTCTGATTTCACCCATATCGTTGTTATTGGAGCATTTAGTGCACTGGATGAGATACACCATATGTTGTGATAGGCATGTGTAGGACCCATGGATCTTGAAATGTGTGTTGTGGGGCATGTTGATCATTATAGCAGTGGCAATATGTCTGCAGGTTTGGCATCTCTTGTTCTGACATGATCTGGTGTCACTTTCAGTTGGTGTGTCCTTGTCTGTGTGAAGCTTGCTTCTGATGATGAGCTTGGAGAGGTTGGTAGTTATCTGAAGGCCATAGGCGGGGTTTCAGGAACGATATCTTTCAGGATAGGGTTTCCATCAAATTTGACATTACCCTGTATGGGTTCCAGTGTGAGCAACTTCCTAGACACCAGGATCAACTTCAACAATAGAACCTTACAGACCACTATATGCAACAAACCCACAGATCACCACACCTGCATTTACAGACCCAATAACCACCCCCCATACACCAAGAAATCTGTTATCTCCAACCAAGCACTCAGATACCAAAGATGATGCTCTGAGGAAAAAGTCTGGTATATACACCTTAAGACGCACTCAAAGCCGCCTTCACCAAACAAGTACACTCCATTATTTATGCTGAACAATCTGTTTCATCTTATATTTAGCTGTGACACTCTGCATACATTCCCCAGACATGAAGCAGAGCTCTGTGTAAACTCAAAAGATTGTCTCTCTCACCAACATAAGTCGGTCCAATAAAAGATATTACCTTACCCACCTTGTCTCTCTAATATCCTAGGCCCTGCATAGCTGCAACAACACTGCATATTGACCAAGAACTTTGAGGATGGGATGTGATGTAGTTCCTTTGGCATTATGTAAAAAATTGTATTGTGTCTTCAAGATATCAATCTCCTTTTCAGTGAATTATTTTTCAAATTTGCTCTTTGATAAACAGCTACCACAGGAACTCTATAGTTTTGAGTAGGTGGTATTTTGTCCCTTTTGACAGGGTCACTTCCTTTCAAAAGCTGCAAATACCATGCCTATTTTTCAGCTGATAAAGAAATCTGCTTTTTAAACAGTTTCCCTAAGGTCATGGTAATTGTGAAAGACTTTTCAAATGTACCCACAACAAGGCCCATTATGTGAATTAAACAAGTAAAGTACTGTGTGTGAAGTATGAAAACAATCCCTTTGAAACATCTGCAAAGGTCTTATTGATGTAAGTTCCATTGTCTACAGCAAAAATATAGATTGATTCATCAACTCTGTATGCTGTGACTGCTTCAATCATGGCTTTCACCAAAATACTGTTAGAAATATTTGAAAGGAATTTGGGTTCAAACTATGTCCTTGAACTCCCACTGACTTCAATAGGAGTTGTGTCCACACAGCTGAAGTCAAAATTTGGTTCTTGGTATCCAGCACATACAAACACATCCATTCTGCTTTATCCTTCTTTATCGTAGAAGCTGTCGCATTGAGACTGCTGTTCAAAAACCATGGTCATAATGAGTCTTTTATTGTGCCTTAAGAGCTGTTTCTCAGACATTAGGAAAGTATTTTCTCCTAGCTGCTCCTTACCAGCCAGATAAACTTGGACTGAGAAGTTGTCATCAAGATAAAACCTGACCTTATTAGAGGAAAAAAGTTTAAAAATAAACATAATAACATAGAAATTGCCATATAGTATTGGACTAGTATCTTTTCTCTGACATTAGCTGGTACCAAATGCTTAAAAGGAAAATGCAAGAAACCAGCAGTGAGCAGTTATGGAATAACTAACACACAGGAAAAGTTTCTTCCTAACTTCCATTAGTTAAGCTGATTTATTCATTAAAACAATAAGTGTTTATATCCCTTCCAAAATTGGGGGGAAAGGGGTTGAGGAGTTGATCCTGCAACATTCAACTTAATGGGAGTTTTTCCATTGATTTGAATGACAGCAGGATACAAGACTTTAATCTTTTGTGACATAACTTAGAATATTCTTGTTTGCATATAAATATTGAATACTCTTAATTAAAATGGATGGTCACACAAAAAAGGGAAACATTTATATAAAGAAAGAGAAAAATAGTGAAAATGTTGATAGCCATAAAAATTAATACATTTAAACATCCAGAAAGTCTTTATTTCTCATTATGAGGTGTGAAGAGATGGATGTATCTGGTATTTCTAATGTGCCAGCTCAAGAGAATATAATTGCATCCCCATACATAAGATTGACTATAGCTTTCTCTCAGTTTTAAATGTATATCTTGTAGGCTAATTGAGAACTGAAGTAGCATGATTAAGCCTAAAACGTTTGGCCTATTTTGTCATTTCACTTCTGCTCTTTAAAGAAAAATGTGGAAAGAAACTCTAGTTACAGATAGCTTATGGTACAACTTAACTGAACACACTCACATGACTTTCTGCCACTGATTAGGGGTGTTAAAAATGAATAGTGATGAGTTTTTAGGTAGTGATAAAAGAAAAATGTTTCACATTATGTCTGTAAACTGTGGTCCTATATAGGCTCCAGATATGAGCATATTTGTCTGTCTATACATACAGTGGGAAAAAAATACAAAATATCAAGCTGTAGGCTGGTGACACGCCCCAGCAGGGGCATCGCGACCATTCCTCGTGCCCAGGCTCCGAGGAAGGCCACAGCGTCTGGTTCTAATGGGAAGAGGCTTGCGGGTTATGAGTCTTTAGCCCCAGGCCCCAGGCAGAGTGAGCTAGTCACGCAATTGGTTGCCCCAGTCCTCAGGCAGAGTGGGCAGGGAAGTAGTCTTAGCCCCCGGCCCTCAGGCACGTGGGGCTGGTAAGCAGTCTGTTGCCCCCAGTCCTCAAGCAAGGTGGGGCAGGGAAGCCATTTACAGCCCCCAGCCCTCAAGCCACGCAGGGCTGATAAAGTAGCCAACACCCCCTGGCCCTCAAGTGTGTGGGGCAGTTACGCAGTTTACAGCCCCCGGCCCTCAAGCTGGGCAGGGCTGAAAAAGTAGTCGATAGTCCCTGGCTCTGAAGCAGGCGGGGCAGGTAAAATACTTGCAGGCAGGCGGCGGCGGCGGCAAAGCTCAGTATCCCCTGGTAGGCAAGCTCAGAGGAAGCCAAGGACTCCCAGGGTGGTTAGGGAAGGGGAGAAGGGGACGCAGGCCCACCCGACTCCACTGCATCCCAGCCCAGGGCCCTATTAGTGGTACGGTGGTTTGCCACCAGGTCAGTGGGGATCCAGCCACAACACACTGACTGGTTTAGCCATACCCTCAGCCAATCTATAGTCAGCCTGGGCTACTTCCTCCCACCCTGTCCCTGGGTACCTGCAGCCATGGGTCTTCCTCCAGGTTGCTGGGCTAGACAGCGAGCAGGAGCCCCAGAAGTCCCCCACCGTCGACCAGAGGCAGGTCTGGAAACTCCTTGGGGTCATCAGCAGAGGGCAGGGTCCCAGGGGGTGCTCTGATACACCCGGCTCAGGGAGCTCCAGTGGGTCCCGGACATCAGGCAGCTCTTCCAGGTCAGGGCCGACCTCAGGGGGTTTCTCCCATTCAGTGGTCTCAGGTAGCTCTTCATAGCTACTAGGGCTTGTCGGCCCCCTCCAGTCACTTGGGTCCGGCAGGCTGGGCAGGCCTTGGAGGCTCCAGTCAGTGGGGCAATTGCTCCGCACAGCCACCTTGGCCTGGGTCAGGCCCAGACCACTGCCTCTGGGAAGACACGTCTGTCTCCAGCAACAGCTTCCCCCTGACTGAACTGCTAGGCCGGCCTATTATGCTTCCCTTTCCTGTCCTGGCTCCATCCCTCTGCTTCCAGGGTATCTGGCCTGTTGGGCATTGTTCTGTCCAGCAGGGGTGTCACAACCCTTTCTCGGGCCCAGGCTCCGAGGCAGGCCACAGCACCTTGTTACACAAGGCTAAAACTTTGAATGAAAATGATTAAAATTAGGCGTCTAAATAAGTGGTCTGATTTTCAAAGCTCACCCCCCCCATTGACTTCAGTGTGGCTCAAATAGTCATCAAACAATTTTCTTTTAAAAACTACATAGTAAATAGAGCCAACTATTCACTTAACCTCCAAGCAACCCCGCTGCAGTTAGTGAATTGTCTGGGGAACAATTTGGCATAAAATTTCACCAAAAATGTCTAATATATATCACCATCGTGTTTCAACTTAATTCCCTTTGCCAAAGGGAATTTGTTTAATTAATTTCACTTGGTTTTATTAATCTTGAGATAATATCTTGGTGCATATGAACATAGAGCTTCCTTTCAGACAATTGATTTGTTGTAAAGTGGCTTTTGCTAACAGTTATTTCCTTTCTTGCCCTCAGTGGAAACTATTGGAACAAAGGATGGTAATGCCTCTAAATTCATAATTATTAATATTATGCCTCTAATATTATCTTGTGGGGAAAAATGCATTTACCTTTTGTTAAAATATGCTGCAAAATCTAATCTTGTTTGTACTCTAGTTTTGAAAATGACTGTATCATCATTCAGGAGGTTCTACTGCTGGCTGCTACAGAGGCAGTTTAAATGGCTTTTTGTCTACAGAAAGTGTAAGTCTCTAAAACTGTCTAACAGCAACCTCTGCTGATGGAACAGAGTAGTACTTTGTTAATTTCATTTTTGTATTTTGCTGTAAACTCTTTAATTTGTTTCAGAAAATCATACTAGGGATGAGTAAATCAATTTTGATAAAATAGGAACTAACCTTAACTTCCACTCAGATTTTAAACTGAACCTTTTTGTTTGTTTGTTTTAGGTTTTTAGGTTTTAAGTTTGTATAACATTATTTTTTCCAAGTAGATTTAATTTCATGTGAGTCAGCCCTTTATGATTCTGACACTGGAAGGCTGGAAAGTGAGTTTATTCTCAGTAAAACTTTGCAAAGTCAAGAGTTTCAGACAGTTTAGATTAGTATATGTACTTTGTCTGATATAAACTGAATTTACAGAGGTTCTTCTTTCACTACATGCTACTTGCTGAATTCTAGTCTTTACTCAGGAAAAACCCCACGTCAGAGGGTATTTCAGACCAACATCATATTAATCATATTTTAGTTACTGTATCCAACTGGCAAAAGTAAAGTATCATACCATGCAAAATATATATCCACCAAGAGCTATTGAGGAAAAGGAGTGACATATCTTTTCAGGCCTAATTTCACTGTCTTTACTCTCTTAATTCACTGAGAGCTTCACTTCTGCAGTGTGTTCAAGATTAGGATCTTACTTTGGATTTGTGTAATCTAATACAAGGTTAAATTGAAAAAAATCCATGCAATTAAAGATCATTACACCTCTTTCTTTTAAGTGCATGAGCCCATGAGCCCAGAATCTGGCTATAAGTAGAGAAAGGATCAGATATGAGATCTCTGAAAAATCTGGTTAGTGCACCTGATTGTCCCTCTTTGCACACCTATAAAAAGTGGATATTACTCTGTATGCAGTTAGGTAATGGAATGCTTTCAAACTAGAATGCAACTTGGAAGCTCCACACAACAGATAATACATCCACACAAATAGAACATATCATGGAGATGTACAAGGGCATAGAGAGCTGTAATACGGCAGGGAGGGATCAGCTGGGAATTATGGGAATGTAGGCACCACCAGCAAAGAAGGCAGGTGGAATACTTAGTCACGGGTATAGCAAAAGCATACTACAGAACGTAGCTACAATATGCAACCACCTGAGCCTTGTTGTGAGTAGTCATATATCATAGTACTGCCAATATACTGAAAAGAATGGGATAGCACAGACCCATTTTCATCATAATCATAGACCACATTAGATATTAGGGATGTACTTCTTTTCACTGTACATATCACCATGATGGTACTGAATCAAACCTTTTCGTGCTTCTGTAAGCTGCTATGATCTTTCTTGTGAGCACCATACTGGGACAGACGAAAGCTAGGTTCAGTTCCCAACTCTGCAACAGACTTACCAGATGATCTTGGGCACGTTGCTTAACCTACATTTCCCCTGTTTACCTAACTCATAAGGGTGTTGGCAGGATAAACTCAATGTTTGAATAGTTTTCAGATAGTTAATGATAGGAGGGCCACAGAAATAGAGAGAAAGAACTGGGCATGTGCAGCCACACAGAGCTAGTGCTCCTGTCAATTGTAACCAGGGTTACTTTTTCTTTATATTATATACATCTTCTGTAGGGTGACACAGGCAGGCCTGTGTATATTTCTTGGATCATTCCTTCTTTCCCCCTGAGGTCTTTTCTCTGTTTGCTGATTCCAGTGACTGATATATTGTTTCCAGTGTCCATTCTTTCTACTATATTCCATCCATTTCCTTCACTTCCATTTGATATTGTGCCTTTCCCTCAAACCCAGAGCATCCACCTTTTATTACATTTTACATGTAAACAACTTGGTGATATGCATACATAGTAATGTAAGTAGTAATATTCTGTCTTATTTCTGTGCAACTAGGGGCCTTAACATCTGATTTAGGGAATGAAAAAAATTAACTTTACAGCATTCCTCTAAATGGCCTGAAACTGAGTTGAAGAAACAGCCCTATTTGCAATATTGATGTTGTTTGAGTGTGTATTATAATTATTACTTTGCGTTTATTTCAGTAGCTATCATTTGTTTCTGTATTTTAATCAATGCAAAAAAGGAACAGATGGATCAAAATACCTTTCCTTAAGTAAAATGATAATTACTATACCTCGTCGTTCGGAGACATCTCATCCCTCCTTCCCTCTTCTAGCAGTAAATTTAGGTCTCAAACTCATACAAATTGTTTGGTCCATTTGGAATTCATGTGACATTTTACATGAAAAAAGTGTGAAATGCTGCTTTCTCCGCTGCTGCTGCCATATAAATTATTCATCTTTGAGATTTATCAGACAGCTTTTACTTGTAGATAAGAAGTCACCTCACCATTGCTGTACACATCACACAGCCTTTACAATCAAAAATGGTTAGAAGCTGGCTGAAAAAAGGGGGGTGATATGCACATACACACATTGTGTTAGGAGTACTAAAGAAAAACACCCAGGCTTCAGTCCTGCTTGAGTTTGTGATGTATATGAACATGGGTTATTTGGTGTGCAGTGAAACTCTGTGGTAGTGAGGGAGTGGATGCAGACTTTCTAATGGGGACAAAGAAAGATAGGGACTTAATGCAGGAATTACTAAAGGAAACTTCATGGATCTGTGTTATGCAGGAGGTCAGTCTAGATTACCATAATTGTCCCTTCTGATCTTAATGTCTACTAGGAAGACAAATTATTGGCCAATCAGGCAAACCACAGTCTGTAGCCACTCCCAACAATTGTGATAACAGAGAGCTTTCTGGGATTTAAAACTATGACATTTTTGTTTAATTCTTCAAAGCATTTTCAGAAGTTTATTTATCATGGTTTTTTTGTTTGTTTGTTTTTGTTTTTTTGAAAGTTACTGTATGAAATAAAACCCTGAGCTTGCAAATGGAATCCCACCTGCAAGAATGGACTCCATGGACTTGAGGTGTGACTTTATACAACAAATGTCCATATTTGGAGATCCTTTGCTAAATCCGTGCCTTGAGTTGTATTTAGCTGTGCATGGAAGGATCCTTGCCTCCTTACCTGCCAATTTTTAAAGGAAGTATTATTGTCCCTCTTCTATTCACTCCTTAACCCAGAAATAGCAATATTATCTACTTGTGTCTAGTTTCTCTCACAGGACCAGTAGCTCCAGCAAGAGGAAGACCAATAGATCTCTTAATGTGCATTAATGGCAACTGTGGTGATGTGGCTTAGCCTCAACAAGATGGAAGTAAAGCATTTAAAGGCATAAGTGAAGTTCAAAGTGCTGGTACTCAGGCATTTTCTTGTGAAATTATGTCCACAAAAGTTGACATTGAATTTGAACAGATTTTTTTGACTGCAGCATTTAATATTTTTGTAAATTTGGGGGCAATGAAATTTTTTACATCAAATCTCAAAAACATGAAAAGCTACTTTTTAACCTGGGCCCACTCATTGACCTTTCCCCTAAGTAGCCCTACAAGCCACCCTTTACTGAGAACTCGTATTCTCCCCCATCTGCTATTGTCCCCTTCAGAAGAGGATTGATGGACTCTTATCTGTCTAGTGTCCCTGGCGGAGAGCAGCCGCGCTGCCTTCTTCTACTTCTTTTGGGAGGCATATGCCCTCCTCTTTTAAAGAAGGACTTGGGAAGAAGTATAACCTAGTGGCTAATAAACTGAACTAGGACTCAGGAGACTTAAATTATTTTCTGGCTTTGCCATTGGCCTGCTCTGTGACCGTGGACAAGTCATGTCACCTTTTTGTGACTCAATTTCCCAATCTGTAAAACGGGGATGATGATACTGACCTTCTTTGTAAATCATTGTGAGATCTACTCATTAAAAGTGCAAGGTAAAGCTAGGTAGCATTATTATTTGGCTATATTTCTCAGCAGATGGGACAAATTTGTGGGTCCGGTTAATGTGATTTCAGCTATGAGATATACCCAGCCAATCCAGGTCAGTATTTGAAAATGCATTATGAAAATGTCCATTGGAGTTTTGCTACTATCCAATAAATGAAAAAAATTTGCCACCATCTTGGGCAAAATTTTCAGGAATGTAAACAATTGCATTTTCACATAGATGTTGTAGCCTCTAAAAAGGCCAAATTTTGAGTGTTTTAATTTTCTTAATGAATATTTTGCACACCTGAAGTGATAATTGTAAAGCCCTGATTTGATGTAGGATTCAGTTACCTGAGAAACATCTTTGCACTTTTTACCCCATTATGCAGCTGCAATCAGCAGGAATTCTCTTTCTGTGTCTGTTCATAGAAATTCATGATGCAGGGAATGGCAGCAGGGTTTTCCCACTAGAAAACCCGTGCATTGAGACCTTACCCCTGTAGGAGTAGGATTTGATAGTATTCAGGGAATGATGCTAGATGCATTTATTTGCTTTTGGTTTTTGTTGACTGTTTGTGGTTACTTTTCTTCTACATCTTGTTTGTCAGTTTTCTGCTGAAGTTAGCTAAAGTTATATGTCTTGAATTTCACTAAATAAATAAATGCCACTTAGATGCCAGCAGATATGTGAGAATATTGTATTGCTAATGCCCATGTAAAGGAGATTTAAGATCATCATACCCACCACATCAGAGGTAATTAAGTAGACCTGTACTGGTGGCTACAGAATGCCTTTGTGTTCAGAGGAACTTGCTCTTGCCAGGACTTATTCTCCATTGTTATTAGATTTTAGTTAAAAACATGGATAAAGTCAAGGACCTGCCCTAAGAGAACTCACCACCTAAAGCCTTGATCCCACCAGCTGCTCCTCATGGGTAAGCCATGCAGAACTACGTTGACTTTAATAGGCTTCTGCATGGCCATAAAGATCTGTCTGAGATGAGCAACTTGCAAGATGGAACCTTACAGGAGTAGAAAGGGTCAAATTAATCTCTCACAACAATAGTAGCAACTGGCACACTTATACCAAGACTAAATTTGTCCCAAATGGTGAGGTCTAGATATGTATTGTAGGCAGAGCTGGTAGCAATGTTTACTGTTAAGATTGCCTAACATTTCGATTTCTATAACTTTGCAAAACTGTAGTTGCTTGGTCTGAAACTTTCCAGACCAGCTGTTTTTCTTAGGCTTTTTTAAAAAAGAAAACAGCTAAAATGTCTCAGTCATTTCTGAGAATGAGTTTAGGATAAAATATGTAAAAAAAATTGAGATGCTCTAACATCTCTATGCTTTTGGAGAATATTGTGGAGGATATTTGGCAAGGGAGTCACTGTGATGTTGGGAATGAACATTTTTCTTTCTCTGTGAAATTTTGTCCAATTTTGGCCATGTTATAATCTTTTGAAAATTCTAGGTCATCAGAGGTTTGGTAAGGGTTTGGGAGCTAAATACGTAGACGATTTCATCTACACTGAGAATGCTCCATCCCCTCTCAGCTTCTGTGTACCAATTGGATGGTGCCTGTGCTGATCTCTCAGAGCAGCTGAGCATGTTCTATCTCAGAGCTACAGGGGTTGATCAGGACTTCCTTTGTAATTGCCTCTCCCAGCTGCTGTTGTGGCTCCAGACACAGAAACTCAGAGCAAGCAGGCACTCTACTGTAATCTCAATGCATCGCTGTGGCTCCAGAAGAAGGAGGAATCAGTCTGAATGAAAACAAAGGGGTAAGGAGCAGGGCACCATGATGTAAATTGGTGAGAGGATGGGGTAGAATGAGTGAGGATCAGAGAAGGGATTAGAGCCACTGGGGAGGGGATACAAATGGAGGGCCATAGAATAGGAACAGAGACAGGAAACGAGTGGGGAAGAGGAGATGAGAGCCTTGGGGGTACAGAGCCAGGAGAATGAGATGGATAGCAATAGAACAGATATGAGATGGGGAGACAAATGATGGGGTGTATGGGAGCAGAAGGAGACAGAGACAGGAGCCAGTGGGGAAGGTGATGTGGTGAAGGTGACAGAGACAGAAGCAGGGGTAGGGAGGAGGTGATGAGCAAATGAGAGCAGAATGGAGGGGTTGCACTTTATATAACAACTGGAGCATACTCCCCACCAAAACCTGGAATTTAACGCAGGATTCTGAAGTCCTGATATTCCTCTGCTGTCAGGAAATATGTGGAAAATCCAATGGCAACATTTCTCTCATCCCCCTCTAGTGGCTTGTCCACATAGAGGATAACAGCCTACTACCAGTTACTCTGTGAGCACAAGTGGTAGATGTCTGTGCAGTGGATCTAAAGCATCAAACCTGCTGATAATCCATATGGTGGGTAATATGGTTTCACATGATGGAATTTATGTGGGGATTTTTCAGTTTTCTCTTTAAATAAAAACGTAGACAATTACATATTAAAGATACTTTAAAAGTATATCAGAGTTGAAACTCAAGTATTCAAACGTTAGGAAATGCTGGTTGTTTTCCTGTGCACCCATATTTTGGCCCCCTTGTGCCTATGCATTAAGATAGATGCTTTAATTGCATGGTCACATAATCTTTTATGACCAGACTGTTGACTTATTCTGTGATTCAGATGGACAGTGGTCAAGTTTGTGTACTGAAAGAAAAAGTTGACTGTAAGTCCCCTAGTTTTTCTGTTGCAGAAGTTGGAAGGCACGTGGTGAAAGAGGCAGGGGTCTGCAGGAAGAAAAGTGATGGTCTCCAAACAAAGTTGAATGCTGCACTGGAGAATTGGATTCTATCCCTGCCTCACCCAGAAAGTTCCTATGTGTTGCTTCATAAGTCACTTAAACCAAACTTTTCACCGTTGGCCACTAACTGTATTTTCATTTTCTGGTTGCTTAACTTCAGACAACAGGGATCAGATTTATCAAAGTGCTAGGAGCTCACAACTCTCACTGGAGCCAATGAGAGCTATCCTTTGAACATATAATGTGCTATAAAAATGTCTGAAAAATTAGGCTCAAAATATTTCTTACTGTTCCTCAGGTCCCCATCTGCAAAATGAGATAATGCCACCTTGCCTTGCAGGATGTTGTGAAGATAAATTCATTAATGTTTGTGCAGCACTCAGATGCTATAGCAATGAGCATCATAGAAAATCCAAAGAGAAAATGTGTAATTCTATATTCAGAGCAAGGTTTCAATGATGTGCAGTAAATAAGACCTATCTACTCATTCAGTGGTCACATCTGGCCTGTGTACTGAATGAGGCAGGGCTCCTGTAGAAAAATTTGTTTTGTGACCATGTAATTAAAGACGGAGTCATAATGTATACACTCAAAGGAGAAGAACTGAGGTTGAACATGCTACCTTCTGCATTTTCTTACTTTTGAATGCTTGATTTACTACAGTTTTAATTATTTGTCATTTTTTGTACAATTATATATAACTAAAGGTTAAACCATTAAGCAGGTGGGTGAAGGAGTTTTTGTTGTTTTTATATTCAATATCTATTAAAGACTGATTTGGTTATCCATGAAATGCCTCATGGAAGAAGTATAGTCATTTGCAAAATACTCTTTGTTAGTTTATAATAGTTAGGGAAAGTGGCAGTTGCAAGAAGATACAGGTCCTAGATTTTAATAAATATTTTAAGGCATTGCATACATCTCAGCTCTTAACCTTTGATCGGTCATGGAAAATAGAATGTTCAGGGACAGGGACGGGAGAGCAAAGTTTGAATGTTATAATAGGCAAAATGCATCATCCTGACTGTGTTTTAGTCTCTGAGTTATTACTCTAAAGGCTTACTGTATCACTCTTTCCTCTCAGTGCATCATGCATTTAGAAACTGTGTCCTGCATGAGAGGTGGCCTTTTGTGTTAGTTTCTTAAAGGTAAAGTGAAGACCAAAATAGATGCAACGGATCACCAATCATAACTAGGTGCCCATATGAGAGCAGGAAAAATAAAACTGATTGTCACTGAAATCTCCTTAACCATTTTAAAATAATCACATCAGAGTATTAGGTCCAAATATGCAGTATGATAACTTCTGATTTCTCAGATAGCAAAGGCAAGGAATGTTTTGCAAAACAAATGGTTGCAAGCAATGATCTATTGAAAGGTCCTGGGAAATTTAACAAAGCTTGGACAAGACTATCAACAATTTAAGAAAAAGCAAGTAAAAAATTTACCTTGTCAGAAGTCTGTATGGAACTTATGGGTGATCAGTACCTCTGATAATCAAGCCACTTATTTAGTTGTCTTATTTTAGACACCCATTTGAAAATCTTGCTTGAATTGCTCAATTGTCTGTCATGCAGAATGAAGAATGATTATCCTGCAAGTAGCTCAGCAGCACAAAGAAACAAATTTTCTGGATTTCTTGTTTATTTAAAGGCTTGGTAGGATTTGATTTTTATCAGTAAATTTTAATAAAAGTAAATTTCACCATACATAAACCAATGAAAAATATTTTCTTTGATGAGAATCTAAATGTACAGATAGGTAAAGTAAGAAAAATGCTTCTTGGTAACTTAGTAGTTTGACTTAAGGATATTTACTTTGTATAGTTTGACATGTGATGATAACAATTTGTGTTTTAACAGTTATAAATCTTTAAATGTTTTAATGTTGATGTCTACTGTCATAAATAATTGTCTGACATCACCATAAATTTCTGCAATTATGAAAATTTAAATTAATAAAAACTGAAAAAAATACTTATCCATAATTATGTGCAACTGTGAAATTTAAATAGATAAAAATCTAAGAAATACTAAAAAATGAACCTAGGAATTATCCACCAAAATATCAAAAAATAAACATCTAATTTGGCCAAGCATATTTATTTATATCTATTCTGACCTACTTCTCACCGTTTGATATATACTGTGACTCCTGATACTAGTTAAGTAAATTTTCTGAAAGAAAAACATAGTACATCATTTCTTTTTCCCCTTTACAAAATACCAAACCTTGAATTCAAACAATTGTTTTATTTTGGAATCCTAAACAATTTATTGACAAATTCTTGGAATATATACAATCTTAGTTTATATGAATTGACTTAGATGTCATACATATTTTTGAAAAAAAGATAAATAGAACTTCCATGTAAACCTGTATCCTACAATTAAGGCTTTTGTAATATAATCATCACTATGACATTTTATGCCTGATGACTTACTAGACACCTTGTTGTATTCTCTTTAATCTTTTTCCAACATGAACTATTATTTGTACCATCTAATTCAGGCATTACAAGATGTGTTAAAATACAATCTTACTATGAAGTGGTAGCAAGATTTAGTCTAGCATTTATTCAGGAGTTCTCCTTTTGTTGTGTTATTGATTTAATATCAGAATAACAAGCATGTTTCCAAAATATTTGGCACATTCCGGGAAATGAAGCTCAAGATCAGAATTAACTATTGCTGCACATGTTGATGACCGGGACCAGTAGAAAATTATTCTGTGATACTGCTGTGCAGGGGGTTTTCCTAGCGTAGAGCTCTATATAAGGGCTGACAGAGAATCATGGGAAGCAAAGCATAGAATAGAGCAACACTGAGGCTGCTCTATCTTACACCATGAATACAAGCAGGTCCCTGTACAGTCCCAGAATATGAAAAGCTCAATAGTGGCTTAAAGTCGTTTTTGCTCCCCCTCTCTGTCCCTTCCCCAACTGCAGGAACAGCATAACTGATAGTCAGACCCTTATAGGCCTTTCCATAAAGGCCCATGTCACAGCCACAAGAAAAAGGGGCCTACCCATGCTGTAACCAGCTAGCATGTTTGTTGTGGAAAGTAGTCCCTAGGAACAAAAGCAGCAACAAACTACACTCCATTGTGTGTTTCCCAGAGCCTGCTGCAGTGGGATTGCTATGCACCTCATAGGCCTAGTCTTCACTGACAATGTAGGATGATGTAATACCACTTACGTCAACCTCCTAAAGTATGTGTCTTCACTGGCACGTCAGTTCCACTAACCTAAATCGTGGTAAAACTCGATTTAATAAAATCACCTCCACAAGTGGCATAGCACTGAAGTCAAATTCTATGTGTTGAATCAGTGTCAATATAGGTAGAGCACAATGTAAATTGACATCATTGGTCTCTGGGAGGTTCTCATAATGCTCTGTTGTGACCGCTCTGGACATTCACACTCTGCTGCAGCATGGCCACGTAAACAGGAAATGGCTCCTCACCTCAAACCTTGGGAAATTTTGAATTCCCATTTCCTGTTTGGTCAGCATGGAGAGAGCTTTGTAGCTGAAGTGATCGTGGCAACTGCACGCCCCAAATGCACTCCAGCCTGGAGTCGCCCTGAGGTCTTGGATCTCATCAGCCTGTGAGGCAAAGAGTCTGTACTGGCTCAGCTCCAAGCCAGCAAAAGAAATTTAGATATCTACAAGGAGATATCACATAGTATGGTGGAGAAGGGCTACAAGAGGGAGATGCAGCAGTGCCACATTAAAATCAAAGAGCTGAGGTAGACATATCAGAAAACCAGGGAGGTCAACAGTCATTCTGGTTCATCACCAAAGACATGTCGCTTTTATTAGGAGCTGCATGTGATTCTCGGTAGTGACCCCATCACTATGCCACCATGCAGCATCGATACCTCTGAAGAATCCCAGTCCAGGATGAATGAGGAGGTATCCATTCTCCCTGAGATCCAGAACCTTTTTGTTACCCCAGAGCAGCCCAGCCACACACGACAGCAGTACTGACTGAGACGCCGGGGAAGGCACATCTGGTGAGTATGTATAGCAAATCTCATTTCTGTGGTTATGTCCCCAGTCCAGCTTCTTATTTTGGGGAGAAAAAGGAGTTTGTGTTTTTGATGGGATTGGCTTCCTGGGTGTTGGTAAACTTCAGCAGAGGGTTACTCCCAGAACAGACTATGTACCCTAGTGCTTTCAGCAAATCTTCCCTTTCTGCCTGCATTACCCTCAGGAGACTGATATCACACGTGGTCACCTCAGGAAGATGGTTCAAGTTTACAGTACCCAGCCAATATAGTCACTGTGTGTCTTATTCCCCTCCCATGAACGGTGTCTCTGGGCCCCTAGACAGACAATTCCTAGTCATGGTATTGTTGGCATGGGCATTATGTGTCCGGGAACTGGTTGCTCTATCTTTTCTCCAGCTATACTTCATCCACAGCCTCCTTTAATCTGTTTTGACCACTGCCTCCCAAACCAGTGCCCAGTGATCCTTCTCCTTACATGTGGATTGGGGAATGTAGCGGTACTGAGACCTCAGTATAATGGATGCAAGGGCCCCTTACTTACCATGTCTGGAATGCCACTCCGACTCAGGCAATATGTACAGATTGGAATGCGGGTCTGGCTTCACCTTGGGAATATGAAAGTGAGTTCTTTTTACATTGAAACATTGCTTTTACTTCATGGGGTCAGCTAACAATGGCAACTTTGTGCTTCGCTTGCCTTATAGTGGACACCTTGCCTTCACCCCATCTTGTACTCCCGCAGAGCGCCTTTCCCAGATTAGGAAGTGGAAAAAAAACAACTTGGGATGATGTTCAATGAACTAATGATCACCTCCATGGCTACTGACACAGATCTCAGAGCCTGGAGTATGTCCTTGTCAGAAAAACTAGACATGGATATTTAGCACAGAAAATCAGCACAGGAGCAGAAGCACGCAATACCACAGGAGATGTTGCATATTATGAGGGATCAGTCTGACATGCTGAGGCATCTGGTAGAGCAGCAGCAAGATAGACTCTGTCTGCAGCCTCTCCAACATGATCAACCAACAAGCACTGTAGGAGAAGGTTGAGCTGGGTTCAGTACGTGCTCCACTCCACACTGGTGGAGCCAAGCAGAAAGAGGCAACAGCCTCTTTAAGAACTGCACACAAGCATTGCTGTTTGCTCAGTCATACTTTGGTCTGGATGGCAAAGCAGCCTGATGACAATGTTAACTTATTTTCCTTTCCCCTCAACTGAAACAGGTCACAAATAAAACTGGACTGCTTTAAAAAACATCTGTCTTTATTCATTCATAACTTAGGGATTGTTGGTGGGGAATGAAGGGGAGGGGGCCAATGGTGCGAGGGTGGGGAATGGAAAAGAAAGGCACAGTACTGACAGACAGACATTACTGCGGTTCATTTAAAAAACATTTTTTCAATGCTTTCCTGAGGCATAGGGCTCCACAGTTGGGTCTCAGCGTACCACTGGAATCTGACTGCTCAAAATTTGCAGCCAGCCTATAAACCTCGATGACCCAGCCCTGGGAGAGCTTTTCCCCCTTTGTTTCACACACATTATGGAGCACACAGCATGAAGAGAGAACTGATGGGATTTTTTTTCAGTGATGTGAAGCCTAATGAGTAGACATCTCTAGCTTGTTTTTAAGTGGCCAAATGCACATTCCACCACCATTCTGCACTTGCTGAGTATATTATTGAAACGCTCCTTCTCCCCGTCCAGGTGCCCGGTGTAGGGCTTCATTAGCCAGGGGAGCAAGTGGTAGGCAGGATCCCCTAGGATCTCTATTGGCATTTTAACGTCCTTAATATTTATCTTTTGGTCAGGGAAGAAAGTGTCTACCTGCATCTTTTTGAACAGACTTGACTTCCTAAAGATGCGCGTGCCATGCTCCTTTCCAGACCACCTGACGTTGATGTCGGTGAAATGTCCCTTGTGATCCACAAAGGCCTGCAACATCATTAGGAAGTATCCTTCCAGTTTATGTACTCTAGGACAAGGTGCTCCAGTGTTAAGATAGGGATATGGGTGCCATCTCTCACCCCCACACACACACAGTTTAGGAACCCCATTGTGGCAAATCCATCCACTATGTCCTGCACATTTCCCAAAGTCACTGCACTTCTTAGCAGAAGTCTATTAATGGCCCTGCACAATTACATCACAGGAGCTCCCACAGTGGCTTTACCGACTTTGAGTTGATTCCCAACTGATCAGTAGCAGTCTAGGGCTGCTAGCTACCACAGAGTGATGGCCACTTGCTTTGCCACTGTCAGAGCTCGTCTCAAGTGAGTATTCATGTGCTTCAGGCCTGGGGACAGCTCTGTGGAAAGTTCAAGGAATGTGACCTTTCGCATGCGAAAGTTATGCAGCCACTGCTCATCATTCCCCACCTTCATACCAATGCGATCCCACCAGTCTGTGCTTGTTTCTCGGAATGAGAACCGGTGTTCCACCAACTGAAGATAGTGCCTGCAGCAAATGGGAATTGTTTCGCTCTATGGCCTCAGTAACATCGCAATTTTCTGCACTGTGGATCCTGTCTTGCCCTTGAAAATACTGCAGGATAAGTCATGAGATATTTGTGATGCTCATAATGATAGTGCAGAGCTGAGCAGGCTCCATGCCTCTCTGGCAATGGCATGCATGTGGCAGAGAAAAACGGTGCAAAAAGTATTTGCCATTTGTTTGGGACAAGAAGGGAGGGGGAGGGAGCACATTTCATCATGGGATGATAACATCTTTCCCAAAAGCCTCTGCATCTAGTTGCACTGTGGGATAGCTACTCATGGTGCAATGCTTTCATTGCCAACCCAAGCACGGCTAATGGGTTGCAAAATCCCAACACATTGAGCGTGATGTGATCACGCTCCTGCAACTTCTAAAATTCAGCAGGTGAAAGTCAATTTAAAATAAATCGACTTCACTCTGTAGTGTAGACACACCCATGTAATTAAAAATGAGTTTTGTTGTGCTGCTTTATACCCATGGGTTGGTTTTGTTTTGTTTTTTTTCAAAATGGCAGTTTGTTTTTATGGAAAGTATTGGATTGAGACCCCTGGAGGCTAAAAAGTTTCTGTTTCCCTTCTCTATCCTGTGCTCAAAGAGACTCCGGTAGGGGTCAGGCACTAGACAGTCTGTCATTCCATCTTGGTTTGTCTGCTGAAGTTACTAACACAAATGCCCCTTGCAGTACTGGTGGTTTTATGATACAGATACCTGGTCACTAGGAATTCATTTCACACAGTCCTCCAAAAAGCAGTTGGTATCGATGAATAATGGGTTTTAGAGCACTAAACTATCATTGAGATTGCATAGTTTTTATATAAATATAGGCAGGCTTAAATTTTCAAAAGTCAGAAACTGAGCAGTGAATCATTTTTTCCATGTTTCACTTGATACGCCTTAAAGGGACCTGATTTTCAAAAGATGATTGCTCAGTATTTCAGACAATCAGGTCCTACTCACAAATTAAGGTGCTGCGGGTTAGGCACATACAGTCACTGGCCACTCTAGAAAATGTAGATTCCTTCTTTAAAGTTGAATGAAATATGCATATTTTTCTTCATATCCAAGAACAACTAAATATCTAAAGAAAGATGGATGGGACTGGAAATCATGACTGAGATTTTTATATACTCGAATGATGAGTGATGGTTGTATGTTTGGAGAAAGTGGGTAGATGTACACCGGATTATTAATTACTAACTAAATTAAATTTGCTATTCTTAATGTGAATTTAAAGATTATTCTGAAGATGAGAAATTGCACCATGCTTAATTTGATTTACTGTTTTATGAGTGGCTCTGATCACTAAATAAACTGGTTATCACTAAGTAGAAACTTTTTCCTGTTCTATCTCTCTCTCTGGCTCTCTTTCTCTCTCTCTCCTTTTCAACTGAAAGAAAACAAGAAAGGTTATGTTCCCATAAATAATTCTTAACCTGTTTCTGCCATCTCCTGCCAATACAGTTGAGACTAGCTGTCTACCACAGTTTAACCAACTAAGCTATTATTCTTTCAGATCTATTGCTCGGTTTTTAAACACAGCCCTTTTCTAATCAGAAGCTCTTCTGAAGGGAAAGAGCCTTTTGTAAAGGAGCTCAGTTTTAAAACATGCCATTTTTTTCTTCAGTAAAAGTCTCTGTTTCATTTGTAGCTAACAGAAGTGGTAAAAATATTAAATCTTTAGGTCCTTGCATCTCTGATGTAAAAACTGGAGAGGTTGCTGTGTAATCATGATTTAACTGATTCCATATTTAAGAGAGCATCATTCATAATGACTAGTAATGCATTGTTGTTAATGATTCCTCTGCCAAGGTGGAATCCCCGAATAAGTTAGGGGTCATTTTATTTTACATTTTTTATCTGAAAGCTCTCCAAACTCTCCAGCCAGGAGAGACCTTAATTGTAGCCAGGGGGGAATTTAAAAGTAGAGAGCTTTATAGCAAAAAGAAATGAGCTGTGAACACTTGAGAAAAAAAAGAAAAAACGATAAAGTTCTCTCACTTTACTGAGGTTTGCTTTTTATTTTGTTTTAGTTTTTTTAAAGACCCAATTCTGCAGCCCTTACTCCAATTTTCTTCAATGGGAATTTTTGCCCAAGTGAGGACCACAGATTTGTGCCTTTAGACTGCAGATATTTCCCCAATGATCTACAGGATCAGTTTTTCCCATTTGCTATCCATTCTGGTACTCTTTGCGGTCCTTGTTTATGCACACCCTGTGTCCCAAAAACTAGAGTTTGGGAAAGTACTTCCATTGATAAGGACCCTTCATCGTATTGCTCCTATAAGTCAGTATTCTGATTGATTCTGCTGCCGTTTTTCAAACAGAGACTTTCTAGAGGGTCCATTGGAGATTTTTACCAGTCATGAGAAACCTCCTCTTAGAACCTCATCCTCTGACTTTGAAAACAAGAATTAGGATTATAGGAAATGCTGCACCAGAATAGATCTACTGTGATATCCTGATTCTCAGCAACCCTAAGTGATGAATGCTTTACAGGAGAACATGAAACTACATAATACAGTTGACCCATTGTGCAAGTTTATACCATGGAGGAGAGGAACTCTTCCTGCTCCCAGATAGTAATCATTTTATGCCCAGAAACATGTGGATGGCTAGTCCTTGCTATCTATCATAGCATATGTAAATACTTGCATTATTCATATATATCATATTGCTAACCCTGTTTTGAATCACACTACATTATTTTAACAACATCCTATGGCAATGAACTTTATAATGTTAATTATGCTTTGCAAAATACATTTCCTGTGGCAAGATTTTTTTAAAATTTGTTGTCTTTTAATTTCATTGTGTGTGTTCTTGTTTTGTATTACAGGGAAAAGGAAATAGGATGTATGAATGGCTTTCTCTATACAGTTCCTTGCTTTTCTACATCTACCTTTGCTCCTCTTCTTTTCCAGATCACTATTTCTAGTCTTTATAATCCATTATATAGAGCTTCCCCACCCATCTCTAATAATTGTCATTGCCCTCCCCTATACCTTCTCGGTGTCCTTTTTTATTATAAGGTGACCAAAATTGAACACAGTGTTCAAAGTGAAAATGTACCATATATTTGTATAGAGGCATTGTAATGTAATATAGTTTATCTTCTTTTCCCTTCTTTGTGCATCCTAATTTCTTATTCCCTTTTTTCATCCACCATATTCTGCTGAGCTGCGCCACCAGATCTTGAGATCTTTCTCCCACAAAGTTATGGCAATTAATTCAAAACTGCCAAATTATCTAATGCTTAAAAATTGCTGTGGGGCTTAATGCAGCAACAGTTCCACTAGCCCACTCACTCCCAGCATGTAGAGACCCAGCACTTAAATCTACCTGCAGAGAGGCTTTCATGGGATGAGGAGCAGGGATGTGTCAAGTTGGTTGCTTCTATTTCCAATCCTTTGCCACAAAATCCATCCCCTGCACCAGCACAGCTGGAACTGAGCCATTCTAAGTCATGAAACAACATGCAGTTTTAGGGCACAAAACAAATCTCTGGGCTTAAAATGCTTATGTGCATTGTAGGAAGGTGCAGTGGCTTTCCTCAGAGCCTGGGCTCGAGGAAGGGCCACAACGGCCAGGCTGGGCAATGAAAGGGCTGGCAGTCGAGTCTGCCCAGCAACCAGGGAGCCAGACTGTGATAGGCCTGACAGACCAGCCAATCTGCCAACAGAAGGGTGGAGCTTCCGCTGGAGCAGAAGGATAAAAGAGAAGCCCCGCAGGTCAGTGAGGCACAGGTTGCCTCTGGAGGCAGATGTGCTATCCCACTGATTGTAATGTAGGCCTGACCCCAGCCAGGCCATGGTCCCAAGCAAGCACCTCCAGGAACAGAGGAGCTGGAAACAGTCCAACCTATGAGGGCCCCAGACACTGGATTGGGCCCTCAAGCCCCAAGGACTGGGTAGGGCCTCTGGGCCCCAGAGACTGAACCAGGCCCCTGAGCCCCAAGGACTGGACCGAGCCCCCTGAGACTCAGGGGTGGGAGATACTCTCAGAGGCTGGCCCGGACCAGGAGGATCCACTGGATGCTGAACTCCCAGAACCCTGTGACCTGGAGAAGTTGCCCTCCGGAGAGGAGCTCTCCCCCTTGCCGCCAGTTGACAACGAGGGACTAGTGAGCCTGCTGAGGGCCAAGTACCCCAGCGACCTCGAGGACCCAGCAGATTCAGGTACCTAGGGATACAGGGAGGAAGTGGCCCAGGGATAGCTATAGCCAGTGGCTGAGACAGGGGCCAGAACCTGTCGGCGTGTTGCGGTGGGAGCCCCACCGACTCAGTGGCAATGCCTTTGCCATTGCTAGGGCCCTGAGCTGGGATGCAGTTGAGACAGTTGGGCCTGTGTCCTCCTTCCCTAACCATCCCGGGAGGAGTACTCTCCCTTTCTGCTAGAGACAGCAGATCCACTGCCTGCCTCACCCTGCTTGAGGGCCCAGAGGTTATAGACTGTTGTTGGACTCACCCTTGCCTGAGGGTTGGAGACCCCTAGACTACTTGATTGCTTGTCTCGCCCTGCCTTAGGCCCTGAGGCGATAGACTGTTGCTGGTCTCACCCCTGCCTGAGGGGTTGGAGACTCCTAGACTACTTGCTCGCTTGTCTCGCCCTGCCCCAGGGCCCAAGGCAATAGACTCCTTGGCAGTCCGCCTTATCAGAGGGTCAGGACTAAAACTCACACAGAGACGCTAACGTTCCCCTTGTAGGAAGGTGCAGTGTCCTTCCTCAGAGCCTGGGCCTGAGGAAGGGCAGCAGCGCCAGGTCGGACAGAAGCCCGGTCTACATGCATCAGCATAAATGCAATTTAATCTGGCCTGATTTTAGAAGTGCTTTGAAAATTAAGCTTTGTCAAAGTAAATTAGTAGTATTAGCATGTTTAATAAATTAATAATAATTCACATCTCAGTAAAATGGAAACATTGCTTTAAACTCTGCAATTGGGCAATAATAGTCATTGATCCTTGTGGCAGTCTGTACCCATGTATTCACCCCTTGTACATTATTGTGATAATTTCTGTACAAATTATGTTTTGTGAGGTATAAATTGAAAAATAATGATTTACTGATCAATATTGTTCTGAGAATGTGTAGCAATATTATATATAAAATTGTAATATTCTGCAATATGGTGTTACTAAGGTATGTCTACACTGCCGGGGCTATACCAGTGCTTCAGGATTGATTTTGCAGGATTGATTGAGTGGGCAGTGGAGACCCACTCAGTGGATCCAGGAAGTGCTCTCTGGTCAACACAGTAGATCCAACTCTTTGAAAAGCATAAGACTCTGTCAACCAGAGGGCATTTCCCATCAGTGCAGCACAGTGGAGATGCTTCGATAAATGAAAACTAGTAAGTCAATGGGAGATATGCAAGCTACACTACTTAGCTTGCATATCTCCAGTCAATGGCTGCCAGCAGTGTAGACCAGGCCTAAGACATGCTCCAAGCCAAACTAATTCCTCAGATACAAAGGGCAAGCTGGCCCTTCAGCCAGGTATAAACAAGGTCAAATGGGCCATTACCTGCTAAGTGGCTATTCAGTGGCAGGAAAAGGGACATGGGTGAAAATCTACATCTTAGTAAACAAACAGCAGAGAGTTCCTGTCCAGGGAGACTGTCTGGTGCCCTTCTCCCACCTGGAGAAACTTCTCAAAGGAGGGAGATGACTATAAAAAGGAAGGGGGGGACACCCCAAATGATATCTCCTTTTCTCTCTGCATTCAGAAAATCTGAAGAACAAAGGAAGCAGCATTTGATTGTGGGAGGGATCCTGACTGAAAGAAGTTCAGCCAGTAGAACTGCTGAAACATGTAGTGAGAGAAACTTTGCTTTGAATTTACCCTAGTAGATTAAAGTTAGTCATTAGTCATGTTTTACTTCTATTTTTCTTATAACCAATTCTGATTTTTATGCCTCGTTTTTGTGTTCACTCAAAATCTCTCTCTTTGTTTTCTTTATTTTATCTAAGCCAGTATGCTTGAATTGAAGTGTTTGGGAAACTCTGTTTGGGATAACAGCATTTGTGCATATCATTTCTATTAATAAAATAACATTTCTGGGACTGTGAATGTGCTAGTGCCACTGTGCAGTGTAATTCTAGAGTGTCTGGCTGCAGCATTTACACAATATAGCGGGGAGTGACTTACATGCTGAAAGCTATGTATAAGCAGTTCAAGACTGGTGGCTGCAGCAGTAAAGCAGTGTAAAGGGAGCCCTAGGTAAGAAGGCTGAGGTGACACAGCTGTTCATCAGTCTAGATTGTACTGGGGTATGTCAAAACCTTGATTTACAGAAATAAGATGGATGCCTCATGCATAAACAGTTCTGAGGGTTACCATGCCAATTTAATGGCATGTGTTTCAGACAAACAGCAAGAAGACTGCAAAGGGTAGATGAGACCATGTGCATTTAGGTCCTGTTTCAAGAAAGCACTTAAGTCCATCCTCATTCAACAGGACTTACAAGCATGCTTCAAGTTAAGTAAATACTTAGTGCTTTCCTGAATAGATATGCTTCCATGAAGTGCATCTTTGTGCATAATAAACCTGAAGAAATATTATTCATTCCAACTTTATATAAAACAATATGAACTGATTATTATTCCAATACAGAATTGTGACTAAAGGTTAATGAATGTGGCAAAAGTATTTTTTGAGATTAATGTCTTGCATGTTTTATTATACTCTTGTGCTTGACTTCTAACTCAGCTGATCATTATATAAAGAACCAAGTCCTCATTTTTCATGTATTAGGCAAAAGTCCAGCTTTCAATGAAAGTTTCAGCTTACTTTATCAGAAAGAGTTAAGGCATGTCCTGGAAATGAGCCGTTTAGGTCAACCAAAACTTCTAGTAAAATAAGCTTGGAGGGGGTGAAGCATAGAATTGTAGAAGCAAATGAACCCTAGTGGAAGTTGCAGTGTGAATTGCTTCTCATTGGGATGTCCTTCACATATTTGATAACCTAAATAGCAATCGGTTCAAGTGGCAATCAGAAATGGAGCTTGAAATCACCCATCAGTGCTGCCCTTTCATTTCAGTGCTTTTGCTCTATTATTACAAATGTTAATGTTGTATATTAATTCTGCTTCTAAGATAAACTGATACAACATGTAGACATTCTTTAATATTGTCTATGTAATACTTTTTTTCCTCTTATAAACCATATCTTGAGCTCTTCCTCCCCCAAATGTGATATTCAAAACACATATACTGAGAATTAATGGTAACAG
The DNA here is from genome assembly GCA_007922155.1 of Mesoclemmys tuberculata. Lineage (NCBI taxonomy): Eukaryota > Metazoa > Chordata > Testudines > Chelidae > Mesoclemmys > Mesoclemmys tuberculata. The sequence goes on from ML675601.1 coordinate 47,719,833, forward strand.
CTGTTGACTCACTCACTCATTTGAGTTGACTGGCAAAATGATGACTTTCTTATGTGAATGAGTTGCTGATCCTGAACATCAGCAGTGATGCATAAATGTGTTGACAAACTGAATTGGTGGGTAGACTCATTGGTCCCTCTATTTTGATTATGCAGATTTGAGCAAGAGGAAAAACTATTACATTTTAAATAGACAACAGGAACACTTTTAGCATAGCATGACACTATTTCTCTGGCAACATTATGATATTCTAAAAGTAATACCTCCAATCTAGCCATTTACAGTAGCATTGCTGTATGAAACAATGGTGGTGAGATTAAGGATTTGAGAATACATCAAACCACTTTGGCAGACATGGCTCACCTCTTTTCAAGAGGAATTAGAAGTCTGTTGGTCAGAATAAGAACTGAATGAAGAGCAAACTGCCAAGGTATCTAACAATTTGAATGTGTCCTCAATTACCACCCATCTCTTCCTGGCTTCCAATAAAACCCGCTAAACCTTTTCCTCCTACCAGTCATCCCTTGCTTCTTTCTGGTCTTAGTCTTCAGGCTTTTCCTATGTAGATCCATTCAATAGATAACTGATCAAGAAAGAGGTCTTCTAAGACAGTAAACTGTTGCTGAATTCACATGTGTGCTCTGGAACTACAACCTAGTTAGAGACAAATACATAATTGCAATCCAGTTGCTGGTTTGGAATGGAAGAGCGTCTGCCCCCCATTAATGTGTACTGAACACATGCTTACCACCTGGAGACCTAGCCACATCTATCAGAAATCTCCCCTCTTGGAAATGTACTGCACCAGCCAGCATGGTAGCCAACTCCATCCTCCAGTCTTCACTGGCACAACTTGACTTGAAGTCTGTGGAAGTGGAAGCTTTGCATGCATACAGGCAGGTCCATCCCTAGACTAAATGGCACACCAGGTGAGGAGCATCTTTGGTGGCACCCCTCACATTCACATGCACATTTTCACAATTACACAATAAAACAAGGTTCATAATATCGCAGCTGGGCTCTCACTTCACTTCTTTCTTATTTCTCATTGACTGACTGGCGATGCCCCATCCCTTATGTACCCCTAAGGGCATGACTCACAACATTCCAGGAGTTTGGAGGAAAATGTGGTTCTCAGAAAGTCTGGAAAGTTCTACAAGATTCTTCAAAGGTCCAGAACATTCTAGGAGGTTAGCGAAAAATGAATCCACATACAGAATTCCTGAAATATTTTACTTCAAACATTCTATTTTCCCTTCTATCTCTAACATCAAAAACAGCACCCGAAGCCCGGCACCCCAGGTGGTTGCATGGGTGACCTGCCCCTAAATCTGACCCTGCATAAAGGTGTAGGACCAGGTCCCTAATAAAGGACACATCATAAATTGTGCAGCCTTTAAAGTAATGTGAATTCCTTTGTAGTGTGTGCTGTTTCTAATTAGGCAAACCAGTTTGGATAAAACAAGGAACCTTGAGCCAAACCTGAACTAAAGTCTCTGAGAGGTTTTAAAGATTTTTTTTTATAAGGGCTGATGTTTTGCACCTTGTGTTATTTGCAGCTGTACTAAGTGAGTGTACAACACTCCCAAAATAAAATGAAAGCATTTTACAACCACCCTGAACATGTGTGAAGCAGCTCTTGTGTAAGGATGCAAAGGATGTGGCTTATTAGTAAGTCTATACAGCACACAGAAGCAAGCCTTTCAGCCCAAGCTGATGGGCTTGGGGTTGTGGGGCTCACACTAGCATTCTGAAAATAGCAGTGTAGACAACACTTGGAAGTTGTGGCTCAAGCTCTAAAGCCCACCCCTTCCCTATGCCTATGCTTCAGACTCTGAGCTCCAGCCTGAGCCGCAACTTAAAGCACTGTCTACACAGCTATATTTAGAGCACTAGTGTGAGCTCCAATTGCCCAAATCTGTCAACCCAGGTAGAAGTCTTACTTCTGCAGATTGTGTAGACATACCCCACAGAGGTCAAAATGTTACCCTACATATTGGAAGAGGGGTCCCACACTGCAAGGATATGGCATATATCTTCACTGCAGGGTTCTCCTGAGTAACTCCTACTGAGTTCATCTACCACAAGTGGAAGTGGCCATACTGAGAAATAGTACTTAAGCTGCTAAGTCCACACTGGCATGGCATTCACTTGTGTATGGCACTAAGACATGTAGGGGTACATCCCAAGATTCTTTGTGCTGCAGTAAGATGAGCCAAAGTATAAACTCTTTCTCGGTGTATTGTGAGAGAACATGTCTGTCTTTTCTGGACATCTGGGGGAAATTATGAAATGGCATTGGAGGACTAGTGGCACTTCAGTGGAGCTAATCTGAATCCATATAGCTGAGTGGTCACGTTATCAGCTGACAACTCACGCTAACTTTGGGGTGAAGGCAAGCCCAGAAAGTGACTTTTATTCTGCCCTGAACAGTAGGTTCTGGTTTCTGTAGTGTTAGTTATGCAGTTGTTAAATAAAATTATTTGGTTCTAATTACCACCTCACATTGCTTTAAGGAGAAGGAAAGCATAGCACAGATATGAGTGACTACATGTGGTGCCAGGAAATGGCGAATCAAACTCAATGGTATTTCTAGCCTCAATGAACAAAGCAAATATAAATCTCACTAAAGAGCTTGTTTTTGAAAGGTATCTTCCCAATTTTTCAGACCCAAGATAGGGAGCTGAGATAAAAATCCATCATTTAGGTTTTCTGCTGTGAAATAGGTGTAAGTGAGATGAGAATCTGCCCCCAAGCTTTGAAAATGTGGTCTTCACAAATCTATTTACTATAGATAGTCCATAACAAGCAAATATATTATTTATTATATGACTTAACATACTACAAGCTGGAGCTCTTCCTACTGTATGCACACACAATAGACATGGAATGCCTGTCTCATTGCATTATTTGCAGGGCTGGACAGTCAGAAAGAGTCTTGTCAAGGAAGTGATGGAACACTGAACTTGATTTAAAATTAACGTCTTTAGAATTAGTTTTGGGATAACAAACGATTACTTTACAAGTTAAAAAAACACTTGCCGTACACTTGGTTAGAAAGGTATTCACATGTGCGAAGATTGTCATCCTTTCGGTGCAAGTATTTCTCGGTGCACTTAGCAGCTGACACAAATGAGGTGGGGAGATAAAATTTAATGTATTTTAGAACATTTACATCTCTAGATGATATCAAATAGACTTCATTTTCAGTAACATTCAGTCTTATTTATATGCACTTTCCTACCCACTGTTTAAAAAAACCCTAAGGCTACCCAATAACATTGTGTAATGTTCTTCACTTCAGTCAATGAACTTTAACAGAAACCTATGCATTTTAACTGAATTTTTGTTTATCTCAAGCAGCACACTTTAATGAAATCAATACATTCTTGCTGAAAGCCACATGAATCCATAGGAAAGACTACATTGTTACTGAAACCAATATACAGTGTTATAATGTCTGTATGTTTTAGTGAAAGCATAGCAATACATTTTAACTGAAACCAATATGTTTCTCCTGGGCTGATACCAAAGAAAGCTTATTTCATAGTGAAACCAATGCATTCTTACAGAAACTATTATTCCATATTCCTGAGCTTGCATTGTCCAACCACATGAAAGCTATGTTTTATATTGCTGAAAAATTTGCATGATTCCAAAATGATCTTAAAACAGAGTTTTATAAAGTGTATATTTTAACATGAACATAAAATAAAAAGTAGATCATAAGAAGTGATTCTCAGATAGACCCATTTGCTGGTTTTACCTTTTATTTAGTACTGTAACATACATGCACCCTGTCAATGGGTAATGATAGGAGTTTACTTTCATTCCAAATTGACATTCACTACACCTTCTTTCTACTTTATGTGCAAACTGACCTACAATAAGTTGCATTGTGGCTGATTTACACTTCAGAGCACAAGAATAGAACAGCGGTTAATTACTTTATTGTAGACTGGATGTGATTTATTACACACAATTTTTTGAAAGAATTGTTTTCAGTACCTCATTTCTGCTATTTTATCATGACATTTTGACTAAATATATGCTGATCTGCATTACTTAAAAATAATTTGAGTAGTCTGGTTCATGTAGCTAATGATTTGTGATCCTTCTAAGTGTTTTAATCGATGCGATTAATGTGAATGGGAAAGCTCTGTCTGAATTTCATCAGATCTGCAAAAAGGTGTAATCCCTTTACAATTTAGACACTGCATTGCTTTGCATTACGGCAGCATACAGCAATATGTCAGGCAGTATAATATATTAAAACAAGCAACGGGATGATATTTTACCTAACTCTTGGGGAAACAGGACCCATTTCAGTGTTATTGAAATGCATATGATGCAACACAAACCCACAAGTCTATTGAGCAAGAAGGCACAATGTTTTACATTGTAACTTTTTTTAATGCAACCACTTTTAAATATATTATATGTGGAATGAATGATGTTCTGCAGCCAAGGGTGCAACATGGAAAACTACTGTTTTTACAGGCATTTTAGTTTTGTTTGTTAAAAGACAGATTTATAGGAAGCAACTAAATATGTGCTAACCGTTGAGATCCAAAACCTGATAATTTGTGAACCATACCTTAGGAAAAGTGTTCTAATTCCAGCACTGATCCAATTCCCAGAGAATACACTGAAAGACTTCCATGGTAATTAGTTGAAGACCTTAATTCTTTTCCTGGGGGTGTCTCTTTGAATGAGGAAGCATTGGGAATCTTTCCATTTCAATGGCTATTTTTGAAAACCACATCCATTGGGATCTTTAATCAGTCTGGTACATCAGTCTTGAGAACCCAAAAACTCTCCCCATAGGTTGAGTATGATGCTGTGTCTTCATACAGAGGCTCTCCCATATCAGGGACTGAGGAAAATATGGCAGGGATTTGAGTTCTGCTCTCCCACAGAACACTTTTACCAAGCCAGGTTGTTTTAAAAAAAAAAATGCTGACCTTGTTATAAACCTTATATAAAGAAAATAGGCATTTTGTCTCCCAAAATATGTCTATTCATTTCTTTAAAAAAAAGTCTTTTCCCACTAATGGAATTTGTGAAATAATAAATAAAATGTAAATGTAGTGGAAAGGTGAAAGGAAAACCATAACTTTCAGGAAAATCTATAATCCAACTGAAATTATTAGCATAGAAAAGGGTTGTCTATGTTCCTAATGCAGCCACTCCCAAAATGGTTTTCTTCATGTTCAGTGGGTTGCTTTGGAGGTAACTGATCCAGTCCCAGAAAGCATAATCATTGATTTCCAAGAAATCTAAAGACAAAGTATAACAAGACCATGCACTACACAAGTATCAGATTTTACCTCTCCTCATTATTTAGACCCCTCTAGCAATTTCCCCTTAACAAGTGCATCCTATTGTGCTTTACTGAATTCTTTTTTTTTAAACATGTTTTGTTCTTGATGCTGAGTCTATCACTGCTATTTCTAATTGCTGTTCTCTCTGCCATATCATTTCTTGCAGATTTGAAAGGTCAACCATCATTCCTATTTTTAGTTTAGAATTCATGTTTTTGCACTTAAGCTTTTCTACAGGATAATAAAACAGTGTTCAGCTTCACCCCCCCTCTCTCATTGTTAGGAGATATTTTAATTTTAGAAGAAACTGAAGTTTAAGACTTAGAGCATAATCCCAATGTAATATACTCATACTACTTTGTCTCTTAAGGCTTGAATAAAATAATTTGAATGATTATGGACTGTAAAAAGCATAAGAGTAAAGCACCTGAGATTCATATTAGGCACATATAGGCCCTGATTCTGGAACGGGTCCCCCCATGTCTACAAGGAGTCCTATTGACTAAGTCATCTGTGATGATCTAAGGGGGCCATATTAGCAGATTCCCCCAGCAGGATCAAGACTTTAATTTCATTTAAAAAGTATCATATGAACATATTTATGAATATTCAGGGGAAATTCATTAATTTAGGAATTAGGATATTGTGTCAAATCATAAATTTGTAATACAACCTAAAGGGACGCTTTCAACTTGAAATCTAGACATGATTTAAAAAAAAAGTTCAGAATAGTTTCAGATAATGTCTCTGCTCCTGAGTCCCTCTCCTATTTTTGTTTGATTTTAATAATTCTTTTACTATTTTAAGAAATATTTTTTCCTGATGTGTGAAATCCCACAAAAACAGGGAAGATGTCTATCAAAAAGGAATAGTGAAAATGACTATGAAAATGAAAATGAAATGAAAATGAAAATGACAAGGTGCTGTCAAATGCATAATATAAACAAAAAACAAGATAACCATTTCTTCTCTATTCCAGCTGCTACCAGATTTTATTGGTTCATTTGCTACCACCTTAAACAATTGCTGTGAAGTGACTGGATGGAATTTCAAGCTCTCGTAACATCGGTGGTAAACGCACCACAGTTTTGGAACCCATGCCTATTACATTTCAGTTATAGTACTTGAAGATAAAAATAGTAGTTTAAAATTTTTCAGATAAAAATGTGATTTCTCAGCTAATTGTATAACTTTAATAAAAACTTGTACATTGTAATTCTGATGTCCACACTTAAAAAAATCACACTGCGTGAGAGACTGTATTTTGCAAAGTAGTGGCTCTGAAAGATTCTTAGCCATCATGGCATATAACCAAATGAACATAAGCTTGCAATGGCTAAGGCCTAGTCTACACTTACCTTTGGGATTCGGCGGCAATCGACGGGAGATATGCAAGTCTCTTTGCTGCATCTGCTCCACGCACCGTCCACACTGCGCTGCATCGAAGGGAACGCTGTTCTCTTTGACGCAGTGCTACGCCACTTACCAGGATGGTTTTCCTGCATCGCTTGCTGGATCGACTGAGCAGGTCTACACAGACCACTCAGTCGATCCAGAGCCATCGATCTGATGGCAGCAAATTTGCTGCCGTCCGTGTAGACCCACCATAAGAGAGCAAACACATAGAATTAGGGAGCTTATATTCACTATTGTATGCAGCATTAGAGACCTTTACTAGTATACCATGTCCAGTTCTGGAGTCCATGCTTTAAAAAGGATGTTGAAAAATTGGAATTCTGTGAAATATGCCTATTAAAGCATAAAGTCAAAGAAAATAGAGGTTCAGTGAAGGGAACAGCACAGTACATTAATAAAGAGACAGTAGAATATGTGACAGAAAACTCTTTTCAGCAAACTTGGCAGTTCAAGTGGTCTACCTCTCCCTGCACAAAAGCTAAGTTAATCTTTGATGGGTTTTTCAATATTTATATATGTTAGATGACATTATTTTTAAAAGGTCTTCATTTGGATGGTGTTTTTGAAGATAGGAAATAAAAAACAAAAGGAGAGAGATGTTGGAAAGTCACTTCTTAAGACTTCATATGGTAGGCCTCACTACATATGGAAATAGTCTTGATTTTTCTAATAGGTAATAGTGTCCTCAAGTTTGCAACCACAGCTTTCTATGAGCTGCACCACAATACCAGAATTCTCTTTTGATCATTTTCCACATGAGAAGATACAATCCTGTAAACCATTTCTCCTCCCTCATCAGCTAGGCCTGGATTACACTAAACTCTTTTGTCAACCAAAGTCATTTTTTTAGACAAAACAGTGCCCTTGAACACATGGCAGTCACCCTTGCCCCCCACCCCCCGCTCCCATCGACAACACTGCCCTGTTTTTTCAACAACATAAAACTACCTTGATGAGAGGCATAGAGGTTTTTTTGCATAACTTAAATTAACAAAGCATCAGTATAGACCCTGTGGTTGTGTCTGTCATGCCAAATGGCCTCCGGAAGTGTCCCACAATGCCCATCCTGACCACTCTGTCCATCAGTTTGAACTCCTCTGCTCTGCAAGCACCCAACACTCTCTCTCCCTCTTTAAAGTTCTGGGAAATTTTGAAATTCCACTTCCTGCTTGGTCACTGTGAAGAGCTCACATCTCATCTTCCAGCTGACCATTGTGGTTCCATACATCTAGTGCTCCCTGCTTGGAGCATACTGGCATTTCTGGATCTCATCAGCATTTGGGGAGAGTAGGCTGTGCAGTCCCAGCTCCACTCCAGCCAAAAGAACTTTGATACCTACAGCCAGATTTCTCGTGCCACTGCGGAGAAGGGCTCTGAATGGGACATGCTGCAGTGCCGAGCAAAAATCAAGGAGCTGCGACCGGGCTACCAAAAGGCCAAACAGTCGCTCTGGTGCATGGCCAAACACTGGCTGCTTCTACAAGGACCTGGAAGCCATTTTCAATGGCAACCCATCTCCACCCCCAAGACACCCATGGATACCTCCATGTGCCTGGGGGGCAGTGGACACCAGACTCAGTCCCAACAAAGAAGTTGTTGATGAGGAAGTGGAGTTGGATTAGGAACCAGAGATGAGTGGTGGGTTATTTGGTGATGTGGGGAGTCCCTTTGTGGCCCTGGAGGGTTCCAGCCAATCACAGCTCTGCTGCTCTGGCATGCAGGATGCAGGAGAGGGGAAGTCTGGTAAGTGTTTTTCAGAGCTGGTGCTGCTTGTTTACAAGTGGCATGGGGGTCCTTTGCTTTGCTAATGATAGATGTAGTTGAAGGGATAGAAATGCACAAGAGCAGCTGTGTTCCCATGTGCTTCCCATTCCATTTCACAGCAAGGCAGCATGGCTGAGATGCATGTTAATGCACACCGAGATTTCATGGGTATCCTCCAGTGAGTTCTTTAGAACATTTTCCTGGAGGTGCTTGCCAATCCTGTGCCTCAGATTCCTCAGCAGAGCATCTTTGTTTCTCCCCCACCATTGCAAGACATTTTCCCATGCCAATCGGCAACCTCTTGTGCAGGGACCAAAGCGGTGCATAGGCAAGCAGAATAAGGACCCGGTTTGAAGCTGGTAAGGAATGACCTTGAAGAAGCAAAGAAGAGTTTTGCCAAGAACTCCTCCAGTCCTCTGAGGCAGCAAAAAGAGAAAAAAGGGCAGAGAGACAATCTGTGTTCAAAAGTCAGAAAATTGATAGATAGGAAAGGAGGGAATACCATGACTGGGTGTTGGCAGGTCATGAGTGGATGATCAAAGCCATGGAGGATAGACAGAGCTGCTAAAGACAAATGTGACATTGCAGACAGAGTTCATGTGTGCTCATCCCCATTGCAGCCACTACAGAACTGCTTTCCATGCACTCCTGAAACTCCCCACACACATTCCTATCAAACACCAGCCCATCTCATTATCCTGTACATTGTACCCCTTCAGATAGCTATGAGAGCAATAGCTGGACTTACATCCAGCTGTCATAGCTCATACTGATCCTCACAGCTTTCTCCCTCCATCTCAGTGTTTTGTTTGTATTTTAAACTGTTTTTATTTAATAAAGACAAGACAAGTTTAATAAGCTCTCTTTATTTCTCTGTTGAACATGTTATTTTCAGCTGACCAGCTCAAGCTGAATAGCAGTCATAGGATGGCACAGCACTGTTCACAAAAACACCTGATTAGTTCTCATTCTCAAAAATGGGCCCTCAATGCCTCCCTTATCTGAATGGCCACCTGTTGTTCGCCTCTAGTACCTCTGGCATCTGGCTGTTCATAATCAGATGCAGGGCGATCTGCTTCTATGGTCCACACCAGGGCAAACTTTTCACCCTTAGCTTCACATAAATTATGGAGCACACAACTGGTGGCTATAAGCATGGGAATATTGTCCTAATTTTAGTCTGGCCTGCCATAAAGGCATCTCCAGTAAGCCTTTAATCTACCAAATGCATTTAATGGTCATTCGGCATCTGCTCAGCCTGTTATTGAAGCACTCCTTGCTGCTATCTAGGTTGTGTGTGTGTGTAAGGCTTCAGGAGCCATGGCATTAATGAGTAGACTGGGTCTCCCAGGATCACTATGGGCATCTTGACATCCCCCATTGGAATCTTTTGGTTTTGTAAGAAAGTACCCACTTGTAGCTTCCTGTAGAGCCCAGTGGTCCTGAATATACATGTATCTTTCCTGACCAGCTTGCGTTGATGACAGTGAAACACCAACAGTGATCCACATGTGCCTGCAGCACCATAGAGAAGTACCCCTTTTCTATTGATGTACTTCATCACAAGATGGTCCGGGGCCAAAGTTGGGATATGCGTGCCATCTATCATCCCATTACAGTTGGGGAAATCCCATCTCTGTGAAGCCATCCACTATTTCAGGCACATTTCTAAGACTCACAGTCCTTCATAGCAGTATGCGATTAATGGCCTTGCACACTTGTGATAAGTGTGGTGGACTTCCAGACTCCAAACTGATTAGCAGCCAACCAGTAGTAGTCTGTAATTGCCATCTTCCACATGGCAATCGCCATGTGCTTCTCCACCAAGAGGGCAGCTTTCATACTGGTGTCCTTGCACTGCAGGGCAGGGATGAGCTCTGCACAGTTTAATGAAGGTGGCTTTGCACATTTGAAAGTTCTGAAGCCACTGCTTCAGATAATGTCAGATAATCAGCCCAATTGGAATAATTTAATCAGAGATTATTAGTCAAAGATTAATACAGCACAGTACAGAATATAGAAAATAAAAGCATATTTTACTAAATGCTCTGTAACTGGTGAAGCAATAGCAGCTTGTCCACTTCCGCTTCCAAAAACTCTTTCCTTTTATTGGATATGGAACAAAGAAATTTCCTTGTGGAGAAGAGAAGCTATTTTCCCATAACTGATCCCACTATATGTTCTGTTTTTTGATATCTTAACTAACCTAATAACTTATGGAACTTCTTTTATGGTATCTCAATTTACATGATTGATAAGCTAAAGGAATTTCTAACGAAGTTAATACTACTAAGAACATCTCTGGCAACAAATAATTCCTAATAAGTTAAAAATATTTTTCAGTGAGTCATTATTTCATAAACCACAGAAGAACATCTGCAATAAGAAACATCCCTTATCAATCACAGAACATATCTGAATAATAAATACCCCTTATCTAGCACACCACCTTGTTCATCACAACCCACATCTGAGGTAGCAGGCATTCTTTGTTAGTTGCTTCTGTGGACATGTGGACACAATTTGCCACAGGTTAACCAGGTCAGAGTAAAAGATTATACACGTTCCATTTTTTTACTACAAACATATCTTCGATTAGTCATCCACTATGGTTCAACGTAAATACAAAAATCTTTTCAGTTTGATAGGTACAGAGCACTAGATTTTATAGATGCAAAATACTTTTGGTTCATACACAGAAAAGATTTTGGTTAACATATATATAAAAGAATAGTAGATGCTAATTATATGGTTATGTTGTGTGGTTATAAGCGATGGAACCCTGACAAAGGAAACCAACACCAGATTTATATAAATTATTCAAGAGAACAGAGAATTGTGTACACATTCCTTGGTGTGCTTCAAACTTGGTAACTGAACAATCAGATGGTAGATGTATATAAAATATGTAAGTACAAAAGTAATTCCCAACAGAAGAACCTCTTTAAACTTTGCACAGTTTGTTCTAGATTGACTGCCACCTTTCTAGTGATGCTGATCCAAATTTTATAAAAAAACACATAAAGTGCCATATGCCATGAGGGCTAACATTTAAACTGTTAGCACTGCAAACACCACTGTTCCTCAAGAAGTTTAAGGCTCATTTCATTTAAGGAAATATACTCACATGTTAAAGCCTTACTCCAATACCGAGCATCTTTTGAAATGAATGGAACATCTGGAAAGGACAGGTATGTCTTCCTATGCTTCATAATTATAAGAATTGGATATTCCTTGGGGTCTGATTTTGCAAGATGTTCAGTATCTGCACCTCCCATTAACTTAGGTTGAAGTTAATGTGCTCAGCTTTTCTTATGAGTAACCATATGTTGCTGCTGTTTCAGTCAGTCTGCTTGCAAACTCAAGACAACTTTGAGTCTATATTCTAAAGGTCACCAGCAGGGATGACAGCTTCTCTTTTAAAAATGAAAGTTTAGATTCAGAAACTGCAAGAATTTCCTGTTTCTTTGGAATTTACGTATTGTATATTGAATATATTTTTGTTGTTCCAGGTTATTCATAGATTTTAAGGCCAGAAAGAACCATTATGAGCATATAATCTGACTTCCTGCAGAACACAGAACCTCACACAACAATTTCTGTGTCAACCCCATAACTTATGTTTGAGCCACAGCATATTTGTTGGAAAGACATCTAGTCTTGATTTAAAGACTTAATGTGATGGAGAATCCACCACGGTCCTAGGTAAATTGTTCCAGTCAGTGATTAGCTATGGGTCTTGAAGAAATCACTTGACTCATATTCACATTTGGGTGACGGGACAGGGAGGTGGGAATCCCATGTCACTGCATGTCTGAGCCTGATCTGATAAGATGATATAAAATACTTTCACTGATATTGAACACCTAGAGTAAGGGCTCAATCCAACTCCCATTAAAATAATTGAAAATATTCCTATTGACTTGGCCGCCAGTGATTTACATTAGTCTGCTATGTCTTGCTTTTTGAGGATACCATATAATAATCTAATGGCATGGCATTGCACCTTTTTTGATATATTTGCTACTCTCTGAGCTCTATGGTTTAACCTATGCAAGGATTAGATCCTGGTTTTTCATTAACAAGTACCTTTCTTGAAGTTCACTTTTCAATTATTTGGTCTCTTTACAATGTCATCTCAGAGTCAACAAAATTTTTTAGCTGGCAAAATCTAGTGACAAACAAATCAATGGTTACATTTTGATGTTGGCATGCCTAACAGAATACAAGTTTCAGATGTCACATTCTTCTTAGGCTGAATATATTGATCACATATGTCCAGGGTTTTTAAAGTCTTCCCTTGTGTTTTGAAGTATAACAAAGATAGCTTGCTGTTCAAGACTCCACAAAAGTTGAAAGTATTGCTGATTTCAATTTATCATTAGCAAACCTAGTGACAACTACATAGTAATCAGATCTTGTTTTCCATGTCAACCAACTTCCATTGAATGTCCTTTTTAGTGCCCATATATGTTAAAGAGATCTATGTGAGGTCAGTTAACTGTTCTGGATATGTTGATCGTAATTACTATTGTTAATTAACCTTTTGGGGACTTTCTCCTGCACCCCTTGCCATTGAGAACATGGAAAACAAAGGAGAGAAAGCATCAGTAATCTTGTGCTTTCCAAAGAGCAGCAATATTGTTTTGCTCTTTTATGTATGCTCATTCACATGCTTTGCTCTCTTCAGGGTATTATACTTTTGTCACTAGAGAATAACGTCTAGAACTATTTTGAATCCTAGCATAGTGGCACTTCTGTTAAGTATGTAATCAAAGCTAAGCTAAGTTTATGTAATCAAAGCTATGTCATCATTTTAGGAATCTGATGAGATGTAAATGTGGCAGTCTAGCCCACATGCAATAAAATACCACTGTACTTTATATTTTACTTGCTTGGCTTGGCTTGGCTTTGCAAAAAATGATCTAAGTCTACAGCAACCATCTTATAGTTTCGGCATGTGCTTATCAGTAGGATGTGTGGTAAAGTCAGGCCAGATGGCTACAGGAGGGTATGCCAGGGCCGATATGTGAGCCCCAGGATGCTGAAGGCCCTTTTCCCTGCAGACAAGGGAGGGGTTACTCCAGGTCAATTGGAGGCACCTGGACCCAATTAGAAGCCTAACCCAGGTGTATTTAAACCCTGCAGACTAGGAGAAGGAGGTGGTGGTTGGTTGTTGTTGTTAAAGGAGGATCACCTGGGACCGGCAGTAGCATTTTCCCCTACAGCGGGAAGGGCAGAGCAGGAGAGACTTGGACCCCAGCCTGCAGGAAGGACTGGCGGCCCCCTGAGCCGCATACCCTGCAGCCCCTGGAGGGGCCCACAGAGAGGTACCTTCCTGGGCCGAGGGCAGATACACGGACTGGGACCACCCACCCTCCCCGGTGGGTTTGAAGGGCAGCCCTCGGGCCTGAGGCAGGGCCTGCACCCCACTGCTTGGGGAGGGAGGCGCTAGGGGTGGACTCACCTCAGACCCCCTCCGGCCAGAAGAGACTGTGGCCGGCTGGGGAGACCCAGAGGGAGCTTGATTTACCACAGATGCTGAAAAAGTGATTGATACCTTATCTAAAAATAATTGCAGTCATGTTCCTGGCTGTGGTCAGATATTTTCCTGGATCATTTAACTGTATCTTTTGCAAGGTGCTGGTGAGGGTTTTGGGGAACACTGTCTCCCCAATGTGCTAAGCAGTGTCCCATTCCCATGTAAACTATATTATGTGCACTTCATGTATTGGTCTGCAGCTTTTTGTCATCATCATGGTCTTTGAAAAACAGTTATGACTGCACTATGAACAGTGTGTCTGACTTGTTTTACTGCTCACTTGCCAAGGCTGTAATGCTCATAACTAACAGAGCTGTTCCAATTCTTCACCATGCTCATTTGCCAGTGTGATATATTCACATGCCCTGCCTTTTGTCTGTTTATGTCTTTAGACTGTAAGCCCTTCAGTCTTTTTCTAGATTCATACAACACCTACCACAAAGTGGTCTAATCCTAGCTGGGGGCTTTGGGCACTACCATAATAAATCTGTTATTAAAATAATACAGTTATAGAAGTTTGCAAAACTTGCTCAGCTCCATGGCAGCCTATCTGGTGGACTGCTGAGGAGCCTGGATTTTCCACTGTGCACAGTTGCAGGGCAGCCAGCAAGGTGGACTTCCCTAGACTCAGGGACCCCATTGTTTCCATGGTCCACAGCTCAATGGCAAGAAGCCAAGTGGACCGTTTGAGTCAGGAACCCACCACAGAGAATCAAATTTAGGGGGGGAGGGGTTTCCTGAATCAGAATATAAGCACATTTTTAAATAATAAAATTCTCTGTGAAACCATCACTTTTCTCCTCCCATCTCTAGAAATAATATTTGCTTTCTCCCAGCATTCATGAGAATAAAGTACAGTTGTTTGACTGTTCATGAAAAGCAAATACAAAGACAGCATGACCAAAGCAGAATCACTTTTGGATTCAAAGAAATATTTATGGAAACTTTCTGTGCAATCACCGAGCTATACTCTTCATTGCAACTATTCCCAACAATGGTTTCTTCACTTGGGGACAGAAATACTATTGCAACAGCTTGAAAAAGAATAAAATAATCTGAGTTGGTGTCTGGCACTTTAATAACTCTTATTTTATGAGCCCGGTCCTGCTTCCATCAAAGCTAATGGGAGTTCAGCCATTGTTTTCAGTCAGAATAGGAGTAGGCACTGTCTGTGGGAATGGTACATTTGTAATCCATTTTGAAACTTTAGTAATGAAAAAAGATCTACCAATTACTTATACTTACAAATAATATCCTAACAAAGTACTGAAAAGTAAATTACTACTTCTCTTTATATATATATTAACACGCAAAGAGAATTTCACAGACAATAATAGACTTAGGTTTCAGGACTTCAGGAAAAGCATTGATTTCTGAGGCCTTCATTGGTAGGACCCTGATTCAAGCCAATAATTATCCAATCCAAACTAACACATTGCTGGCATCGCTTGACAATGGAAGGCCGCACACCTCTTATTTACCTTCATTCCTTATAGTTGCTATAAGCAGTTATTTTCTGAGAGCTACAAACTCTCAAATAGAAATTCCCCATTGAAAAACTTGGTTGCATAGTCAAAAGCACAGTTGTGTTACATACAACTTGTCCAGGCTAATCTTATCAAAAAGCTGACCAGTAAATGAAAGAGCTATTTAGAGGCAGAAAGTCAAAAATAAGAAAAGTGACTTTATTCCCTCTGTCTAGTGAGAAAAATTCTCCTATGTTTGAAGGCTACAGAACTGTATCTCTCTCACACAAAGACTCTTTTACATTGTTCACATTAATGTAAATGAGAATCAGGTCCTTAATCTTCAACCATAAGAGAAATTTTACATTGTAAAGGGGTCTTTGAGTACATGAGAATCAGGCCTTAAGAATATTTTTCTGCTACCCCCACCTTAAAGTCCCAGTATTTTCTGCCTTCTTGTATTTCAGTTACTAGCCCATTCTTCCAGTCTCTGAATTCATACCAGATTTAGTTCAGTCACTGAAAATGAGGAAAATACATGGATTTATTAGAAACTGTATGAGCTCTCTGTTTCCTCAGTCATTCCATGACTCAGAGCCACTTAAATTAAGCTATTTTATAAAAGTTCTGAGGCCTAGTTAATTTTGTATTGAAAAAAACTGGATAGATTCAGAGCCACAATCCACTGGTATATTTGTTGAGGAAAATGATTAACTGAGTCCCTAGTAATATCAATATCAGCAGAATATCTGACTTGCAGGAAGCGAGACATGGTAATCAAGAACCTGTGGCAATAGACCAAGTCTTTAATATCTAATTTCAGGGCATAATGGAAAAGGGAAACTTCCATTGATGCCACTTTCGAATATGCCTGTTCTACCCTATCTTAGTTTATTCTGACATTTGTTGCATCTTTGATGTATTGCATCCATGAGAGACATGATTTTTTAAATTTAGTCCTGGTTCTGACATTGAGTCCATGGGACTTTCAGGAGGTGCCTTAGTTTTTTGCACCTATTAAATGGTAATAATGATCATTACCCATCTCACATGATTTTTGTGAAGTTTAATTAGTAAATGTTTGTAAGGCACTTTGAAAATGAAAAATGATTATAAATGTACAGGATGTGTTTCCGGGAAGATGTGGGGTTTAATGTTTTACAAATATGTTGATTGTTTTGAGTTCACAATATTATGTGAATTCATTACTTTTATTCCATTAATTTATATGATTTTTTTAAAAGGGGTTCTTAATTTTTCAAAGGAACCTTCAAGGGAAGCCTTGTTATAAAATATTGATAAAGATTAAGGATGAAACACACCTATACCATTTCCCCAAAAGCTAGGCTGTCCAAGTCCTGTATACTGTATGATGTAAATAGTGCACTTATCTTTCATTAGTATTTTTCTCTTTTAATAATCTTTGTACAGTTTATTTTATTCATATTTGTAAGGGCCAGATCTTCCCCTACTGGCTGCTTATAGATTCTCCACTAAAGAGGAGACTGTGTGAGTATGTTCCACTCCTACAAGTCACCACTTCATTGGGCTCTCTATTATCATGAACTCCATGAATCCTGCCCTCTGGTATCTGCGCACAATCATGATACGATAAAACGTGCTTACTGAAATTTCATGTATATTTCCTTTAAAACAGCTGCCTAAATAAATACTGCAATTGAACGTTTTAATTCTGCCATGATCTTTAAAGAGATTTCTGGAACAGCTGTACAGATGCAGACCAGTGGTGACATCAAGTGGTAGTTTAGATTTATTCCCCATGACAATTTTTAGGACATAATTTGCAGACAAGTTCAGAGTAACTGGAATAAAGAAATCTGATCTTCCTCACTGTTTTTCCTCTGGTGGTAAAAATACTGCTGGAAACAACAGTTAAAAACACAACCATCTGAATTTGGTTCTGGTGTTATAGAAGAGGACAGAAACAGCAGTTTTCCTCTTTGTACTTTCATCTTTAGCTGCAATGAGAGCTTTATTCTGCATCACTCATCTGAGGTCCTCAAATGCTCACTAGAGGTCAGTCACCTCAAACAGGTGAAATGTGTTTGAGATCATCACAGTCATAGATTGTCATGCGTATGTAAATATTTGATGGGGAGCCAGTAAGAGTGAGCAGGAGTCTGCATGTCAGTCCGCATGGACCACAAATTCAAAAGCTGGAAATTTGTCTGTCTCTTTCCTCTGTTGATATGCATTCCACATAGGTGGCCTTGTTTATAGGTCACACATTCATTTTGTACCCCTTTGAATTTCCTCTGCACAGTTACTTTATGGTCTCTGAGTGCAATGGTTCTGCATAATTGGCCACAGAATTTGACCCATTAAAACATCAAAGAAAATCAAACTATTTACAATTTATCAGAACTGCATGTGTCACTGAACAATCAAACTTAAAACTAGAATAAGATAGGGACAAACATTTGCACTAATAAGAAAAGTCTTTGGAAATTACAGACAAATAATCACTACAAGCAGTGATTATTAATCTCAAGTTCCATAGTAACTGATCTGTTCCACTCAGTTTCTTACCCAGTGAAATCTGGCTTGCTGTAAAAACGCATATAGGTTAAATGTACACATAGTGTATTCTCTTTTTAGTTTGTACTGCAAAGCAATGACTTGATTATTTGGGTTTTGTTCACTTACACCAAAAATATTCCAAATGTTCCAAAAATATGTGGAAAGAGAAAATTGCTCCTTGCATCCTTAACAAACAAACAAACAAAAAAACACAATAAGCACTCCCAATGTTTATGCTTAGCTACAAAAAAGTGAACAATAGATCCAATTTTTCCTGGAAATGCTGCCACAGACCGCCCCGTATGCTGTCCGTTGACTTCTAATGCTGATGTTGATGCTATGCAACACTGCATTTACACTCTCTTTTCCTCTCAGCTATTTCTTATTAATACAAATACAATAGTAATACAAATATTAACAACAGCCTAACTGTAAATAAATATGACATAAGCTGATTACCACTCAGAATAAAGCTACAGTCTGGTTCATAATACTTAGGCTATACCCTGGGCAATGGGCAAATCCACATTTTAGCCAGCAAGGTAAATTTCCAATCCTTACCAGCAAAGGGCAGGTGAAGTCATTCCTGGGATTAGCAAAGCATGATAGGAGCTTTGTCCCTGGGTTTTCCACTGTAACCACCTCCGTACTGGGCCTCCTGAAGAACAAAGCCCTGCAAAAAGGCCAGTAGACGCTAACCTGTGCCAATGGATTTGGCAGAGTCAAGCGCATCTTATGCAGTGAATCAGTGTTGCTGAGCCCAGGCTTTATCAAAGAATTCAGACTACAAAATGACACTTATGAGGTGGGACTTGGGATGGTTTTATTGCCTGTGAAGAAGGGTGGAGAACACCCCAGCCAATATCTCAGTAGGAAGCTTCTCCTACTGGAAAAAAACTATTTAAGTGGGCATGGAGTCATTACAATACAATACTACCGCCTCAGAGTTCGTGCCTTCACTCTGGTCACGAACTCATAAATGGCCATAATGTGCCATAGGCCTGGGACAGGACATAGAAAAAAAGCTTTCCCCTGGAAGGGGCAAGTGTAGATCCTAAAGGGTTAATATGGCAACCAATTAACCCTGGCCCACTAGCATGAGCAGGGGAAATATAAAGGGCTGCCTAGAAGGCAGCAAGGGGAAAATAGCTGGGTGTGAGTTGGAGCCCTACCTTGAAGTCTGTATGAGGAAACTGAGGTATTCAGTTGTTGTTTGTATTTTGTTACTTCTGGTTTTATTCTGTCTGGACACTTTATAAATTCTCAAAAAGATGTTCCTGGGAAGACGGGACCAAAACTGACTGACTGTCTTATTTCATGGGCTGGGAAATCCATGCACTAGCCAACGCAGCCACTCCTCTAATCCCTTCCCTGGCTTCCTTTCTTCTCCATTATGTAATTCTCGCTCCTCAGCCTAATTATAAAGGCTCATGACAACTCTACCCCAACTAAATCACTGTTCTCATTTTTTCCTGGGCTCCACCTTGATCCCCAAGTTCTCCCATACACTCTCCAAACAACCTTTTTAGGTTGTTCTCCCATCTTCCCTTCATGCCAATTCTTAATTTACAAACAGGCTTCTTCTCCCTGTATGCCAAGTACATTCCTTCCACTCCTTTATATCTTTAGTATCGATTTCCCTGGTAGCTTAGATTCACATTTATTTTAAGCCCAGAAGGAACCTTTGTGACAATCTAGTATGACCTCCTGTGTAGCACAGGCCATAAAACCTCACCCTATAATTTTTGCATCAAGTCCCAAACTTCTTTTTGATCTATAGCATTGTGGCATTACCCAGGATACAATCTATACTGATGGACAGCTGTGTCCCCCCAATTCTCCAATCTGGGGTGCCTTTTACCCTGCTTTGCTGTGAAAATAACCACTCCTGGTCTGCCCACACACAGTCTCTGGTGTGTAAATCATTCCCAGCTATAATGAGCTGTGCTATAGCCAGCCGCTCATGAATTACATTAGAGGGCAACACCAGAAAACTCCCAGTCCTAAACTTTTCCCCAGAAATGTGCATCTTGGACTGCCCAGCACCCTCCTGGACAATACAAGCTCATATAAAGTCCATCATTTCATTTATAGAAAATGATATGCACAATCATATTATCCCAAATGAAGTTTCCAAAACACACTGGTTTAGATAAAACAATGAAACACATTTATTAACTACAGAAAGATATATTTTAAGTGACTACAAGTAATGAGGCATATGAGTCAGAAATGGTTACAAAGAAATAAAAGTTAAAACACAAGTAACAACTATCTTAACAAGTTAAGTGAATATAAAGCAAAGGTCTCTGTAGCCACACATTCCAGCAGTCTTACTGGCTGAATCTCTTTCAGTCAGGATCTCCGCAACCCCAACTCCAGTGCTGCTTCTTTGTTCTTCAGGTGTTGATGATGCTGTGGGTAGAAAGTAAGGGATAAATGATTTGGGGCATCTGCCCTCTCCTCTTTTAGCCCTTCCTCTTGTGCAAGAATCATCCGCAGCTGAGGTTCAGGAGACACAGTCTGTGTGGCCAGGAACCTTAAGCTGCTTGTTGTCAAAATGTAGATCTTTTACCCACACCCTCTCTCCTGTTGAAGAGTAGCTACTTAATCAGATGATGGTCCCTTTGAGCCCATTCACATCTGGTGAGGCATTGACTAGCCTTTTGTCTCTGGGTACAGACTGTCACAGGAATATATTTTCTAAAAGTATCCAATCTTGATGTAAAGACTTACAGTGAGGGAGAATCCATCACCTCCCTACATCAGTTGTTCTAGTAGTTAACTGTCCTCACTGTTAAATGTTTGTACCTTATTTCTAGTTTGAATTTATATAGCTTTAGCTTCCAACTATAGGATCTTGTTATGTATTTGTCTCCTAGATTAAAGAGCTGTTTACTAACAGAAAATTTTTCTCCGTGTAGTTACTTGAAGATGGTAATCAAGTCACCTCTAGTCTTAACCTTCTGCTGGATAACTAAATAGATTAAACTTCATAACTCTCTCTCTGTAAGACAAGTTTTGCAGACATCAGATCATTCTTGTCAAGCTTTCCAAATTAATCTCTCATCAGTGTTATCTCTGTCTACTTGCACCCGAGCTATTTGCATTCATATTTGTCTGAGAGAGGTTGTAAGTCCTACACATTTTCAATAAAGTGTGGTGAAGTCAGGCCAGATGGCTACAGAAGGGTATGCCAGGGCCGATATGTGAGCCCCAGGTTGCTGAAAGCCCTTTTCCCTGCAGACAGGGGATAGGTTACTCCAGGTTAATTGGAGGCACCTGGATCCAATTAAAAGCCTAACCCAGGTGTATTTAAACCCTGCCTTCCCTAAAGGCTGGGAGGTGGACAGGAGAAGGAGCAGGAAGAAGGTTGTGGTAGTTAGAGGAGGATCACCTGGGACCAATAGTAGTGTTTCCCCTACAGCTGAGGAGGTGGAGCAGGAGAGACTCAGACCCTAGCCTGCAGGAAGGACTGGTGGCCCTCTGAGTCTCCAAGGCTCCACCACAGACCCTGCAGCTCCTGAAGGGGCCCATAGAGAGGTACCTCCCTGGGCCTGGGGGGCAGATACACAGACTGGGACTACCCACCCTCCCCTGTGGGGTTGAAGGATGGCCCTCAGGCCTGAGGTAAGGCCTGTACCCCACAGCTTGGTGAGGGAGGTGCTGGGGGGGAGTCATCTCAGACCCCCAGCCAGAAGAGACTGTGGCTGTCTGAGACCCAGAGGGGATTTGATTTGCCACAAAAGTTTGTGTACTCATAGTACATTATAAATAATATAACTCATCCAAGGAAAATTGAGTAACAGTAACCAAAACAACTTAGCAGTTAAGTTTGCTACATTAATAAATGATGATTCCACAAGGTTCAACATAGGTCTTCAAAACCAATAATGTTTATTGCATAATTAAAAGCAGACTGAAGTGCAAAGTGAAATACTTTAAACCCCCATATCCTCCCTCAAAAAGTGTCAATCTCATGGCTTTAAAAATAGATGAAAATTTGGGCAACCTATGTAAAATGTAGTTCTAATCTGCAAAATGACAGCATGTGGTTCAATTTTTAATGTGTGTCAGTTATTCTCGCATATCAAATGTGCTCAATTTACAAGAGTCTGCAGGCTAAATTCTGCCTCAGTAATACCAATGCAGCTCCCATTGTCTGCAGATTGTACCCTGGATGACAGATATTCATCTATGTGCCCTTTGGTGGGTTCGCACAGATGTAACATTGGTTCTGGAACTTAGTAAACAGTTTAGTTTGATACACAAAAGAGAAGAGAATCCATCTCACTCTTCATTGTACAAAAAAAGTGTTCTGAACTCAAATTAGCTATTACAATTATTATTTAATATGGTATTGCCTAAGGGCCAACCAAGAATGTGCTAGGCCCTGTACAAATAAAATAGGAGATTGTAATCCAAATAGACAAATCAGATGCAGCATGGGGGATGGGGTAGAACTCACCAGCAGAGTGAACAATGTGATGGCAGCAAACATTATACTGGTGCCACAATTTTTTGGGGAGAGGTGTGCAAGGGAGGTGGAACAGGGTTTACTTGGGATGGGATCAGCTAAATGGAAAGAGAAGGGAAGGGAAGTGACGGGGACAGGGTAGGGGAGAAGAGGGTATAGAAGGGCAGATATCAAATGTAGCTGAGGTGAAGAAGAAATAATTGGTGCAAACAACCATTCTGCTTAGGGCAGAGGAAGTCAGAAAACACTCTGCAATTTTGACTGGGATATTGAAAGGTGAAAATGGTGCCTTCTTTGGTTGCTCCTGCTCCTACTGTCTGGACCCTCTAATTGGCTTCTTTCACAAGGCCCCATGTAGAGAGGCACTACCTGAGTCCTAATGACCCAATAGCATGTGCGAGAGGTCTCCCCAGCACAGTTCAGGTTCTGGGGTTGCTGGGGGAAAAAAGGTCTCACCTAGGCCCCATTTTACCTCCTCTTCCCCTAGTGCAGCAGTCCCTACTTTGGCTACTTCTCTTTCTCCCAGCTGAAGTCTAACCTGATTTCAAGCCTGTAGGGAGCTTGGGGTTGAAGTTGAGCTGCTATCCTAAATTAAAACCAGAGTTGCCTTGTCTTAACTGCTATTTTAACTCAAGTTAAAAACATACTTTTTTTTCAGTGAAGATATACCCTCACTTGTGCTGGCTCTTCAGGGCTAGCAGGAGTAATATGCAATACAAACTTTTAGCTACTAAACTCAGCAACTATGACTCGACATAGAGTTGGGAAGCAGATCCGAGTACACTAAGGTGGTGGGTTTTTATCCTAGTACTCTTTCACAGCAGACTTGTAATTTGAGACAATATATACCTGACATCATCCAATAATAGCCAAAAATAAACCACCGTAATTCTATAGAGCATATTGCAGTTCTCTCTGTGGGGTGAAACATTCGTTAGCAAATGGTAGTTGAACAAATTAAGTTTATATTGCCATTACCACTAGCTGTCTCTAAGCCCTGCTTTAAAATGATGAATAGTGTTGTCAAGTCATTCATATGGAATAGTAGAAACCAGAGACAAGTATTGACAATATATAAGCACTTTCAGGCTTCCTGATTTCACAAACTGCTATCTAGCACATGGCATGGCACACAGAACAGCAATATTATGGAAGAATACACAGTAATGCAAGTAAGATGCAGGAAACAGAAGCAAGATGGCTCAAACATTCCCAGTACTCTCACTAACTACAAAGTCCTCATAGATGGATAAAGACACTTGAATTAAAAGGTCATTTTTTGAATATCTTTTCTTCTAGGAAAATGGTTCTCCTCAATTAGAACAACTCTGATAGAGTGAAAACTGTCTGCTGGCTCCTATGTTAGGCAGTAAGTATGCTAAGAACAGGAAATATGTTCATGGGTTACATTTTCATGTTCTTTGCCAAAGTTGAAGAGAGAGTAAATGTTTTGTTAATACTAGTGGAGATAAAGATTCCCAAGTATTATTACTGATATATACTCTACCTATGCACAGTCATAACTACTAACTACTTTTCTAATTCTACTCTACTTCAGACAAACAGAACAGATTATTTAGATTGCCATATCTAGAGCCACAGTTAGCCAGTCTTAAAAGAGAATGTGAAAGAGGGAATTGAATGTAAATTTTAACAACAAACAGGACACTCACAGGGCTTCTCAAATTTATCTTTTTGGGAAAAGTAAAAAAACCCTACAAAAAAAAGTTCAGAGTGTTAATATTTTTTTCTAAAGCTACCAAGTGAGCTCAACTGTGGAGCACCATGAAATATTTTGCACAAAACTTTTTTTCTGCAAACAATGGAGATTTAGCAACACTGAAATGATCCTCAAATTCATGTCAATTCAGCTGAATTGTTGCAGCCAAACAAAAAAAAAATCTGGAAAAATCAAAATGCTTAGCTTTGACATTTTCAAAATTAAACATTTCTGTTTTTTGTTCAAAACAACTTATTTCAAAATTTTCTTTAAAAATTAAAAACATTTAAAAATGGTCAAAATAGAAATGAAACATTTTGATTTTGTTGAAATAAAAGTTTCCATTCACTCAAACAAAAAAGTCTTTTTGATTCACCAAAAACTTCAAAAAATGTTGCTTGCACTCTGAAAAGTTAAATAGTGCATAAGTCAGTAACACAGGAGATTGTTTAAGGTATGTAAATTATAGTAGTACACTAAGAGCAGAAATGATAACTGGGGACCAGATTCTGATTCCCTTACTCATGTTGAATAGTATCTAACTCTGGGAAAAGTCCTATTGAAGTCAAAGGCCTTAGATGAGCTAGAAAATATGTATTATTTTATACTGTATAAGTGTACAAGTTCTTATCTACTTATTTCCACAAGAGGGCATCAGAGAACTGTACATATGTACTTTTACCTGAGCATTATAACACAAAGATATTGCTACCCATCAGAATAGAACTGATTTTACTGTCTGAGAAAATAAATGCAGAGCTGCTGTAACTCCTGATTGCTCAATGAAATTAACAAAATTTGCTAAAATAATAAAAGTGGCTGAGCAGCAAAGTGTTGCATGTGCAAAGAAAAGGTTTTCAGTTGAATGAAAATGAAAATATTTCAGTTTGTGTTAGGGACCCAGATGTAGGCAACCTAGTGGTCAGAGCAAAAGTCCAGATCAGGGAATGGTGTTGAGGTCAGGACCAAAGTCAACTATCAATTACGAGAGGCTGGGCTGAGCTAATGTCAGTGCCTGGAATTGAAGCTGAAAGTTGGAGCCAGGATACCAAATTTCTGAGCCATGGATCAGCTAAGAGTTGAAGTCAGAAGTAGGGGCCAAGGTCAGAGCCAGGATGGGTAACCAGTGGTTGGAAGAAAGGTGTTAGGGCAGGAACAGGAGGAGAGACAAGGATCAGGCCCACAGTGGAGACTAGTGATAAAGGCAGTGGCAAGACAGGAGCAGGTTAGGAGTGGAGCAGGAATCAGGATCAGCATTCAGTAAGGAATGCAGGGAACAGGGTCTGATGCAGTAGCAACAGGGAGTCACCTAGTTACCCAGATAACTTCCTAGCCCTCCTTCTGACTTACATTTTTTAAAAGTCAGCCAATCTTGATTTAGAGACTCCAATGCTAAATTGTTCTATTGGTTAAGTACCCCCACTAGTAAAAATGTACACCTTATTTCTAGTCTATACTTGCCTAGCTTCAGCTTCCAATTGTGATGCCTTTGTTTGCTAGAATATTACATTCCACTTTCAGAAATCTTCTCCCCAGGTCGGTACTTACAGACTGTTTTCAAACACTTAACTTTCTTTTGGTTAAACTAAATAAGCTTCTTCAAGCTGTGACTGGAAGACAGGTTTTCTAGACCTCAAATCATTATTATAACTCTTTTCTGAACCCTTTCCCATTTGTCAATGTCCTTTTTAAAATATAGAGACCAGAATTAACCCAGTATTCTAATAATGGTCTCTCTAATGCTGCCCGGAGTAATACAGTCTCCCTACTTCTATTTGATATTCCCCTGCTTATGCAGCCAATAATCATGTTTGCTCTCTTAGCTACTGTATTGCACTGCAAGCTTATGTTCAGTTGATACACAATGATCCCAAAACCCTTTCAGAGTCACTGCTTTCCAGAACACTGCCCCTCATACTGTTAGTGTGACCAACAGTCTTTGTGCTTAGAGATATTACTTTGCAGTTCGGAATATCAAAAGGCATGTTGTTCAAGTGAGCCCATCATGCTCAATGTGATCCAGATTGCTTGGTAGACCTGACCCATCCTTATCATTAATTATCACTTCACCAACTGATGTGTCTGTAACCCGTCCGTGCCCAGGGTAGCCCACTGATAATGCCAGGGTCAGGGCAGGCTGTAAAAGGAGAGCAAATTCTCCCAGCACTGGTGGGTGACACTGCAGTCAGACTTCCCACCAGCCACAAACAGTGCTTCTGATTCCCCACACTGGTTATCAAGAAGCCACTGTGCAAATACACACAGCCCCCTTTACTGCATTTCAGTCTCTGGCTCCCAAAGTGACACTAGGTCCAGTAAAGAGACCAGTTATTTAAACTCTATGCTCTTTACTAAAAAGATTTCCTCTGATCCCAAAGGACCAGCCACAGGACCAGTTCACTATAAGTTTGGATCTTACCCAAAATACCACGCTGCCAGCCAATCCTTTAGTAATTAAAACTAAATGTTTATTAATAAAAGAAAAACAAACTAAGAGAAGTGTTAAAGGCTTAAAGCAATCAGATACATACAAATGATTTAAAAGTCCATATACATCAGGTTTCTAGAACAATTGTGGAGTTGCAGGCCTGTACAGTCCCTCTGGTACACATCCAGTACCTGGATGGGTCTAAGTCCTTCAGTTCAGCTGCAAAGTGTGTTGATCCAGAGGTGTGTCCGCAGCTGGACAGGAACAAAGACAATGGTTTCTGTGGTTTGATCTTATATACTCTCTGTTACTGGCCATGTGGCTTGTGGAATTTTACAGGAACCAAAATGGAGTCCATAGTCACATGGGCCAATCCTGGTAACTCTTCAGGTATGCCTTTAGTTTCTTCCTAGGCCTTTGGCTTCTGTAAAGGTCTTGATGGGCCATTAAGCAGGCTATTGTCCTGTGGCCTCTCTGTCTGGGGTGTGTCTTCTACAGCACATTTTGAAATACATGTATATGAAATGCATAACTTTCCTCACACATATTACACATGAACACAAATATTATCATCTTATTCAGCATATCATAACCTTTCTAACAGTACCTGACATAGCATGTCTTACATGAATCATTATGATTTTGACATATTAATGTCAAATAACACAAATGCCCCCCCTCCCAATCCAGTCTGCATGACAGTGTTATCTGCAAACTTTGCCAGCAATGATTTTATATTTTCTTCTAGATAAAGATATTGAATAACATTGACCAAGAACAGATTCCTCAGGGACTCCATTACAAATATTTCCATTGGATGATGATTCCCCATTTACAATTACCTTGAGATCTTTCAGTCAGTTTTTATCCATTTAATATGTGCTAACTTTACTTCATGTAGTCTATTTTCTTGCACATTGGGGTAAAGATCTGAAGGTATCCATTTGTTTGCTCTTGGTTTTTGGAAATACATCAATAAAGAGAGAAGAGAAAAAAGCAATAAACCAATCTTATTCAAACTTTCCTAATAAATTATCAAGGCTGAACTATGTGGCTATTTTAAGAAAACAATTTTTTTACAAAGAATCTGTTAATGATGTTGAGTTAAGAAGTACTGAAATATAGAATAAGAAAGTACAAGTAGCTTGCAGTTTAAAAATGTTTATGAAGCAAAAGTAAAATCACATGAACCTAGCTCAGTATTTGTTTTTGTACATAGACTAGGGTATATGATAGGAAAATTATTAATATTTTACGGTAAAAGCAAAGAGAAGGAGATTAATAAATTCCACTTAGGCAATAAATGACTCATTATTATTGAGTTTGACATGCTACTTTGGACTTTGGTTGGTTTTAGCTACCATGTTTAAAGTCTGAGTATTTTGCTACACCCTACAAAGAAATCCCTGAAAATTCATCTCTGATCATGGTTCCACAATATAAAAGCCTGATTAAAAATAGATCAAAAACAAGTTGAAAAGCTGACACCCTTTTTTCCTTTCTCCCTGTTCTTTCACATCAAGTACATCACTTCATTGCACACAGAACCTGTTCCTTTTGGACATTTTTCTTAATAAAGAGAATTGGAGAATGATCATTATTACATCCAAAAAATGTGAGCAACTTTGGGCAGCCATCCCAATCCAACTTCGTTTCCCTACTTTCTCAGGATGACATTTTTGTCTGCAGTTAGGATAATTGAAAGGAAGAATATGACCCAAAAGAGCAAAAATTTAATTCTTGGCTGAGTGGAATAAGCAAGAAGTAGTCAAGGGCAAAAGCATATATTGTTCCAGATTGTTTTAACTTTCAAACACTGGTGTATTAATGTGAGACAGGTTTGCAGAATATCATCTGGACTGGCATTTCGATCTTTTTTTTTATCCATCATCAGATCACCCTTGTATGTTATCTGAGGAATATCTTATCATACCTCTGGAGTGTCATATCAATCTTGTCATAGCAAGGTTTATTACTGACTACAATAAACTGTGCATAACTGTGATCTGGTATTATGCAGTAACAAAAGCAGTGGAAGAGGAAAGAAGGATGGATTTTATCAATAGCTGTAGCTGACGTTCCTGGTCATGGCATAATTTTTATAATGGGAGACATGAATGCAAAGGTTGATAGCAGATATGGTAAGCAAAAGAATAGTATTAGACCACAGGGCATTGGGATGGCAAACAATAATGAGGAAAGGTTAAGAACTTCTTGTGAGATCCACAATCTGATTACTGGTGGTACTCGTTTTTTTCACAAAGAAATGCACCAGGAATTCACTAGATGTTCAAACCAATAACCAAATTGACTACATTATTACAGAAAAAGACATAGAAGGTCATGGTTAGCACATCTTTAGATTTTAACATCCAAGTGTGGCAATGACCATGAACTATTAATGGGCAAGAATAAGATTAATTTAAAGTCCAAAAAACATTGGGTGCAAATGCAGCTAAAGTTGATCTTGATATGGTAAAGAAAAGGTAACTGTGGGAAAGGCATACAAGGTGACTCATGGAGGGCATTTCAGGCTGTTTATTTGTATTACAGACTGTATGGCAAGTATTCAAGGAAGTGACACAAAATGCAGAGGCAGAAGGTATTGAAAGGCATAATCAAACAGGAAAAAGCTGGACAAGCAACAAAACAAGAACATTACTGGAAACAAGGGTAAACAAGCCAACATTGCTGGGAAAATGGAAGCAGTAAAGGCATTGTGCAAAATATTAAAGAAATCACAAAGACTGGAAAAGAAAAAGTTCTGGAAAAAAGATGCTCAACAGTTAAAGGGGAGGCATCACAATATGAAACAACAAGAAATGAAAATGATATACAGAAAAGTTGAATGGAAACACAATTAGGCCAATAATGCAAACAGCAAGAGATACTACCAGTGAACTGACAATAAATGTCAAAGAAGTGCTGGAAATATGGAAAGAGCAGTTTGACAAAGTGCTGGACTCTGTAGTCCATCCAGATGGAAGCATTCTAGATGGGATAAATGAACAGGGCAGCTTGCAAGGTAGAATGGATGTCATCACTGGACCACCATCACAAGAAGAAATAGAAAGAGCAGTTCAAAAATAGGAAAGTTGCAGGAATAGACAAAACAGCAGCTCATCTGCTAAAAGATGGATGGACAAGTACTATCGAACTATTAGGAAAAACATATGAGAAGGTATGGAAGCAAGAGGAGGTACAAGATGACAGACCAAATCCTGAAGAAAGAAGATCCTGCCAAACTAAATAAATACAGAGGTATGAGATTATTTGGAAAATTCACTGGGAAAAACTGTGATGAAAGTAATTTTCAACAGATTAAGGCCACTTTTAGAGGAAGTAGTAGGCAAGAAACAGTGTGCCTTCAGACCAGCCTGAAGTTGCACTGATCAGATATTCACACTCTGACAGTTGATGGGGGGGGGATGAGGGAGAATGGGAATTAAAGATGTTTGCTGTTTTCATTGACTTCATGAAGGCATTTAATTTGGTTTGGAGAGAAAAATTATGGAAAGTAGAAAAATCATATGGCGTTCCAGATAAGATAATTCCAATTATAAAAGTTATGTACAAAGACTCTTATAGTGCTAGAAGAACTCGTGTAAAATTAAGCAAGTGGTTAAAGTCAAAGTTGTAAGACAAGGAGATATGGAATCACCATAGCTTTTCATTGTGTTATTAAACTGGACATTAAGAATGTTAGGTTAGTCAGAGAATGTGTTACTGGGTGATATAGAGTTAAGCTCTTTAGTTTATGTGGACAACATAGTACAAACTGCCAGACACATTTTGAATTAATGGTGATACTCTTCACTAACTTGGAAAATTGTCATGGTTGACTTGCATTTACAATAAATGCAAAGATGAAGTGGCTGTATCTTGGAAAAAGGACAGTAGATAAAGTGTTGAAATGCATCAGCAGTGAAGTTGTAGTACAAGTAAAATCTTGTGTGTAACTAAGACGTTTGATCAATGCTGATGGTTCCATCAAGAATGAGGTTGAAAGGAGATATATTTTAACTACAAGCACTGCACAGAAGTTGATGAAATTATGGACTAATAAAAACATTATGCTTTGTAACAAAGTGAATATATCAAAGCAGTGTACTAACAGCATTACTTTATTGTCTGGAAGAAGCTCCATTAAATGAAACAGACATTAGAAGCCTGGAGGCAGTGGAGGTGAGATCTCTTCAGAAAATAGCTCATGTAGAGTGGAATGATTTTAAGACAAATGATGAAGTTAAGAGAGTAGATGTGAAGTCAGGGATTGGCTGACATCGAAAAGATTACAATGGTGGAAACATTATAGAAGATAAACAGATTATAGGATGCCAAAGAAAATAATGCAAATGCAACCAATGTCAGTCATACCTCGAGGCTGACCACCGGGTAGATGGTGAGACACGTGCAGGAAGATGAGTAGGCCAGGCTTAATGGAGGAACAAGTCTTGGATAGGAATGAATGGCAATTTTGTATTGCTCTCATGTCTGTAAAGATTCTTTGGGATAAGAAGAAGAATCTTATCTAATGAGAAAATTATTTTGCTAAAAACTTTAGAAGCATGGAGATATTTGCTTCACTAACAAATGGTCAGGTCTTTTCCCAGTTCTGTTCAGAAAGATAAAATGAAGTGAATTCTCCCATTTGATCCTAATTTCAGTAATTAATTAAAGTACAGGAGTATTTAGCATTGTTCTGCTGTGTTTTTCCAAGATTAAATTAAACACAAAATCTTTTGTTTTTTAGGTAAATTTGGCATTCATGAAAGTGGCAGGATTAACAGTGCTGGCTATCACATGAAGTCATGCTGGCAGGTGATGATCAAGTTTCCCCATAAATATCTGTCATGCATCTCAGTTCCAGCATTTCTCAGTTTAACCTTAAACTCTCCTGAGCAGAAACTGACAACTATGTTGAGCTTTGGAATGTAAAAGATGTCCACAAACTTATTTTCATTTGGAACCAAATATTACATTGGAACCACGTCTTCACATTTGAAAAACAATGGCTTTATCCACTGATCCCATATACATTCCGTAAATTATCTTCCATCTCCTTGATAAACTTTCTTTGAATTTCTTCCAGTTGTTGACCATGCAGTAGTTCTATCAAACTTTAATTGAATCCCAAGTTGAGAGAGGACCCCAGAAAAGAGTGTGAGAGAAGCACTTCCAGAGAGCACCAGGAAAGTATGACTAAAAAGAAGTCCATCTGAAACTTTTAAAGTTAATGTCAGGAGCTTAATTTTAGGATTTAAATTTTAAATTTTTTTTTAAACTGTTAGTTAATTGTACTGCCTGAAACTGCAGGAAGAATATCTAATGAAACTAAACTCTTGAATGTAGCCTCTTTGAAAGGAATAAAGCTAAATTCTTTTAACTAGGTTTTTGAAAAATATAAAGCAGTCTTTTGAACCACTCTCTGGTATCTGAGTTTCCAGTATCTATTTCAGCTCTAGACTGGGCTTCTCGCTACCTAGCATGAAAAGTTTGCCGTTGCTGCTCACTCAAATGCAATCAATCATGTGGATTTACCCATGACTCATTTATTTCAAACAGAGTGTGAGAGAAAACTGGCACAGTGATGAACACAGGGAAGTCTGTACTGAGTGGCGGCTTGGCACTGAGGGGTTATAAGCCTTTTAATTACTTGCCAGTTGACTGATGTAAATAAAATCGGTCAAATTTAAAAAACATTAACTTGTAACTTAAAAATAAAATGTAGTTCTATCTAGTAACCAGTTACAAAGAAAAAACTCCCATTTGACTATTCTGGTAGAAAACTCTACACAACACTTACATGGGCCCACCTCAGAGTGGTTGTCTGGTATTCCAGTTGAGGAAGCTAGTCTCATGATGAGAGAGAAGCAAGGTGGAAGGGAGTGCTGGGGAGGAGCACCAGGCTTTTGGTACATATTGGTATTAATGACAAAAGGAGGTACAGAAGAGCAGGACAGCTGCAAATATCCAATAAGCAATTACAAACCAACTGGCAGCATCTCTCGCAGGACGTGCTGGGTAGCTGGTGGTGTGGCTACCTTTATAAACTGCCACATAGGCTCTATGATGACAAAATTGAGGTGAATAAAGATTGCCTTAAAATAAGTATTGCCAAAGCAGGTGGGGTTTGGTTGTCAGCTCACCTAGGAGAAGGGAAACTCTGATTTCAAACCCAGGGTGCCAGGTTTGGACAGCTGACCTCCAAAGCTCAACCAGTAGATGTGTTCATGTGAACTGATGTCCATGTCAAGTGTATACCGCAAGTCTAGGGCATTCCACACAAGTAACATACAACAGCCTTGCCTTACTGTTGTAACTGATCAAGCATCATTAAAGTTAAAGTGATGAGTTAGTAAGCAGAGTAAGGTGAGATATGGATGTTGGAACATAGGAACACTGACGGGAGGAAGCTTGGATACAGTGACACTGTGTGATTAAAATGTGAAAAGAAATGATTAAAATATGACCATGCATCATTGTGGTTATCACTGTTATATAATTGCAACAAAACTTATACAAAGTATGCCATGTAAAGTATGAATGGAAAAATTATGATTTGCTGAGTATATATATTTATATGCATGTGTCATCTTTGTATCTGAAGTTACAAATATGATTTTTCATCTGGATTTCAAATGTATTTGCTCCTGGGATAGCACTTGTTTGTATCCAGTCTTCGTGATTGAACAATGCCAGTCAATGGACCATCAAAGGATACTTAGCTCTCAAGATGGGTCATCAAAGGAGCTTGACCCCATCCAGTGAGCTTTCTTGTGAATGTTCAGTCCAAATGTGGGCAATGGCTTCTCCTATGACTCAACAAAGCATGCATGTGACATGTGACTCTGGACTCCATCTTGTTTCTTTGAATTTCCACAAGATGAAACAATAAGCATCCACCCACATTGTAGAGGGTATTTAAGGCCCTAAAAACATCTCCATTTTATCTTCATTTGCTCCTTCACTTCTCTGGACTGGATTTCTAACAGGGAAGCTCTAAACAAGGACTGATGATCCCCAAACTGTTTGGGTAATTTCCAGAGACTTTAGCAAATTAAGAACTTTTAAACTCAGTTAGCCATCTCTACTTTGAAACTGACTTATAAACTCTTATTCTCATGTATGTATGTGATCTTTTAACCAATACTTTCTTTTTTTAAATAAATATTAGTTTAGTTAATAAGAATTGGCTTTGAGCATGTATTTGGAGAAGATCTGAACTATTCATTGACCTGTTTGGTAATGTGTCCAGTCCTTTAGGGTTGGTACAACTTTTTTTTTTACATATGATGGATAAAAATTTTCAGTAATCCCCATCATATTTGACTTAGTTACCTAGATGGAGGCCAAAGGGCTGGATGACTTTAAGGGGACTGTGTTTTTTATTTTCTGAATAACCGGTGAGGTGATCAGAACCTGTTTGTTGCTGGCTTGATATATCTTATGGGAAAAAACCCACCAGCGTTTAAGGGTCCGTCTCCCCACTCTTTGCAAAGGTACAGAGAAGAGGAACAAAAATTAAGAGTATCGAACAGTTTCTGTATGAGGAGAGATTAAAAAGACTACAACTCATTAGCTTGGAAAAGAGATGAATAAAAGGGGCTATGATAGAAGGCTATAAAATTGTGACTGTTGTGAAGAAGTTAAGTAAGGGAGGGACAATCACAACAGCTATCAGTCCAGAGACTGTTTTCTGCAGAGCCCTATTGCTAGCAAGATGCAAAGATGATGTTTCAACAACAAATATTCTTAATCACCTCATAGGACTGAGCCTATGTCCCTCTTCCATGCTGATGAAACAATAAGAACAATTAAAGATGTATTAGGGCGTCAGGTGGAAGCTCAGGCTGAAAGAATTCATGAGCTAAGAGCATACAAGAAAGAAACCACAGGGTACATTAGAGATGCCATGGCTGTCATTACTGGAGAGAAATTCCTCACATTTGATTGATAGGCTGCTGAACACTTGAGGCAGATCCTAAAAGGATTTGACAAAGCTGATTCTGTAATGTAAGTATTTGATAGAGAGGACAATAGTAACTCTGTGACGCTGCTGAAAGACAGCACTCGACAGGCTCTAAAGTTGGATGCAAGAAATACCAGGTGATTGGTAGAGGTCCAGGGCCTTCAGGGAAAAAGTTTCTAAACTTATAAAATTCTTCTGTGAATACATGGTTCAAAATGCACCTGAGTGTGTGGGACCACACCCAACACAAACCCTTCTTATTGGAGGGTTTTCCACAGGTGAAGTAGCAAAGTCCATCACCAGTAGAGGTTCTGAAGAAGCCCAAAAGACTTGTACAGTACTCAAGAGGAAGCATGCACAAGGATTCTTCTACATGCTGTATGTGCCAGTATGGCTTTTGGGTTTCTTGGTTCAAAGGAACCATAGAAATTAGGTCACCTGATACAAATGTTTTGAGTCTGATGTTCATTACTATCAAAAAATGGAACACATAGATAACATGTACCGAAACATGCACTATTACAAGCACAACTGATAAGTGTCATTTCATACTTGTCCATGGAATTTGCGACACACTCACTTCTGAGTTCTGCAACATACTTCCTGCTATACACTCATTAGCAGGATGTGACTCGGTCATCCCTGTTTGGTATTGGATGGTGGGAGTGGAATCTTTGTATAATGTTGTCAAACAAAGGGAGATTATTGCTTCAGAGATGTTGTCAAATTGGGAAAGAGTGAGGGCCAAACCACCATTTCTTCAGCAAGGAAGTTGGTAGTAGTGATGTGTGACCACAGTGAGAAAGAAAAGGAGATCCATACATACTTGAATCACTTGCACCTCAATCTAGTCATCAGAAAGGACATGTCACTGGCCAAACTTCCACCATGTGAGGCAGTTTTGAAGAGTATGTCACAGAAGCATATTGGCAAACAAGGATTTAGATGTCTTCACACATACATAAACCAGATGTTGACTCACCATTGCAACATGGATGGAAAAATGTGGATGATTAATTACTTCCTGCATTCTTCAAGGCCCAGTGGCATCTGAGGTTCTACAAGAACTTTCTTGTGCCTTACCAGAAGATGTTGCTGCACAATCAACTGTCTGTAGTCAGAACAATCTTCCCTGCGACATAGCAAGGCAATGAAGACTGGTAACTCTCAACAGAGACCATAATGATGAACAAGATGATGATAATGATGTTGACTAGAAATGTTACCAGCATTACTACATTTCAGTGATACCGGCACAAATTTATTATTAGATTTTGTTTTACGCTTTAGATTGTTGTGATGCTTCGAGGTCACAAAGAAATCCAATTTTAGATCTTGAAATAATACATATTTATTAAACTAAGAGTAATGAATGCAAATATTTCGAAGTGATCATTTTAACATGATGATGAGGTCATTGTCTATCCCTGTTTCTATGTAACAGCACCATTTGACAGCACATTATACTTCATCTTGAAGTAGATAAGCTTTCACTTGGTGTATGGTGTGTGTATGTGTGTGTTTGTGTTTAGAGGGTATATTAAGTTGAGCAAATTAGTGGTGTCTGCCACTTGCCAGTAATTCTACCCCAAGCAGAAGAAGGAAGTATCTGCACTTTCACAAGAAAACCTTGAGCCAAGGGTTTTGCTTTAGAAAGCATCAAGACTCAGTGATGCTGATCAGAATCAAACATCTACACCTCACGTTTACCTACTCCTACTCCACACACAAGGACCCTGAGTTTGCTCTTCCTTTTCCTCTCCCTCTCCTTTCACGCAACCCTGTAAGTAAGTCAGGAGTAAGTTCATTGAAATGAGTGTAGAAACTGATGTGAAAGCAAAATCAATTCCAATGGTGTCATTCCACTAACTCCAATGGAATTACAAGACAGGGAAGAATTTGAGTTATACTGTACGGTTCTAGATAAACTTTCTCAGTGCCAAGTTATTATTACAACATTCTTACTGCCAGTAAACAATCATCAGACAGAAGAGAATACAGACCAAGCAATGCTTGCTAGGTAAAAAAGCAAACATACAGAGGGGAAAAAGGGAGAATCAGAACAATCTTTATGTGGTGACTCCTTAATTCTCCCTGTTGCTGGCATGTTACTACTCACGATTTTATGTACATTATGGGTATGTCTGTCTCTGTTGAGGCACTACTGAACTT
This sequence comes from Mesoclemmys tuberculata, assembly GCA_007922155.1. Lineage (NCBI taxonomy): Eukaryota > Metazoa > Chordata > Testudines > Chelidae > Mesoclemmys > Mesoclemmys tuberculata. The sequence continues at coordinate 47,756,655 of ML675601.1, forward strand.
GGTTTTTCCCCTCTTAATTGTTAAGTCCTATGGAGGGTGTGTATTTATGTCAATGGATATCTCTGTTACCTTTCATTTCTTTCTTTTCCCTATTTCTACTGTGTGAAGTTTGATCAAATGTGGTTGTTTTGTTTCAGCCTACTTCTGAATCTTTATTACAGCTAATTATTCAGGGAAAACTCACTTTAATCCCTTCCTGTCTGTGACTATGAAGCAGGCAACAGAGCCTTCATATGTTTTACATTCTCAGAACTTTCCACAACTGCTTCTCATCAGGAAATGTGTACTGGTTTTCCATATGTTGCATAACTGTTGTTTTGCAAGAAAGAGGATTGTGTACCTTTGGAAAGTTAGAAATTCCTATTTTCACAATTCAGAGTGAATAGCTGGAGTTCAATTGTGGGTGGGTTTTAATTATGCCTTTCTCATGGAAAAACCTGTAACCCATACAGCCAATAGCACCTTGGTTAGGCTACCTTGGTTCAAGTCTCTGCTCCACATCAGGGAAAGTAGGGATTCAAACCTCAGTCTCCCACATTCTAGGGGAACACCCTAACCACTGGGCTATTGAGATGCATATGTGAGCCTGCCATTCCCAAATATTCCTGATCTGCTCACCTCAGCTGAGCACACCTATCCAGATCAGGCACTGCAGGTGCGATACATGGGAGGGACTCCTACCTTGAAAATCCTGCTGGGCTCAGGTGTGAGCTAAGGTATCAAGCAACTTGGTGACATAAGGACTTGGGCAGTTTTGTTCATGCCCACAGGAAGAAATTTATATAATGGCAAGGTAAGGGTGAAGTGGTTTTGAGAATGTCAGTAACACCTAAATGTTGGACTTTGCCACCTAAAGGAGCATTTGTTGATCTAGCCCTAGACATTTTATGAACAAAATCCAAAGAAATGAGCAAAAAATATAATCAATTGATCAGCTTTCAAAGTTCTTGCAAACAACTGAGCATTAATAAAGTATTTATATTGAAAAAACAGATCTTCAAAAGTAAAGAAGAACAGAGTTAAGAACAGAACATGTGCCTTAAAATAAGGCTAGATCTTCGGATGTCGTTTATTTGTATAGCTCCTGTGACTGTAGTGCAGCTTTTCCAATTTACACTAGTTAAGGATCCAGTCCTTTTAATACCATTACATATCATTTCTCATTATGCTGTCCTTATTAGAGCTGTCACCAATCTAGGATGCCCTTAACTGCGGGAGCCAATATGTAGCCATACTAAAACAGTAGATGGCTTGTAACGAGGTGTACCAATCCCACACTGGCCCAGTTAGGGATAACCACACCCTGTGGGCTGAAAAGGCCTCTTACCCTTGCTGGAAATGCTGCAACTGGAGACAGAGTATAAAAAGGAGCAGCTCAGCTCATTCTGGGATGACTGAGGAGGAAAGCAGATGTGTGGTGCAAGCTCCTGTCAGGAAACTGCTGGAGCCTCTGGCTGCAGAGGCCAACTGCACTGGAACCCCTGCAGGCACCCAGTCAGTGGCCAAGGATGGCAGAGAAGAGGCTGCTCATGCCGGGAGACTACCCCATTGGAAGTAAGGGTAGGAAGCGACCCAGGGGAATGGGCCATTGAAGTGAGAGAGACCGAGCTTGAATGAAGGAGAATTGTTTCCCCACCCCACACTGCACCCAGCCCTGGGTGCAGTCATTGCCTGTAGAAGTGGCTGTCACTGCCCAAGCTGCTAGGCCATGCTGTCCTGAGGTTCAGAATAGCTGCATGGACTCTGGCTCTTAGGTCATGCTGCCACAAAGGCGGTTTCATGGACTGATTCTGGAGCCTGGGTCCCCGACCAGGGGTAGATTTCTGTCCCCCAAAAATCCCTCTCTTCCTTATACATACCCACGTGACAGGGCACGCTAGCCCTGTGACAGGCCTCAAAAGCTCAGAATGATCCAAAGGATGAAAAGCAAAATTCCACTGCATGTGTACAGAATTACTGATTTCTTTTAAGTGCTCGTAATGTTAAAGTGATTTGATTTGCTTGAAAGTTGATTCTCAGAGTGACCTACACAACAAATCAAGTTTAAACTTCCTAGATTCCACCATCTTTTAGTAATCCATGGAAATACTTTCTGATCTGGAGCATAGGGGAAGAGTGTATCTTTCCAAGAAGAAATAACTTACTTAGCGAGTTTTTCAAAACATACAACACTGGGCTAAGAACAAGCATGGAAAATTTCATTCCAAGAGGAATTTGAGAAATTTTTGAGCAACTAAAAAATGGGTGGTTAGCATTGAAGATGGAAATCTCTTAAGTGTAGTGTGCATTGCCCACAACTATTTTAATATCCCTGAGATCCATTACAGAACATGGATATATTAAAGCTATTAATATGTATGTGATGCCCAATCTTTAATTATGGTAATTTTACTCAATGTTAGGTCACAAGATATTGTGTAAATGTTTAGTGTGCTGCCTTCCCAAGTGTGTGTGGCTGGGAGGAGGTGTCACAATTAGCAAACATTTCCCATTCCATTTGCTCAGGTAATTTATATATTTTAGGGACCCTTACCTGACTTCTTGTTTCCTGATTCTACACTTTTAAGGATGTCAGAGTTCAAGAGTGGGCAGCAAACCAGGGAGGAAAGGACTAGTGAGGAAGCCTAGGCTGGAAATATATACAAAGGGGCCCTGGCATGGAGAAGATGGCAGTTTTGGATTCTGAGCAGTCACATCAGTTATACAGGGAACCCACAATAGAGTGTTGGTCAAGATTACACCCATATTGTGCCATTCTGTGAAAGGATGCTGCCACCCCCTTCATACAAGTGGAAGAATGGACTGATTAGAGCCCAGAAGAATGTCTGCTGACAAAGTGAAAGAGAACAGACCTTCAGAGGAAGATCTGTGCCTAACTGAAGGGGGAAACTGAGATGTCAGGTTTGGAAAAGGTTGATGCATATAAAACTGCTCAAAAGAGTCTACCTTGTATCAAGGATTACCAGTAAGAATGGTGAGTACCAATAAAATGTTTTTATCTATACCATGGGGGAGAAAATGGGTGAAATACTGATATGCAGCCTAATGCAATACAAAATTGTTTATAAAACCATTGATATATATCTCATCAAGAAATTTAAGCAATAGCATTCAGCAAGGAATTACCTTTCCTTCTATCCGCTGAAATTTTGATAAGTGGAAAATATTTCCTAAACATCTGTGGAAAGGCTTCATTAAACCTAAACATTTTTTCTTTGCAGAAAAATGAAAACAATTAGGTGGTGTTGGGTTTCTGATGTCTGGATGACAATCCAAAAACTCTCAAGTAAACTAAATCTGTTGGGGGGTGAAAAATGTCTATTTCGTCAAAGTCATTTTTGTCCAAAAAAGTCTCAATGAAAAATGTTTCACCCATTTCTACTAAAGTAACCCCCACAAAAACCAAGGGAAACTGGAGGATTCTATGTTTAGTGCAATCTGGTTTAAGTAAAAATGCACCAAAAGAAACACAAGACAGAGCTTGAATGTCATGGGATATGTACCCCATACTAGCAGGAAAAGGGCTAGCTAGAGAGTTCTGCTGAGGTAACTGCCCACATCTGGTGGGTGGGCCAATCCTAATTATTGATGAATTTCAGCTAGGAGAGGAGCTGGGGATTACTAAAAGTTTGCAGCAGATAGACCTAGGAGGGTGGTGAAGCACTGGACTGGGTTACCTAGAGAGGTGGTGGAGGAATCTCCATCCTTTGAGGATTTTAAGGTGCAGCTTGACAAAACCCTGGCTGGCATGATTTAGTTGGGCTTGGTTCTGCTTTTAGCAGGGGGTTGGACTAGATGACGTCCTGAGGTCCCTTCCAACCCTAATATTCTATGACCTGTGGAGTGAGAAGCAGGAACTCTCCACTCTCTTATCCCAGAGAGTGACTGCAAAGAACCTGAGCCTGGGGTTGATTGGAGAATTCCAAGGGAGAAGCTTTGCAGGTCCTGAGCCCTGCACAGAGAGTAAGCTTATAGAAATCTGAGAGGCTGGGTCAGAAGAAGCTCAGGGAAGCAGCAGTAAGGATTTGGGCTGAGTAGACCTTGGCTGTTGGTTATTGGGTCCCTGGTTATGGGGTGTAGTGGGAGATCCTGGGCTCACCTGCTAGCTACTGGCAAAGTGGTATGAGTCTAGAGACGGGGAAAAGGATGACAGCCTTAAGAGAAGGATATGAGGACAATGATGCCTGGAGATGGAGATGAAGACCTTGTAATAAGGGCATTGGACTATCTATTTTGGGGAACTTTGATACCCCAGAAGGGAAGAAACTTGGCCGAAGGGCCAAGTCATGAGAGGAGAGACCACCACAGAGCCAGAGAAGCTGTCAGCAGAGGGTGCTAGATGACAGACCAGCTGTTTTGCCAAACTCAGTCATAAGGGATATACCTGCAGTGAATGCACTCTTCTACACTGAATAACTCTGATAGAGAAACTGTGCCAGACCTACACAAGTGGTAGGAACTGGCATAGCTCTATTGAAGTCCATGAAATGACACTGATTTACACTGGATGACAAACTGCCAAGTTGTTTTCCCAAGCCTGTTACTGACCAAAGCAGCCTAGAACAATTAATCTAAAAAATCCATTACAAAACTAAAGCTGAGAATTTATGGCAGATAAAAATAAAGTTAACTCATTGGCTGGATGCAAATTAATTTTTCTCCCAGTCCGAATCTGAAAAATTCCAGCTCTTTGGAGAGTTTGTAGACTGTTGCCCTGATGAGAAATTGTAAGAAACTTCTCACAGGAACCCTGATTTACAGGATGTAATAGACAAAGACATCCTCTTTAAATTAAAGAAATTCAAGTCAACTGATAAGAGAAGGAAAAGGCCACACCTAAAGTCAGGTAAAAGAAAAAGCACAGAGTAGTAATTGTGAGCAAGCAAAATGAGGCAGAATAATCCTTCCAGCAGGCTTGGAGACTCATATAATCTATCCTCTTTCAGGTCAAAATTAGACTGTACTAGACTTTTTGACAGTAACAAGCATTAGAGGCTAAGAATATGAATAAGTGTAGGTGGTCGTGATTGAAGAAGGATGTATCTGATCTAAGAGGTGAAGTGTTGCCATCACTCATAAGAAGGACTGTGGATCTCACTAGGCCTAGAAGTGATGCTTCTTAGTCCCTTCCACTTGCCTGCCTCTGTTATAATTAATGTGCCTTTCTCTGTTCCCTCCTCCTACCTGCACCACACCATTATATGACGTATCATCAGTTAATAGCTTTCGGTAATTAGTCTCAGTAACTGGTATCGATGGGCCTCTTTTCATGTTATCAGCTGCAGTCCTGATGTGAGATTATCTTAAAGATGTTTGCATTTCAGTAACAGGCACTTATGTTTTCCTTCTATAGCTCATCCCTGCAGAATGCCTCCTGGCTCAAAGATTATTTTCAGCCTGATTTTAAGAACTTCATTTTTCCAAGTCCCTAGATAGCTAGAGAAGAATGTTTATTATTTATGTCTTAAATGTTTATAGGGTAGTCTATGACAGATAAAGTACACAAAATAAGGACATGGAATGAAATGAAGATCTTGCAGTTGAGATGCAAATAGTCATAATACAGATAACAGACAAGTAGTGGCATGTGATTATTGATGCTGGTAAGCAGCAGGGAAGTATTCAATGATTTTTATAAATAATTTTTATGGAGGAGTGCAAGATCACTTGGTGAAGATATATCTTTAGAGGACTGGCATTACAGATTGACTTCTTAGAGAAATTGTAGAGAAGTGACAGTATTTAGCAAGTACAGGTACACTCAGTGATATCAGAAAAAGTTGTACTCATAAATATCCATTTAAGAGATGGACACTGGTATCACAAATAGGATGAGGAGATGAATGAAATACAAAAGTAATGAATAAATACTCTCATCAGAACTGTAATCTAGAAATAAATATTCATTAATCAGAGTGAGTGAATAACAACTTTTTGGCTGGAAGTTTTCAGTATTCAAATTTCCACAGAAAAATGTAATCTTCCACTGAATATCTAAATGAAAAACAATTTATTTTCTTTTTTGTCAATTTTCCCCAGGAAAAATAAATCTTTTTTGCAGCTATCTGTACCCAAAAGAGGAAAACTGTAGGTCCTTTCTGACACTCTTAGAATCAGTGATATCTTATAGAAGCAAGTTTCATAAATTAAGTATTATGTAAAATTGTACATCCTTTTTGTTTTTAAACTTGGTGTTCATCAGCTATATTTGATGGCTTTGTTTTTTAAATTATGAGTGGGGAAAATATGGTGGACTAATTACTTGCTTCATCTATACCATTTGTTCTTCAATCAACATCAATCATGCTCCATTTTATTCACCCTTAAAGACTACAGTTAATGTAGAACCAGCATTGTGTGTGAGCAGAACAAACTATTCCTTCCAACACAAATTACCTTGCATTTGTTAACATATTAATTCATCTGCTATCATACTGCCTGGCTTTGTTAGTTCCCTCAGTCTTCTCTGGGCTTGATTAACATAAGTATTTTTGTGTCATTTTAAGTCTTGCTACCTAATTGGTCACTTCTGTCCCTGATAGTTACTAAATGTTTAGTATCAGCACTAGTATGGATCCTTGGTGACCGCATTGTTGACCCTTTGTCAGGATGAAACCTTTGCAGTCCTTGATTACCACAGCTGGCAGTTGGCTCATCTCCCAGCGCAAACCAGAACATGTTCTCAGGGCTACTCTAATGGCTTGAAGGGGCCATTGGGCTGACCGCTGGAATCACCAGAATGCAGCAGTAGTCTGCCATACCCCTTCTCTGTGGGCACACTTCCTACAACAAAAAATACTATAGACCTAATGGAAGTAGATTTATGCCACACAGGGGTTCTCCTAGGGTTGTCACCTTTCTAATGGCTAGTGACTGGACCCCAAAAGCTCCCCCCACTCCTCACCTCCCCTCTTCCACAAGCCCAACCCCCTGCTCTGCTTCTTCCCCCGAGGCCCTGACCCTGTACACCATGTGGCAGGAGTGGCTACTACTGCATGGCCTCCTTCTTTCCACTTAGGGTTGCCACAGATTTAAGAAAACAACAACAAAAACAGACCTCAGAGCTTGTTAAATGGCACCTGGACACACAAGCCAAAACCTAGATTGTCTGGGTGAAAACCAGATAGGAGGGAATCTTAAGTTCTCCTTTTCTACCTACTGTCTATTTAGAACATCTTCACAATCACTCTGCACTGCTGGAGCATGGCCTCAAGATTTGACCTAATGTGTTTGTTGTCTTCTTCTGATAATTGTGTTAATCAATTACTGCCTATAGATTGGTTGGCTTTAAACAGCTGCAGTTCCTCTTTTCCATCTTCAATAATATTAATGAGCCTGTAGGTCGAATCTGGCTGAGCATAGTATCTAGAGATGGGATGAGTTAATAAGGATGATAAACAAAACACACAAACAATAAAAGCATAGCTGGGTTCAGCAGTATGTTAATTTAATTATAGGTATTCAGGAAATGGATAAGGAAAAAAGGAACAGAGGCAGTCAGAGCACTAAAGGCCTAATCCATTAAAGTCACTGAGAGTCTTTTTATTGGCTTCAATTTATCTTTTAAATCAGGCTCTCAAATAGGTGACAGAAGCCACAAATATACCTTTATTTTATTTATTTATTTATTTATTTATTTAACAAATTATGAGTCCAGTTTCATGTATCCCAGAGTTTAAGGCTCTGTTCACTTCTGAATGTATGATTACCATTACTGAAACGGATTGAAAGGAGTAAACCCCTTCATTTACCATAATTATTGCTACACTCCAAAAAAATGTAGAGAGAAAGGGCAGAATAGCAGAGCCGGTTGGGGGAAAGTATCTTTTGCAGCAAAAACATTTTTTAAACAATTTTTTCAGATTTCATGCAAAATTTTTTCCATTTTTGGCTACCAGAGCTCACAATTTTTAGTCCTTAGACAAAAATCTGAAAATGTTTGTCAAATAGGCACTTCCTGCAGGAAATTAGCTGCTTTTTTTTAAACAGAATTTTTTATTTAACCCTTTCGAATGAAAAATTGTAAGCCATTCTAAACAAGTAGGAGATAATCACCAGCCGTGAAGCATCCAACTCACTTATCCTGCATCTCTATCAGTGTAGCCCTGGGCTCATCACTACAATGTGTGTATTTAAAAGTATTCTCTCCAGAGCTGAAGTAAGCTAGTTTGACAAAGCTACTGAACGGCTCAAACTAATTCTCTTCAATTATTTTTGCTTCAAAGTACATGTATTTCAAATAAGAAATTTGGTCTCATGCGTGGGAGCTCAAGTTTGCTTCTCCACACTGGCTGTCATGTGATTTCTCTCTTCAGTCACTTTTACTGCACAGCATGACTTTCAGAAACCCAGTCAGACATTCTGAAATGGGGAGTGAGGAGGATTGGTGAGAATACAATAAGAATTTAAAGAAACAGAATGCCTTAGCGTGGCAGAAGAGTAAATAGCACAGTGAAGTGAGACGTGAAAGACTTTATCCATCTGATGTGAAATTCGTCAGTTTTTTTGTTTCATAGTATCTAAATTCACATTTTAAAAAATACTTTAAAACCCAGTTTCATAAACAATGAGAGGCTGTTCTTTTGGGTCAGGAATCAGGGCCTGCAGCAAAACCAGGGCCCAGGGGACCTAATGAGAACAGCTGGCCTGTAGTAGGCCACCCCCCACCATCTGCACCACCTGATTGGTTGACAGAGTCAGCAGACTGGCACTTAAACCCAGCAGCAGTTGAGCAATTGCCCAAAGCATTCATCCATTCTTGTAATGGTGCTTTGTACCTGCTCCTGCTCTGTGTCACTTTGGGTAATCCTGTTCTGATCCTTGGCTTTGATTCTTGACTGCTGGTTCCTGCTCTAACCCAGTCCCTGATTAGACAAGGTAAAACTGATTCAAGTGGTTTCAGTACTCTGAGCAAATGGGGTTGGTTCTCCTGGGCTGTTAAACTCATGACAAGGTAGCTTCAACACATAAGCCTAACTGTGAGTTACAGGCCAAATTTTCAAAGCTGTCCATCACCTGATTCCCTAATTTTGTGCCTGCAATCATATTTACCTACAAACAATAGAAGTGCAAATGACATCTAATGACCCAGTCTGCACATGTACTTACCATCTGCACATGCAACATGTTTTGGGGAGGGGGTAGTTTCATTTTTTTTTTTTAAGAAGCAGTTGTCACAAATTCCAGAACTGTTCTTTGAAGTTAAACCTAACATACAAGTTACAGGTTTATGGCAAAAAGGATCACTATGGCCATCTAATCTTGCTTGCTTCCTGTCTGACACAGATTAAAAAAAATCTTCAGCAAGAAGGAGGATGTTATTAAAGAAAATTCTGATCTTTTTACATTGTTACAGCTTGGCTTTTATGAAGTCTCTCGTCCCTTTTACTCAAGAAATGCAGTTCATTTTGAAGTATATTATGATATCTAAAATTATGCAATTGTCCTTTATTATAAAAAAGAAAGAAAATGTAAATTATGATGAAAGCAACTAAAAATCAGTTTGCATACTCACAGTACTTAACTCTGCTGTCATATACAGTAGTACAGTAAACTATGTATTATACTATGCTTACAGCAGATGTAAATGGTAAATTCTTTGGTACAGGAACCATCTCTTACTACGTATTTGTATAGAGCCTAGCATAATAGGACCCTAATCTCAGTTAAAGTCTTTGGGTATAGCACAATATAAATCGATAAGATAGGATTGGAAACATCATGATAATCATTTTCCATTGTATAATAATTGATATTGTATATAAATTTTAGTGGCAACCAGTGTTTTCACCCTTTGACTTCGGCAGAAGTACAACAGGGAGAACTCCTGTTGATTTGTGCTGGAATCCTGTTTCTGCTGAACGGCTGCTTCTATTTATTTTATAAGATCTTATTTCTCAGAATTTTCCATGAGCTATCAAGCTACTTAACAGCAGACTAGGGACTTAATGTAAAATGTCTATACATGATTCTGATGGCAATTGTTTTAACACTTAAATCCTAATAATTATGCCTAGGCAAATGGAGCAATACATATTAGTTAATGCAGGGTTAGAGAAATCTCCTTTCTCATATTTATGGGAAAAATCAGTACCTAAATATCTACTTCTAGCTCAAAATCTTTCCACATTCTTCCTGGGGGACATTTCAACAGAGACATGAAAACAAACAGACAATATATTCCTAACGCAAATTCCAGACACCTTACTACTGTGATGCAGAAATAGTGTTGGCTTTAATATTCTTAGTTGGACTGTGATAACAGATTTCCCTCATAGTTGAACTCCTGTCTACCATGAACATTCCACTATGCAAAGGACAAGCTGGGGTATTTGAGAGAGCTTTTTTGGGGATCCTTTCGGTAACAGACCTGAGGTAAGGGTTAGAACTTCTATGGGTAGGGGTCAGCACTCTATGGTTAGCATTCCTAAGGATACAGGGTAGGGGACTTGAGGCTAGAGTTAGAGTTCTAAAGATAGGGATCCCTGCCTTAGGATTACAGTTCCTATGGAAAGCCTCCCCACCATAGGCTTAGGGTTCCTATGGGTAGAGGACTTGCAGCTATGGTTAAGGGTTCCTATCGGTAGGGGACTTGGAGCCAGGGTTAGGGTTCCAATGGGTAGGGATCCCAGGCCTAGGGTTGGGGTTCATATGAGTAGTGGACTTGGAGTTGGGGTTAGAGTTCCTATGGTAGAGATCCCCAACCTAGGGTCAGGGTTCACAAGGGTAGTGATCACCAACCTAGAGTTTTGGTTCCTATGGTACGGATCCCCGATCTAGGGTTACTGTTCATATGGGTACGAGACTTGGGGCTACCGTTACGGTTCCTATAGGTAGGGTCCCCAACCTAGGTCTACGGTTCTTATTGGTAGGGGACTTGGGCCAGGGTTAGTGTTCCTATGGGTAAGCATCCGCAACCTAGGGTGAGGGTTCATATGGAAACCGGATTTGGGGCTACGGTTTGGGTTCCTACAGGAAGTAATCTGTGATTTAGGGTTAGCGTTCCTGTGGGAGAGATCAAAGCCCTAGGGTTGGGGTTCGTATGGGAAGGGGATTTCGGGCTAGGGTTAGGGTTACTATGGGTATGGATCCCACACCTATGGTTAGGGTTCCTATGGGTTGGGATCCCTGACCTAGGTTTAGGGTTCATATTAGTAGGGGATTTGGAGCTACAATTAGGCTTCCTACGGGTAGGGATGCTCTGATTAGGGTTAGGGTTCGTATGGGTAGAGGACTCGGGGCAAGGGTTAGGGTTCCTGTAGGTGGGGATCCCCAACCTAGAGTTAGGGTTCCTGTTGTAGGGACCGCTGACCTAGGATTATGGTTCATATGCGCAGAGGCCTTGCAGCTAGGGTTAGGGTTTCCATGGACACAGATCACCAACCTAGGGTTACAGGGTTCACATGGGTAGAGAACTCAGACCTAGGGTTAGTGTTTCTATGCATAGCGGTCCCCAACCTAAGGTTGGGGTTCCTATGGGTACATGACTTGCTGCTACAGTTAGGGTTCCTATGGGTAGCAATCCGCAAGCTAGGGTTAGGTCCCCGACCTATGGTTAGGATTTGTATGGGTAGGGGACTTGGGGCTTAGTGTTCCTATGCGTAGGGATCCCCAATCTAGGGTTAGGGTTCATATGGGTAGGGATCTCCAACCTCGGGTTTCGGTTCCTATGGTTACCAGACTTGAGGCTACGGTTAGGGTTCTTATGGGTAGGACTCCTGAACCAAGGATTAAGGTTCCTGTGGGTAGGGGCCTAGGGTTAGGTTTCCTATGGTTCAGGATCCTCAACATAGGGTTAGGGTTCCTATGTGTAGGAGTCCCTGGCCTAAGGTTAGGGCTCCTATGGGTAGGGATGCTCATCCTAAAGTTAGGGTTCCTATGGGTAGGGATCTCTGACCTAGGGTTAGAGTTCATATGGTTAGGGGACTTCAGGCTAGGTTTAGGTTTCTTATGGGTAGGGTTCCTCGACCTAGGGTTTGGGGTCCTATGGGTAGGGATCTCCAACATTGGGTTAGGGTTCCTATAGGTAGGGGGCCATGACTGAGTGTTAGAGTTCGTATGGTTAAGGGTCTTTGGGCTAGGGTTAGGGTTCCTATGTGTAGGGATCCTTGACCTAGGGTTAGCGTTCCTATGGGTAGGGATCTCTGACATCGGGTTAGGGTTCCTATAAGTAGGGGCCGTGACCTAGGGTTAGGGTTACTATGGGTAGGGATCCTCAACCTAGGATTAGGGTTCATATGGGTAGGTATCTCCGACCTAGGGTTATGGTTCATATGGGTAGGGGACTTGGGTCAAGGGTTAGGGTTTCTATGGGTAGGGATCCGCAACCTAGGGTTAGGGTTCATAAGGGTAACAATCTCCGACCTAGGTTTAGGGTTCCTATGGTTGGGGGTCCTTGGCCTAGGGTTAGGGTTCCTTTGTGTAGGGATCCTCGACATAGGTTTAGGGTTCCTTTGTGTAGGGATCCCTGACCTAGGTTAGGTTTCCTATAGGTAGGGATCCCCAACCTAGAGTTACGGTTCCTATGGGTATGGATCTCCAACCTAAGCTTAGGATTCCTGAGGGTAGGGATTCCTGACCTAGGGTTAGGGTTTCTATGGGTAGGGATCTCAGACTAAGGGTTAGGGTTCCTATTGCTAGGCATCCCCAACCTAGCATTAGGGTTTATATGGGTAGGGGTCACCGACTTATGGATAGGGTTCGTATGGGTTGGGATTCCTGACCTTGGGTTAGGGCTCGTATGGTTAGTGGACTTCGGGCTAGGGTTAGGCTTCCTATGGGTTGGGATCCTCGACCTAGGGTTAGGATTCCTATGGGTAGAGATCTCCTACCTAGGGTTCCTTTAGGTAGGGGGACGTGACCTTGGGTTATGGTTCATATGGGTAGGGGACTTGGGGCTAGGGTTAGGGCTCTTATGGGTAGGGGACTAGGTGCTAGGGTTTGGGTTCCTATGTATAGAGCACTTCGGGCTAGGGTTAGGCTTCCCATGGGTAGGAGACTTGTGGCTAGGAATTGGGATAGATACAAGCACTAAAGAATTAAAAGATAGTAGCATAACTAATGCTAATCAACATCTGTTTATAGAAAACGGATCTTGTCAAAGATACCTGGAAGGCTCTTGTAAATATACAGGAAGTGAAAAAAACAATAGCCTTCCCACCCAACTGCCAAAGAAGCAGAGAGCATGGGCCCTCAAGCTCTGCCAGGCCCTTTTTCTGCCTTTGTGGCTCCCAGCGGGGAGGAGAGAGGCGAGAAGGTTGAGGGGCAGCATCTCTTCCCCTCTTGCTCCCAGAAATAGATTGTGGGGTGGCAGGGGGAGGTGGGTCACCTGAGAGTCATGGCATGCAGCCTCAGCAATCCTCCTGGAAGGCTTTTGTCAATTTCACTTGCAGGAAATGAAAATGGTAAGAACCTTCTAGGCCATGTGGGTAGTTGGGTAGCCATCATTTTCATTTTTCCTAGCAGAAAATCGAAGCATGCCCAAAGAAAACTTTGATTTTTGCAAAAAGACATTTGCCTTCAGAAAATCATTCCAATGGAACATTCCCAACAAGGTCTTCTAAAACTTAATTAATTTATCTTATTAAAGAGAAGGTTAAAAGATGACTTGGTCACAGTAGACAGCTCTTTAATCTAGCCTAAAAAAAATATGAAAATCCAGTGGCTAGAAACTGAAACTAGAGAAATTCAAATGAGAATAGGGTGCACATTTTTACCTGTGAGGATAATTAACCATTGGAACAATTTCCCAAGGGTTGTGATGGATTCGCCATGACTTGAAATCTTTAAAGTAAGACTCAATATCTAAAAAGAGAAACTAGAGCTCAACCAGAAGTTATGGGTTTAAAATCTATGAATGAACAACTGAGATTTTCTTTACTTCTCATTAAAGTCCAAAACCAAGATAAATGGTTTGATTTGCTTTGAATTTAGCACATTAGCCAATATTTTCTTAGGTTCCTAAGAGTTTATTTTATGGGTTCACCATCTGATCTCCTGAAGGAAAAATTCACATTATTGTTCATTGGACATAATGGCAGTCATTGAAGATACATTCATACTTCTTTGTTCAAATACAAGCTTTTTCATGAGTAATCAGTGTCCTTGGAAGGCTAGAGCATTTCTAATTAAGGTTACTATGGAGTACATGAAGGGATAATGACAGAGAGAGAGACACAAATGTTTCCCTCTCATCCAGGGACTTGGGAAAATTCTGGAAATAATTCCTTCTTGCCAAGATGAAAAGATGGGACCTATATACTTTCCTGAAGTTTTGAATCAGCAGAAAGTTAGATAAAAGGTCACATCACAGTGCTAGAAAATAATTTCAGTCCAAGTTATTACCATGAAACATTTCCAAACAGAATAAGGCAATGCAGTGACCCTTTAGCCTCTGTCCCGGAAATACAGTAGTATAATAGTGTTGGGCAAAGGGATTTTAAATTGGATCAGATATTCAGTTCTGGTGAAGCACTGCTCAGGCAGTGCAAACCAGCCTTAAACTTGGCTTAAGTGGGCAAGTGGAGATTTCCCTAGAGTAGCAGAATCCCTGTCTGGTGCAGAACCATTGAACTTGGCTCTGCAAAAGAGACTTATTGGGGACATGGCCAGAGCCCAGTGTAATTCTGACAATCCCAAACTATCACAATAGTTTATGGTTGCTCTAATTTACACCAGAGTCCTAACTAGTCTCTGGCAACCCCAGGGACTGGAAGAATGCAAGGGCTGTGTGCAACCTCTTGTTTCTGCACAATGCACAACTCAGCTGGACTGGTCCTTTGTTCTTTTACTGCCCAACTCAGGGTATGTTATCTTGTCATACCACTTGGAGAACTTCTGTTGACATTACCTGGAGTTCTGCACATGGATCAGGAGAATGCACCCTTTAGAAAAAGTGGTTTATGGTAAACAGGCCATAAACTCCCTAAACTCAATGGTAATCAGTATCTGACAATGAGAGGGCTAAGGTTGTTAGAATTCCTGACCATATCTCTCATCTTCAAGGTTCTTGGTAGAAGTAAAGGCTCTCATGTTTTCTTAAATTATTCCCAGAAGTAGCATCTTCGGAAGCTAACTGATATGTACCACTGGCTAACCATTTATTTATAACTTTTCCAATAATGTGGTTGTGTATTACTGCTGATGGGCAAACATCGAAAGGTTTGAGGTTCAAACTATTTTTTATAAATATGTTATTCACTCCAGCTGAGTCCTGCCGAAGCACATTACCTCCATTTTGTTTTTTCACATGCACAAGTGTGCAAGAGACTCTGAGACATACCAAATCCCAAAGTGCAAGAAAATTCAAAACGTGGTGGAATCAGGCTGTAGAATTAAAAGGACTAAGAGGAATTCTGCAAGTCTTCTTCAAAAATAAGAGGGGGAATCAGAGGCTAATAGGAATCAAAGAGAGGAGATAAATGTTATGGTGAGCTGATTCAAGAATACACAGCAGCAAACAGGGTAGTTATATCTGGTGCCCTCTTGATCTTGCCTCTCACCTGTTTACCAAAATGATGGGTAAGGAGAAATGGCTACAAGTGATTGACTTCTTTTTAGTGGGAAGAAGACAGAAGAGTAAAAGTGTTAGGAAGCAGCGAGTCTTCTAGGGGGAGAAGAGGAATGGGTCCAAAGAAATGGACACTGACCTGACAATAGTTATCCCAGGTGGGGTTATAATAGAGATTGTAGAGGGATGCTAGAGAGAGGAAACTAGGAAGTTAGCACTGAGATCCTGCAAGGAAGCCCTCGGAACAGCTATGCTTAAGGAAAATGCTGTGGGTATGATATTTGTGGGTATAGCTGTGGGTATGATATTTGTTGTTAGTAAAGCCAAACCCCAGGAAAGGCTGGGTTTAAACACTGACACCAGTTCTATACTACACGCTTACTTCAGTGTAACTATGTTGCTCAGGGGTATGAAAAATCCACTCTTCTGAGCAATATGGTTATACCAACCTTAACCCCTCCATATAGACAGCAAACAGAACTTCTCCCATCAACATAGCTTACTGCCTTTCACGGAGGTGGAGTAATTAAGCCAACAGCAGAGCTCTCTCCCATCGACTGAGAGCGTCTTCATCAGAAGCACTACAGAGGCGCAACTGCATCGGTACAGTTGCACTAATGCAAGTTTGTAGTGTAGACCTTCCCTAAATCAGGCAGGAGCTCAGCCTGTGGACAGGGTCCTATCCTGTGAGATGTTGAAGTCCATAGGAAGTGAGGGTGCTCAGCGCCTTCTAGACTCGTATGCACTATGCTTCCTCTCCTAGAATACAAACTTCCACAGTCAAAACTCTCTTCCTTTGCCCCTGATAGGCCAAGCCAACGTAATGAAAATTAATATCCTGCCTTGAGTCCTCCTGAGCTATTGTGAGAAGAAACCCTAGCATATGTGTTTAACTTCCCCTGGCAAGGAAAGAGGTCCACTATGAGTTATCAAGACTACCCAATCCTAAGGAGGAGAACTAGACATTTTTGCATGGTGTTCCTGCATCCTTGTCCTTTACAAGAGGCAAAAGGAAGCCAGTCCCTGCTTAGAAGAACTTACTTAATTGGGGGTGGGGTCCAGAAGGGGCTTTGCAGGCCCAAATAGGGCTGGCCTGATGGGAGGGGAGGGGATAAGGCTCAGTGCATTTCACTTAATGCACCAGTACAGGCCCCTGCCAGTAGCCCACCTGATCTGCTCCTCCCTGCCTCCCAGCAGCCTGTGGTGTCTACTCTTTGGCAGTCCAGTGGAGTTTGTGCTGCCACATGTCTCTGTGGTGCAGTGGGGAAGCAGGAGCCTGGCATGCAGCATCGCCTTGGCAGCCACAGCAGCCCCGGGAGGAACCAGAAAAGTGGCGGCATCAAGACCAGCTTCAGTAGCAGCTCTCACTCTCACATTGCCACAACAGCAGCAGCTGAGGCTCCCCCGCAAACGTGTCTCTCCTCATATGTGGCCCCTTAGCCTGGCTGGAGCTGTCCCACAAATATAGTAGGGAAAGTATGCCTATGCTTACAATCCAATAGACAGAAACCAGAATGAGAAAACCAGTGGGAGGCCAAGAGAAAAAAATTAAATTAGGAAGTGGGTTTTGGTTTTGTTGCCCTTCTACAGTAAGTTTGTTTGTTTGTTTTTCCTTTCTGAGTAATGAGGGACCTGAATACAGGGAGAATGGTGCATGGTGAGCTAGCTTGAAGAAAGGATTTTATAAAGATTGTATAACGAAGTGGTGCAGGGTTTTTGGTAGCAAGTATTCCAGCCCTTCTTTGTTTGACAAATGTATTTTCTGTGGTAAAACCCAAGGGAGAGTGTTTTCAGTCTTTTAATTTAGAAAAAGCTTCTTGTCAATGGCATTTCTAATTGTGCATGTATTTTCATTCATTTTCTATTCCTGGATGACATTTCTATATTACATGGCATCTTTCTTTCACTGGTTATTTTTTTTCAAGTCTCTTTCCCATTGGTTTTGTGTGTATGTCCTACTTTTAGAGCTATAGTCAGCATGGCTTCTTTATTCTGGAGATAGCTCATTACTGAACTTGTTTTTAATAGCAATTCATAAGGAGACTGCTAATAATTTGCTCTTTGCAATGACTCCTAGCTGGGTGGGGTTTTTTTGGCTCTTGGTAGAGTAATGTTTTAAATTGCATGGAGGCTGCTAGGACTAATAATTCAGGAAGGACACAATGGTTCATTTTGAACTGGCCCACATTTCAGGGGACTGTGAAGAATGTGGGAAATTTCTGTATTTTTATGAAAATCAGTTACCCACTCACTTTTGTATTGCTACCTATTTGGGATCACAGCATTAACTTCAGAGACACTTGCTGGAAGCAGGGAAAATAAGCAATGACTGGATTAGGTACAGGTCACGTAGTCATTTCTGGAGTGGTATGAATGACTTATTAAATCAACTCATGAACAGAGCTACAGTGGAGACCAATGACCAAAGCATTAGCTTTTAATGATTGCCAATCAAGGGGACTTCTTGGAATGTGGCTGGGCAATTACCTGTCAGACAGCAATGCCTCTCCTGCCTGAATCTGGTGAGGGAGCAGTGCATGTGAAACCAGCATGACTAGGACTTGAGACAAAGGATTTAGGTGTTCTCCCAGCATATGAAAGCTAAATTAATCTGGGACCCTGGGACTGCAGACAGGTTAGGGAGAATTGCTCCAGGTATGCAGTTGGTCTTCCAGGCCACTGACCAGTGCAGGGAAGAATCTTCCTAACCAAGCAAGAGGGAACTGACAGGTTAGGCGAGAGCTATGCATTTAGTCTTGGCTTTACCATTTTAATCTAATGTCCCTGAACAATAAATTCACATGGACTAACAAATTATGTTTTATTTTGGAAATGTTGTCCTGTATCACTGCAAACAGCTGCTGGTTATGTAGCTTCCAAAAAGGTAAGTCTCCAATCGCAGTCCAACCTCATTTAGACTTGCTAAAAAAGCCAATATAAGAAACGGAGAAGCCAAAGCATGGCATCCAGTCTCAGAATAGCAGACAAGCAAGGCATACCCCTGAGCCAGGTGGATGCCTTAGGACTTTTTTTCAGTCTAATGAGTGTACATTGAAATGAAAAATCATTTAACTGAGCAATGGGATTTGTCATTTTTAAAATGTAAAAAAACCAAAACATTTCAACAATTTCAACCCGTTTTTTTCTTTGCCTTCTTTTTGAGTTGGAAAATTCATCGGACTACTCTATGAAGAGTTTTGGTTCTGACAAACTGGCATTTTTTTCATTGAAAAAATAATTAATCGAAAAGCTCCTGATCATCTGTCATTCTTATACCTTCACCTCCACTTTCACTACTGCTGCATGAGTACAGTTGCCAGAAAGGTGGTCAGGGCCTATTTTCATCATATACTCCATTTCCTGTCTCCACACCCTTGACTAAGCTTTTTATTACCTGTTCATCGTGGATGTTCAAAACATTGTGGATGTTCAGATCTTGCTATCTGAATACAAACTTCTTCTAGGTATAAAAAAACTAACTTCTGCATAAAATCTTGTTTCCATTCCTTTTGTGGAAATTATTAACAAAATTTATTAGCATAGAAATAACCATACCTGCAATTTAAAATGTGATGCTTATTTCCCTAATCCTTTGGCCAGGCTATCTTTGACCCTCTTTGAAGTCTAAGACTGAGGTTAGCAGCTTAAAAAAAAAATCAAAATCTTTAACAGTAATGGTTTAATAATAAACAAATAGAATTAAAAATCTTTGCAAAAAGAAAGTGGAAAACTGGAATTGGACTCAGTATAAAGAAATGGCAAAACTCTTAGTAACAAATAAATTGAAAAGTACCTAGTTCATAAAGTACCTAGAGTCTAATGTGCCTAAAGGAACTGAGGTGGTATTTGCGGGGCGGGGGAATGAGCAAGGTATTTGTGGACTCTCCTTTCACTTCCCAGACTATCTGAATGGCTCTAGCACTTCCCCTATGGCAGGAAGTGGGAAAAGTACAGTGTTAGACACAAGGCATAGACGGGAAGGCTATCCTTTCATCCCAAGGGTGGGATTCACAAGGACAATTTAGGTACCTAAATCTAACATTTAAGTACCAGAGACATTCACAAACCCCCAACTGAGCAGCTACCTAATCCTGCAGGTTCATATAGTCCCTACTTTCCACCAAAAAAGTCCCCAAGGCATGTACATTTTTGACAGCTGGGCTCACACATAGCCACTTAACTTCTGACACCACTCAGATGCCTGGTGTCTAACTCATGCCCAAGTCCCAGAAGGGTTTCAACACTAGGAATTCCACTGTCTAGCTTGCCTTTGGTGCCTAATCCACTAAGCATGCTGTGAGCGGTAATTCTTATAAACTTTTATATTGTGGTTAGCACAATCCCCAGGATGTGAAAGACCCAGGTTTAGTTCTCCCTCTGCCTAATGTGGAGCAGGGACTTGATCTGAGATCTTGAAACTCCCAGAAGAGTGCGCTAACCAAGGGGCTATGATGTATTCTAGGGCAGTGTAGCAAGGCGCTGTGGCCTTCCTCGGAGCCTGTGCCCAAGGAAGGGTTGTGACACCCCTGCTTGGCAGATCTGGGCCCTGCAGGCCAGAAACTTCAGGAGCAGAGGGATGGAGCCAGGACAGGAACGGGAAGTACAAAAGGTTGGCATAGCAGCTCAGTCAGGGGGAAGCTGTTGCTGGAGAAGGATGTGCCTTCCCTGAGGCAGTGGTCTGGGCCTGACCCAGGCCCCGTGGCTGTGCAGAGCGAACACCCCACTGACCGGCGCCTTCAAGGCCTGCCTGGGCCATTGGGCCCTAGAGACTGGGTAGGGCCGGTGGGCCCTAGTAACTAGGAAAAGCCACCTGAGACCACTGACTGGGAGAAACCCCCCTGAGGCTGGCCCCGACCTGGAGGAGTTGCCCATCATCAGAGACCCATTGCCTGAGCCTGGTGTGCTGGAGGACCCACTGAGACCCTGGGACCCGGAGGAACTGCCCTCCACTGACAGCCCCAAGGAGTTCCTGGACCTGCCATTCCCCAGTGATGAGGCACTAGTGGGACTCCTGCTAACTGTCTACCCCAGTGACTCAGAGGAAGACCCTTGGCTCCAGGTACCTGGGTTTAGGGTGAGAGGAAGTAAACCAGGGATAGTTGACTATAGTTTGGCTGAAACTGTGGTTGAACCAGTCAATATGTGGCAGCTGGAGCCCTACTGACTCAGTGGCAAACTGCTTTGCCACTGATAGGGCCCTGGGCTGTGATGCAGTGGAGTCGGGTGGACCTGCATTCCCCTCCCCCCTTCCCTAGCCGTCCTGGGAGCGTTTGGCTCCTCTGAACCTGCCTGTTAGAGGATACCAAGCCTTAACAGCCCCACCTGCCTGAGGGCTGGGTGCTATAAACCACTTTGCCTGCCCCACCCTGCCTGAGGGCTGGGGGCAACAGACTATGGTGACAGCCTGCGCCGCCTGGGGCCCAGGGCTAAAGACTCATAACCTGCTAGCTTTTTGCCTTAGAACCAGGTGCTGTGGCCTTCCTCGGAGCTGGGCCCGAGGAAGGGTCGTGAAGCCCCTGCTGGGCCGTGTCGCCAGCCTACAGGCAGGTATATGTAAAACTTTTTTGCCCCTGGAATTGCACCAGGTCTCCCATATCATGCATGAGTGCTCTAGCCACTGGGCTAAAGGCTATAAAGGGGCAGCAGCACCGCTGTGACATACTGTACCTCAAAATAACACCACAGTCCATAGTCACCACTTGTATGTGGTGATGGTACCTTTTGTACAAAGTATCCCTTTTGGGTATCATTAGAAAAGTCATAACCTGTTGAACATCATTGTCCCACTGAAGTGGATGTATCATCATTTCATATGAAGTTATGAGCTTTTTCTATATGTTTGTTACTGAAACGTGTTGTGACTCTGGGAAACACCCACAGACCAGCTCCCTAGAAATAACAAAGGAACTGTAAACACAAGCATTGCATGTCAAGCCTCATGTATACAGAAAATGCAAGAAAATTTGCAATTCATATGAAAGATTGACTGTGGACCATGTAGGCAATGGGAGGTTGCCTAACCCCATGACACAGCCAGGATTCTTCCAGCACCTGGAGGAGAGTATAAAATAAGGAATAGTAACATCATCAAGCCACCTCTCTTCCCACACCTATGCTGAAGGCAACAAGATCATTTGGAAGAGCGAAACATCATAGAACTGGGGGAGTTGGAAAAAATTTTAAGGGAGAAAGTAGTTAAGGACATTGAGGTCAATGGTAATTGGGACAAATTGCAACATGGATTTACTAAAGGTAGATCGTGCCAAACCAACCTGATCTCCTTCTTTGAGAAGGTGACAGATTACTTAGACAGAGGCAATGCGGTAGATCTAATTTACCTCGATTTCAGTAAGGCGTTTGACACGGTTCCGCATGGGGAACTGTTAGTTAAATTGGAAAAGATGGGAATGAATGTGAAAGTTGTAAGGTGGATAAGGAACTGGTTAAAGGGGAGATTACAGCGGGTCGTGCTGAAGGGTGAACTGTCAGGCTGGAAGGAGGTTACTAGCGGAGTCCCTCAAGGATCGGTTCTTGGACCAACCTTATTTAATCTTTTTATAACTGACCTTGGCACAAAGAGTGGGAATGTGTTAATAAAGTTTGCGGATGACACGAAGCTGGGGGGAATTGCTAACACGGAGAAGGACCGGGATACTATTCAGGAAGATCTGGACCACCTTGTACACTGGAGTAATAGTAATAGGATGAAATATAATAGTGAAAAGTGCAAGGTCATGCACTTAGGGATTAATAATAAGAATTTTAAATATACGTTGGGGACGCATCAGTTGGAAACGTCAGAGGAGGAGAAGGACCTTGGGGTATTGGTTGATAGTAAGATGACTATGAGCCGCCAATGTGATATGGCTGTTAAAAAAGCAAATGCGGTTTTAGGTTGCATCAGGCGAGGTATTTCCAGTAGGGAGAAGGAGGTGTTAGTGCCGTTATATACGGCGCTGGTGAGACCCCACCTGGAATATTGTGTGCAGTTCTGGTGTCCCATGTTTAAGAAGGATGAATTCAAACTGGAACAGGTTCAGAGATGGGCTACTAGGATGATTCGAGGAATGGAAAATCTGCCTTATGAAAGGAGACTCAAAGAGCTTGGCTTGTTTAGCTTGGCCAAAAGAAGGCTCCGGGGGGATATGCTTGCTCTATATAAATATATCAGGGGGATTAACGTTAGGGAGGGAGAGGAATTGTTTAAGTTTAGTACTAATATAGGCACGAGGACGAATGGGTACAAACTGGATATTAGGAAATTTAGACTTGAAATTAGACGAAGGTTTCTAACCATTAGGGGAGTGAAGTTCTGGAACAGCCTTCCGAGGGAAGTAGTGGGGGCAAATGACTTATCTGGCTTTAAGACTAAGCTTGATAAGTATATGGAGGGGATGTTATGATGGGATAGTTTAATTTGAGCAATTGATTTGGATTATCGGCAGATAAGTCTGCTCAATGGTCTGTGGGAATGTTGGATGGGATGGGAACTGAGTTACTGCAGAGAATTCTTTTTTGGGTGTTGGCTGGTGAGTCTTGCCCACATGCTCGGGGTTTAGCTGAGGTCTTCAAATCTCACTTTTGAGGATTTCAATAACTCAGTCATGGGTTCGGGGTTGTTATAAATGTGTATGGGTAGGGTTTTGTGGCCTGCCTTGTGCAGGAGGTCAGACTAGATGATCATATTGGTCCCTTCTGACCTATGAGTCTATGAGTGGTCCTAAATGGAAAAGCTTTCCAATTAGCACAGCCTGCTGTAGGTTTTTGGTAAGGTAAGAGAAACCTTATTGCTTCAAATTTTGATTTTAGCATGGTAAAGTTTAGGAAACAGCTTGTGGTTTTTTATCTTTTATTTCTTTTTCTAACCAATTCTGGTCTTCTATGCCTATACCACTTAATCTATTTCTCTGTAGTTAATACACTTATTTTAATGTTTTATCTAAGACTGTGTTTTTTATTTAAGTTTGGGGAATCTAGTCAGGTTACAAAGGCTGGTGCGTATTCATACCCTTCGATGGAATGGCAAACTATGAACTTACACTGTTCGAGACCCCCTTGATCAGAATAAGACACACATTTCTGGGGTGCAAGGCTGAGACTAGGGATATTTGAGTGTCACCCTTGTGGTATGGTGTTGGTTACCAGTGTTTATCAGCGTAGGCTGCGTGCATGTGTCTCCGTGTAGATGCTATCCCAGCTCTGATCAAGCAACTGAGACGGCACTCACGATCGAATGAATCAACACGGCCACGGATTAGCTGAGCAACAAAGGCACCCAGGCCAGGTTTATTGCATGCGGCACACTGAGAAGTTACCTACAGAGTATCTCTGAGTCAGCTTCCTATATGCAGCGTTACAATGGCCACGGCCCAATGGCGGGACTTTCCGTTATCCCCTAGACCAGATGACGTTGTTCCCTTTGACACCCTCTTTTATACATTGTTACAGACAATTTCGTTCTGCCCCTTTCGACGTAGGTAGTTGCCACCCTCTTGACGTAGGCTAATACCACCCTTTACCTTTAATTGACTGATTTGGGCAAAACAACTCCATTTATCACCTTTTAGTCATTTCTATTAATCAAAGTGTCGTTTTAGGGAATTAGTTCTATTTGGTATCCTGGTGCCTTCTGCATCTGCTACATATTTTACATTTTAGTAATATTTTGACAATATGCATTCTTACAGTATCAGTACTTTCTTGTGCTAACTTGGGCCTTAGCCTGTTTTACAGGCCTTATGCTCATTTCTTACTACATTCCCCTGCTTTTTATCTTTTTATGAGGAGGATGTTTACCCATGTCCTGGAAAAGCATAATGCATGGACTTAAAGGTAACCCAGTGGGCTAAACACTGTTATGTGGTCACCTTTTTTGCTGCTATCCATACATTCATGCCCCAATTGTCCCTTAGTCTGCACGTTCCCTTGTACGACTGATGGACAGATTTTATTCCAATTATATATGGTCCCTTATGGTGGGCCTGGGAATGTTAGATCCGAGACCATTTTTATTTAGTGGGGGTTCAGTAGTCCATTCTGCTGTTATAGTGCTGATACTTTGTTATGGATATATGACTATTACAAACATTTGATAGGATATAAAAATACATATGAAATATATGATTATGAACCTTATTACTTTTGATATGATGATATGATATATAGAAAATATGTGACATATGTGATTATGAGACTTATTGCATTTGATATGGTATTGTTGCTATGGCAGCATTGATAGCGAGTTCCATACCTCTTTCCACATGATTTTGGAGGACAGCTCTTCTCGTTTGGTGTCGCATATAGCAACATGTGCCCAACAAAGCAATTACCGTTAATCCTTGTATTGCCATAAATAATACACTGAGTGTTCTGACTGTTGGGTGCAGGGTAATGTCTTCTGGAATTGCCCACCATGGTGTCTCTAATACACTTTGTACATTGTCTATTTCATCCATCTGTTACTGAATGAGATTAGCTAGATCAGAGATTCCTTACTTCTTGCCACCAAATCATGTACATCTAATTTCAAATGTTCTATTGGAGGGAAAATTTCAATTAATAAGCTTTGGATATATCCAGGAGGAGGAACAATTTTAGTAAGAGTGTTCATACTGCTGGTGGAACAAAAAGCATGATTTCCAATTTGAATAGTACTGGTTATTGGTACACAGAATCCTGCCTCCATTCCAGGACACGAGTAGACCTGTATAGCAAAATTGGAATACCCCAAAGCACATATCACATCATATATTCGCACCACTTCATTAACCAATTCCTTTTGTACCAATTGGGCCCAGCCTTTTTTTGTATTATTGGTGTCAATTGTGGCATAACATTCACAGAGCCACCAGCCATTATGTTTGGTACAACAGGCCTGGTTAATTTCTATACCTGTGTTGGTTACCAGTAGGGTAACCTCACAGTAGGGTAGTGTTGTATATACGTGTTGTTTATCAATATTCCCACACTGTTGGCATGATATACCCAGATGGACGCAAGCCCCAGTCAAGGTATGTCCATCATGATGCTTAGGGTTTTCCTATCTTCATGATCCTGAGTTGGTACTTTATCAAATTTAACAAACTGTAAAAACACTGGATCGATGTGGCCCACTCCTTGCTTCTGTATTTGTTCTAAAATGGTTGTGTGACTTAATAATCATGGCCATTCCTGTGATTTCAGTTGTAATAGATTTTGCTGAATTATTTCTAGCACACGATTTCCATAAGCCACACAAGCCACCTCCAGGGATGCATCATTTTGCTCTATGCTATTAATTATTGTAAGTATAGTTGCATTAAGATGTTCAAACCCTTGGGCTATAAGATGCATATTATCAATAGTGATTGCATGTTGGTCCAACAGTAGGCTACTGATACCTCCTCCTGTTTTGACTGCCCTTCCTATTCCATTCATAAGACTATTTAGTTTCAAATTAAGATTTTCAATATCTGCTGAATTCCATATGGACATGCCAAAACCTGAGCCTCCCAACATAGGTTCTGCAATTCCTCTCTTTTCTCTCCTTTGCTGTTCCCTTACAAGGATGAATTCAAACTGGAACAGGTTCAGAGACGGGCTACTAGGATGATTCGAGGAATGGAAAATCTGCCTTATGAAAGGAGACTCAAAGAACTTGGCTTGTTTAGCCTGGCCAAAAGAAGGCTCCGGGGGGATATGCTTGCTCTATATAAATATATCAGGGGGATTAACGTTAGGGAGGGAGAGGAATTGTTTAAGTTTAGTATTAATATAGGTACGAGGACGAATGGGTACAAATTGGATATTAGGAAATTCAGACTTGAAATTAGACGAAGGTTTCTAACCATTAGGGGAGTGAAATTCTGGAACAGCCTTCCGAGGGAAGTAGTGGGGGCAAATGTCTTATCTGGCTTTAAGACTAAGCTTGATAAGTATATGGAGGGGATGTTATGATGGGATAGTTTAATTTGAGCAATTGATTTGGATTATCGGCAGATAAGTCTGCTCAATGGTCTGTGGGAGTGTTGATGGGATGGGAATTGAGTTACTGCAGAGAATTCCTTTTTGGGTGCTGACTGGTGAGTCTTGCCCGCATGCTCGGGGTTTAGCTGAACGCCATATTTGGGGTCGGGAAGGAATTTTCCTCCGGGGCGGATTGGCAGAGGCCCCGGAGGTTTTTCGCCTTCCTCTGCAGCGTGGGGCATGGGTCGCTTGCTGATGGATTCCCTGCAGTTTGAGGTCTTCAAATCTCACTTTTGAGGATTTCAATAACTCAGTCATGGGTTCGGGGTTGTTATAAATGTGTATGGGTAGGGTTTTGTGGCCTGCCTTGTGCAGGAGGTCAGACTAGATGATCATATTGGTCCCTTCTGACCTATGAGTCTATGAGTCTTACGGGATTTTGTGACCCTTTCCAAAGTTGTATTTGCATTTCCAATTCTAAATTAAACCAATCTTTATACTGTGGAGGGCACTGTCTTGGTATGGTCATACCAGTAACATTTAACTTTAGGGGCACATATATCCAACCGACATTTTCCATCATATGTTCTGTAGTAGGATGCAAAAATATTCCTGATGTAGGCCAAGGCTGTAAATCTGGGCACTCCTTTGTGGAGGGTGTTGTTGGCAGAGGAGTTGTAATTGGTGGAGGGGCTGAAGTTGTGGTTGGGCATGTTTCCTCACATACCTGTACATAATATATGCATTTTTGAAATGAGTCCATGTTCCAGTATAGGTACCCTTATCTGTTGACTGAATGTTCTTTATATAAATAGAGGCGCTCCATCTATCCTCAAGATTGATAAAGGTAACTCTATTTAACTACCCTTCATACGTTTTAGCCACTCTTTTGATGTAACTAATTACTGTTTCCCTTCCTTTAAACCAATCAATCCCAACCTCTATTGTTTCTTTAGGGTATGGATGAATGTTACACTGCAGGGCCAAATTTTCTCCTTCTAATGCTGTTATATGGTGGTCCATTATTTGCTGGGTATTAGACAGAACTTGGGGTCTGTCCAGTATCTGTTCTTGGTCCCTGATTACTCTAGTCTTATTCACTAACACTACATTCTTGGGTCCATTCTTGCTACTGGAACTGATGCTAGAAGAAACAGTAAAAACAATAACTTGGTTGCAGTTAACAGCTTCATCCACTTTCCAACAACAAGCATACTCCCCCTCTGTGTCTTTGGTTAATATCAATGTTTTTTCAATCTTTTGTCGAATAGTCCCCACCTTCACCACACTGACGTTTTCTGTCTGGCTTATTTCTGCAACAGTCCATTCCCATGACATCTTTATCATGAGACCCTGATGGTATGTCCTATTTGTTGACTTCCTTCTGTTTGGAATACCAGTTTTACAACAGTTCCATCGGGATGACTTTGACTTCTTGCATTCAGTGTCTGAAGGGGATCACTGGAAATTTCGGTCCACAAACTCCTTACCACGATGTGGGTTTGGTTTAAGTTCTTGGTATCAGATAGCCCAATTACTCCTTGGATCAGAACCGCCACAAGCAACAATCTCCATATCCAGATCTGGTTTGGGTTCATAACCTATAAAAACAAAACACAACACACGCTTCTCCCTTTCATTTTTTTGGGTTTTTTTTAAGGCAATGCTCTCAGCAATTCACTCCTTTCTGGGTCTTTTCCCACCCATTATTTCTTTCTGTTTATAATCTCTGTCCAATATTTCCAAAATCGTGGCCTCAATTAAGGGTCTGGTAATTTGGAATCGGGCAAGTGGGGGAACACAGGGTTTCAAATTAATCCAGCCAATTTTTGGTCCAATAACCCAAACTGGTTCCATCCCTCCTTGCTCCAACTTCCATACCAATGTCTCTTTTATCATTCCACCAAATGGTAATTTTATTGCCTAATCCCCAGTCAAATTGTCCCTTTGCACCTAACTGTCTGACTGCATAAGGCTTGCAGATTTCAAACCTGTGTAGCTGTGCCCAAGCCACATGGATCAGGGTCAGCGGTGCTGATGTAGTACAGAGATCTAGAACCAGCGAACCTCCATCCTTTCACTGGAATGCGATCAGCGAGGATATTTCCATTAGTATACTTTTTATCATTTCCCTACGCTGCATTTCTGTAAGAAAAATTATAACCCCATATCTTATATTTAATATATTTTTTTCAGCTGCATTGCATGTTTCCAATGAGGTTGTTTTTCTATTTCTACCAGATATCTAGAGGGTCCCAATTTATCTATAATTGGCCAGGGACCATGCCATTCTTTTTTGGGAAATTTTTTCTTCAGCTGTGGTTCAATTTTTACCATTACTGCTTGCCCTATTTGCCACTGTATAGGATCACTAGCCTCATCAAAGGCTTGATCCATTTTTTGTTGCTCCAGAGCTTTCTGTGCTGCAGCAGCTCCTTGAACAGTTCCCAGCCAATACTTAAGGCTATTCATCTAGGTAGTGTTTGCCAATTCTTCAAATGTGTCCCACTCTGGTGGACACATTAGATTTTCCCAACCTGGCATTGGTCTCCCAAACAAAATTTCAAAGGAGCTGAATTTTATCATACTATTTGGATGACTTCAGATTCTCATAAGTATCCATGGGAGTATTACATCCCAATTAGTTCCCAATTCATTACATACCTTTGACAGTTCAACCTTTAGAGATTTATTCATTCTCTCCACTTGTCCTCCCGCTTGAGGGTGGTAGGGGATGTGTAATGGTAATGGAATTCCTGCCCAAGTTCCCATTTCTCGATACATCTTCCCAATAAAGGCGGGTCCGTTATCTGAATCAATGCTAAGTGGGAGGCCCCATCTAGGGAATATTTCAGTCACAAGCATTCTTGCAGCAGCATGACTGTCTTCTTTTTTGGTGGGGAAAGCCTCCACCCATTTGATAAACCAACCACAATTACAAACAGAAATTGATTGTTTTTGGACGTATTGGGTAACGGTCCTACAAAATCTACCTGCAATCATTGGAAGGGTCCCGTTAAACTCTGATGCATTAATTCACCCCTTCTCTTCCTTCAAGCAGGGTCTTGTCTGGCGCAGGTGAGGCATTGGTGGATATGAATATCTAAATCCTCTCTCATTCCTGGCCACCAACCTATCTTTTTAAGCCTTTCCAGTGCTTCTTCCAATTTCGGGTGCCCCCCCACAGCAAAGCCATGTATCCACCTTAACAGAAAATGTTTAAACTGTTGAGGTATTGCTAACACCCATTCACTATCAGATTTGGCTACGATCAAACCCTTTTCTTTCTTAAGAGAAACTCCTTGCCAAGAGGAAGGGCATTCCACAATCCATTGCTGAATTAACTCATCCTTTCCTTGTATCTCCTGTAACATTTGTAACTTTTCAGCTTTAGCGTCTTCTTGTTTCATCTGTGCCCGGGTAGTTACCACCATGGGCAGAATTTCCCAAAGGGTGCCAGTTGTTGCTGCCTCTTTAGCCAATTTATCAGCTTGTTCATTTCCCCACTGCAATGGTCCTTTTCCCTTATGTGATTTTATTTTAACCATTCTAATTTTTTCAAATTTTGTTGACAATTCCTCCATTTTTTGCTAGAGGGCTTTATGTTTGATTTCAGATCCATCTGTGCCCACACAATGCATGGTCCCCACTATGGGAAATAAACGGTTGTGCCTTTATACACATAATCCGAATCAGTACCAATTACTATTTCAGATTGTTTGTTTTCCATTCTTTTCAATACCTCAACAACTGCAGATACTTCTGCCGCCTGAGTTCCTCCCTCTGTTAATTTATATTGGAAGGAGTCCACAGCTTGCATACTCCCTGTCAAGCAGATTCCAGCAAAGCCTGTGACCCATGTACCTGCCTTATAATATGAACTTCCATCTACAAATCAAATTGTTTTTCCCAACACTTGATCTACTGGGGTCGCCTTAAAAATGGGGTGAGCTTTAGAGTTTGTTTGGGGTTCACAAATATGTTCCTGACTTGTCATTGTCAGATCCCAAACAGATATTTCAGGTTCTTTCAGGACAATCAATTGAACATTCTCTGTCATGAGGGTAAAAACCCATTGAATCGCTTTGGCCACCCTTACATTGCCTTTGGACAAATTCTCCTGACTCAATAGTTTTCTCAGGGCATGGTGGCTTTTAACAATCACCTTACTTGCCCCTACAATGGCCTGTGCTTTTTCAGGGTCCAGTATGCTGCAAGAGCCATTTGTTCACAAGCTCCCAGCTTACTTTTCAGAGCTGTCAAGTCTCGGCTGTAATATGCCACCGGTCTTTCCCCCACTCCAGAATCCTGTGTAATCATGCTCATGATACAGAAATTTTTAACACTAGGACACAGCATAAAGGGAAATTTGTTATCAGGGGCGGCTAATAGCACCCTTTACCTTTAATTGACTGATTTGGGCAAAACAACTCCATTTATCACCTTTTAGTCATTTCTATTAATCAAAGTGTCATTTTAGGGAATTAGTTCTATTTGGTGTCTTGGTGCCTTCTGCACCAGCTACATATTTTACATTTTAGTAATATTTTGACAATATGCATTCTTACAGTATCAGTACTTTCCTGTGCCAACTTCAGCTAACTTTGGCCTTAGCCTGTTTTACAGGCCTTATGCTCATTTCTTACTACAACCCTATATTTAATTCATGAGTGATTGGGCATAGCACTCTGGTGTTTGTCTGGGGATGACTTGCATGCTATGGGCTTGGGTGAATGGGCAAAGTCGCAGCTTGCACAGCAGGGCATAGTTCACACCAAACTGGGGAGCTAGGGGGCACAATGATTCATCAGTCCAGATTGTACCCTGAGGCATGTCACAATCACCATCTCTGAGGGTTTTTTTTTAAAAAAGGGCTGACCTCACAGGGAGATTTTTGATGAACCAGCAAAATGCCTGGACTACTACTGATAATTGGAATATTCATTATCATGCTTATTGGTAAAAGTAGCTAAATCAGCAGGCCTTAGCAGGTCTGTGCAATGGCCTTAGCATATCTCAGCAAGAAGCCAGGAGGGGAAGGGTTCAGAGGAGCCAACCCTGTGTCCTTCCTGATACCTCAGCCATTTTCAACAGAGAACATATGTGTTTTGGAAAATCAGCAAACTTATCTATATCTGACAGGGCCCTCAAGAAAGGCGGACTCTGCAAAAACACATCTGTCTAATTAATGGTTTGGGGGAATCTCTTGCTTAACTTTGAAGTTGTTTGCCTAACAAGCTTTTTTTATTGACATGTTATAGAATCATAAAATATTAGAGTTGGAAGGGACCTCAGGAGGTCATCTAGTCCTACCCCCTGCTTGAAGCAGGACTAACCTCAGCTAAATCATTCCAGCCAGGGCTTTGTCAAGCTGCAGCTTAAAAACCGATAAAGATGGAGATTCCACCATCTCCCTAGGTAACCCATTCCAGTGCTTCACCACTCTCCTAGTAAAAATGTTTTTCTAATATCCAACCTACACCTTCCCCACTGCAACTTGACACCATTGCTCCTAACTCTGTCATCTACTACCATTGAGAACAGCCTAGCTCCATCCTCCCTGGAACCCCTTTTCAGGTAGTTAAAGGCTGCTATCAAATCCCCCCGCATTCTTCTCTTTTGCAAACTAAACAAGCCTAGTTCCCTCAGCCTCTCCTCATAAGTCACGTGCTCCAGCCCCCTAATCATTTTTGTTGCCGTCCACTGGACTCTGTCTAACTTGTCTGTTAGAAATAAACAGGTTGTGATGGGGGTGGATTGGGGAGATGGAACCCTTTATTGCCTGCTCATTCCACTCGCTGCTGCAAGTGAGCAACGAGGGGGTTACTTTACAAACCTTTTATCCATCACAGTATGTAACTGTATACATTTTCAGCAACTCCTCATAGACCCTTATTTGGTTACATTGACACCTATAAAATGAATATTAACAACTACATAATTAATACAATTATACTATCCCCTGTTCGTTGTTTACAGGATTATTTCACAAAGCGCAGGCAAATTACCTAGAAACTTACTAACATTCTTTTAAAGTATACGATATGCAAGGGAGGGAAAGAAAGATGATAATGCTCTATTCCCAAAGGCCTTAAGCAGGACGGGGAATAGTTATTTGTTAGCCTCATTCCTTGAGCAGATGGCTAGGGAGGGAGGGAAAGAAGAGAGATAACAGACTCTAGCTAGAATTCACACCAAGTAACAGAAACAAGATTTGCCTGTGCCATGACTGCATTCCCTGTAGCTTAGGCCTGACTACTTGTCCAGCTTTTAACTCTTTACTCTCCTACATTGTCCACATCCTTTTTGTAGTGGGGGGCCCAAAACTGGGCACAGTACTCCAAATACAGTCTCACCAATGCCGAATAGAGCGGACTATCACTTCTCTCGATCCACTAGCAATGCTCCTACTAATGCAGCCCAATATGCTATTAGCTTTCTTGGCAACCAGGGCACACTGCTAACTCATATCCAGCTTCTTATCTACTGTAAACCCCAGGTCCTTTACTGCAGAATTGCTGCCTAGCTCGTCAATTCCCAGTCTGTAGCTGTGCATGGGATTCTTCTGTCCTAAGTGCAGAACTCTGCACTTGTCCTTGTTGATCCTCCTCAGATTTCTTTTGTCCCAATTCTCCAGTTTGCCTAGGTCACTCTCTATTCTATCCCTACCTTCCAGGGTACCTACCACTCCCCCTAGCTTAGTGTCATCTGCAAACTTGCTGAGGGTGCAATCTACCCCATCCTCCAGATCATTAATGAAGATGTTGAACAAAACTGGCCTCAGGACCGACCCCTGGGGCACTCCACTTGTGATCGTCTGCCAGCTAGACATCGAGCCATTGATCGCTACCCATTGAGCCTGATGATCTAGCCAGTTCTCTATCCATTTTATAGTCCATTCATCCAACCCATACTACTTTAACTTGCTGATAAGAATACTTTGGGAGACTGTATCAGAAGCTTTACTAAAGTCAAGGTATATCACATCCACCGCTTTCCCTACATCCACACAGCCAGTCACCTCTTCATAGATGGCAATCATGTTGGTCAGGCATGACTTGCCATTGGTGAATCCACATTGACTGTTCCTTTCTCTCTTTCAAGTGCCTTCAAATGGATTCCTTGAGGACCTGCTCCATGATTTTTCCAGGGATTGAGGTGAGGCTGGCCAGTCTGTAGTTCCCTGGATCCTCTTTCTTCCCTTTCTTGAAGATGGGCACTATATTTGCATTTTTCCAATTATCAGGGACCTCCACCAATTGCCCCAATGGCTCTGAAATCACATCAGCCAACTCCCTCAGCACCCTCAGATGCATTGCATCTAGTCCAATCTTTCTAAATAGTCTTGGACCTGTTCCTTCAGCACTGCAGGATGTTCACCTCCTCCCAATTCTGTGCCACCCAGTGCAGTGGTCTAGGAGCTGATTTCGTCTGTGAAGACAGAGGCAAAAAAGGCATTAAGTACCTCAGCTTTCTCCACATCCTCTGTCACTAGATTGCCTCCCCCATTCTGTAAGGGGCCCACACTTTCCCTAATCTTCCTCTTGTTGCTAACATACCGGTAGAAACCCTTCATGTTCCCTTCTCATTCCTCGCTAGCTGCAACTCCAGTTGCACTTTGGCCTTCCTGATTTCAGTCCTGCATGTTTGAGCAATGTTTTTATAATCCTCCCTAGTCATCTGACCAAGCTTCCACTTCTTATAAGCTTCTTTTTTGTGTTTAAGCTCAAAGACTTCTGTGTTAAACCAAGCTGGGCACCTACCATATTTGCTATTCTTTCTGCACATTGGGATGGTTTGTTCCTGTGCCTTCCATAAGGTTTCTTTAAAATACAGCCAGATCTCTTGGACTCCTTTCCCTCTCATATCAGCCTCCCAGGGGATCCTGCCCATCAGCTCCCTGAGGGAGTCAAAGTCTGCTTTTCTGAAGTCCATGGTCCATATCCTGCTGTTCTCCTTTCTTCCTTTTTGTCAGGATCCTGAAATGGACCATCTCATGGTCACTGCTGCCTAGGTTGTCACCCACTTCTACTTCCCCAAAACTTCCCTATTTGTGAGCAGCAGGTCAAAAGCAGCATGGCCCCTAGTTGGTTGCTCCAGCTCTTGCACCAGGAAGTTGTTCACAACACTTTCCAAAAACTTCCTGGATTGTCTGTGCTCTGCTGTATTACTCTTCCAGCAGATGTCAGGGAGACTGAAGTCCCCACCCCCCCCCCCCCGAGAACCCGGTCCTGTGAACTGGAAGCTTTCCCTAGTTGACTGAAGAAAGCCTCATCTACCTCATGCTCTTGGTCTGGTGGTCTATAACAGTTATTGTTACATTGACCAAATAAATAATGAGAGAAAGTATGGGTTAGATGGACGCTTCATGGACACTTTATGGACACAATGTAGTGTCCCCAGTGGCCACTGAAAAACAGACTAATCAGATGACTGTCATTGTACAGCTCCAAGACTGCTCCAGATTGCAATAATTATTGATTTTTGAGGTATTTTACTCATTGCAGACATGTATAAGTGCTTGAGCCTAGAATAAAGTGCATCTTTAAATGAAACCACTTTTGTATTGTACTGTGTGTGCCAGCCACCTGTCGGTCGGACAGCCATGTCTCCATTGATTTATTTCCTGCCACCACCTCACCAAGACTAATAGTTACCAGGAGCATCCATTCTGGTTGTTCCCTCACACCTTGCCCTCCCTTCTCCCCCATGAGACTGAACTTTATAACTGCTGCATTTGATACCTGGCTACCTTGGAAATTCATTGTCTAGATAAGTAGTCTGTGTAAAATGAACTAGGGAGGGGCAACTGAGGAGGTGGGGGTAGGTGTGTCATATGAAACTCAGGAGGTTGCCACCACAACCAACAACAGCAGAAGAGATGCATCCATATTGTGTTTGCCAGGATAGGGTTAAGACCAGATTTGTATGGCTGCATAGCTAGCCATGTTGCATCTTGAAAATCCTGTCTCTACTGAAGTTCCTCACTATGGTGACTTTGATATCTACTTGAATTATGAATTTTATGAATCACTCAGGATTTCCTGATCAGCAAAGAACTATTCTGGGTACTCAAACTCAATCTGGTGTTGGGTTGGGGCTGATGGAGGTCTGGCAATTGATGACTTTGTTTATATATGGATTGTCCATTGCCTCCTGTCATTTGTTCAAAGAGATTAAATTTTGGGAGCATTTATCAGTTCTTTTTGTAGTTTAAAAAGGGTTTTGTTTGGTTTTTAATATCTTGCCTTCTTACATAAAATTGCATCTGGAAACTTAATTTGTTGCTGGTTTCTTCATATGTTCCCTTGAGAAATATTCTGCTGCCAGTGGGACATCAAGGCAGTATTGCATGTTTGTGTGTTACTGTTATGTCCTATGCAACTTGTAATTAATTTACACAGTCCATTTCTTGCACTTGTTCCATTTATATTTTAACACATTGACAATCTACTTCCTAGTTTCCTTAAAGTGAATTACAATCTTTTTCTCCTGTCAGTGTTGTACAGGTTTGATTTTTGGGCTATAAAAGCACTTCTTTAATGTGGACATTTCAGGAACTATGCCCCTCAAATAACATGAATGTAACATTTGACCTTGTGCCTAATTCATACATACACAGAAGTGTAAGAAAGAGACATCAGTACAGTAAGGTTGCTGAGGAAATTAAGTTATGCACTCACTGACCTTTATTGTTAACCTTTGTT
Source organism: Mesoclemmys tuberculata (assembly GCA_007922155.1). NCBI lineage: Eukaryota > Metazoa > Chordata > Testudines > Chelidae > Mesoclemmys > Mesoclemmys tuberculata. Next base: position 47,792,814 of record ML675601.1, read on the forward strand.
AACCTTTTGTACAGAATGGTAATTGGGGAAACCTTTGTAAAGTTGCCATGTTCCATGACGTGTTAATTCATTTTTCACAACACTGCTGTTCATGGAAATGAATAGAAATAAATCCCACGAGTTCCTTTGTGCATATCGGAAAGTGACATATCCATAGATAGGCATATTCAGCCAACTAAGTTGCGTTGGAATGACAGTATGTAAAAGCTCATCTTCTGTCACTGGTCATTCACCTGATTCACATTGATTGGCCATTAGAACAAAGGTTTCCTTTCTCAAACACCATTATTATGCAGTAAAAGTAAATGTTGAATGAAATGCAACTTGTGACACTAGTGTATACTTATTGTATGTTCTACTTTTGTTATGCAGAATAATTTTATTTACCAGTCTAATTCTAAGATTAAAACTGTAAAGAATTAAAAGGTCACTGAGGTAAGACATGCCAATTTGATTCAGTTAATTCAAAAGGAGGGCCTGATTTCCTGATCTGTGATCAGTGCTGGTCTGAGGAAGGACGGGGCAGCTTTAAGCTGTCTTTGCACTCAGTTGAGTAGCTACTGGAAACTGGTCTGGTATCTTCCATAAATTAAAACTCTTTGAATGCTGCGCTAACCTATGCTGGCTGCTCATGGCCCCAAAGGGCCATTCTGGCAGCTGGAGATCAGCCAGACACAGCTGCATTTTAGCCACTATCCCTTTTGTCTGGTCATGCCATCTACACCAGGGGCTAGGAAGAGGGGGTGGCAGAGAAACTGTTACAGTGGGGCCCTGCACCACTAGAACTGTCCCTCACTGCCAACACCCACTGAGCATAGACTGGCAGGCTGTTGAAAAATAGTTGTAATGAAACCATGATCTTGGAATATGTACCTGCCACATAAATGTAGAAGGAGCCAGGGGTCAGTCAACACTGTTCTATGGTGTGTCCTTTTAAGACTCTGGAGACTTTCAGCATGGACAAAGAGTTAGGGAAGGACAGAGGGTGATAGCTAATGCTTGGGGAAAAGCCAGTCTGCTATCTCTCTTTAAGGACCTGAGATCAGGAGCCTGTAAAATGGGCAGAGCAATGCTCGCTCTCTCCCAGCCAGTCAGGACAAGCTCCAGGAAAGAAGGTGGTATAAATTCTTTCTCCTCCTGCAGAATAGGAGAAGGATAAAGATTGCTAACCTCCCCCAGGTCATGAAAATGACTGAACCATAAAGGGAAGCCAGCTGGGGTGAAGTTAGTTCTCAGACTGCAGCTGGCCTGAATAGACCCCAAGCAGAAGGGCTGTGGAATTCCTCACTGAAAAAGGACAAGGCCTGATGGTTGAGGAGCCTGTGTTTGTAGAAATAAGACTAAAGAAATAATTCCCCTGCAACACAAAGGGAGAATTTTGTTGTTTAAATTCCCCTGGTTTGAGAGTAAGATATCATCAAGGAGGAAACTGGGGCAGATTGGTTGCAGGGCTTTTCTAGGCCATGAGGAGGTTCCCCGGGGGATAGTACCCATTTGTTGTACCCAAACATTCCTCAGTGATCAACTAATCAAAAGAGTGCCACCTCTGTAACACAGCACATGAGTATCTTCTATCAGCAAATGATGATTCTATCTTTGAGTGATTGCTCATATCCATTCCCCTTAGGTGAGTGCACACCTTTGTGCATGGTTCCCAGACTTTTTTCCCCTTAGCAGACTCTGTAGGGCTGGCTCTGGTGCCCCCTGGAGTGCTGCGCTCATGCCACAGTACATAGGGCGCTGCCAGCCCCACGGACCCTCCGTTCCTTCTTTCCGCCTGCGACGGTGACTGGAACAACAGCTTGCTCCCGCAAGTATTTTTCCCTTGGTCTTAGTTAGTGTAGCAGTTCTTGTTGAGCTTAAAGTTAAGTTAGAATAGTTTAGATTAGGAAAGTTAGAGAGCCTTAGGGCTCAAACGACCCAGCCATGCCAGGCTCGCTGTGGTTTAAACCCTGCACTGGCTGTGGGAAGGCTTTCCCAGTCAGTAATCCTCACGAGTGCTGCCTCAAATGCTTAGGGGAGCAGCATCGTAAGGATCGGTGCCAAAACTGCAAAGCCTTCAAGCCGAGGACCCAGAAGGAAAGGGACATCCGGCTGAAGGTGATCCCGATGGAGGCAGCGTTTCGTCGGCGTCCGAGCTGCCTCGCACCTGCTCGGCACCGAGTGTGTCGCCGGTGCAGAATAAGAAGGAGCGTCGGCAGCATGTGGAGTTCTCTCCCTCCCCCGCACCGCAGGAGTGGCCAGGGTCGAGCCCAGAGGCGCTGGAACTGTGCGAGCAGCCCCCAGCACCAGCACCGGCCATGAGGAAACCTCCCCCGACTCCTGGGAGTGGACGTACCCTCTTCGGAACCCGTCGACCCGTAGGCATTTCAGGTGGCTCGAGTCTTGTTGGCCTTGCCCATGCCTCCGGCCCTCCCTCAGCTGAGGGGGAGAGGGCCTGTGTCCTGGGGCAAACAGCTCCTCTCCCTCCTCAGACACCGATGAATCATTTCGGCACCGGAGCCGGTCCCTGAGGAGGCACTGGTCAAAGTTGCCGTCGCCAGCCAGTCAGTCCTGGGCATCGGATTCAGATGCAGCACCAAGGCACAGGTCCCGGCACTGTTCGCCAGCACTGGGGAAAGGCGTCGCAAGTCCTCTGAGTTAAGAGCATTGACCTCGGAGCCCCCCTATACCATGTTCTTCCGGGGTAAGGTGCAGCTGAGACCCCACCCAGCTTTCCTGCCTAAGGTGGTCTCACAATTTCATTATAATCAAGACATATTCCTCCTCATGTTTTTTCCAAAACCACATGGATCAGAGGAAGAAAGGAAACTACGCTTCCTGGATGTGAGGAGAGCCCTGGCCTTCTACATTGAGAGAACAAAGCCCTTCTGGAGGATGACGCAGCTCTTCGTCACGGTGGTGGACAGGATGATGGGATCCCCGGTCTCCACACAGTGCATCTCCAGATGGATCACTGCATGCATAAAGCACTGCTATGAGCTGGCGGGCATCCAGCTCCCTGGGATCATGACAGTGCACTCAACCAAGGCCCAGGTCCCGTCTGCGGCCTTCCTGGCAAGGATCCCCCTCCACGACATCTGCAAAGCTGCTACCTGGTCATCGGTGCACACCTTTGCATCATACTACACCATCGTCCAGCAGATGAGGGAGGATGCACGATTCGGCAGGGCCATGCTGAGGGCAGCTCATCAATGACTCCTACCCGCCTCCAATGTATGGCTAATCACCTAAGGGGAATGGATATGATCAGTCACTTGAAGATAGAAAACATGGTTACTTACCAGTAACAGTTGTTCTTCGAGATGTGTTGCTCATATCCATTCCATACCCACCCTCCATCCCCGCTGTCGGAGTCAGCAGAAAGAAGGGACTGACGGTATGTGGGGCCGGCGGTGCCCTACGTACCACGGCATGAGTGCAGCACTCCAGGGGACACTGGAGCTGGCCCTACAGAGTCTACTAAGGGAAAAAAGTCTGGGAACCATGCACGAAGGCTCACACTCATCTAAGGGGAATGGATATGAGCAACACATCTCGAAGAACAATTACTGGTAAGTAACCATGTTTTCTCTCTACTTTAGCCAGGTTAGAGGCATCCCAAACAGCTGATGACCTCCCCCCCATAGCTGACCAATAGGCAGGGGCCAGGGCCGAGAGCAGGACAGGGGCATTGGTCCCCAGAGCACAGCAGGGACTGGATGCAAGTACAGCAGGGAGAGGGGGAGGGGGAGTTGGTCCCTGCATGGGGCAGGGGCCAGGCCCAAGAGCACAACAGGGAGGGCTGGTTCCTAGAGCAGAGCAGGGGTCTGGGGCAAGCACTGAAGGGAAGGGAGGCAGCACGGAGATGGTACCTACCTCTCTCCACTGAATCTGGGCCCTTGAGAGCCAGTTCTCTCTCTGTAGTTGATCTAGAGCTACTCCAGGCAGCAGCAGATGGTCTCCCTGCCCTCTTGGCAAGCTGATTGCGGTTACTCAGGTAACCGGACTCCTGACAACCATAACGGGCCCCTTCTGAGTGTGAGCCCAGCACAACAGCGCCATTGGTCCATTGTAAACCCAGTACTATGAAAGCCATTGGTATACTGAAGGCTTGTTTACAGGATGGGGCAATGCACTCTGGGGGGGTGTGATTCTGAAAGCGCACTAACGTGTTGTGCATTAATTGGTCTGTGTACATTCTGCTGGTGCATTTTAAGGTAGAACTATTGGAAACAGTATTATATTAAAACACACTGGGAAACCAGGTCCTCAGTGTGGAAACTATGGACGATACCTCTCAAGATTCAAGGAAATGGAGAGATGTACAAGACACGCATATTGATGGCAGCATGGCCTCACAAATAAGAAAAGCTAGCTTGCCCACAAAGAGTTCTCCAACTATCCAAGAAAGAAACAATCCTTACGGGGGTTTCAGTACTCAAAAGAATCTAAAGAACATTCTGCAAGGGACAAGCAAACAACAGGACTATGTGCTGCTTTCCTAGAGGCAAGACGCTAGACATCACTCTATAGTTGAATGGGCTTCTGAGGTTGACAGTTAAAGATCAATTGGTGGTGGTTCATATAAACACTAATGACACTGCATTGCTGGATATCTCACAGGCAATAGATTACTTTCAGGGAAGCTGGAAGCATGCTGAAGAAGAAGAATGTCCAAGCGATCTTCTCTGACAGCCTTCCTGTCTAGTGCAGTGAGTGAAGTCAGAAAGAAGATTCTAGAACTGAACCATGGGCTAGGTTATTGGCAAAGGGTAGAGGGTTTTGGTTTTCTAGAATATATAGAGGGAGAAGGGGCTGAATGGATTAGATGACCTCCACCTCAGTAGAAGAGGGACCAGTTTCTCCTCCGAGACAGTCTGCCTAAAGTAGTCAGGAGGATGTTACACTAGTAATAAAAGGAAAGAGTAAAAAGATGGAAGATATGAGCACTCAGTCAAGAGTATAGTCTGAATTTTTTAAATGAAGATATTGCACCCCCCACCAGCCCTCTTCTGGTGGACACACACACACACACATACACCCCTCCATGTAGCAGGACTTCACAAATACAGTGTGTGTGAGATCAGAAGAAACACCCTTCCAGTAGGTTCCCATCCACTACTTTACTGAACTCAGCACAGAATCACAATATTGAGAACAGAATTAAAGGAATCAAAGGACATGAAGAGAAGAAATTCTTTAATTGCCTATACACCAATCCTAGGAGCCTAGGTAACAAATGGGAATTTGGAATTCCTTATTTATGAGCATAAATTTAACTTACTTGGTATTACTGAAACCTGGTAGGGTGATTCACACAATTGGAATTTCAAAATCAATGGTTAACCTATTTAGGACTTAGAAACAAATGGGCAAAAAGGGAAGAGGAGAGATACTGCTGAAAATGGCATTACCTGTTTCTAAGTCACTGATAACTCAGAAGAAAATGATCTTGAATGTTTACGTATTAGTGTCCTATCAGATAAAGCCCAAGATGGAATATTAGGTGGTCTGCTACAGACCACCAAATCACACTAGAGAATAGTATGACCAGTTCCTCATGCACCTATCAATAATGTGTAGGAGGGGGAAATTAAACTGCATGATTAAGGGGGATAGGCTGGAGGTCTCATGCCTCTAGTACTAAAACATCCTTGGACATCGAGCCAAATATAATAAATGACAGATTTCTAATTCAAAAATTGATGCAGACTCAGGAGGATTCTATATTAGACCTTTTCTTCACAGATAAAGAGGAACTGATCACAAAACTGAAAAATCAATAGTAACTTAGGTTCAAGTGATCATGACTGATCAGATTTATAAAGTGCAAACAGAATAAAGTCCAGGTACAGAATATATATATTTGGTGCTTTAAAAGGCCAAGTTTCACAAAGCTGAAAACAAGTATAAACCAAATCAGCTGGGAGGAAGAACTTAATCTGAATAATGTGAAATATAATTGGAAATTGTTTAAGAAACTTTATTAGAAGTCTCAACAGCCACAATAAAGGAAGAAGTCTGTATTGGTTTAAAAAATGGCCTGGTATAGAGGGGATGTATGTATGTAAAAATACATACATAACAAATGTAAGAAAGGGAGGTTGATAGTAATGAATATAAATGAGAAGCTAGGAATTATAGAAAATTGATAAGGGAAGCAAAGGGACACAAGGAGACACTTATGGCCAGCATAGTTAAGGACAATAAGATGTTTTTAAAATATTTTAGGAACACAATCCTGCTATTGGTGCATTATCAGATGGAAATGGTAGAATTATAAATAATAATTCAGAAAAGGCAGAAGTGTTCAGTAAATATTTCTGTTCTGTATTTGTAGGAAAAACAGATGTCTAATCATGATGATAACACTATTTCCATTCTGCTAGTATCTCAAGATGGTGTTAAACAGCAGCTACTGATGTTAGACATTTTTAAATCAGCAGGTCCAGATAATTTGCACCCAAGAGTTTTAAAAGAGCTGCTGAGGAGTTTGCTGGACCATTAATGTTGGTTTTCACTAAGTCTTGGAACACTGGAGAAGTTCCAGAAGACTGGCAGAAAGCTAATGTTGTGCCAATATTTTAAAAGAATAAACAAGATGACGTAGGTAAATTTAAGCCGTCAGTTAACATTGATCCCAGGCAACACAATGGAGAGGCAAGGAGGGTATTATAATAACTAATGTCAATCAACAGGGGTTTATGGAAAACAGATCTTGTCAAACTAACTTGATTTTTTTTTAATGAGACTACAAGTTTTGCTGATAAAGGTAAGAGCGCTGATGCAGTAGACTTCTGTAAAGCTTGTTTGACTTGGTATTGCACAACATTTTGATTTAAAAAATTAGAATGATATAATATTAACATGGCACACATTAAGTGGTTAAAAACTGGCTGATAGGTATACAAATGTAATTGTAAATGGGGAATCATCATTGAGCAGGTGTGTTTATATTGGGGTCCCACAGGTATCTGTTCTTGACCCTGTGCCATTTAACATTTGTATTGATGACCTGGAAGAAAACAAAATCATCACTGATAAAGTTTGCAGATGACCCAAAAATTGGAGGAGTGGTAAAGAATGATTACTGATTCAGAGCTATCTGGATTACTTAGTAAATGCGGTGCAAGCAAACAATCTGTTTTTTAAAATATGGCTAAATGTATACATTTAGGTACAAAGAACGTAGGCCCTACTAATCACAAGGTTACCTGGTTATCACAAGGGGATGATGGTTGTTCCCCTTATTTCCAGTTCCAGCTCCAAAATAAAAGCAAAGTTCACCCCTGAATGTGTTTCAAATTAAAAGCACCTTGGGACAGTGCCATGATAGTAATGAATCCCAAACTGCTTGCCTACTTACCTAGGCAAATGTACAGTGCTCACTACTGCTGTATCTGACCAATGAATGGAATCATCATCAGCATGGCATGGCCTCTCAATTTGCCCAGAGCAATAGACCAGGGAGGGGAATGAAAGGAATCCATAGTATTGCTACGCTTACAATTCTAGCTGGAAACTGAAGCTGCAGAAAAGCACATTTAAATATAATTTAAAACAGCTAATTGATTCTTGACCTTCCTAGTAAAGGATTAATGTATGCTGGGGGGGGGAAGAGTATCCTTATTTCATCTGAACCACCTCCTTCAACCCAAATGTAAAATCTAAATTATGAACATGATCAAGAACAAATTTAAGAATGTTTCTCTAAAGGAAAAAGCACAAGAAACAGCAATGAAAACAGGCTGTTTACTTTAATTACTGTGAGAATAGCTGAATAAATAGAATTGGCATTTACCCAGTCAATGTATACAAGGTATCCTTGGCTACAAATTGTCAGCTATAGCTTGCAAAGTTACAGTCAGTCAGTGACTAAAATGACTTTTATATATGCCTAAATAAATAATGGCAAATTTTGGTCTGACACAACTGAAGTGACAATAGAATATTTTCTGTTTCCTTGAATACATGCCAAATGATTTAAAGATTAATATTCAAACAAGATGTAGAAATATGATATAATTAGCTAAGCTTGAATATGTGAACATATATTTTCTTAAATATAATTTCATTAAGGAATGGAGAATGTTTTGTACTTCATGTAATACACTGCAAATAGACTTTAGGGAGCACAAGTTAAAAACACCACCTGCAACGTCTGCCAATGCGTCTGTGGCTCAAGGATCAGACTCCTCAGTCACCACAGGACCCGTATGCAATAAAACCAGTGAAAGAGATCATCCTCCACTCGAGGGATCAATGACAACCACAGCGACAGACAATACTATACCTGATACTGTGTTTAAAAAAAAAAGTATTTGAAACATAATAGAGTTACTGTATGGATCTTCAGTACCATGCTGAACATGCAGTATTAGAGGGTTCTCATGTGGTCCTTGCCAATAGCTCTATTCACATATGTCCCAAGGCCCTTGAAAGCACCTTAGGTAACATAGGAGTAAGATTATAATAGTCTGAAGAGGTAAGAGTTTATTTTTAATAAAATGATTGGTATAGCAAATCATTCATATAAAACTTATTGCTGTATATCTGACTTCATTCATATGTAACTGTTCTTTTAGGGGGAGAAGGAGAAGTATATAACTGTTTGGGAGTGATTTATTGTTCGTTTTAAATTCAGTTACGCGTCATACGCTATGATTCCCTCCTCACCAGAAACAGCATTGCCAAAATATCAGAGAGGTGATTCCTAGCTTAGTCAGAAATAGAAAGAAAGATAAAGTAAGGTGTCAGTCAGTTAAAAAGTCACAGCTCAGTTTAGATGAGGATCTAAACAGAATCAGTTCTCCCATTGCTAGTAAAAAGTAGTTCAGCTCCTGGCAATAACAAGTGTGAGCTGATACACCAAGCTAGCGGTTCTATATAACTGGTGCTATATGCAAGTGAACTGGCTTTAATGTACTTTGGAACACTCCTCAGAGAAGAAGCCCCAGGACATGAGAGATGTAAATGGAGTAGAGCCACAGGCCCACAGACACATCATTATATGTGAGAATCCCCGTGGGATGAGCAACACTAGAGACCTCAGTAGGTGCTTTATGGGAATGAGAGACCTGGACATTGCAGGAAGTTTATAAATTGAGAGGATCGGTGTGTAGAAGTCTCATGGGAACTCAGAGGAAAGGAACTGGGTGCAAAACCCAAACTTCTGTAGTGTATATGAACATAATACAATGATGCACAATTGGCACCCAGTCAACTGATTAATATGTACTGTAGCTTAAATTCCTCTCATGCTATGTTACAGTAACAAGACCATTTTCACATGAGCTAAGGAATGGATGCTCATTGTTGAAGATTTTCAATATTTGACTGCAGTTTTTTTTTAATGAGTGTCCCAGGAAAATAAGCATGCAAAAACCAGTAATGAAGAAAAATGAGAAACAAAATTGAAACATGTGACATTTTTGTATGCACAACATTTCATTTCTTGGTGATCAAACCCATTTCAAACATGCTGGGCTAGTTCCTCAGCCGGTGTAAACTGACATAGCTCCATTGAGGATCTCGCCTAGTATTCCCTAAAAAATAGAAGTAGAGATGCACCTGTTAGGAGGTATATGAAGTGGATTATTATTAGAATTGAGTTTACAGTGGAAAGAAATTGTTCATGAATACGCTGTCAATGTCCAAATTAATATCTAGTAAAATATGTTTGACTCTTTCAAAGTGCTTAAATAGTCCCAAATAGTAAATTCTGATTGTACGTATATTCACTGCTAAAACTTCCATTTTGTGCTGACCAGCACAACATGAATTGCACTTCTGAAAAATAAGCGCCTTCTAACCAAAGTGGACACATACACCGCTTGAGGTGGGGGAGTGAGAGGCTATTCCTCAATCTGAGCCATCAGTGTTAATGTTTCCTGATATTTATCTTAAATTTTCTTGTGTATAATTTCATCCCATTACTAGATGGTTTGCATTCTTAATATATTATTTCTCATTTACACAAACAGACCTCAGGAATACACTTCCTCTACAGTCATATACACAGTTAGGCCATATCTACGCTATCATTTATGCCTGTATTTAGGATCCTAATTTCCACTGAAATAAATGGACATTAGGAGCCTAAATACCTTTGAGGATTTGGGTCTCAGAGATAATCTGTCCTTAAATATGCACTTGCAATTTCCAATTGCATTGATGGGAGTTGCCCCCGTGTGTGAAGGTAGAATTTGACCCCGCACAGCAGTAGGTCCAGAACCAAGTACACTAGCACTAAAACAAAATGCATTACGCTGCTCTAATCATCAAGGGATGTGAAAACATCAGTTTCACTTACTTTGATACAAAAGCAAATGAAAGCATGAAAGACAAAATAAAATTATGAATAAATTCACAGCATCACAACTGGAGGGAGGTGACTCCCTTTGAAAAGCAATGTATTCTTTTCACAACTTGAAATGGCTATTGTGTTTTAAAATCCATGTCTCTGTACTTCTTTATCTCTGTTCACAGTTTACTTTTGTACAGAAGCAAAAGCCTCCTGCTGGGAAGCTGATGAGGAATGACTCATTGTACAGTGCATGTCATTAAGAAAAAAACCCACAGAAATCGTCTCAGGGAACAATTTATGGAATCTCCTACAAGGAAAGAAAGGCTGTTGAGAAACTTTCTATTTGAATTAAGGCCATTATATTTCAGAGGGTTGTTTGCAAGGAACTACTGGGAAGAAAAAACTTTTGGAAGAAAAAAAAAAGAAAACATCTCTTGAAACCAAATGATCCAAGATATTTTTAAGTCAGATGTGACCTATCAGTTATACTGTAATGCTTTCAGTTCGGACAGTCTTTGCCAATTAGGGCCAGAGTGTGCAACTGCATAGGGGCAGTATGGAGCAACACTGGGATAGGCTGGAGAGGCACAGTCTCTCCTGAGGCTACGTTTGGTGTGCTTTGGAGCTGAGCATGTTGCACCGGTCACAAGAAGTACGCTGATGATTGCACTCCTCTCACCCTGGTTTCCTGCTAACTTTGTTCTAAAGGCCAGTACTGGATTTGGTGGGGAGTGGGGGGGATGGAGAGCACGGAGGGAAATGACTGATCCCCTCTTACATGCCTGATCCGTATGGACCTGCACCGTGGGCAGATCACAGTCTTGCCCCGTAACCACCACAAGGGGGCTAGAAGCTGCTATACTGAAAATGAAGGGCCTCTTCCTAAAGGCTTTGCTCAGACAGAACTCCATGTGCTTCCAAGAGGAGCAAAAACAGGTTCTGAATCAGGATGCCCTTATCAGTAGCACCCCTGCAGTTGAATAGCCTGAGCTGTGCTCTCAGTTATTTGTAGCAAGCAGCAGCCTGTCACCATGGAAATCCTGATTTAAGATTATGGCAGGTTCTGAACAAGTGTCTTTGCTTACAAATGTAAGATGTGTATCATTGTAACAAAAGGGAGGAGGGCTAGGCTTACTGTAAGTTACCAGGTATGAGATTTCTTTCAAGACCATTTCATTTGGTTGAAAGAACAATTGTCATTATCCTTCTGTTCATTGAGCAAAATTACGCTGATGGTTGCACTCCTCCCACCCTGGTTTCCTGCTGACTTTGTTCTAAAGGCCAGTACTGGATTTGGCGGAGAGCGGGGGGATGGCGCGCGTTCAGGGGACTGACCAGTGAGCTGAGTGTGAAAGTACTGTCAGGAGAGCCAGCAAGAGCTGTAAATTATTACACTATTTTTTCTTTCTTGAGCCTGCATTATAATGATAGCTTGGGGGATAGCCTGTTTATGAGAGAACTGCATTATGGGCTGATTAAGGACTGAGGCCAAAGGTTTAGCAGTTTATTATTAGGTGTATAGAAGCAAAGTGGTTTACAATGTACCCAATTAAGCACTTCAGCACTTAATTTTATGTTAAGTGTTTCAGCGATAACCTTGCTGAAATCTGTGCCATTTTATCTCTACAAGTTCTTATGAACTATGGTTTGCTGCAGCCTGGGTTTTCTGCTTTGCGGCCCTCTATATGAAATCCTAGGAGACTGAGGACCTAAAAAAGTCCAGTAGTTAAAGCACTAAGGCCTGGCTCCACAAAGGTACTTAGGTTCCTAAGGTCACTCAGTGCCTAAATTTTTCAGAAAAACTTCCTTAAGCACCTACATTTCAGACTCTGGGCATGGGTATTGCCTACTCCCTCTAGGCATCTGGTCATCTATCTCCCACCTAAGCCCCAGCATGATCCACAAACCAGGGGAAGCTAGGCAGAGGCACACTTATCTCATCTGGGGGGCGCGCAGCTGATGTGCTCAAAGGCAGCCTAGTTCTACACGAAACAGCTGGGAAGAGGAGGACCTCTCTCATAATCTGTATCCCAGGGGTGAGTGTACTCAGTGGGGATGTGTTTACCTAAAGGGAAGGGGTTTGAACAGGGGTCCCCCAGTCTCTCCTTGTGCCCTAACCACTGGATTGTAGAGTGGGTCTCACTCTTTCTGGCCTAATTAATACTCACTTGAAGTGGAACAATGTCAATAGGAGACACTGAGATACCCATCTCAGACAATGGACCAGTGGTTAGAACACTCCCCTGAGAGGTGTGGAACTGCTGTTCATATTCCTTCTCCTAATCAGGCAGAGAGAAGAATTGAACAAGGGGTCTCCAGGAAGAAGGAAAACTCTGGTAAACACCTAATCCAAATCCCATTGAAGTCACTGGAAAGACTCTCTGACTTCAAAAATAATTGGATCTGGACACAAATGGAGAATGTATGATTGTAAGCTCTTCAAATTTGTACAGTATTTAGCACTAGGGGTCCTTAATGGGGCTTCTAGGCACAGCTGTAGTATTAAATAATTACATCTGTAAACTAGAAACAGAACAGATATAGCTGTTATCAAGGGATTGTATTCACAGCTGTAAACATGCCTAAAACAGCCAAAAATTTAGTTATGCAAAAGTATGAAATAGACAATTTGCATAAGTTAAAAAACAGGTGTTGTTTTAAGTATCTGCTTAAAAAAAAAAAAAAAAAAGCATTCTAACAAATAAATCCCTGTAAAGAGAATGTTGTTTTCGAGCTGAGTGACCTGCATGCTGATTTGATGACGCAGGTGAAAAAAAATAAACTGTCCTGGACCTTCTGTTGCATGCAGAGATTTTTTGTAAATCCAATCTCTGTGGAAATCAAAGAGCCTGCACTAACTCCTCCACTTTGCAGTCTGAATATTATTAATACTTTGGATGTGGTCCACAAGAGGAAGAATTTGCGTATCTACAATATTGATCAGAGGCTCTTACACACAACAATCGTTTACCCTCTTTCCAGAGTCTCAGCAGATAAAATATATCTGACCTCCCGATTATACAGATTACAGAAACCCACAAAGTGAAACATATTGGACAGACGTGGTCTCAAACTCTCTGAGTTTTCTTTTGTATGATTCTTTGCAGGCTGTGTAAGAAGAGACAGGATTCAGAGAAGCTGTTCTTTTAGCTTTGTTATTCTGAAATTGTTTAGCTATTATACTTGTTAAAATAACTTCAGTGCTAGGGTCAATAGAGTTCTACTGTATTTCTCAATAACAACAGGAAATGTTGTGATTTGCATGGATTCTGGACTGGCACCTGAACATTCATTAAATGCTAGCTGCTAATTTGTATGTTTGTTAAAAGTCATATGGATGGTTGGAGGGGATCTGGTGTTTTATTCCCCTTGCTGGTTTTCTAAGAGTTTTGGAAACTGATAAAATGAGAGTTTCAAGAATGCAGTTTGTTTATTCATTGAAACAAAGGGAAGATCATGTTTCTTTTTCCATCAGTGATCAGTCCACTTTATGACATAAGTAGAGCTGGTTGAACAAAGGAATATTTTCTCTCCATTTCATCCACTTCAAAACTTTCCATAGGAATTTCATTTTGTGGACAATTACAGAAATTTACGTTTTTGTTCCAATTCTCAGTATAAACTAACTTTGAAATCATGTCAATGTTTCATGGAGGGATTGTTATCGATGAGACACCAGGACAAAAGGGAATGTGGGCAGTTAAGTTGGAAACAACTCAGCCACATGGGCAGAGCAGTGCACAGGTAATGAATTTTTACTTGTTCAGCCTAACCTGCATTCATCTTCCCACTCTGTGAATGAAAACACTTCCCTTCCAGATTCAAACTCAGGGACTCTATAACCAGAAGCCAAGGTCTGCTTGCTGCTGCCTCCCTAGGCTTCTTCCTATCCAGGTGTGATGAACTGGAAATGTCTGTACAATTTAGTAATTCTGTGTGATATTATGAACCCTACATATCTATGTGAGGCTGCAAACTTTATTTTGAATGAGTAGCCCTTTGCCTGCTCTGTGATCTTTTTGCCTACACATTGAAAATGCCAAAGGCTGGTGGCAAAGGAACAATAGAAGGTACCCAATTGTTGGAAATCTATTCACTCTACAAAAAAGACTGGTTCCTGGCAAGTTTATCACCTGACACATGATGCTGAAGGTGTTTAAAAGGGCAGAGACTGGGCTGCTCAGGGGTCCATTTTCTCCTGTCCAAGAAAGAGAGACCACCCATCATGCAGCAGCCTGCATGAGGCAGGGGATGCACTGCCTTCCTGGACCCAGATGCGGCCCCTCAAGGAAGGGTGAGATAGAAAGGAACATGCTTGTAATGTTTATTGTTTTGTATGATCTATTCATTACATGATTAAGTATAAAAGAGGCTAAAAATGTTAAACTGTGCAACCTGTATGTATGTTAACAGCTTCACAACTACTGTCTGTCCCTAAGATAGTTAAACTGTAAACCAGAAGCTTCAGATTTTTGGGGTGGAGTTCTGGCAGAGGTGGGTGTTTAAGTACAGGAGAGTCTGGTGGGTCAGCACTGCACCCAGAGAGAGCTGGGAGATAGAATGTCTGTGCTGGACAGGAAATAGACTCTGTTCAAGTCCCAGGGGGACCCAGAGCAGAAAGGCTTGTATTCTTGCTGTGACAGACCAACATTATGCTGCAATATCCTGGACAAACCTTATAGAATTAAGATAAATATTATTGAATTAGAGTTAATGCCTTCGGGATGCATTGACTTGAAAATGTATTGTGCTTATGTTATTGTATGTACCTTCCCCAGTAGGGAGGGGGATGTTAATCTGCCTCCTCATTATCAGCCCTTTGAAGCCATCGCTGGAGAGGATACTAGTTCAAACTGGATCCTCCAGAGACTAACAGACACAAAGGGTTTTTGGGTAAATAGCCTAATTTAAATTGGTTCAGGGCCTTCTTTCTGATCCAGCAAATGGATAGAACCCTAGGTCCGTGGAGGGCCCCAGGCATTAAGGTAGGATTGGAAGGGTTGGGTTCTTGTTCTGAGCTGGTAACCCCAAGGACTCCCCCAATTGGGGGGAGGGGAGGAAGGAGGAGTGTTAAAGGACTGCTCCTGCCAGAATCTGTTAGGGTTGGGGTTAATTGGGGTAAGCTTATTAGGTAGGTGGTCTTTTTGTTTTTAATGTTTTCTTTGTAATGTGTTTTTATCTTAAGAATGAAGTTGACTTGCATGGGAAGTGCTGGATGGTTCCTTCTAACTATAGCAATTGCACCTGTTAACCATCTCTGAAGAGTAAGCAAGGAAGTGTGCTCAGAAATACACAGTGAAGGCAGAAAACTGTGAATCCTGCAAATGCCCTAGTCAGAAAGGAAAGAGATGTGGGTCTCCACCCAGAAAGGTAACAGCTGGGGAGCTGGAAACCTGAGAGTAGATGCCCTTTGCTGAGCCACTGAAGGTAAATGCACATGCAGTTAACCTTAATTGTGACAATGTCCAGGAAGAGCCACTCTCTCTGGAATCTGTTATACTAACCTTTCTCAGATCTTCCCCTCCACAACATCTCTAGCTTCACCCTTCTTTTAGGGCTGGGACTCTCAGGCCTCTCCCCAGGATTCTCTAACTAACTCCCAGCATCAAAATATAAACAAAAAACCCACTTTTGCCCTCCTAGGACTTTACCTTAATGCCTCATAGGGATCTTTCTGTGGAAGACCAGTTCCTGTCCTTTGGCCAGGGCTTCGCAGGAGAGCCTGCTTCACTCCAGTGATTGTTCTGTCTCCCCCCAGCTCCCTGCCAGATATTGAGCCCAAGACCAACTCTCCCCCTGCACGTCCTTCTTGATCTTCCTAGTCTGGTATTTTCTAATCCCTAAGAGTGACTGTGGAGTTCCTTCCTTTCCCTACCTACAGCCCTCTTCTGCTCTAAACTTTTTGCCTTTAGACACACTACCCAGTCCTTCCCCAGCTGCTTCCTCTCCGATTAAGTCTAGCTCTGCCTCCAGGTAACATAATTGGTCTCATGCCCACATTAACCTATTTATCACCTATGTGGGGTATACACCCCCACTACACTAATAATACACCTTTCTCATTCCCTTCCCCCACCATCACATGGATTTCTGTTATTTGTTTAGAATTGTCCCCATCCATTGACCTTTTAGAAATACCCCTTTAGCAACACTGAGGCACAAAGGGAAGCAAAGTTCCCAGAACTATTAATTGTGGGTGAACCTTTCCAACAAGACCACTATTCATGTGTCTTATCCATAGGCTTTATCTTGCTGCCCATTACTAAAGGATCTGAGCACCTTCTATGTAATATAGATTGTCAATAGCAAGGCCACAAGTGGATTTCGTGGCTCTTCTCTCTTTTGGAAATATTTTGAAGGAAATTTTTTTGTCTTGTTGTTGGCTTTATTTTAGTTATTGTTTGCTCAGTGCTGGGTGGATGAGATATTGTTATATCTGTTGATCCGGTAACTCTGGAAAAGATTTATCAAAGAGGAAGATTTTGCAGCATTTCCTAACAGTAATCAGGCTCTGAATTCATTTAATCGACTTTGAATATTTGTGCCACAGCTGGATCACTTTGACAGAGAATGTTTTGTGCCCAGTTTTCATACATCTTGTTTTAGGATTGTATTCTGAGATCTGTGCCAGCCAGTTGTGTGAAATATTGACCGTTCTGTGTTGTTGCTGCTGTGGTTTTCTCTTTCTTTTTTTTTTTTTGTAAATCTTTCTCTGTCTCCCTAATAAGCTCCACACATAGTGTCTTGCTCTAAGAGTTGTAACTGTTTCTATTCTGACTGGTCCTTTGGTTCCTTGGAGCAATGTATAAACTACACTGTATATTGAAATTCTTCTCACAGATAACGTGACATCCATTGTTGTGCACTGTCCTCTTGAGAACCAGAGGCAAATTGACTACATCAGATCCCATTGCCAGTGATTAGATGATTCCATAGACAAAGTCAGAGTTACATAGATCCTTTAGTTGTAGCATCATAGAACTGGGATGGAGTTAAGCACATATGTAAGTGCTTTACTGAATCAGGGGCCATTTCAAGTTCCTGAGTGGACTTAGGTGTACCCTTGTAGAGGATATTGCATAGTCCAGGTTTAAGATGACAAGTACATGGAACACTAGAGTGAGATCTGCAGTTCAAAAGTGCAAATAATAAAAGGCCCTAGACTCCACCCCCATCTTTGAACTGTCTTGGGCAGATAATGTGAGTTTCCAGTTAAGGACCAAAGTACTTAAACTCTTTCAAAGTCAGGGCTTGTCTACACTACAGATGCTACAGCAGCATAGTATTGCAGCTGTGCCACAGTAGCATGGTAGCGTAGACATTTGAACAGAGAACAGCAACAGAGAAGAGGTTTTCCTATCACTGTAATTAATCCACACACACACGCCTGAGAGATGATAGCTAGATCAGTGGAAAAATTCTTCCATTGACCTAGCAGTGCCTATACCAGGGCGTGGGTTTGCTTAACTTCATATCTCATGGGGTGTGCATTTTTCAGACCTCTGAGCAACGTAGCTAGGTCACCCAAAGTTTTAGATGAAGACCAGGCCTCAGACACGAAACAGTCAACAACCTGAACAGCTGCTTCACTGTGAGGGCACTGAGAACTCCAAGGCTGCACCCAGCTCTGAATAAAAAATAAAAATTAAAAAGCCATCTTCTTGCCAGTTCCTTCAGCACTCGCCTTCAGGCAACGTTTGGAAAAATTAAAGCTTTTAAGGCTCAGTCTCTGAATCACTAAAATAAAATTCTTCCTGTTAATTTCTTTTCTCTTTTTAATCTAAAAATGTTACTTTACAGGAGAGACGGCAATGAGAAATGAGGGTTTTCAATGTTTATGTCAGAAGGTGGTCGTAATTAATGGTGTTTTGTTGTTCATGAAACACATCCACACACCGCGCCAAGTTTAATATATAACAAATCTGCATACCAGTGAACTAATCTGCTGTTAGGGGCCAAGATGAAGACAGTCGCAAGCTAATGTGCTCATGAGGCAACATGTGCATGACTTGTGTACACATGAATACGCACACGCAACCATCTGAATCTTGTGGACCATAGTAGCTCATGTTGTTTATCCCAATCAAATTAAACAGAATAATCACCTGTATAAATTATATCTCCCAAAGTCATTAGAATTAGCTAATATGTTTGACGGTATTCTGATAAAAATTACAGACTGCAGTGGTGCAAAGACATGGTAGCCGGTTAAAATAAAACTTTACCTGGTCAGGGGAGACAGGCAATGTATTAGAAGGGTCTCATCCCAACTGAGATGAGAATATATGAACAGAGAAGATCCATGTTAGAACAGGGTCTACACTGCAGTTGGAGCTGTGGCTGCAGCCCGTGTAGACATAGTCTAGCTAGCCTGGGGATCAACAACAATGAAATGATGACAACATGGGCTTCAGCATGAACTAGCACCTGAGTCCCAAGCAGGCTTGTACAGCCTGCACTGAAGCTCATGTTGCCACAGCTATTGGACCCATGCTACCTAGACTAACACTAGCTCAGTATGCCTACATGTGTTTTAATCTCACACTCGCAACTGCAGTGTAGATATACCCTTAGATGAGAAGAGGGAGCAAGAAGTACATAGAGCAGCAATGTCCTTAAGTGTAAGTTGCAAGACAAGACATTCAACTCTGAATTGCATCCTATAATATGGGACATCACTAAAGTTGTTTTAAGATGTATTGTTTTGTGTTCCTGAGAAGATGGACATTCTAGGGACTGGAGAGCAGAAACTTGGTGATATCATGCAGGATGGAATTGAAATAATCATTCTGTGAGGGGAGAAAGACATGTTGAATGATTCCAGCAGAAGTGGGCAATGTGGTGAAGATGGTGACTGGTCAGATATGGATGAGCTGGAGGAGTCCAGGGTTAAAATGGATGCCAGAGAGGCCAGAGATAATGAGGCAGGTCTTCAGGCTTCCATTTTTCAGATAGTACTTTAATGACAACATGCTTATCAAATATTACTAGCATTTGACACTGAGAACCTTGCACGGTGACTACAACTGACTGTGTGGAGAGCTTCCCCTCAGGAATATGGCAATGCATTGCACTCACTCAAGGTAACACAGCGTATGTCTACACTACAATACAAACCCAGGCTTAGACTCAGGTTTGAGGACTAATCCCCCTTCCATCTACACAGAAATCTCTCAGACTCAAGCTCAGAGCCAGGATCCTAGGACCATGGAGGATGCGAACCTGAGTCAAGCTGGACCCTGAGGTCAAGCCCTCTTGCTTTGAAGCACAGATGGAGCTCCCCTGACTCAAGTCTTGGGAGTCTGCCAAAAATATCCCACAATCCCATGGACTGACTTCCTTTGTCCTCTATCCAAGAATCGCCAATTGACTCAGGGAAAAGGAAGCAACCCCCGTTGTTGCAGTGCAGCAGCTCGGTGACGCAGCATTAACCCTTCCATTGTTTTCTGCACATTGAGCTTTAAACACAACTTTGCCATGGATTTCTTCTGGTCGGTCAGCATTGCAAAGTCAGAAGGTTCTCCAAAGTGTGCTGCTTCATGGTTGCAGGAGCACAGCCCAATTTTGGTTAGTCTCTGATGTGAGGAGAGCAAAACAGTGGATTTTACTAAGAGTACCAGGAATGACCAGGCATATAGTGAAGAAGCTGGCAGTGCTGGAAATTTACAGGACCAGTGATCGGTAAAGGGAGCATGTTAAAGGGCCAAAGACTGAGCAGAGGGGGACCAAAACCACACCTCAGTCAACTTAACAACATCATTCCCATTTAATGAGGAATTTGACTGGGTTCTGGGCATTTTGCCAAGTGCAGAGCCAAGGGTGGTGCATGATGATGGTCAGCTGGGATGGTGCCCTGCTAGCCCCAGAATCCCACATGGGGACTGGTGGGGGCCAGCAACAGGTGCCAAGTGAGACCAGTGATGTTTTTGCCTCAGGAGCAGCTGCAGCACCTCCTGGAGCCATACTCTGAGGACTTTTTTGATGCCTTTCCCATGAGGAATGGCCTGCTACAGAATGGACAGCAGCCATGAAAGGAACAGGAGTCACCCTGGACCTGGTAGGACTCTGGCTCCAATTTAATGTTTATTAATATAGGAATAGGAGGGATTTCCATTCTATGAGCCAATGCAAAAGTTATTACAAGCTTGAGGTAGCAGCATGTATCTCCTAATGATGGATTGTATGTCAGTGAGTGTCTTGGCAGCTCCCCAGTCCCACCCCACCACGTGGAATTTAAAATGGCAACTAGGAAAAACAAATAATAAAAACATTGTCAAAATGATTTTTGACTGGAAAGGCACAGATTTTTTGCAAGGACATTTCTGTTTCTTAAAAATGATAACTTTATATTGCCAGGCCTGTAAGTACACTGTTTTGTAACTAATCAATTGTGTAATGAGCTACCTGGAAATGGTGAACTGTAAGCGGGGGAAGGTGGAAATGTTTTCATCTATTAATCTAGTCCATTTCAGGTAGAGGTAGCCTGTGCATTCCATAGGTGACAAAATCATTTGTCCCAAATACAAGTGGAGTTTGAAATGTTGTCTAGAAATATGCTGGAAGGGGTAAGAAACAGGGCAGTAGATTTCTGCATGTCTGCATTCAATCCTAACAGGCTAAGCCATGTAGGAGCTAACATCACATCCTGTTGATTCCCTCCTGAATTCTGACCCAACTCTGGGTACTGATAGCTGCAAACTTTTCCTATCACAGGAATTCCATATACATTTTGGGGAAGGGCATATTTTCCAGGGCCACTTCTGTAGCTGACTAACTCACTCCACTTGTAGATGTGCTGTTCAGTCACTGTACAGTTGCATACTTTGGTAGCATACATTGCTGGTTTCCCACTAGAATCTTGGAATGACATTTCCCTTTGCAACTGGGGCACCACAAGAATTGTTATATCCTCCTGTAGGAAACTGCAGTGGCCTCTGATGCCAAAGACCCCCAGGGATCCTGCGACCTGGATGAGCTGCCCCTTGCCGAGGAGCTCCCCGCCCTGCCGCCCGTCAACGAGGAGGGCCTGCTAACTTGCCGTGGGCGGTGTATCCCGCCGACCCCAAAGAGCCCGAGGAAGCAGGTACCTCGGAGTACAGGAAGGAAGTGGCCCAGGGACAGCCATAGTGGTGGCTGAGTCCGAGGCCCACCCCAGTCAGCATGTTGCAGTGGGACTCCGCTGACACAGTGGCAATGCCTGTGCATCTGCTAGGGCCCTGGGCTGGGACGCAGTGGAGTCGGGTCTTCCCCCTCTTCCCCCTTCCCCCGGAAACCCGGGAAAACGCATGCATCCCTGGTTGCCGAAGTGAGCCCCTGTTACCTGCCTGCCTGGCCATGAGCCGGGGCATTTGACTCTCTGCAACACTAACTTTCCCCCCGCTTTTCTGGAAGGTGCAGTGGCCTTCCTCTGAGGCTGGGCCAAGGAAGGGCCACAGCAACCAGTCTGGAGCAAACACCGGGCTACCCCTCCAAAATGTGGAAGGCCTGAAATGATAGAGGAAACTTTTGTAGTATGGCTGCCAACCACTGCCAGAACTCCAAATTGTTCTGCAATATTTAGAAAACAAACAGCTTTGAATTTTTTTTAACTTACAATTGTCTACACTTCTTTTGCTGTACTTAACTTAGCTGTGTTCAGGGAGCTTCTGTGCTCTGAAGTGTTCCTCTCACAATATATTGAAGTTCAGTTTGGAAAAATAACATTTTATGCCCTTAAAATTCCATAAGTTTTTTTTTCTCTGTGCTCCTGCACTGGGGTATTGGAGAAAATAACCCTGTTTTGTCCTGTTGCTGGCCCCTCAACCACTACAGGCCATCAGATCTTCACAGCTCACCTACACTGCAGCAGCAGGGCCAATGTACTTCATAGACCGTTCCAAGAGGATGCATTTCTGTGATTGAACTTACGACTGAAGTTCTGGACAGGTTCAACAATCAGGTCCAGTACCAAAAACAGAGTGACTTACTGCTAGAGGAAAGACATGCTGAGAGAAGAGGAAAGACAGCTTGAAGGCAGGGTTTCAGCGTGAGAGCAGATACTTTTTTCCCAGTCTCTGGAACAGGAACAACAGCTAAGGGAAGAGGACAGGGATCAGCAGAAAGAACTGCTTGAGTGGTTTATACCATTAATGGCTGCAGGAGTACCAACTTCTGCTGCATCACCAACACCATGGTCTGAGTCCCCTGCATGGCACCTTGTGTTGCAGTCCAGGAAAAGAGCTGGGTGTGTCCCATGCAAACAGGCCCTATGAGTGGCTGGGCAAGGCAACTTTGCCTCATTCAGTTCTCCATATTGACACCCCACCCCCCACACTATGAATGCCTCCACTGCTTTTGGTCAGCACCAAGTGCACAGTATATGTGGAAAGGAGAATAGGGAGCCAAGGAACATGCCATGGTATTGGGTTTCTATCTAGTACATGGTTTCACTGTTTGCACCTATTCATGCACTTTTTTTCTTTTTGAACCTCTTGTTACCAGCTGGCCGGCCTGGCAATCAGTGAACATTGTACTTTTCTAATACATGTTTATAAATAAAGCTTTTTATTTAATCAAGAAAGTTAATTGCTGTCTTGCAGTGATAGCCACAAACATCATACATAGTATATTTCAAATAATAAACATAAGCACTTTGTTGGGCACAACTGGAAGTTAGTACGAAAGCAGTATGGAGTAGTACCTATTGTAATTTATGTTCTCATGTCCATAATTTGCCTTCCTGAAAGCACATGTCCCATCAATGGCTCCAGTGCAATTTGGAAACCCCGTTCTCTGAAAGCCGGCAATTACTTCAGGAATAGCTTTTACACCTGCTACTTTAGGGTAAACCACGGGCCTGATTGCCTCAGAAACCTCCACCATTACTTTACTCAACTTAACTTTCCAACACCAAATGGGTTGGCAATGATCCTGTGACAGTTCAGATTCTAGATGTTTATAGCAACCCACTTGTGGACCATCATGGCAGCCATCGTGTGAGTGTCTTTACTCTGAATGATTGCTCTTCACAAAGGTCCAGAAGTGTTCCTTTCTTCATGAGACAGTTCCGGACCCACTGCTGGTCATCCCATATCTGCAAGACAACGTGGTCCCACCATTTGGTGCTTGTAGCCCTGCCCCAGAAGTCCTGGACTACATAGGGGGCATCAGTGGCTATACTAAGTTATAAGCAGCAGCATCCAGTGTGAGTCTGCCATGTCTGTGTCCTCTTCCTCCATCATAAGCTCTGTCAGGTGCAGTTAGTGGGCCAGAAAATCCTACTGATATGTCCACAGCATCTCATGGAAGCTCTTCCCGTTTCCTGAAATAAGAGTGAAAGCACAAGTGACAGAAATTCTTCAAGTGGTGCTTCTGTCATTGGCTGTAGTAGATGGGAGCACACACAAACCAAAATGCTGGCTCATCGGGATGTGCTGGTGGGCTGTTCAAATGTCCTGTACCATGCAGAGCAGACAGTCAAGTTTTCCCACACTGCACCATGGTCAAATGGCTAGGCTGGCCACATATCAGGAGGACACCAAGGAGTCTGTGATATGGTTGGTTTGTCTTGGGTCTGCCAGCTTGTCAGCTGCAGAGTGAATGCCAGAGTCCTGGGTTTGAGCCCTGGTTAGAAAATTCTTAACCTTAGGGTTGACATTAAGTGTAGATTCTCAAGCATTGGGTTCTTTAACCCAGGGACTGCTAACTTGAGTCCCACTAACCCTGGGCTTACACTGCAGTGTAGACATACTCGTAAAGACCAACAGTCAAATTCACCTTCCTGGTGCAATCCATTGATTTCAGACATCAGTTTTCTTGGGAAAATACCATGGTGTTTTGCTGTTTCAGTACAGAGAATACCTTGAGGTTGTGTTATGCTTCTCATAGAAGAAAGAAAGGTGACAGCAACTTTTCCTAGTGCATGTGTTTACCAACCCTACAATGATGTTTTTTCTTTATTTTGCAAAAGTGTATCTATAACCATTTTTCCTTCACAAAATCACAGCAGTGATATAATTCTAAGTCACAATAATTCAGTGTCATATTTCAAACAACCAATGCAGACCTGTGTGATAATTTAAGATGTATGTGATTTCAGTTCCCATTATAGAATGATACTCTGGCCACATCTGCTAATAGGAAGGAAAGCTAGTGGCAACATTTGGACAAAGTGGTCTGTGTTGATGTGGCAATAGCAGTTGACCCAGCGTGCTGGTCACTACAATGCTAATTAACTACTCTAGAATAGAGCTCATGAAGAAGAGCTGAGCCTAATTCAGGGATGGGGATGCGCTAACTAACAGGCTAATTTGACCAGAAGGCAGATGATACAAAAAGCACTGGAAGAGAGTGAGAAGGGGGAAGCAGGAGAGAGAGAGAATATGAATGACTGAGACTCTCAGAAGCTGAGGGCTTCCTAGGAATGTAAGTATTAGGCTATATAGTGTGAAAGGGTGGTGGAAATGAACACTGTAAATAAACTGCCTGGGGTGTTTTACCCTCAGAAGGTCTCTGAGCTGTTTGTAGGCTTGAAGAGAGGAAGGAACAAGTCCACCCTGCCAAATGACCCATGGCATATATTCCTGGATAAATTATCTTTAACAGCTGTGCAACTTTTCACTACATTCATTGGGGCCTGACTCTCCATTGCCTTACAACCTATGCAGTGTTTTACACATGTACAAAATGGGTGTCAAGCAGTACCAAATCAGAATTCTCCACTTACATAAACTGATGTCAGCTTTTTAACCCATTTTCCACAAGTATAAAAGTGTACACAATGTGTTAAGCAATGGAGAATCAACCCGTTCATTGAGAGCAAATATGTGCTATTACCATAGCTACAGAACAGATTATTATCATTCGAAACCCAGTATGTTCAATACAGGTATGACAGCATCCTGCTGTGACAAATGTCGTGATATGTTTTTAACTATAAAAAGATCCTGTTTTACATTCCAGAATTCTAAAGAACACTTGGTTTTTTTTCCTTGTCAGATGGGCAATCGAAACACCTCTTTTAATATTCTACTTCTGTTGTCCCTTCAACCCATGGTTACGTGGGTGAGATAGATGCATTGTCTCACCTTAGAAGTGCACATTGAATCATTGTGATCTACAGGGGTAGGTGTGCATCTGTACTGGGTAAGTGACACACAATCATTACAAAGAGTACACAGGGAACAAATTACTTATAAAATACTTGTTTGCTACAAAAGCTTTGACATTCCACATATTGAACATAAACACGTAAAACCATCACATTCTATTGGTAATTTTAATCCACATGAGCATCTACCTGTTTAAATAAGTAGCAAGCCCATGTATTCATGTCTGAACACTTGTGACATCATACCAGAGGGTTTTTTTAAAGTCTTCTTGATCTATGAGTGTCTTCACCCAGCTAAACTCCCAGTGATCTGTAGCGCACCATCTATCCATCTCCTCACTGGTTATCCCTACTATGATGACTCAGCACCACTCCTTCCATGATCTAAATCTAATCTAAATATTAATTTGTGTCTGTTAATATCTGAATGCAGAGTCCGCTTATCTCCAATAATATTGCTAACTTAAGCGTTCATCTTCTCTTCCATCCAGAAAATAAACAAGACTCTTCACCAACATCACATCTCAAAGGCTTCTATTTGTCAGCAGCAGTGTTAGTTTCTCAGGATTCAAATCCATAAGTTGCTATGGGGGAAAAAAATAAGCTTTTCACCAGTTAAACCTTCATACATTTTGAGCTGCTATGGCTTTCCAACACTTTCATAAGGGAGGCCATAGCTGAGTGAGCCATCCCTTGTCGTCCTCCTGTTTCGTTGGCTCAGACTTCTCGGTTGGCTATGTACAGTACCAGGTCATTTACATTAATCTACTGCCTCTACAGCTTGACCGTTAATCGTGATGTCTGCTTGCATGCCATTTTTCAGTGATTGTTTCAATGTACGTGCATTTCATTTTTGCCACATTCAGAGAGAGTCTATTTCCTCTCTAACTGTTTTTATAAACCCTAACAATTACTGTATTGCATCAACGGCTGTGGCAAAGAGCATTTATCAGCAGCATGTCTGAGGTCAGTTAAGCAGTATCCACGAATGGAAATCCCAGTTCCTCCTACTTTAGCAAAACCTTCTAGGGCACATAATAAATTCTGTGTATATGCTGAAAAGATCTGGGGATAGAATACACCCTTGTCTCAGGCCCTGTCACCCTCTGCTGTTTGTGCCATGATCATAAATGATATGTGCAAATAACCACAGAGTTGAATCTTTGCTAAACTTATTATTAGTCAATTGTTGTCACCTGTACACAATTAGCAATTTATGTCGGGTAATGCAAAACATGCTGATACCTTTAGCAATGAAGGAAGGCTTTCATACATGCTAAGCAGGCAATGGTTTTGATTTCAGCACTTTTCATTTTGCATCTGACTAAGTAAAGGGTAGGTGCTTTTGAAAATGTTAAGTCCCATTTTCAAAAGGGAGTTAGGCACTCAGGAACTGTGACAGGGTGCAGGGTAGCAACTCCTTAGCCAGCCCCCTGTCATGCCAGCCCCAACTAAGTGAGGTAAATTGGAGTTGGCTAGAGACACCTGTTATCTGACTGGTGAATGGGAAGCAGCTGTCAGCCTAATTAGCCAGGGGATATATAAGACCCAGGCAAAGAACTTAAGGGGGGCAGGGGTTAGGGCTGTTGCTGCTTGGTGACAGAAGCTGAGAAGTTCCTGAGGCTGCTAGCTGAAGCCATGTATCATAAAAAGGTGATGCACTGCTACAGGAACCTAAGTCTCAGCCACTTTTGAAAATGGGACTTCAAAAAGTACTTAAGTGACTCAGGCAATTTTGAACATTTTACCCAAAGGAGGTATTTGGAAAGTAGTGTTTACAAATGAGAACTGGATGAAAAACAATTAATTTTAGTACAGTAATGTTTTCAGGAACTCAGCTGAGAGACATACCGTTTCATCATCATAACAAATAATGCAATGGTGAGGTGGCATGAGGGGGAAAAAAGGTTATATGCAGCAAAACAAATTTCTAAACCTGCTAGTGTCTCTGTTACCCTATAGACTTACATTTGCACTCAGTACACCTGTAATCTGAAGATTAATGAGTGTTTATTTAAACAGCTGCTTAGAATCTAGCAAAAGACTAAGGGGGATAGATCTGTGCTGTGGCCTGCTGCACTTTATTTCTTCCATAGATATGTGCTATTTCTTCCATAGAACTACTTACTCCTAAATGTACATGTATGAGGATGGGGGAGGGGAAAGTAACTGAGTTGGGCAGCAGCAGGTAGCCTAAATTTTGCATCCTGTTTGATGAAAACAGAGTATGTTTTGTGGCTCTAAAGCCATTCATGCTAAAACAAACATATTACAGTGTTGATGGCCTGCTACACACTAAGCAATCTGCCTTAATTTTCTGTGCCTCTGATGTCCTCCTGATGGGTGGCTAGCAATTTAGTTTTAGCAACTGATTATGTAGGGTGTTTAGCCTGCCCATTGGCTATATTTTTACTTTTTTTGTGCTTTTTCTTTTTGGGTTTCATATACCTACAACAATCTATTAGTCTTCACCTCCATTCTCGTATCAAGCAATTATGGACTATACACACATTCAGCTCACTTAAAATTATTTATGCACATCTAGGTTCATTTTTTCTACTCCATATCTTGCAGCCATTATCTCAATGCTAATGATGGACAACCTCTTCACTAGAAACTCTGATGTAGTTATCACAATCATTTTCATCAAACAAAAGAAGTAATATGACATCCTAAATTTTGTTATTTTTATTGATGCAGTCACAACCTGCGTACTGCTAAAGCAATAAGTAGCAGCAACACCATATCAGTGAACGTAATAGTCATTCTTTGATATTAAGAATTTAGTTTTCCCCCCACTCTTTATTATAGAATGGTAGGACTGGAAGGAACCTCAAGAGGTCATTTAGTCCAGTCCCCTGCACTTATGTCAGGACTGAACATTATCTAGACTATTCCAGACAAGAGTTTGTCTTACCTGCTCTTAAAAATCTCCAATGATAGAGATTCCACACTCTCCCTAGGCAATTGATTCCAGTGCTTTACTACTCTGACAGTTAGGAAACTTTTCTTAATATCCACCCTACACTCCCTTGCTGCAGTTTAAGTGCATTGCTTCTTGTCCTATCCTCAGCGGTTAAGGAGAACCATTTTTCTCCCTCCTCCTTGTAACAAACTTTTATGTATTTGAAAACAGTTATCATGTCCCCTCTCAGTCTTCTCTTTTCCAGACTACACAAACCCAATTTTTCAATCTTCCCTCAGAGGTCATGTTTTCTCGACTTTAGTCATTTTTGTTGCTCTTCTCTGGACTTTCTCCAATTTGTCCACATCTTTCCTGAAATGTGGTGCCCAGGACTGGACACAATACTCCAACTAAGGCCTAATCAGCATGGAGTAGAGTGGAAGAATTACTTCTCATATCTCGCTTACAACAATCCTGCTTATACAGCCCAGAATGATGTTTGCTTTTTTTTTTTTCTTTTTTGCAACAGTGTTACACCGTTGATTCATATTTAGCTTGTGATCCACTGTGA
Source organism: Mesoclemmys tuberculata (assembly GCA_007922155.1). Taxonomy (NCBI): domain Eukaryota; kingdom Metazoa; phylum Chordata; order Testudines; family Chelidae; genus Mesoclemmys; species Mesoclemmys tuberculata. Next base: position 47,821,666 of record ML675601.1, read on the forward strand.
CCCTCAGATCCCTCTCTACAGTACTCTTTCCTAGGCAGTCATTTCCCATTTTGTATGTGTGCAATAGAGTGTTCCTTCCTAAGTGGAGTACTTTACATTTGTCCTTTTTGAATTTCATCCTATTTACTTCAGACCATCTCTCCTGTTTGTCCAGATCATTTTGAATTTTACTCCTATCCTCCAAAGCACTTTCAACCCTTTCAGCTTGGTATCATCCACAAACTTTACAAGTGTACTCTCTATGCCATTATCTAAATCATTAACAAAAATATTGAACAGAACTGGGTCAGGAATTGATCCTTGTGGGACCACACTTGACATGCACTTCCAACTTGACTGTGAACCACTCATAACTACTTTCTCGGAATGGTTTTCCAACCAATTACACACCCACCTTGTAGTAGGTCCATCTAGGTTTTATTTCTCTAGTTTGTTTGTGAGAAGGTCATGCAAGACAATATCAAAAGCCTTACTAAAATTAAGATAAACCACATCTACCACTTGCTCCTTTTCCTCTACTCCCAACCCCCAGCCACAAGGCTTGCTATCCTGTCAAAGAAAGTTATCAGGTTGGTTTGACACAATTTGTTCTTGAGAAATCTATGCTGACACTTACATATCACCTTATTATCTTCTAGGTGTTTGCATATTGATTGTTTAATTATTTGCTCCATTATCTTTGTGGGTGCTGAAGTTAAACTGATTCATCTGTAATTTCTTGGGTCGTGGTGCAAGACTGAACCTGTGAACAATACCCCACCTGCCCAAAGAGAACTACCAATATGTCCTCTGTATCCTCTCCTTGCAAGAAGATATCAAATAGAGAAAGATGGTCTCCTGAATTTCTGAAGGATTAACCATAAACCCCACCCATTCTCTTGATTAGCTGAATGTTTTATTATCCAATCTGGCCCTGGTCCGAATTAGATTTGATAAATGGAATTCTACTGTATATGTTTTTTTTTTCTCACAAAATGTAAAAACTAAAGATTCTCTCTAAAAACACAAATTCCGCGTTTTTCCTTAGCAAATGAATTTCTAGGATCCCTGATGATCAGTAAGGGTAATTGTTCATCATGATTGATGTGATAGTAAATAGCGTCAGAAAGATTTTCATTTCGCAAGGGGAGATGTAACAGAATTTATTATTACCATTTATATTAATTCTGTGAGCCTATTTATACTTTGCCAGATAAACTTGCTGTACATTTACTTTTGCTGATAGGTCTCTCTCTCTCACGTTGTGGTTGGGGTGAAGGCCTGACTGTCCTTATTTCCTGTTTACACACACTCTTACCTCTTTGCTATATGCCCACTAGTGGCGTCCCTGAATAGTGGCTCTAAATATTCACAACTAAAACCCCTTCTCCCTTTGTGAAGACGGATGATAACATTTTTATTCAAACTTTTAAATAATAAGCAACATATAACAGGAAAGAAATATGAATTCAAAACAAGAATAAACAGTCCTATGAAAGAGGCAATAGGCTGCCTGAACCTTCAGCTTTATTTAGGGATTTGTTTTACCCTTTTAAGATATTTGGCTACTAGTCTTCTGACTATCTTGAATTTTTAAGATATTATATAATCCTCCAGGAATTCAGGAGACCATCTTTCTCTATCTGGATATATCCTAGCAAGGAGAGGATACAGAGGACATATTGGTAGTTCTCTGTGGGCAAGTAGAGTATTGTTCACAGGTTCAGTCTCGCATGACAACTTTCAGCGTTATATTAACATCAGAATGGGAGACAGGAAATAAAATAGTTTTTCAAGCTCTTGTGTATTTTTAAAAATACATTATTCCTATGAAATTAACTTTTTGTGGGGAAATACCAGCCGGCTATGCTTGTATCACACATGCTATCTAACCAAAATGACTTGTTATCTGTGTTTTTAAAATCTAGCCCACAGAGTCCAGTTTTATCCCAGAGTGACATATTATAGATGAATCAGAAAACCCCGTAAGGCACTAGTATGTAGTAAACACAACGGATTTGATTCTGATCTTTGTCATCAGTTTTACACTGAACTAACACCTCTGACCTATGTGGCACTACTCATAAATTACATTGATATGTGTAAGATCAGAACCAGGAGCACTGATTCAAGAAAATTGTAGCAGTTGGACTGAGTCACTATCACTAAACAGTGTCCTGAGTTCCCTTGAATTTTGTTCTTATATACTTGAAAGTAATATTGAATTTCTTCACTTTCATATGCTTGCTGAAACAACTTTATGGATATTCCAAACCATTGGCAGAAAAATCGACCATGGTGCTGTGACAATGCAGCAATGACTCATTATGAGAGGTTTCTGGGGCATCAGGACAGTGCCTGATAATGGATTTTTTTTTAAATAATTATAGTGACTCATGTAAAAAGAAAAATGTGGAATAGGAGCCAGATGCTTAGAGACAGCTTTGTCCGTTTATGTTTTTATGCATTATCTATCATTGTGGTATTGGAGTGTCTCCCAAAATGTTTAAATGAAAGCACACAGCTATATTTCTCTTTCTTTTCTCTCCCTCTGTCACTGAACTTTGTTGGTTGTTCTTGGTGGTGATGGTGTGGGATAGCTTGATTGAAAAAGTGCATTTAGCATTTTGTTTTAAAGGCATTGAGGTTCGTGATCAACCCAATATCTTCTAAGATCAAGTATCATATTCATGGACCAGCCAGCTCTGTTTCTTGCACATATGAATTTCACTCATAAGGCTGATAGCTTCATTGTACCAGTGTCTCGTGGCAGTAGCTGAGATCATGATCTTGTGATTTCATGATCACATAGGGTAAAGTGGTCCCTCCAGCAATTAAGCCTAGTGTCAAGGATAATTTTGGAGATGACGACAAAAACCTTGTATTTAACCCATTATTCAGAGGGAAGCAGGCATGATTATAGTATTGTTTTGATGTGCTCTCAGCTGCTATGCCTATGAGGCTGTTTGTGTTTCAAACAAGCTGTAACTTTTTTTGAGGTTGACCTTTCCATACTGAGACATAAATTAAGTAAGCCTGGTAGTTATGTGTGTGGATCACTGTGGATAGGTCAGAAGCCAGCTGGAGGGGATAGTCTCTGCTAGTTGTAGACTGAAAATGACATTTTTCATAGCCCTTTGGCTGTCCAGCATTGAGAAATTCAGGTGGACAGCCAAGCTGCATACTATCTTAAGAACATGAGGGCAGGCTCACACCTTTAATGGATGTTGGAGTATCTCCCCACCAGCATCAGCATTGCCTTTTCCTCATACAACTTCAGCCAGCTGTTCTTCATCCAGTTGCTCATTGCATGAAGCTCTTAGGGTATGTTTATACTTCAAGCTGGGGGTGTAATTCCCAGCTCAAGGAGACATACATGTGCTAGCTTTGTTTTGAGCTAGCATGCTGAGAACAGAGCATGTCTATGGCCGTCCCAGCAGCAGCAGAGGCTAGCCACCCTGAGTATGTATCTAGTATCTTGGACACGATCGTATGCGGGGCACTAGCTGCTCCTGCTGCTTGTACTACCGCAGCTACGCTCTACTGTCAGCACAGGAGTTCGATCAGAGCTAGTACAAATATATCTATTCAAGCTGGGAATTACACCTGCCCTTAAAGCATAGATGTACCCTTAGACAGCTGGGATGTTGCTTTTTGTGTCTGATGTGAAGGTAACGTAAAGTGTCATGCATGCATTACTGGCATTTTAGCCCATGCTAAATCTCCCCTAGGGGCTTCACATAGAAGTGAACACAGTGGCTTTGGCTCAAGCAGTGGGACTGCAGTAGTGGACTATTTCATGCCACTTAACATAAACAAATATCTGGAGATTGTTAAGCATTGCACTGTATGGTGTACGGTTCTTGATATGTTAAGCACAGGAGGAAGGGACACATTTGGGGTTCTTATAACAAAACAACCCTTTATTATTACATGGTGAGTACTCCTTTTGCAGAAAAACAAGCATTGAAACGCTCTCTGTGCAGCTCCAAACTGTTGCAGCATTACTCCTTGCAGTTCCTGTTTCTCCTTTCCTGCCCCCCAGTGTATGTCCATACTTGGAGCCGGGGGCATGAGTCTCTCCTCAAGGAGACATGCCTCAGCTAGCTCAGATTGAGTTAGAGTGCTAAAAATAGAGCATAGCCACAGCTGCACAAACAGCAGGAAGGGTTAACTGCCCTGAGTACATACCTAGCATCTTGGACAGGTTCTGGTGGTTAGACCCTCCCATCACTTTCACTGCTGCAACCACTCTATTTTCAATGCACTAGCTAGATCAGAGCAACATGGGTATGTCTCCTCAAGCTAAGAATCACACTCCCAGCTCCAAATGTAGACATCCGCATAGTCCTAATACCCAACAGATTAAAGTTTAAATAAAACAAGAGTTATATTCTCATTGAATACTACATCATAATTTTGGGGGTACATTTTTATAGCATTGACTTCTAGATCCACGCTTTGAGATCTACCTGGGTAAATGATGGCATTGCTCATAGACACTTTGAAGGTACATCATCTTGCTGATTCTCATTTTAATATCTATCCATCCCTCTGATGTGCAGTCTTGCTTTGAGTAAATGTTAGCTTTGAGAAATTGCACTTATTGGATCAACAGCAATAAATTCTTAAAATTAAATAACCATATAATAATGGAGATTGTGGTAATTCAACACACAGTTCCTTAAATGTGAATTTTCCATAAATGACTGTTTTTAAAAAAAAAAGCCATCCACAGCTCAGTGGCTCAACAGAGCATGTTTGAAAATATTTTAAAATATTGACTGAATACAGAAGTTTCACTTCTAAATTTCATTTTGCAAAATAGAACCTTCCTGTAAAATATTAATTTTAGTTAATATATGTTAACAGATAACTGAGGTTACTAGTCTATGTATTCTGTATTTTCTTTTGACTGTGCTTCATGGTGCCTGATCACTCAGATTTGCAAAAATATTAGCTTTAAAATGGTCATTCTCAGCAAGACTCAATTTTTTAAATTTGTAATTACGTATGTCATGCCACTGTCATTGCATATGAGCTTGGGAAGCAGAGAAAGAGGCCAGAGAACAGATTTCTCAGTACTAGCAGTGTCTTTTTCTAATTAAATTGAAGTTTATGTTGCTGATGCAGCTAGTAAAGTGATAGTCCTTGGAAAAAGTTGCATCTGATAAAATGTCTGGTACTATGAACTACTCGGTCGGTTTATTTAAAATATTTCTATATTTAAAATGGAATCATTTGTTCTTTGCTAATGTGAATCACATGAATGTCTGTAAAGGCTAAATTAGTTTGAAGGGATCTTGGAACTGCTAATTAGGCTAGTGAGTTGCTCATTAAGCAGAGCTAGATGCATTCAAAGTTTTCCTGATTGGTAAACTGAAGAAACTGGGGACAGAGGAGAAGTTTTTAACATAAAATTCCGCTATTTTAGTCACAGGAGTTCCACTATCTATCATAGGGGATACCAGGATCAAGACCAAATAAAACAATTACAATTGCTAACCATGGCTATTTTATTATTAAAGAAAGGAAAAGAAAAGATTAAAACAAAACAAATGACCAAATGCAAATGATAAACTGGTTGCTTCAGTTACAATGTCGTCTTTTTGCCTCTCTGTGGAGAGCTTTAAACATAGATTACACCCTGGCACGTGAACCTGCCACTTTGCTCTTGCAAAGTTGAGACCAAGGTCTTAACTCCCAAAATTATTCTGAAGCTAGCTGCCATAGATATCTAAGATATACTAAGGTTTTAGATGAGCAAAGGAATTTTGTTTAAGGAAAGGTGGATCCTGTTGGTTAATAATCAGACAGTTTATAACTGGACCAAGTAAGTAATCTGAACTAAGTCATATAAAATTGAAGAAAATATTTGTCAGTTACTTAAAAGAAGCCAATTAAGGAGCTGTCTTGAGACAAGCCAATTATGAATATTAAGAATCTTAAATCCAATTAAATCTCACTGTTTCTCTGTTTACTAATGTTTAGCCCCATTCTCTTCTCCAGGAATACATGGTCTAACCACTTGTTAATTAATAGGATAAACTTAGTATTTTAAATAAAATAGCATTTTCATATCCCAATTAAATTGTTACAAGAGTTTTAAATCTAATCCCTTGGCAGTGTCTAAATTAGTCTTCTCTCATTAATCCATGTAGAAGTCTTGGAGAGGTTTTCCTGGGGATAGTTTCTTCTTGAGTCTTCTCTGTTTTTATTAGCTGTCTGTGGCAGCTTCCTTCTAGAGAGGAATAGAATGGGTTGTGGAATGCATGTTATCTAAGCAGCGTGAAAGTGTGTGCGAGTGGTGTTCACTTCAGAGATGAGTTGGGGCTTTTTGTATTCTTTCCTATTTCCATGAAATTATAGACAAACACCTCTTCCATTCTTGTTTAGATCCATAGTTGGCTGCTGTCATGCTTGTATTGGATCCTTGCTTTCAGGGTTGACTTAGGTGATACCTTAAGTGAAATATGCAATTTGCGTTTAGTTGTCTTTGTTTCATCTTGTAGTAGGTAAAGCATGGGAACTTTCAAAGTTAGTTTTAACTCTCTTCTTCTTCAATCCATTTTCTGAGGTTCTTCTAATTTTCTTAGTTTGACAGTAAATGAAGTTCTGTCTTCAAAAAAGCCCAAACAACCCTTTTCTTTGTATATATATATTTAGTTCTCAAAAGTCTTTTTAAATTAAATAACTCGTATAAAGATTTTAGATGGTTTGCTTGTGCATGCCAATAATTAATTATATCCCTCTAGGAGAGTAAAGAGTTAAAAGCTGGACAAGTAGTCAGGCCTAAACTACAGGGAACGGGTTTAAGGCAAGTGCAAACCTTGTTTCGGCTAATTGGGGCAAACCTTAGTTAGAGGCTGTTATCACTCTTCTTTTCCTCCCTTCCTGGCCATCTGTTGGGAATAAGGCTAATAAAATCATTGTCACCGTTACTGCATAAGGCCTTGGTGGGAAAAAAGCTTTGTTTTCCTTCTCCCCCTGGTATGCTTCTACTTCAAAGAATGTTAGTGTAAAATTTATAGGTGATGTGCCTGCCCTCTGTATGGTAATCCTGTAAACAACAAACAGGGCTGGGTATAATTTTATTCATTATGTAGTTATTAATATTAATTTTATAGGTGTCATTGTGACCAAATAAGGGTCTATGGGGAGTTGCTGAAAATGTTGTAGGCCATAGGACTAGCCTGATTGCTTGCATTATATATGTATATCTTTTCTTATAGATTTAAGTATGTTTGTTTGATTATAATAGTTATAAGTTTATATTAAAGTATTTTTTAGCTGTAATGCAAGGTACCCTACAGGCCACATCCTGTATGACAGCTATGCAGTTAGTATACATATACTCAGGACCTTTGGCCTAGATAATTATTGATGAGTAAAAGATAAGACATATATATAGTCATAACCCTTACCCTAGATAAGTCAGGAGGCAGAAAACCAGGGGGTGTTGTCACAGGTTATGCCCCAAAGAAACTTTAAAAGTACACTGCAAAACCCACAAAAAGGGCCAGAAATAAAAAAAGCTGAAGTAAAAAGACCATCTGAAACCATCCGGATATGTCAGTAATAAGTACGAACTAGCCAGCCTATAGAATAAGTGTACCCCCAATAACTTGGGGGTGGTGAATCCAAGTTTGAACTTAGAAGGAGGACCCATACTCTCAGGGTATAAGAAGGGGCAGATCATGTTATTTGGGGCAATCAATTGTCAGCTACTCCTGCTTGAAGTTTTTTAGTTAGTGTTAAGATTTTGTTCTTCATTTATACTTTAGTATTATTTTGTAGTGTTAGGCTTAGTCTTATAGCTCTTAGCTCTCGAGTATTGCCTACTCCACCGCTCTACCTAAGAGTTGAAGAACCAGACATCTCTCTCAACCAGGTCATCAGGGAAGGGTGTGAGTATATTAATCCAAAGCATATTGTAGAAACATATATCATAGAAATCTAAAATTAAGATTGTATTACCCACTTTATTGTTCATTTTATTCATTTTCTAGATATCAGTCATTTTTATCATGTCTATCATTTTGTTTTATCTTAATAAAAACTTATAAAATTATACAAATTTGACTATCACTGAGAACTTTCTTGTTGTGCACCCCGGGGTCCCTTATAACTCTTCTGGAGCCTGGTTCCGGGACAAGATCCTTATTATCTTCTGATCAGATCAACTGGCAAGCCTATAAACCATTCAAATAAACAGAACACCCAAAATCAGGCTACAATGTATACATTTACACACTGTTATGGATCAAAGAATTGTAAAGTAACCCCCTCATCACTCATTCCCAGCATGGAGGTGGAACGAACAGGCAATAAAGGGTTCCATCTCCCCAGTCCAGCCCCGGGACAACCTGTTTGATTATTTGTAACAATCCCCATGAATATAACTATTATAAACTGTGAGGGGAAAATTTTCTTAAGCAAGGCCATATTCTGTGTTTTTAGCCCAAGCAAACCATTTTGACTGCCTGCAGGCATTTTTGGCAGTCTCAGCTATTCTAACTGGCAGCAGTCTCTAGTTAACGGCCCTGACCTTCATACACTGATAAGCTTGTAGGGAACAGTTATTCCCACGTAAGCTAGATAGCTTCTACTTTTCTCCAATCATATGTGAAAATGTGCCCTGCCACCCTCCTTCTGAAAGTTGTTTGTACCTCTATATAAATACCTTTAGCAATGGCCCCTAGGGGCCGGCCACACACAGTAGCTCTAGGTGCTAATAAACCTGTGATTCTTCCTCCTGTTGTCCGGCTCCTTCAATGACTCAAGCAGAGAACGAACATTCTCATAAAAAAACTTAAATGGCTTCTGACATTAATTAGTTTAGCATCAAATGATCTTGCTATATTTACATATAAAACATCTTACTCTTCATATAACAATGATATCAAACAGTGTATAAAGACTTGCATTTAGATACAACATATTTGCAAATATACATCTCAGAAAAATCCGTCTTATGCATTTGAGAAACAACCATGTTTTTCACCTTTAAATGCTCATAGAGCCAGTGGCTCAGGGTCACATGGTGCTGCTACAGAAGCTGAACAGGGCCACATGCTAATGGGCAGCCCTGCTAGGGCTGGGTGGTCTGTTCCCATGGCTGCCATAGGAGTGCACTGCTCCTTGTGTTCTGCTGCACCCCCTCCTCTGCCTGCTTCAGACAGTGGGAGGGGACGGGAAAGAGAAAGTGCTTGTAGGGATTCAACTACAGGAATGCCCAGTGGCTCTGCAGATGCCCAGTCCAGGAGCTGCTTTGAGGGTGCCAGGTGGAGCATCCAGTCCCTCCTCCCTGCCCTTGGGGTGGGCAGTTGCGCATAGGGAGCAGGGCGGCACTCCCATGGGCATAGGAGGGACCCAGCCCTGCCCTACTGGAGTAGTGGCCTCAGAGATGGGTGAGGGTTCATTTGGGCAGCTTTGCTGAGGAGCTGTGGGCCTGAGATTGCCACCTCATGGTGAAAAATGTGTTCTGTCCTCACAGAAATGGAGACTGAGTGAGGACTGATGGTCTGCAACCAACCTGGATAATGAGGAGACAAGGGATACAGCTGGGCAGGAGCCAGGACCGTGGCTGGGACAGTTTGCTTTGTGAACGGTGGTGAGTCATCAGTCTATTGACCCCCAGCTGTGTTTGGTGAGAGACTCCTCATCTGGTGCATTGATAGCCATGGTTAAGGAGTGTGGCCCATAGGTGATTTTAGCTAAATGTGCATCTCAGACTTTAACTGGCTTGGGTTTCAGTTGGAAGGCCATTACTGTTTTAATACAGCCATGCCCATGGGGTGCCCAGTGTCATGTGCTGCTTTCCTAAGAGTCAGTTCGATGACGGATTGAGTGATAGCACACTGTGTGATGCAGGCCAGTCTCGTGCATAATCTCACTGCCTTCTTATTTGCAGGAAAACTAAGGACAGACAACAGTGAGTACTTGCTTCAGGAATTCTAGAGCCCAACTAAAAAGAAGGCTCTGCCCAAAGTCGTAACATACCTGGGCATTGAACTGGATGCAGTTTGGGGTGTTTCTAGGTGACCTGCAGAGATGTTGGAATTGGTCAGGGCACTTATAAGGGCTCTCAAAGGGGCAAAGAAAATTACACTGCAGGAACTACAGGTTGTCATGAGGACACCTAAACTTTGAGTGCTGGGGATTGTGGCTCCTGGTTATATGTCATAGTTCAGGGCAACTTCACCTGTATTTCCCCTTAGGAGTTCATCAGTGGAGCCCATGGTTAGGCTTCCAGCTCCCCAGCCATTGCCTCGCATGGGTAGAGACCTGTGTCTCACTCCCTTTTGACCAGGGTACATTCTAGTTGAACAGTTCCCTGATATCCCTGTGTTATTCCCAGCAGATAGAAGCTGCTGAAACAGGTCTACTTGAAGCAGACCTCTTACCCCCAGGTACTTCCTGGGAAATCACTTCAAACATCTTGTTCCAAAGAGTCCTTTGAAGGTACCGCACATTGACACTCTTAGGCAACTCCCTAGAAAAGTTACATATATTCCTACAATAACACAGACAATGGCATTTTTTAATAAAATGGCATTAAATTTTAGTAAGATTTATCTTAATATCATAATATTTGTTCAGGGTATAACAAAATACTTCAGACTATAACATCTTTCCCTATAAAGAAGTAGGTGTGGCTAGGGTACTGACTGGCACCCTAGGGAAACCCACTGAATTACTGACTTGAGCAATTTATTCCCTGGATCTACCATTACCTTTCATAAATTCATATGTCAACTGTGCACATGGTAAAATAGTCCACTCTCAAGTTAACATACATCCCTCAAAAATCATATGCACTCTTGTATCAGTTCTCTGATTAGAACCTATGGAACTGAGCTTTCATGGCCTCCTCTTAGCCTTGTTACCCCAAACCTTTGGGTATATACATTTAAGACTTGGTTCTCCCATTCCCACCTCCCTCTTGGTTTGTAGTGTGCTTGTGTTATTCTCATGTCTGTCAAGAAGTTAGTTGCCTAGCAGTGGATTAAGGTTCCCCTGCCCCCTGGGATATTACAAGCAGTCATTCTGTGAACCAAAGGGAGAAATGTCAGGGAAGCCTCCTTGTGAAGTAACTCTCAACCATGCACTGATCCATTGTCCATATTGTAAACAGATAGTCCACTAAGATTGCTTAGGTGAGGAGGCTGAGAAGGGCCTTCATTTTACATAGCCTGTGATTTACCATCTTTTTTCATGCAGTGTATGTCCTACGAGTGGATAAGGGTGTTTGCCAATGCTTTATCTTGGTTTTGGGACAACAGATTCTGGGACATCACCCTACTTGTCAATGGGGATCCACAGACGATGCCCTAACAGCTCTGGAACCCTGGCTCATGACATCTGAGGGACTAATCTAGGACTTGGTAGTCCCTTATAGTAGGCCCTCCAAGTTCAATTTCACTGAATTATTTCAGGGATGATGGTGTACATTTGTCAGCTGGAGATGGTGACATATGGTGATGGAATGTGTGGGAATGGATTGGGCTGGAGTCGGGATATCAGGCAGCTGGGTTGGGGAGGTTGGGAAGAGGATATGTGACCAAGGTAGTTGGTGGTGCCCACTGTGGCCAATTTCCAATGTGGTTAAATACATAAAATGAAGGATTCCCAGAGGTAAAAGACCTGGGATTTACCTGAGGGGCCTTGCGATTATAAAACGGAGTGAGACCTTGTGGTCCTCATGAGCTGACATCAAATCTTGTGCCCTCGTGAGCTGAGATCATTTTTCTGTACCTCCTATCCTTCTCGCAGGGGAGTGGACTGGTAGGATTCAGGAAAGGCTGAGTCCTGGGTGGTAGGCTGAGGAGACCCTACCCCAAGTCACAGGTTATATGTTAGGGTGCCTGCCTGAGGCATTGTGTGCCAGAGGCAGAAACTTAGGCTATGTCTACACTACAGATCTTATAGAAGCACAGCTCTATTGCTGCAACTGCTCCACTGTAAGTTCTTCCAAGTAGCTGCTCTATGCCAATAGGAGAGAGCTCTCCAACCAGCGTAATTAAACCACCCCAATGAGTGGTGGTAGCTATGTCGGCAGGAGAGTGTCTTCCACCAACATAACACTATCCATACCGGTGCTTTCGTCAGTGTAACTTGTCAGTCTGGTGGGTCTTTTTTTCACACCCCTCAGTGACAAAAGTTTTACATGCAAAAGAACTAGTGTGGACAAAACCTTAGGTGGCTAAGGAACTCTTAAAGGGAAAATTTAGGCACCTAGTGAATTTGTGGATCGGACCTTAAAAGTTATCAAACTTCTTCTGTGACATACAAAACAGCTGCAAATGGTTTTCTTCACTCTATAGGAAGACATTGGGAGTACCCATGTGGTTTTGGTGGCAATCCTTGATATTTTCTTTAGTATCAGAATGATGTTTGTTTCCCCATCTCCAAGGAGACACTGGCCTAGCGAACTGAGAAATATGCAGTAATCCGCTGTTTTTCTTACTACAATACTTTGGTCCATTGTAGAACAATTATGAAATAGAGAAACAGTTTACAGAGTGTGGAGCGGGGGATCATTTTTTTAAGGAATATACTTTTAAGAACCATGCTTTCCATCTGAGGCCTGGTCTACACTGGCAATGGAGGTCAACGTAATGCCGCTTATGTTGACGCAACGGCGTGCACTCAGCATAGAAAAATGGCATGAAAAAGCGTTTGCAGTTTGTTTGGGACAAGAAGGGAGGGAGAGGGAGCGGGAGCACACTGCACCATGGGAGGATGACAAGCTTCCCAAAAGCCTCTGTGGCTAGTTGCACTGTGGAATAGCTACCCACGGCGCACTGCTTTGCGTGGCGAGTGGGGACGCAAAAGCCTGGCACAAGAAGCATGGTATGATCACACTTCTGCAATTTCTAAAATTTGGTGGGTGAAAGTCAATCAAAAGTAAATCGACTTCAGTCTGCAGTGTAGGCATACCCTTTGTAAAGTGCTTTGAGCTCTGTGGATGAACAGGTCAATACAGAGTGCTATTAGTTACTGATTACTGCTAAAACTTTGAAAAGACCTTAATTGCTTCCTTATTCTATGAGTACTAAGAAATCAATTACCATCACACACTAACTAAATGTTACATTTGTTTCCTTTTGCTATAAAGTACTTGCAATAATGTCCTTTTGTTTCTTCTTTTCTTCTGGGTATTTTCTTACCAGTAGCAAAGTGGTCTTGATATTCTAAGTTACCCAGTTAACCGTATTATGGGATGGAGACATGCTCCACCACCCACCTTATTTCCTGTTTTGTAAGTGGGTATTTCCCCACACACACTCTATAGTGCTGCAGTTGAATAAAGCAGCAAGTTCCCACCCTCCAGAACTGTGAGTAGAGTGTTTGTTTTTGCTGAACTGAATGGCCCCTGTACAAAATTACCAAATTATATTCACACTGGGGTAAGAGACAAACGTACTTTTAGATCCAGATTAAACCTTAAGAGGCACTGCTGAATAGGGAAGAAGCACAGGTTTTGGTGGTAGGAGACAGGTGTCAAGAATAACTAAGCAAAAGACTATGGCATGAAACAAGAAAGAAGCCCAAACAAGGGCTGTAATAAAGGCAGGACAGAATTATTCTGTTCTAGAGCATGAGAATGAGGCATTTGTATCTGGTGCACAAGGAGAAAAAGGAAGAAAGAATATTCGTTCTGTGGTCCAGGCTGCCATTTTCATTTGGGTTAGTTGACGTCAAAACACAATTAGAAGTTGTGGGACAGACAAGCCTCACAGTAGAAGTCCTAAACTTGCAAACCACCCCAGTGCCCAGAGAGAACCCCATTCAAATCTAAGTACACAAATTCCAGTAGGTCAAAGTGTTCCTTGCATGCCATTTTATGCTTTCATAGAACAATAGGATTAGAAGGGACCTCAAGGGTCATCTAGTCTAACCCCCTGCCAAGATGCAGAATCTGTTGTGTCTAAAATTATGCTTTAACTATATTCACGGATTATTCTGATGCTCTTACATTTTTCATTATATTGTCCATGTACTTGTAGAATGGTGAAAGATGAGCAATACAAATCAAATGATAAATATTTCAGGTGACCTGTCTATGAACTTAATTATTCAGAAATTCTCATTGCTCTCTGTGGCACTGAGCCTGCAAAAGCTTATGCATTTTAGTAACTCTGCTCATATGATTAGTCTTCTTGGATACAATGGAACTGCTCATGTGAGTAAAATTACTTGTGTGGTTTCAGGATCTGGCACGATAAACAGATATACTAGGGCTGAGTCCGGCTAGGGTAAGTGAATGTAACTTCTTTTTTAAGTCAATGGAAGTGGTTTCTTGGTGTTCCTAGGCCTGAATTCAACCCACTTTGCTCAAAGGATTGATATGTTCTGACTAGCTCAAAAATGTAATTAACAATTGAAAAGATCTACAAACTGTAAAGTAAATGGTAATTTAGTCTATTAGCAAGAACATATTGATCTTAGTAGTTGCTTGAAAATTGAATTCAAGCAAATATGGGGCCATAGTAAAATACCTACAAAAATTACTCTGATTTTTTTTATTCAGATACAGTTAAATTGTTTAGGATACATTTTAATCGAACAAAGTTCTGACAGGCTTTTATCTCCCACAAAAAACAGTGCAAGCTTACAGTTAAGTAATTATAATTTTTATACAAAGCACATAAAATAATTACAGTTAAAAAAAGAATGACTAAGCATTAAAATTATAAAAATAACCAGTTAATTTCATTTTAAATTAAATATTTACTTACAGATGATGCATGTGCTTAAAGAATTTAGTGATGTGAAATTTCACTTTACACATTCCAATAACGAATTTAACACCTACCAAGACTCCAGAATTACTGAATCTACACAGGTAGTGAGAGCTTGTGATGATGGTAGCCAGAGAGCCTGCAGAATTTAGCAGCTGCACTCTGCTACTGGCAGGCAGTAGTAGCCCCTCACCAGACTGAGCTCCTTAAACTGTTAGGTTTGTAAAAGAAAAGTGGCTCACATTTAACCATTTGAAATGCATCAAGTTTTCTTGAAGCTTGAAATGCTAAATTGGCTGCGTTCTAAGCTGATTTACTTATACAAATATAAAATATTAAGCAGTTAGTAGTCTCGGGATCATCCTTAACTGTCAGTGCCTTGTGGAAATGAGTCACCTGATTCATTTCAGTAGTCACACCACTATCAGGTAAACACAGGTGCATCCCTATAGAGAAAATCAGTTTGAGCTATGTAGGATGAAACTACCCTAAATTAAAATTCCTGAGAGAAATCCCAAATTTCTCTTCCTCAATTACTAACACAGAGCCTGACTCACTCCATGCATGAATATAAACTCAGTGCTGTTCATAGCAATGCTTGTGAAAGTTTACAGTGTGTGAATGATCTTATTTTTACACAAGCCTCAGGCCTAATTTTGAAGCCAGGTATAGTTTTGTCTGAGTGACTGGGCACACAGAATATCCCATATTAAATAGAGAGAATTTTACCTGAGCAAAGATGTAAGAAAATTCTCCTTGAGAAAAAAGAAAAAATATATATAAACTGCAGACAGCTTACATTTTGTCTGACTTTTAAATTAGTGTTTTGCAATATCTTTGAATGAATTTCTACCCTTAATGACACTCCACTGAGAATGAGAAATCTGCCCCGTTTAATTTAATATTATACGGGCTAGCCTTTATAAAATTTATAATTATTATTATATTATTAATATTATCTCAATAATGGCCTCTAGTTTAATAGACTCACACTTCTTATCTCAAACTAGTAAGCTGAAAAAGGCAAGGTGGACGTTGTAGCATGGCCAGAGACTTGGGCTGCCAACCTGAGTCCAAGCCTGCCTGACTACCTGGGTCTGAGCTGGACAGCTGGTCCATGCTGCTACAGTGCCATAATGTCCACACTGATGTTTTTAGAACAGTAGCTCACGCTGAGCTAGCATGAACGTGTCTGACCACACTGGGAATCATACCTCTCAGCTACAGTGTAGAAACACCCTTTGCTTTCAATGGAATGTCATATATCTTCAGGTCCCTTTGCTAGCACATCCATTTGCAAGACTGGGACCTTGAACTGTAAACTTTTTAAGGAAGGGACTTATTTTCTCTGAAGCATCTAGCATAATTGTGGGTAATAGAAATATATTCTCACTCTGTTAAAAAGTAGGTAAACATCAAATTCTGAAGAATCTTTAGCCTACATACAACAGTACTAGATAGATATGCAGCCATAATGAGAGCTTTTAATATGCTACTGATACAGAAAATAGAAAGTATGCATAGTAAATAATCTTCTCTTCCAAACACACAGATCCTGGGACATAATGCTTTCCAAACCACATAGGCTGTATTAATTTGAAAGTAGATTTGTCATGGAACAGACATGGATTCGTCAAGGGAATTGTTGGAACTTTTCGATGATAAAATGGATTCTAGCCCTTCCCCCTTTGTTATTTCCTGTGAGGAAAAATATGTTGACTCGTAACTCAGCAGTTAATGCTTATTTGATCAAAGGTTTGTGTTACCATGACAGCACAGTGGAACCAGTCTTTTCTGTGAAAGACCAGTGAACTGATTGGCACTGATGCCTTTTAAAAATTCTAATTTTACCTTAAGTAATTCATTATCCTAGACACTTTTTTAAGGTTTTGTTGGTATTCTACTTAATTAATTAAAGAGAAGCGTTCCCTTCGGTCTACTGTAAAGTAGTATTGGTGCTTAAAAAAAAAGAAAGGAAACTGACACATGTGAACTGATGACTGTGTGACATTTCATGACTATCAAATTAATAACTTTCCTTTTTCATTGAATAACATTTTTTGTGTGAGTCATTTCCAATTTGTAGTTTGAACTGGATAACCTATACACTTCTGCTGGTAAAGGCTCTCTATTCTAGTCCACAGTGGGTGACTTTTGATGTGAGAAGAAAAGTCTGTTAAAATATTCCTAGTGATAGCATCTGGAGGATGCTAATTATGCCCATTCTCTTCTCATATTTTGCACACAGGTGAAAGTATGGATTCTGAATGGTATCAAAATATGATTTACCATGTGAAATTATTAAACTAGCAGATTAATTATACCCCATAATACAAATGGGGCCCTCAGTAACATAGTTATTATGGCCTTAATTACTTATTACTTATATAATTAACAGAAGAAAAACACATGACTGAAGAAACTATTCAGTACGATTCTTCAGAGGAAAAACTTCTAGAATAAATTTCTCCTCTCTTTCCTCCTACCCCCTCCCACCTCCAACCTTAATCTATAAGAAATGCACTGTCTTATTTTAGAGGAAAAATGTTATCAGCTTGCTGGACAACTACAGATCCTCTTGCACACACATCTCCAGTGTGGTGATTACCTAATGGTAAGGTGTTATTTTGATGCATCAGAAACCATGAAGAGATAAGCTCTCATTATGCTGTTTTGTTGGAGATGTGAAGCAATACTTGCCTTTCTCTAAAGTTGAAGGTTGTTGAAAGTATGCTGAATTATACAGACCAATGGTTTAATCCACCACAGAAATGTACAGAATCCCAGGAAAGCAATTTTGGTTAGCATCCATGACATGAAAGTACCAGTGAAGCCAGTTCTGACTCCTTTAAAAACTGGTAGCCCCAGAGCTCAAATACTGATGCCATTCCAAACTTCCTGGGTTTGAATGTGATGAAGAAAAAATCACTACCCCTGATTCAGTCAAGGCTTTGTATACGTGACAGGCATATTAAAAACAGTTCTTATTCTACAGCTGTGGCCACTACAGAATTATTCTTCCTCTGCACTTCAGTTATGAGAAGAATAATTAACTGTCAGGGGACCAAAACATTGTAAAAGGTATATAGAGACAAAAGGAAGGGAATGAACAAAGGAAAATGGGACAGAATGGATGGGTGGCAGGATGAAAATCTAATTAAAAGGAAAAGATTATAAAAATGAGAAACAAAGATTTCAAATATTTTAAAATGAAGAAACAAAACTAGAGAGCAGAGGCAATGAAACACTAAAAGGCCTGGTGCTTGGATCCCCTTATTCACCAGGATTGTGAATAAGTGCCCTGAGGTGCAACTCCTACTGGGCCAATAGTGTAGATCCTGCTGTTAGTATAGCTATTTGCAGGTGCCCTTTTGTTTAGCTGAACCCTTACACTCAGGGATTGAGTGCATTCCCCACAGTACTGAGAGCATGCATGCTGACACAGCTATCCCGCTGTGTGGAGCCCAGTGTGCCTGTGCTGTGAATTTTTGGCATGCACAGGTGGCTATATTTATCTCATTGTGCTGGGAGTGCTAGTTCCCTGGTCTAATGATGACATTATGCTAGGAATATAAATCCTGAAAATAATACCCTGGTGTGATGGACACTCTGGGCTGTTGATATGAATCCTGCATTTTTTATGCAGTGTTGTAACCCTGTTGTTCCCAGCATATTAGAGAGACAAGGTAAGGTGAGGTAACATCTTTTTTTGGATCAGCTTCTGTTGGTGAGAGAGACAAGCTTTCGAGCTTACGCAGAACTCTTCTTCAGGAAGAACTCTGTGAAAGCTGCAAAGCTTGTCCCTTTCACCAACAAAAGCTGGTCCAATAAAATATATTAAGATATTACCTCACCCACCTTATCTCTCTAATATGTATCCTGTCATTATGGCCATGTTGGGTGCCTTCTAATATACAGAGAGCATGAATCTTGACCACTAGAGGTGAAGTATAAATCTTGATACCAGTAGCCTGCTGTTTAGATCTTACTCTACTCTGAGCTTGGGAGTTTTAATTTTGGCATAGTACAGTTGACAATCCATGAAGTCAGAGAAGGAACTAGATTTAAATAAGATTGCTGGCAGTTTCATCCAGAAAGCTACAGTGAGACATAAATGTCTTTAAACTGGGAAGTTAGTGAAGACAGCTTGTAGGTGAGTGCAATGATTTTAATTTACTGTAATTCACGATAATGTACTTATGCAGTTCATTACTATTTGAATAATGATTAAGTTGTTAAGATACCAGTGAAAGACACATATTCAATAACTAGAATCTTAAAGAAGTGTATAAATATGCTGAAAATATCCTCACCTCAAAACTGGCAAAGCTCCCTCCTCCCCCCCAAAAAACCCTATTCAAAAGCACCCACCGGCAAAAACAAAAGTCAGTGTCTATGCATCCTGCATCAGCACCTTGCAAAGAGAATGTTCAGCAAGAGAACATTATGAAAAGCAAGAAGTTAACTACCTAAGAGAACTTTAACCATAAGTTAAACAGCTCTCCCTTTTTCAGGGAAGGCACAATTTGTGGACCTCTCTTTGAAGAGGGGAAAATGTTCAGGTAAGCGACCACAAATTTTCCCATTCTCTCTCAAGGTTAAGTCCATGAATCCTCAGTGAGAGATTTTGTCATCAGTCACAAAATTCCTAGGAAGGAACAAAATAATGTCACTTAGAGACAGGATTCCCTTACTCAAAGGCATCGCAACAGTAGGCAAGACCTGCCTACCAAATGCTTACATTGGCTGAAGACCATCTATCTTTTAAAATTTGGTAAATGTTTGTAGGGATAAGAAAGTTGCAGATTTCCTCATATGGGCCCATAATGCCACCACTGTATGTACTGAGCAAGCTCAGGTGTTCACTAAAGTTTGGAGTCCTTATGTGCCACACATCTCAGCAAGGCACCAGTGTATCCATTGTGACACTGATGATTGAGAAGCCTTGGCACCTTTTTTCCTTGGACGAAATAAGACTAGAAAGGCTGTTGTTTTTCTTATGCTCTCAGTTCTTTACAGATAAAATTTTAAGACTTGCATTGCATCAGCAAATGCCATACTTTTCTTTTGGGCGAGAAAGATGTGAACAAAAAGAAGGCAATGAGATCTCTTGTGCTCAATGAAAAAATTGAATTTCCTTTTGGAATAAGGTGGGCCCCGTTCTCAAAACCACCTTAGCTTTGTGAAAGATGCATTAAGATGGATCACCTGACAAAGCTCCCAGCTCTGACATCTTCCTGAAGAGAGAGCACTCAAGCAAGTCATTTTGATAGTCAGGTAATTCAGTTAAAATGACTTCATGGGTTCAAAGACTGCCTGTGGAAAAGCCCTGAGCACAATGTTCAAATCCCAGGACTGAATTCTGTGCTGCTTAGGAGGATGCAATAGCCGAACTTCTCTAACAAAGCGATGTGTATGAAAAATGGAAGATTTTTTGGATACACTCAAAATTGCAGACAGTGCAAAAATGTGTGTTTTCAAGGTATTAGCTGGCAATCCAATATCAAACCATCTCCTAAAATCTCCAGAATATGAGACTTTGTCTACATGACACTGAATAGCTCTCTACAACACACTTTGAATTTAGACTGGATACTTGAATAAGTCCTGTCTGTTAGATTTTTTTCTTTAGATGCTAACAGTGGCCATGAGAGCAGCAGCATAACCCTTTCCTTCTAGAAACTTTCTTTCAAATTCCAAGTGATTAGATTTTAACTGGCTTGGATTCTGGTGAAGAACTGGACCCTGGGATAACAAATCTGGCCTCAGATTCAGGAGCAATGGTGGTTCCGCTGACATGTACACCAGGTTAGGAAACGAAGGCCCATCATAGTCTTTTCCTGGGTTATACAATGGATCATTACTAGTCTGTTTTTGTGTAAACATCTGGCTTGGGAGGTGCCGCTCCCTGTCTGGTCACTGGCCACCCAGCTGTGAGATGGAGCCAAAGTTGAGCACAATTCACTGTATGTATAAATTCAGAACCATAGTCTGTATGCATAGCTGATCATGATTATTAAGTTTAGAACATTACAAGCTTTCATAAAAGACCTTACTAATATATTTGTACAGTAAAAAAACATTGTATATGATCAGTTGATTTAGCTGCCTATTGTGGGGGGAGGATTAAACTTCTGTTATCCCCTTGGGATGTCGGGACCCTGATTGTAGGAGGATTTACTTACTTATAGTCCTAAGTACAGTGGAGCCCTGACCTCATTGAAGCCTCCAAGCACTATTGTAATATTACTGCTAATAATCAACCAAGTAATCAGTATGGCCAGGCTTTTCAACATTTTTGAGACACTCAAACTCCCATTGCCGCCAATGCAATTTATGGGTGCTGATCTTTGGGCCATATGTCAGAATATTTAAAAGCTTCAGGGCTCTGTCCTCAGACCTTATACAAAGTGAGAGCCTAGGGCTTGCCAAGAACTGACTGGAAGATTCTGCATTTGTCTAATCAAGCCACCTATTAGTAAATGTTACTGTTCTTTGCTGATTGAGATGCACATTTTAATTATTTCATAATCGAGCTGTGTACTTTACTGAATGGGATTATTATTTTGTGTAGTTTACCTATTCCTTACCCTAAACAAAACAGTGATCTGTGACCTTGACGGATATTACATAATGTTTTCATTCGTATGAATATTTTATTCATAAGAATAAAATGTTGTTTCATTTTTGATTCATGTGTATTGCTCCTTGTAAGGGTTCATACTAGACATAAATCCATCAGAAAATATTCATTCCTGGCTGCACTCAGATATTAATTTCTGAAAGTATAATGTCAAATAGACCTCTCTTAGGGATCTGTTGGCCATATCTGTGGTTTGCCCAGTAGCACAGGTTTTATGAGCTCATTGGATTTTTGAGATTTGACAAGCGGTTAAATCTGTTAGGGATAAAAAGTTGGGAAACAGAGTCACAAATCCACCCAATATAAGCTTAATCAATTTTTCCCTTTATGCAATTTCAAGACAGAATTATTGTCACATATAGTGTCTGAACATACATTCATGCCAGACAGATAATAACAGACAAGTCAGATTTGGTAAATGGGCCTAAGTTACCACATTCTGTGACACTGGGAAGTTCTTCCACCTTCCATGACAGTCATCGTCTTCTCTGATCCCTCAGCCTGGTCCTTCTGTCCTGTTCCTCAGATTCTAGTTGGTGATTCTCCAGTTTGGGCCCATGTTCACTTACGAGTTTTTATACATTTCTACATTGCAGATTATTTAATCTTTATCCAATTGGCTTTTAGCACATTAATCCTTTGGATTTTTAGGTAATCCATACATTACACATACACTAGCTTCAGTTACACAACTTCTGTATTTTTCCTGCTGGATTTGCAGTTTCTGGGTCATGTTTTTGTCACCTGTCCTGGGTCTTCCCAGGGAAAAAATGGTTTTAGTTATGTGTTTGTGTATCTTTTATTCACATCTTCTAACACACTTCATACGTTTTTGTCAGCAATAACGTATGAAGAATAGCAATTCTATGTATAAGAAAAATTGGCAAAGCCACACTTATGTCAGAAAGGACTTAGCTGGAGTGTTACCTCATCTGTACTCATTCACGACACTTAATTACAAATCATTAAAAATATAGCTATCAAAACTTTTAATTTTAACATAACATTGAAATATAAAATGAAGAATTGTTAATAAGTCATATGTTGTTCTGTGCTACCCTTAATCTATTAAAAAGGGGAGAGGGAGTTATGAAAACACAATAATTCTTTAATGTCAACATTTCTTATCTTTAAACCTTTTTCTTTTTTCATTTAGAGTCCAGTTTTATTTGTGAATCATTACAAAGAAACTTCCTGTGAATGCATTTTGAGGGGTTTCAGTTTTAGAGTCTTGATATTTCATTGCTGTTAATGGTACCTCAACAACTCCTAACACGTTTATTTTGTACAATGTACTACAATATTACATCCAAAGTGTTACATTAAAAGAATATTAAGGTTGCAAAGTCAATAACTCAGTTAGGAAATGTCAGAATTTCGCTTGCCCGTGCAACTTTTTTTCAGCCCTCTTGCTGATATTAGTGCAGCTGTTCAAAAAATTCATGTATGTTCATGAAAAGTCCCATGAAGAAAAGTTATTTTTACTTCAAAAACATTTTGGAAAGTTTTGTTTTGTATTTCAGAGTTTTCATTTCAAATGTTATTTTATGGATTTTTTCACTCTTATAGTTCTGTTATTTTTGCATTATTTCATGACATATCAGAAGTTGTAGAGCATAACATAGTAGTGCATATTAAAGGAGTGCATAACATTACTGCTATTACAGACATATGTAAAAATCATTCTTTCTTCTTATCCCAAAGTATCTTTACAGACATGGTGTTCAGTACAACATCACTATGCCTGCCTATTGCTCTGTTTAGCCCAGTCTGGTCATCTCCCTGCTATAATGTCCCACCATATAGTCCGGGATTAGCCTCTATGTCTGAATGACATCGATTGCATTAGGAGGCCAAAGAAAATAACACAATCATCTGTTTGTCTTCTATAGTGTGCCCATCATTACAATCTTTTCAATTGCAGTTAAATCCATACCCTGATTTCACATCAGACTTTCCTTACTTCTTTGTTTGTCTTACAATCATTCCACTTTGCATCTGCTATCTTCTGAAGAAATGTCATCTCTACTCCCTCCAGCCTTCTGATGTCTGTTTCATTCAATACAGCTGCTTCCCATCATAGAGTAATGCTATTGGTACATTGGTTTGATATATTTTCACTTTGGTATCAAGTGTAATTATCAGTCCATAATTTCATCAACATCTGTGAAACTCTTGTAGCTAAAGCACTTCTCTTTTTAACCTCATCCTTGATGGAACCAGCATCACTGATCAAGCTTCCTAGCTCCACTTCTTCTAAAATTTCATCACTGCTGCATTTCAATACTTTATCTATTGTCCCTTTTCCAAGATATTAGCACTTCATCGTCTTCGCATTTATTGTACGTCCAAGTCAACTACACCCCAATTTTCCAAGAAAGCAATGAGTACCATAATCAATTCAAATCTGTCTGCAAGTTGTACAGGTCATCTGCATAAACTAAAGAGTATAACTCTAGATCACCCAAAGTCATGGCCTCCAGCTTGTCTACCATTCTTAATGTCCAGTTAAGAACATGATGATATGTATTGGTGGTTCCATGGCTTCTTGTGCTAGAGAATACTTTGACTTGAACCAGTTGTTTAATTTTTCACAAATTCATACAGCAATATCAGGATCAAATTTGGCTCCATATGCACCCATCTTTTTTTTGGATTTTAAATTCATTTCAATCTTTCCCATTTCACAATCACTGACACATTCAGCACTTCTATAGATGCTAACATCCAGCAGTGACCTTGTATGCTTTTTACAGATGATAAAGTGGTTAGTCTGATTTTTAGTTTGACCATATGGTGAATTCCATGTAACCTTTGTGAATATCTTTGTGAGGAGACAAAGTGCCACAATCATCAGATTGTGCATCTCACAGCAAGTTATTAACTTTCTCCATTATCGTTTGTTGCCCCAATGATCCTGATTATTTTTTTGCTTTTGTTTTTGGCAAACAAAATATAAAAATTCAAAAAATTGTTGGACGGCGGTTGTGCCGCCCGGTTGTGGCGGCCCGTCCGGTGGGCCCAACCGCTGGGGAAGATCCTGGACGCTTCCTCAATATAAGGGGAATTAGTGACTGGTCCATCCCCAGACCCGGCCCTCTGGCAGAGCGGGCGAGCAAAGCAGTCCTTCGCCCCGGCCCTCTGGCAGGGCGGGCGAGCGACAATCACTTTAAGGGCCCGGTCCCTTGGGCAGGGGCCAGCAGGCAGCAATGCAGTTCAGACGCCCGGTCCCTTGGGCACGGGCAGGCAAGCAAAAGAGTCCAGAAGCCTGCTCCCTGGGCAGCAGGGCAGGCCAGCAAACAGTCTATGTGGCCTGCTCCCTGGGCAGCAGGGCAGGCTGCGACGGGCGTCCCCCAGCCGTCTGGCCGGCGGTTTAGGACTCTCCCTCTCTCTCACTCGCTGGGGCAAGTGCGGGTATAGGAGAGGGGAGGGGGACGCAGGCCCACCCGTCTCCACTGCATCCCAGCCCAGGGCCCTACCAGTGGCACCGTCAGTACCACTGGTGCGGCGTGGATTCGGCCGCAATACGCCGCGGGGCCTGTGCCCCTTCTCTGGCCAGTAGGCCTGGCTGCCCCTGGGCCACTTCCTCCCCGTCCTCCCAGGAGCTGACCCCGAGCAACGCGGGGGCGGGGGGCGCGACCCACGGTTGGCTCACCCATCCGTCGGCGTCCGGAGGCGGCAGCGGGGGCAAGTCTTCAGCGTCCGGCAGCTCCTCTAGGTCCACATGTTCGCTGGGGAACCTGGCCTCTGGCAGCCCCTCGAGGTCCGGTCCAGCTTCCGGGGGGGCAGCCGCCAGCAACTCCTCGGGCAGCTCCTCAAGGTCTGGCCCGGCCTCGGGCGGTTTGACCCACCAGGACGGGTCTGGTTCTTCAGGCCCGGCTGGGGTTGCAGGGAGGGGCGGCTGCCCCTTAGGGCCCGTCGGCCAGTCCCAGTCCCCAGCGGCCGGAGGGCCTATCCACTCCCGGTATGGGTCCCGGGGCCGGCGGGGCTTCGGCCCGGGGCGGCAGACCTTCTCTTCCCCGGCCGGAGCCCAGGGCCGCAGGTCTGCTTACCATTGCTGCCTCCCTCTTACTGAGCTCTGGGGCTGAGCTTTTATCCTTCCCCTTCCTGAGGAAGTCCCGCCTCCCGGGGCCGGATTGGCCGTCGCTGGCGGGCCTATCCGGCCTGGCCTGCGGGGTTGACAGGTGGCCCGGCGTGCTGGCCCAATCCCGGCTTGTTGCCGGGCAGATTTACTGGGTGCCTTGCCCTGCTGGTCTACTGCTTGTGTCCCTCCCTCGGCTCCCAGTCTGGGGGCAGGCCGAGGTGCCCTTCTACAAAAATGAAATTTAAAATTCCAAAATCTGAAACTTTTCAGCGATTCCCATAAACTGGAAATTCAGAAAATATCTATCTTTGGTCCAAATCAGAATAAAAAGAAATTTCTAAATGTCAACATTTCTCACAAATTATAAATTCATGGTTTCATCCAACTCTAGTTATAGTACAGCCTTTACTTACATGAGCATATCTTTATTTGCTTACTCCCCCCTCCCCACCATAAGACTCCTGCCTCATTCACAGAATGGCTAGTTATTGAATATTTATTTTTATCCTCCTCTTATCTTCCTTTTTTAGTATGTGGCCCCAGAGCTTATTTAACACACATTATTCTAACCTGGAACTGAATACAAAACCCACAATGATATCAAGAATAGTTCTATGGTGCTTTTACCATATTATTTGAATACCTCAATGGGGCTTTACACAAGCATAGGGGTCTGCCCATGTGGTGCTCATAATAGGATATAAGCCCAAATGAGCTAAATCAGTTGCATTATTCTTACTATTTACATCACAGAAATGCACTTTATTTGTTTAGCTGACATTTGCATTTTAATATTCTTAGGCTGTAGCATAAAAGTATGCCAACAAATGTATGGAGCATAACCTATAAAAATATTTTAGTAATAAGAGACTGCACTATGACACCTTGGGATTAAATCTTTGTTGAGAAGTTGGTTGAGACCACCATATTTTATCTCCAAGTTATGGGGTTTCCAGCTTCACTATTCTATTCAACTTCTATTGTAACTTATTTTGCATTTGTCCTTGCCAAGTCTTATGTAACTTACCTTGGCCTCTTTGTTTCATCTTATATGAGCTTACATCATTATTGCTTTCCTTCTGAAGATCATACATATCAGATTCTCCCAACACCTGTTGGTAGGAGATTAATATAATTAATATGCCAATTTACAGAGGGAAGAAAACATTTTTTGTTGCTGGTTTCAGTGACTTGCCAAGGTGTGTCAACAGTTTTTGATAGTTACAGAAGTAGTGAATGAAAGGAATGCAATAGTAAAATTATAATATATTGCAACTAACATTTTCAGTGCCTCATGAAATCCATCTTACATAATTAGTTCAAATTCACACAGATGTGAACATTGTCCTCTGGACTGAAAACTATTTGAAGGAACAGAAAAATATTAATGATAAACTGTAAATAGCAGTGTAATAAATTGCAGGGAGGTGATATCTTGCTGCAAGGTTCATGGACAGATCCCATCTTACTATGTTCACTAATAATCTGGAGGCGTAATTAAGCAGCATTAGTGACAGCTGTAGAAAATGCTACAGGCTAAGTCCTTTGTGTTCCATTTCACTGCGTGTATCTGAATGGGGGAGGCACAAAGGACACAGCTGTTGCTCTGATCCAAGGACAAAACCAGTCCTGGTATAGATTAGGGTAGTTATGGGGCAGGTATGATGTGGCTTGCTGTGGCCACAAATGGGTCATCCTGCAGCTGAGAATCATCAGCACAGGCATGTTCCAACTACTAATACATGAGGTTCAGGAGAGGTTTGGCATAAGAATGAGTTATTCGGGCTCTATAGCACCTGAATTCTGTTTCACTAGCACCTGAGAATCTGGATCAAATGGTGGAGAGGAATTAATTACTGTGGTATGAATAATGAAGTGAAATTAAGGGGAAAAAATAGGCTTGAGTAAGGGAAAATCACTTAAGAATTTTAGTCTATGGAAGCTTCATCAGTGGAGACATTTAAACAGCTAAATTGGACACTGCCACTAAAAAGTCAGCTGAAGGGAACAATTCTGACATGGTCTAGGACTGAACTAGTTTACTTTTTTTTTTTTTCATCTCAGATGACTGTTATACTGTGATAAAATTCTGCTCACTCTCTTAAGTAGGTGAAATTTCAGGTGCTAAGCTAGGTATTGTGATCTGTTCAGTACAGAATTATAAGCCACTACAGAAAATACTAAAGATCTGATTTTTCAAAATGTTCGTCACTACATACATTGTGTAATCACCATTGCACATTAACTGGGCATTTGTGCATTAGTAGTATATATATTGCTGGTTATTAACGTTATGCATAAAAGCCTAATAGAAACATTTTTACAGACAACAAAGACTGAAGAAGTTGTAATTAATATGTATAAGGCAAAATGCTGAGCATTATATCTATGCAAGTCTAATTATAGCCTATACTCTTTCCCACCTGTTGTGTTCAGTGTATGTTCTGAATATTTCTGTGGAATTACTTCATCTGTTTTTCCTGTAAGAGTCTGGGAGACCATGAAAGTTTTGATAGTTAAAAGTGTAAGTTAGCAACTTGTTCTTTCAGGTGGTGATGAACTCAGTAAGGACACTACCCAGATTCTTGGTGTGAATAAAGAATTTACACTTATAGAAAAAGGAGTAATGTGTTTTATAATATGGTAGGCTTGGTAGAATTTGATTTCTGGTTTTAGAACATTTTGACAGATATCTGTTCATTTTTAAGCATCTTTTTTAAATTCTTGATTTAAATATCAGTTCTAGGAAATTCAGGGGTGTTGGACAGTGGGGTGGGAGTCCGATAATTTCATAGTAGGCATTGAAAGTCAAAGTTAAAGCTTTATAATTATTAAAACACACATTCTCTATATGACATGTTAAATGGCACAAAGTAAATATCATTAATTCAAACTCCAAATTCTCAAACAATGTTTTTCTTTGCCTATCAGTAAATTTTGATAATTATTGATGGAAATATTTTAATCTATTTGTGTGTGCAGTGAAATTGACATTTATCCACATTTACCAATTAAAAATCTAACCCTTCTAAGCATAAATATGTGCAATACTAACCATAAGTAGTCAGGGGTCAAACTGGGGGAAAAGGCAGTGGTATTCTATGGTCAGAGTTTGGTGAAATGAATTCTGGTGTCTTGAATGGACAAACCAAAGCACTAAATTCCCAGTGAAGACAGTGGGACTACTCCTGTAAAAACCATCTTGATTTAACATTTTGTATGAATTTGAACAGGTATCTGACATGTTTCATAGTTCACCAGACACATTTGGTGCTTCTGGGTATAAATAGCCTGCAGGTATTTCAACTCTAGTCAACTGTACAGTAAAACAACATGATTGTCGGGTTCACAGACAATAGACCAAAATCCATTCTTGTTATACATCCTTTAACTTCAGGCACATAAAAAGACCCAAGGGTTGCTGGCAGTGAAACGTCTATCCAGTGGGGCCTTCCAGTAGGGTGAGGCACCTGCTACCCTTGCTTCACCAAAAAACTACCGCCAGTCAGCACAATCCCTAATGTGGACAGCACTGGCCAGTGTGAGATGTCTGGCACCCAGAGAGCGCACTAATTCAACATATTCCCTGTAGCTTCCTGTTGCTTCCCCAAGCAGGCATTCCTGACTGTGAAATAAAGTGTCCCTTCCCTAGCAGAACCCCAAGGAGAGAGGGAAATACTACCTGCCTTCCCCTGAGATTAAATTCTCCCCACATCTGGCCTTTTGGTAACTCATAATAGGGTGATTTTATTAAGAAAAATGACTATTTAACTATTTTAGTATTGTCTTGAGCATCAAGTTTCTTGGTATGTGTGTCATCAGAGTTATTTTAGAGTAGAAAAGAAGTCACATTTCAAATATCCTCAGAGAGTTATATCTGATTAGGGATCCTATTGAAGTTTATTTACATGTATCTTGCAGTGTAAAATATTTAAGGCTTTCTCCAGTCAAGAGACATTAAGAAATTGGTGTTTCAGTTCCTCCACAATCAGGGAATTTATGAGGTAAGCACTAAATCTGATGGAGATACAGTATCAGTGAACTATGTGCAATAGGGGAGGTTTTTAATACGTTTCAGCAACTGCATTTATATAGCATTTCATAGATTTACAGTTCCAGGGATGAAATCATAAAAGGTGACAATGTTGGAATTCCTAAACATAGCATAATGATTCTGTTAAAACATATACACCCCAAAACTTCCTGTAAGTTCCTCCTTCCTATGAATTTCCTAATCTGTTTATCAAGTTTTAAGTTGTGAGACAGGAACTATCTTCATCAGGTGCCCTGTGCATTGTCAAACAACTTGAAATACAATAAATAACATTACAATACCAGTTGTTTGCATGGTGGTATGCCATGTACTATTTATGGTTATTCGACATGCCAACCTTGTATTTTTACATTTTTAGAAGTGAGTGCCAACCAAAATCTCAGCTCTGAACCCTGGATCCAGATCTCAATTTGCCAGTCACATACATTTCTAACATGCTGCATCTGAACACTCCCAAACTTTTAGGAAGTTTGAACACAAATCTAGATATTGAACCTCCAAGTTCACATTTCCCTTCACGAGATCTAGTGAATCCCACCCAATATGAGAAAAGAACCTATTGATAACTCCTGCAAACAGTAACCCCTAATATTGTAAGAAAATTGTCTAGAAACTACCTGATTGTATTAATTAAATCAATTGAGTAGATTTACTATATATAAAAAAGGAGGCAACGATCTGAAAGTTAAGTTTCCAGCCAGTTCTTACTAGACATAAATTGAAGTTTAAGAAAATATGGTTAGACACCATGAGCCATATCACTTAGAGTCTGTGCTGATGTGAGTACCTTGTAATGGAAAGTCCACCCAGAAAGAAATTGTAGCACCCATAACTCTCCAGGCAATGAGTGTAATCTCAAAGTTAATACTCATGGTTGTGGACCCAACCAGGACAGGTGGAGATAAAATGACTCCGCACATTCCCAGTGCAATCTCTGCCGCGAGGTGCCTAGGGCAGTGGTTTTCAACCTTTTTTTCATTTGCAGACCTAAAAAAATTTCAAATTTCTGACTGCTTTGGAAATCTTAGGCATAGCCTGTAGACTCCCAGGAGTCCACAGACCACAGGTTGAAAACCACTGTTCTAAGGCAGCTCTGATGGAGATTAAATTATCATCTATTGGCAATAACAGTAGTACCTGCCCATCTTGGAAGGTTAACAGGGACTCATTCAGAGTGCAACAGCCTGATATCCCCGTGATGGAAACCTGTGTCAGTTACACATGCTGAAAAATCAGTCGTGGGGGTATCGGGAGAGAATGGACAGGACAAGTAGCTTAACTGAACACATTCTTCATGACAGAAAATATGAGTATGGCATAAACGTGTACAGCCACCTAATGCTGAGATAACTTTGAAAAACAAATTTTGTATCCGTTGTCTGTTCTGGTTGAAAACACTAAAATGTCCAATGCTCTTTTTAGATAGCAGCGATGTTTTTGGTCACAACTGATGCAGGACAGATTCAACATGTGAATCAGTGGTGGACAGCTCCATATCCCGTTTCCAATCCTTTAAATCATTGTCTTAATCAGTTTTGATGTCTTCTCTGCCATCATCAATCCCAAAATTAGGATTAGGCAGTCCCTTAAAGTTGGCCAGCAGTCCATGGACTTATAAATGCTCGATGGCATGCTGCAAGAGGTGAGCTGCTGCTGTTCTCAGATGTCAGTATGGGTCACTTAAGGGCAATTTTTTTCAGATTTTTTTTTAAAGCCTGTCCATCATTGCTGAAGCATGACTCTGAAGATATCATTGGTAAAGAAATAACGCAAGCTCCCACAGTTTGAATCAATTATGAAGATCAAGTTCCTTTTATTTAATTTTGGGAATGAAATACTGTTACCAAAAAGGAAAACTGGGAGTCATTGCAAGGTGAATAATTATAATTCATTGTAAAGAGTTTTGATAACAAAGATTTTCTCTCTTCCACAATGAAAACAAGACATTAGGAGTTAAGGATTCCTTTAGCAACTCCAGCATCTTCTTTTGTATTTGGAGATGATAAATATCTCACAGAGAGTAGGGCTACGTTCACAGTGTTTTTGTATGCTGCTTTACAACATTCTGCATACCTTTGTAACTACAGCAACTATTGATTCTCTGCGAACCTTTTATGCTGTTCTCTATCAAATTAATACACTCAGCTGCTCTGCATGGCACAAAACATCCATCACTCTCTGTAGGATGTCATCCTTTTGATCTTTTTCTAGCTGTGGTTCCAAACCTTAACTTATTAAATTTATTTTTACTATGTCCTTGCTAATATGAGTTTTACCGCCAGGATACACGTTAGTTTTTTTCCCCTTTTTCTCCACCTTTTCTCCGTGTGGTCATTTGTTTGAAAGTTTCAAAATAAATATGATGTTAAATAAAACAGGTGGTATGAGTGATTTCCCAAGGGAAAGGCATTCTGCAACACAGAAGCCTTCTGAAGTAACTTTTAATAGTACTGGAAATTCCATTCATATAAAATTTCATTCAGCCATTTACTGTTCTTTTTGCCTTAAGTTATGTGACTGAGTGAATGCTCATGAAGTGAAGAATGAATAACATTGGCTTGGTGAGACATGCATTGATATATAATGCAGAAATAACAAACAAGTTAATAAGGGGCAAAATTCTTACTTTTAGCCTGATTTTTTTTTAATGGAAAAATTCCTATTGAAGTCACTAACATTTGCCTATGAAGTACCAGATTTTTTAGTCTAAACTCCTGTATATCACCAGCCACCAACATCACCCATCATACTATCATACCCATCACCTGCATACTAAACATGACAACCAAAATTAGACCAAAGTATTATAGCCCACAGGACACTAGACTACTATATGCCACACAGAATTGGAGAGACCAAGATATATCAGTTCTCAAAGTCCCAAACAATAGCAGGGAAATGATTGAGATATACCCAGATAACCCTAGCAAGTGACCCATACCCATATGCTGCAGAGGAATGCAAAATAACCCCAAAGTCACAGAACCTGTGGGTTGTGATCTCATCCCTCTTTTCACAATCTCTTTGAGGCTGAGTTTGGTCCCTGTGTGAGATGTGAGCATGTTCCCACAGGCGTGCCAAGCAAATGTAGAAGGCTGCTAACTGATCGACTAAAAAAAAAAACGAGAGTCCCAAAGCACTTTAAAGACTAACAAATTTATTTTCTGCAGGCATACACTTTCATGGGCTGTAGCCCACTTCATCAGATGTAAGGAATGGAAATCAGATAGGAGGTGTATATATACATCCAAGGGTAAGGAACAATAGTGGGGAGGGCAAGTGTTAACAAAGTCCATTCAGTTAGAATAGATGAAGCCTATTCACAACCATTGATTAGAAGGTGAGAATGTGTGAACAGTGACAATTACTTCTTGTAATGAGATAACCATTCGAAGTCCCTATTCAGACCCAGTTTTATTGTGTCAAGTTTGCAGATGAGTTCCAGCTCAGCAGTTTCTCTCTGAAGCCTGTTTTTGAAGTTTTTTTGTAGAAGTACGGCAACTTTCAAGTCAGCTACAGAGTGTCCTGGGAGATTGAAGTGCTCTCTGACTGGTTTATGGATGTTACCATTTTTTATGTCTGATTTGTGTCCATTTATTCTTTTGCGTAGTGACAGTCCGGTTTGTCTGTTTGTCTATTGCGGCTGCCAGTTGTAGTATGGCTGATCTAGTAAGTCAGTGTATAGAAGCTGGGGTGTGGTGCTGTTCCAGTGCAGGCATTACCCAGTACAATTTCTGGTGCAAAACTTTGGCTCTGCAGCTGTCATTCTTGCTCATGTTCAGCCCTTAGAAAATTCCTGTTGGATGTCACTTCCAAACCAAACCCTATCTAGCATGCACAACTGACTAGAAACCACTTTATGCCCTTCTTTGAAAAGGTCGTGTAGTTGGAAACACTACTTGGTCTGCTGTTGCAAAGGAAAGATTTTGTGGCATAAAATCTTAGCAGATGTAGCTCTTCATGCCCAAAGTCATTGAATATGAAAAAGAGAGTGGCCTGTTTCCAGAAAATTTACATTATTCATTGAATGTCATGTCCATTTGATAGTTCACCGTGGTTTAGTTCTGCTTTGCAACAGAGGCTGCACTAAGCATAATTTTCTATTAATATGTATCCCTCTGGTTCCCTAATTGAAACACGTACCTTTCTCCTGCTGTGTAAAGTACTTTAGAGATAGTGTCCCTTGCTGTACAGCTACACATAATAAGATGCAGAAAAGCAAATATTTTATATAATAACCAACTCAGCATATTTATTGTTAAATTAAAATTTAAGAGCGGATTAACAGTTTGTAAAGACTGTAGGCAATGAAAAGGAACATAAGTAGCAGATAACCACACGCAATTTAGAACGAGAGAGAAAGATATATTGACATATACGGTGATTTTAATCTAATACGATCATACCTTTTGGAATTTTTTCATAAACAGTAACTGGAAGTGGGTGTACAAGTGCATGTATATGTATTGATTAAAGGAGGCTTTCTCCACAGCTCTCTAGTCACCATACATTATTTCTTTTTTTTCTCCATCGTCTTCTCCTTTTAGTTTGCTCTCGGACGAGTGAAAGTTGGGTTCTTAAATCAATAGATAGGCTGGTGTAATTTCTGGTAGCTTCAGAGTAAATTTATTATCTAAAAGGACTTACTGTATTATCTTTAGCCTTAATTATTTACAGTACTGGCATTTGCCAGATTGTCAGCAACATGGTTGATTTTTATTAAGAAGTTTAAAATCACACACTGTAAAATAAATAAATGAACAAACCATACTAAAATTAAATTAATTGATTCCAGGACAAATGTGGCAGAGAAAGTTTATCTGAAGTTTTTCATATGAGAGGAAACTGAAATGTTAGCACTGTTTGATTTAGAGAGGTGATAAATAGGGGTCAGTGATAAAACTATTAGTATGGGAATATAAAGTAGTAAAATCTCATTCCATGGGCAACTTAATAATAGAAAGGTAGGGGAAGTATCATATTATCTGTAAAAATTTACAGAAACATAACTTCAGTGGCATCACCCCACGTTCCATGTCCTTTGGTTGGTGGAAATTTGAATAATACAGTGTTGTCAGAAATGGGTCAAGTTGGGTCTCATTTGAAAGTCCTTTCTCCCATAAACACAATGATACCAAACATGATAAACTTACAACATTACGTAGATATAGATGCAAAAAAAGTGTTTAAAAGTCAATGTTTTTAATTACATTATTTACATAAAAAAAGATATTGATGAATAAATGTTTTCAGTCCTATATGTCCAGGCTAGCCTGGGAATACCAAAAATCAAAGTAATCGACAGAGATGTCTCCATCTAGGGCACTACTGATAGATACATTGTCACACTGATCCTCACCCACTGCACTCAAATATCTCAGTACAAGGCAGGCTGCTGGCCAGCCCTTTGCTGAGTGGTGACCATCTTGTCTTTGCACACAAGAATTTTATTAGCTGAAGGACTGATCTAGGAGCACATGGTATTTCACATACAACTGATGTAATCAATCCATTCTCCAAGACCAATCTGTGCTCAAGAGTGGAGGCTAGTTTTGTATTCACTCAATCATCCTGGAGCCATTCCATTTCTTGATAGTTTGCCATCTTCATAGTAGGTATAAATGCATTCCTTGTCAGTGGCAATTTTTCCATTTGTCTGCTTCTTGGAAATCATCCACATACATAGCTCTGCAAGTGTTGCAGTGTTGGTCTTCAAATGAAAAACTTAGCTTATGAATGCTTCCAGTGCATTTATGACCTCAGCAGTGACTCTCAGCTGTTCCAGACACCTTCAGCAGAACACGAGACTCTTCAGAGGCTGAATTAAATGTCTTTCAGTAAAATAATTTGGTCTTTCCAGCCAAACCTCCAAAAGTGTCACCTCCTGAAAGAGCATGGAACCCTGAGAATACAGTGGCTTTTAATGGTCTGAGTGATAGGCACACATCTCTCAGAGATACGTAGCAGTTCTATTTCCCAGTAGCAGGCACAAAAACAGAATCTTGCAAATATCTGAGGTAACATCTCAAAGGAGCACTGGAAAATCTGTGTCTTGTGCAAAAATCTGGAGTTTAGTGGCACCTCCCTGGGTCCTAGTTAATAAATCTTTAGTTAGATTATTATTGGCTACAGGCATTGTCCGAGGGTAAGTAACTGGTCTTTTAGGACTGTAAGTAACTTGAATATTATTGTGATTTTAAGGGATCATCTGCCACAATGTCAGGTCTTCCTGGGTAGCAAGATAGACTGCAGTACCCTATGGGACTGTCTGTGACTCCTTGCTAAGGCTGTTATAGTGCTTGAGGAGTTCACACTTGATACTTGGTTGGTGAAATCTAAGTTTGAGGTTCATGCCCTGTATTTTGACAGTCTGCCCTGAGGTTGGCAACCATGGTCATGAGCTATGTTAGACAGTCTGACACCCTGAACCCTAAGCAGGTTGGGAAATGGGGTCCAGAAGCTCTGGAGCCATTGATGCTGTAATCCAGAGGGTAAGAACCCCTAGAGACTCTGTTCAGTATTCCAGGAGATAGCAAACTCCAAAGGGGATTACAGCTAATTCCTCCTTCTATGATTCTTACTACACTTTCTTCTATATCCTTTCAGACTTTAAGGTGGGACTTTTAAAGTGAAATCAGCCTTTAAAGGTTTGAACTTGTTCATAAGAAATATGATACCATTCAGCCACCATTGATGGAAAAGTAACGTATACTAGAAGTTATTTCTAAAGGACTGACATTGTCGAATGCTTGGATTGAAAAGCCAACTGGACATTCATATAATAAATGTTTTTATTAAAATGCACCCACCTGAGGACTTGTACAGGATTATAATACATATTGTGTCAGCTATCAAATTCTCCCCACTGCTCCTCAACACTAGTAAAAACTTATCACACCTTCGTCCAGCTCACCACAATATTTTATTTTAAATGGATTTTCTTTTACTGTGCCCAGCACTCTTTTTATATTTATTTTTCACATATTCCATTTAATAAGTTTGCTAGAAGACAAATTCACTGAAACAGAACATTTTAAGAAATTATTGGATAGTATGCCCAGAAAGTGACTTAAAAATTCATAAATGTAGATATTCAGCCCAGAAACCTGATTCTAAGAGTTACTTTGGCCTAAGATGAGCGTTAGGAGGCATTGATTCTATTCCCAGTTCTGCCACTGACATGCTACATGACTTCGCACTTCATTTCTCTGTGCCTCTTTTTTCCCTTCCCATTTGTTCTATGTATATTTAGCTTCTCGAGAAAGGGACTGTTCCTTACTGTGTGAAGGCCTTTCCTATCCATCCATACAGCTAAATCTCTCATCCAGGCTTTCATAATCTCTCATCTTGATGAGTGCAACCTCTTTCTCTCTGGCCTTGACAAATGCAGTCATTCCCCAATCATATCCATTCAGAATGTTATTGCTAATATAATTTTCCTAGCCTGTTGCTTTGGTCACATCACCTCTCACTTTGAATCCCTCCATTGGCACTCCCCTTTTTCTAACACATCAGACATAAGCTGGATGTATTCTCTTTCAAGGTCTTTACAGTCAGTCCCCCCCATACCTAGCATCTCTCATTTGCTCTTGAGATGTCAATGCTTGCTTCTGATTGGCCAATGATGCCAGTCTCCACTGCCCACTTATTAAATTTTGAAACATCTTCATGCTTTCTCCCCATAATTATCGCAAAGCTACCTGATTATCTAACTTCAAAAACCTAAAATAAGTGCTGACTATCTCCATCTGCTCCTTGAGCCATATTAGCTGATTTCTTGCAAGTGTCATGGCAGAAGTGAGTCTGCAGGAGACACTAAAGGAAGAAACAGTATTGACCTTCCAGATTAGTTCATGGAGAGCACACCATCAGAAAGTTCAGTGGAGAAGATGATGCAGAGATGTTTGTGTGAGAGGCTGACAAATGGATGGCCAAGATTGGTATTATTGACAGATTGGAAGAGGCTGGGGGCAACATGGTAGATCAGAACAGACAAGCAGGGAGCGGCAGAGTTGCGAAGAGCCTTGAAGGTCCATAAGAAGCATGAATTTGGTGTGGTGAAACGGAGGTCCAAAAGTAGGAGTCAGAGAGGGAACAGCACGGTCAGAGCAATGGGCAAGGAAGATGACCTTAACAGCTGTGTTTGGTATTAACTGTAAAGCGGCAGTGTGGGGTGAGGAAGGCTTGAGAGGAGGAGGTTACAACCATAAAGACATGAGTTCATGGAGATGTGGAGTTTTGGCTGGCTAGACAGAAAGAAAAGATAGATTTTAGAAATGTTATAGAGGAATAACTGGCAAAAATATGGACATGATGGGGATGTGCAGGAGCAGAATGATACAGCAATGACCTTCATGCTAGTTATAGGTCAGAGTGACAGGAAGAATGGTGTTGTCAGCTGTGACAGAGAATGTGAGGAGTGAGAGTGTTTTGGAGAAAAGGTCAGTTTGGTTTCAAATAGTGAATAATTTAGAGAAACTTTTGGACAATTTGTAAACAGAAAAAGAAAGTAAAATTCATCCAACAAATAACTGGCAAATTATTCAACCTACTCCAATAGCAACCAATTTCAGTGACCAAAATTATTCACTAACCAATGCACAGTACATTGTAATCTATTCACATGAGTATCTTCTTCTTGCATCAAAGTTGCTGTCAGGTACCTCTGTTCTTTCAGCAGCTTCAAATAATAGCTATGCCTCTCAATGAATGAAAATAACAGAGAAGCAAGTTGCAACATAGCAATACATTAAACCAAGTGGAAAAACATTTTGCCTTGTTGTTCTTAATTAGATTTTACATTTGAATCAATCTTAATTTATCTGAGTTAATAACTATAATAAGCCACAGCCATTCAAATGTGCATGTCAATCAATTAGAGCACACATCTTGTGAACAGTAAACCACTGTAAATAGTGTCCATTTGTGGTGACAGTTCTTAACTGATGAATAACAGCTTTTGTAACAATTATTATACGCAGGGGAAGATCATCAACAGGGCCACCCTTAGTAACTGGAGACAGAACACGTGTCTCATCTTTGCTTCCTCACTTATTTTTCTAGAATATGGCATGTGTTTCAGGTGTGAAAAGCAAAGCTTCCAACTCAAAGTGTTTTACTTAACAGTTAGTTTCCCATCTCATCATCTGGTCAGATTGTCCAAAGACCTCTCCAATAGCAAAGAGGTAGCATTGGTGAAGGTAACCACAAAGGGCTAGATTCACAAAGGGGACTTTTGCAATAGCTATGTCTCAGGCACCCTGCCACCTAGAGGAATTCACAACCCTGAGTTAGATTGTTGGACTCCCTGTACAAGGCATAGGGAGAGAAAGCACATAAAAAAGGGAGAGAGAAAAGCCAGCACACTGAGCAGGGAGTCACCTAAGCTAGCATGTAGGAATGTGAAGAGTGGGATCAGGCCTAAGCCCAACCCTTCAAAGGGAGTTAGGTCCCTAATTGCAGGCACGAGAGAGACACCTATCTCAGCTCAGGTTCCTAAGCCCAGTCAATCCTTTCTTGTTAAAAAAATAATGAGGAGAACATGGTTAGAGCAGTTCCAGAGGGGTAGCCGTGTTAGTCTTCATACAGCAAAAACAACAAGAGTTCTGTAGCCCTTTAAAGACTATTTGTTAGTTTTAAAGGGCTACAGAACTCTTGAGGGGTTTTCTATGATTAGAGCATTCACCTAAGTCCTGGCAGGTTTCACTAACTAGGCTTTCTCCAGCTTATCTTGACTTCAGGGCCTGATCCAATAGCCATGCTCAGAGCAGGCCTAACACATAGTAAACAACCAGGAGGAGGAAGTGACAGTGATTAGAACACTCATGTGGAGGTGGGAGACATGGGTTCAAGAGGATTGTATGTTTCATACATTTGGACCATGCTACAGCCCTCCAGGAGTTCTGGAGAAGTTTAAAACAGAAAACTTCACAGTTTACACTCTATTTGCCTAAGTCATCTAATTAGGCAATAGGAAGAACACTACAAGACTTAGGTTAGTGACTTACATCATGCAAATGTTCATAAATAAAGAAAAGTTGCAAATAGCTTCAAATAAGTACACTTGGGAATTTATGACCTGTCTATGAACAAAAAAAAGTGAAATCCCTCAAATAAATTCTTTTTATAAATATTTCATCCATCTTTTACTCTTACTCTTGACATCAGTAGACTTGTATTCATGCAACTGAAAGGAACATCAGACCCTAGGGGTATCTTCACTACATAATATACATACCCCTGAAAAATAGCAGTAAGTAAAGGAAACGCTGACATATCTTGATCTATTTTTTATTTTTGCATCTTAAACACAAGACAAGGCCTTTTTAATAGAAACAGGCAAGAGGTATTTTAATAGGCTACCATTACAGGATTTATTAGCATATAAGTATTAAATAAAATTAAAATCATTAGTCTATGTCATAATCCCAATCATGTCAGCAAATCCACAAAGAATACTGGAGACTCCACAATGTTATTCTCATAGAGCTTCCTCTGAACCATTCCCTTGGCAGTCAGAGTTTCTCTCCCAAAGTTGGGTCAGGCCCCCCCAGGTCTGTGCATTACAAAAGATGGATTTTGAAGGACCTGCCAGAGCTATCCCTACTTCCTCCAAGCAGTTTCCAAATCCTTTCAGCCCTGGCATGATTGGTCTAGAAGGTCTATCTTCCAGAGCCACCAGCACATTACAGAAATGAAGTTCAATTTGTACACATAAAATGAATGATGACTCCACTAGTACTAACTTTTGAGTAGATTCCCTGGTTGCTAAGGAAATGATGCACAGAAAATGGCAGTCCTCCCACCCCACAGATTCCTTCAGAGGGTCTTCCATAGAGCCATAAGAACATTACCCATACCGAGTAAAAACACCTGCAGCTGCTCCCCCTTCCAGCCCTGCTCCTCTCCCATGTGAGCCCAGCGGTGCCTTGGTAGGAGCTGCACTGCTTCCAGTGCAAAGCAGGCAGGGGCAGAGGGGAGGAGCGGTCACCCCGCAGCACTGCTAGGGAGCCGGGAGAGGCTCCTGGCCAGGGCCAGGGGCATGCCAACGAAGTCCCTCAGCCTTCTGTCCTCCCGGCCCCTCCTCTGCCTCTGGATGCACCTAGGAAACCCCAGGCAGTCTCCCCCTACCTCCAGAGCCTTCCACACCTCTCACTCACGCTGCCCATTGGAGGGCCACAGGGGATTTCAGCAAGGGGGGCAGCTTCTCAGAGGAGGGTCTGGCCGGCACCCCCCAGGCTGGCGCCCTCACCACCCCCACAGCGAGTTGCGGGTAAAGGGGGAAAGCAGGAAATAGGCCCACAGACACATACCCCTGCACCACCGCTGTCATGGACAAAGGGGAAAGCAGGAAACAGGCCTGCAGACACACACACCCCGCTGCCAAGGGAGGAGGGCACAAATATAAATAGTGGGCCCTGGGCGCCAGCATGTGGGAGACAGGCAGGGGGAAGACTTGGCACACCCCTTCCCAAAGGTTGCCGACCCCTGATTGAGAGGGATATAAATGACACAATAATACTCAGCGATGGTACTTTCTTTACAAGACAATGCAACTTTATTTAATCAAGTCTTTTATACAGTACAAAGTCTCTCTCTCTCTCCATCAAAACAATTTCTGAAATTAAAGATTTTACTCACTTGTTAGTTATTCTGTATACGAGAGAGTTTCATAAATACAAATGACAGTGAGGTGCCTGAATCCTGTTGAATCCCAGAGCCATGTGTGCCTCTGAAAATCTGCCCCTCAATTGTTAAAGAAATATTTATTAGATATGAATATATTCCAAGCCCATCATTTAAAAGTAATTTCTAAAACTGTTTGTTTTACTATCTCCATTCACTAAACAGACCTTTTGTCTGTTTTTGGCAGTCTGTAGTTTTATGGCCTCACTTCCTGCCGTTGAAATCAGTAGAAAACTCCTATGGACTTTACTGGGAGCAGGACTGAGTCTTAGTGAAACTTTGCAACAAACTGCCTTTTTAATGATATTTCCCAACTGGGAGGCTCGGTTTGGTGATTTGGCATGGAATACAACTCTCGGTTTTGTCATTACCATGTACTGTAAAACACAGTTTTCCAATGGTACAATGTATTGGCTTGTTCCCATGAAGGCTTTGCTGGACAGTCCACAAATGAACCAGCTCAGCAACTTACAGGAAGAGCTCTGCTCCTTGTGGAATGAGGTCTTATGTGAGGGGTACTCTTTTATTCTCCTTTGAAATAAATGTGTTGTTGGAATTATTATTATTTAGGCAGGGTATTACCACCACACTAATTTAACCATAAATTTCTTTACTAAATCCAAAGGCCAAATTGTATTTATAAATTGCTCTAAACATACCTAAAAAGTCTAAATAATAAATAAATTACTACATTCAGACAGTTGCGAAACATTAATAAGCATTTGATCAAGGTACTTACGAATGGGCTAAACCCAGGGGTGCTTAGACCCTTATCAGTCAGCTCCAATTTGGTCAAGCAAGTATTAGCAATTAACCTGTTAAGAGTTTACCTTTTTATGCCCTTTAACAAACCAGTGATGTCTTTGCCAGTTACTGACTTCAGCTAAAAACCAGTTTGAGACAGTTCACCCTTATCTCCAGTCTTAGTCCAGATAAGATTTACAACCTTCTTTCTCCCCAAGACCTTTCCTCTTTATTTATCTCTTCTTTTCCTCCTTGCTGACCAACAATTTTTCCTTTGCATCTAGGTTCAAAGGCAAAGCGTTCAAAGGCCCTAATTTTTGAGATAGGACTGAGATAAAGTATGTTGAGTTGGGAAGGACCATGTTGGCTCATTTTAAGACAGATTCTCCTTACCTTATTTTAAACCATCTGCATTCACCCCTATCAATCAGAGGCTTTCTTTTCAGAAGCTTTCTTTTTTTTTCATTAGTTATTCTTTGAAGCAGACATCCTGCCTACTTAATTTCTTCTGGCCTTATAAGTCTTTATTTTCAAGGCCTTCCTTCTACTTGCTCATCAGGGTCTTTCTTTGCATCACATATATTTCCTTTACCAAAGGCCAGCTAATTCAAATTCTTTAATTTCATATTTATCCTAGATGTCGTGAATGGAATACGTTTTACACTGACATTTTCCTATAAGTGTTACAGAACCTGAGGCAAATTGTTTTGTTCTTCTTATCTCTGCAATAGTTGCTGGGCTTTTAACAATTCATTGTAGTACAGGAAGAAGGGACAATAGTTGTCCAGGTTCAGATACGTTAGAGTGCTCTTTGCGTCAGCAGGAAGCACCAGTAGTGTGTTCCATTTTGGAATGTGAGTTCAAGTGACTTTGGACATGCACTGTAACAGAGGAGGCAACATGTTCTCCTAACTCAGGTTGACTTGATGTAAATAACCTGTGAGAGAGGGCACTGGAGTATGACAGTGTCACAATTAAGGTCTATACTTCCAAATGACAGATATTTATTATTATTATTCATAATAATTATTTATTTATTATGTATTACTGTAGCAACTAGGGGCTTTAGTTATGATAGCAATCTAGCAACAGTGATGTCTAATGTTGAATTACTTAAACAACAG
Source organism: Mesoclemmys tuberculata (assembly GCA_007922155.1). Classification (NCBI taxonomy): domain Eukaryota; kingdom Metazoa; phylum Chordata; order Testudines; family Chelidae; genus Mesoclemmys; species Mesoclemmys tuberculata. The sequence goes on from ML675601.1 coordinate 47,864,726, forward strand.
ATCCTATAAAAAGATGATAATGTGAACTGTTACCATTTCTTTATATATCTTGCCTGGAGTTCCACCCACATTAAATAACAGCATCACTATTGACCTTTATCCCCTATAAATACATAAATTGAGCAATACCAGAAAGCTAAATAAAGAATGGCTAGACAAAGCAGTAATAGTCAAATATTAGGTACTATAGGTACTGAACAGTTTTTCTTATTTAAAGTCTTTCCTTATGTTTCTCAAAATAACTTTGAGAGAGATGATTATTATTATTATTATTATTATTGACTGGGGGGATTACTTAAGAGAACATCTCAAAATGTTTTTCAGAAACTCCTTTTTGCTAATCCATAGTACTTTTAATATATTATTATTAGCAGTTATGTTGCACTATATTTTACACAGTGGCTCACAAACAATCCTGCAATCAGATTGAATTGGGTAGACACTTCTGCCCACTCAGAGCTCCATGGACTGATTTTTCTATATAGTGGTGCTTCTGTGATCAGTGTTCGCCTCATGCCTGGTTCATTCAGTGAGATCACAATTAGACTTTACCGGAGGAGTAAGGGGCACAGAATGAAGCCCGTGGACTGTAAGGGTATGTCTATATTGTTGTCTATATATTGCAATGTAAGCCCAGGGTTAATAGAACTTGAGTTAGGAAACCCTGGGTTTCTTAACCTTTGGCTTGAATGTCTACATTCATTTGTAACCCAAGTTAGGAAATCTTTAACCCTGGGTCCCAACTTGGAGATCCAGCCTCAGCATTGCTTTATGCAGGCCCAAGTCCAACCATCCATATTCCAGACTTCCTAGCACCCTCCCGAAATGTGACCGCTCTAGCCATTTGTTAGTGATGCATCACTCTCCACCAAACCTGAATGTCCAGAGGACAAAGAAAGTCAGTCCATGTGATTGTGGGATTCTTTTTACAGATGCCCAGAGCACAAGTCCAATGAAGCTGCATGAACACTGCAGAGCAATAGGGCTTGAGCCCAGGGCTTGGCTTTACTCAGGCTTGAGCTCTCCATCCTGTGGGGTCCTGGAACCCTGAGTCTGAGCCCGGGTTTAGCACAATTTGTGTGTAGATGGAAGGGGGGTTAGGCTTGAGCCTGAGTTCAAACCCTGGACTTACACTGCAGTGTAGACATACCTTCAGCTTCTTGGTTCAGGGCGCTGTCACTTTTTTAAATTGTAAAGCACTCTGCACACACAGGGCACTATAGAGATGATTAATAATACCTGACTAAATATATTATACGGTTATGTAAAATGCTTTTAAAACCCAGTTTATCTTTTGTAACACTTTTGTTTGGGCCATTGTCTTTATCATTGTGTAGAACTGTTATTTGTACTGTGGTGGCATCTAAAAGTCACAATCAAGGTTTGGGGCCCCAGTAAACATATACATGTCATTCACACACTTATTTAAATGTCTGATCCCATACCAAAGAATTTGTGTTCTAGTTTCTTTCAGAAAACAAGTGGATGCAATAAGCAAACAAGAAATGGGAGGACAAAGGTGGAAACTATAAAGATACTATCAGATACTGCTCAAAAAGGATATTACCCAGTATCCTGAGATGAAAGTGTTGTAGGTTTTTAGGGTGTTTTTTTTAACTGAGCAGTTAAGAAAACTGTCCTTGTTTTTTTCCTTCACAGTCTAGGGTAGTAGACTAGTGACAGTAGTCCTGAACATTACTTCAAACTAGGGATCTTTAAGTTCGCTCCTGCAGCATTCAGATGGGGAAGTTACAGCATAGCACATTGGTGCATGCTGCAGTTTGCTCCCCTGGAGCCCAAACTGTGAGGCATTATAGACATGTCCTAAGACAGCTGTGGATGCAGAAAGATAAACACTGTAATCAGGTGTCATACTCTGAAATTAATTTCTCTGATATTTTGTTCTATCCTGAAAGGGGATTGCGCCATAGTTCGTTTTTAAACCTTTTAATTATTGGAGTGAGTAGGCAGCAGTTATGATTCCACATCCATCTTCTCAATAGAAATGGCATTAAGAGATTAGTCATTAGTAATCTGTAAGAACTCCTAGATACAGGGATAAAGAAGACAAACCTCTCTCATACATACAGGGACAAATCCTCAACTAAGTTTTTAGCCTGTGTAACAGGGCTGCATACTGAGAAGAGGGGCAAGGAGGAAGGGATACTCTTCAGAGCCTCCACAAATAATGCCTCCATTGTCCCATGTTGGTTTCGCAGTCATGGGACCCTCCTCAACTGTTGAAATGAGATTTTCTCCATACTGCAGAAAAGCAAGCACAGGTATGAAGTGAAATTCTAAGTGGAGATGATGAATGCAAAAAATATCACAAAAAGGAATAGCCACTGAAAATGACTGATCTAACTCCTGACCTTAAAATACCAGCCTTTTCGTTCATAAACCATTCACGTACCAAGTAATTGCATCAATATGAATAATGTCCCTTAAAATACTATATAAACATTTTGAGAATGAGGACATGAGCGAGAAGTATGGGTTTGTATACACCAAGGTTTTATGCCACCAAACTGGGCAATTGAGTCCACAACAATAGGCATACATTTTAAAGGAGAGTCAAGTGGATTCAAGTTCACCAGCCAAATAATGCACCTGCCAGGAGGGAGATGGCCTGGAAATTCTTCTGCCATGGAATATTCAGTGGCTCCCCCCTTAGCACAAATGGGTAATACAGCACCAAAAATTATACCTTGTGATGTCTCTAGCATGTGATCAGCTCACACCATCTGATGTGCTTTGACGCATAAGACCAGTGGTTCCCAACCTGTGGCCTGGGGGCCAAAAGGGGCTTTCAAAGTGGCCCATGGCTCCCCTCCTGCTGGCTGCAGAAGGGAGCCGCTGCCTAAGGGCCCAGGCAGAGTATGTTTCCACAGGGCTAAAAGACCGGTGCAGGCTCCTTGCTGCAGCCAAGGGGATGGGAGATCAGTACTCCCCTCTCCCTTGCTGTAGCAGGGAGCATGGCAAAGCGCTCCACCTGGGTCCATAGGCGCTGGAGTCCCTGCTGGAGCCAGAGGGAAAGGAGATCAGCACTCTCTCCCCCGGCTCCAGCAGAGAAAAACACTCTGCTTGAGTCCCTAGGTGCTGGCTCCCTGCTGGAGCCAGAGGGAGTGGAACACTGGCTTCCTTCCCCCTGGCTGCAGAAGGGATCCACTACCTAAGGACCGAGGTGGAGCACACGGGGCTACCATACACGTGGTTTCCATGCTGCAGCCAAGGAGACAGGAGATCAGCAAGGAGGCAGCCTCCTCAATGAACTCCTTCCATCTGGCTGGAGTCGGGGGGGATGCCTGCTGGCAGACACTGGTGGCCCTTCAGAATTGTAAAAATGATATCTGTGGCCCTTGAGCCAAAAAGGTTGGGAACCACTGCTTTAGACCATCCATACTACAACTAATCTATGCTTCACAGGGGAATATGAGACCATGCACATGCATGGGTTCAGGGTACTAACAGCTTAATCCAAAGCTCACTGAAGACAATGGGAAACTTTCCAATTATCTTACTTCTCTTTAATTCAGATCTTCAGCTGGACACAGATACAGTATCATAAATTTCTGGCCTAAATATGGATTAAGGTGCTTACTCTCAAGCACTAAAATTTGAAAGTAAAGAGTATCATTTTTATGTCTTTTTGAAGTGGCAAGTTACTTTTAAATGTTTCCACTAGTTCCACAGTCGCTGGAATGTTGTATCACCTTCATACAGAATATTGATAATTATAGTTTTAAAAGAGAAGTTTTGAGAAAAGTGTGCCTGACTATGCTTCAGAGTGTTGAATGCTAGCTGAAATCTAATTATTAATCAGTGTCTTCTCCTTGGACCTATCCAATTAAAGGAGCAAACAATGAATTATAACAATCCTACTGAAAATTCATCAGAAGATGAACATAATGAAAGGCATAAAGCAAGTTCTAGCATAGGCTTTATTAGCGATAAAAATTGCTTATGAATGTCACACACACACATAAATTTAACATGCTTTGTGTTTGAATCTTTTATGAATATTAAAAATCCAAACGCCAACTTCTTATGGTACTCACAAAAATCCTTTTTATTTCTCTATTCCAGTACTAAAAAGAGTGCTGCACAGATAAACAGTTTATAGCTTCATGTCATTTTAAATCTAAAGACTTACAGAAAAGTATTATTTTTGGCCTTATTTTCCACTTAACAAAATATATAACTTAGTGTCAATGCAAAAGATCAATAAAGCTGCCTTAACCAGGCAGCCAAGATTTCCTGCAGTCTTACATCCAGCATAATGGGTGTGTTATTCTTCAGGGAACATCACCTTGCAGTGGTGAAGGGGTTTGTGTGTTCCAATGATCCTCAGAGCTATGCTTTCTAGAGTTTTGTGCTCCTGGTAGGGTCACCCAAAGCAAACAAGTCTGAGGGGAGGTCCCAGACAAAGCACGATCCAAATCCCCCCAACCCCCAAGTCCTCAATGGTGGATCAGGCAAAAGAGGTGCCTCTCGGATCTCAATGGCTGTGAAAGCAGATGAAGGCTGATATAAGTTGGAGATCTGCAGTTGTCTCGGACCTCCCCCCGCCACTGTGTTCCAGACCTCTAGCTTATCATGATCGCATGGTCGCTATAGGTGCACCAGCCTCCCCACGTTAAAAGCAATCACGTGCAGGCTTCTACCACAGGAAATGTAAATGCATGGTAGAAATCATCCTTGAATCAAGAGGTTGCCAGCAACGATGATGACGACATAAGGATGAGTTGAGGGTGTGGCTGATGAGCCAAAGCACCTCCTGACTCCAGTTATCTCCAGCAAGTATAATTGCCCTGGGGGACAGAGAGGCATTATTAGCCTGCACAGATTATGACAGCTCTATGGCCATTCTTAAATCCACTAAGGACTAAACCAACTCCCGGTCAGTCCCAAGAATTGGGAGAGTATAATGATGGTGTACAGCTCTTTTGTCCCCCCATTTGTCCCATCAAGTCTCATAGACTCATAGACTCATAGACTCATAGGTCAGAAGGGACCAATATGATCATCACCAAACAGATTTTGGCTGCGCTCAGAAGATTGGACTCAGAATTTTTTTTTCTTTTCTAGTGTTCTGTACATTTTACCATACCTGGCCAGGAGAGTAAGGCCTCTGGAGTCTCTTCTAGTGCTGCCATCACTATCACACTGTTGTGAATTTCTCCACAGTAGAACTGAGGAGTGAAAGGCAGTTCGGAACCTATTTATACAGAAACAACCTTTCCATGTGCCTAAATCTTCTCACTATGGATGTAATAATCCTAGGGTCATGGTGGAAACTACTGGAGACCCAGCACGGTATGAGTTGCCTAACTATGGTTTTGAGGCCTAGCATAGCTTAAGTTGCTTGCTATTCTGGCCTCCACAGCCTGACATCTTCCAGTTGGCAAAGACAAATTGGAACACTGAGTAACCTTGCAGATGTCTCAGTTTCTGCATACTACATCACATAATAAGACGAATACATGACATGTATACTTGCAGCTGCACATAGATAATGGTGAAGGGAATAAAAAGTTATCCTTGAATGTCTGGGGGGCACTTTTTCACTGCCAAGGCACATATTTTTTCACCACTTCTCATATCACCAGATGTTTTGATTACCCTAATTATCACGGTGAGAATGGAATGTAGTCAAGGGTGAGAACCCGATGTAGGTAATAGAATATATAATTAGTAGAGAGCTAATTAAATGGAAGTCGTGTATAGAAAAGTATAAAAAGCCACCACTTAGACAAAGGGGCATGGTCCATCGATGCCTGATTCATGGGAGATGCTGCCAGTCGGACCAAGGATTCACTGACTCCCTGATGGGGCCCCTGAAGAAAGCTGTTCCTGTACACAGCCTTCTGAATGACTGTTAGCTCTCCAGGCTCAGTGAGTATGATATACTGTAGTTAATTTTAGGCTTTGTATTCAACTAGTATATCTATAGAAAGCCTTGCACATTAAACCTTATTGATCTGCAAATCGGGCGTACCATGTCTCACTGGTGTCCACACTGATCACCCAACCTGATGCCAAGCTACCATATTAGTGTTGTTCCCATAGATATTTTTGGACAATGTGTTTAAATGCATGTGCTCTGGAAACATTTGCCCAGTCAACTGGGTAAGGTCACCAGCTTCAATAAAGAATCCCATGAGAGAAGCTCAAAGGAGCAGAAAAACTCCATAAGGTTCACTCCACATTGATTCCTGTGAATCATTCTCTGAAGAGGGAGGGATATGGGGCTATTTGAATTTGGCAGGTTATTTGAAAGGTGATAAAACATGCTAGCAACTGTGGAAATAAAGGAAACGTTTAAAAGCAATTTGCCATTTCAGCAAAACATACAGATGATCCTCTTTACCGTACCAGTCCTTGGTATCCATGATGAAGGGACGTCTCAGATCTTTGTAGGCAAGTGCTGCCTCTGAGCTATTTCACTGCTTTCCCCATCCACTATAGCACCTTAGCTCCCAGACTGCCATTAGATGGAGCCCCATGCAACTTCACAGTAGCATCCTCAGGGAGCACCCAGTTCTGATCCGTATTAACTGCTGGACAGATTTATGAACATGTGGCCATTTTATGACATGAACACCTGAGTCAAAAAATTTAGTTCATATACATTATGGAACAGCCATCAGAGAAAAGACTTCTGAAAAAAAATCACATCCAGTAAGACAAAGAGTAGCCCTTGGGGTTGATCTAGCTCTGGTCCCATTGACTTCAGTGAAAGCAGAGGCAGGTCAACACTGAGCACTTTTGAAAATCCACTGTGAAAGCATTATACTAATTAGCTTAAAAGACAACAATCGTGTGGTGAGAGATTCTGCATCTTATCTTCAATTCCCTCAGCCATCTCATTCTTTCATTTTCATCATACTTCTGTCTACCAGCACACATAAACTTAAAGAAGCTGATGATAATCAGGAATACCATATAGCATTCGCATCAAGAAAGGGGTTAAGCAGGCTTAATCATCAAGGTCATCTGCAGTGCAAATTATGCTCCATGGTGAACAAGTACTGTAGGCAAGTTAGTGTAACACAACATTCACTGTGGAGCCTCCCTTGTTACTATGGGCAACATATGTGCATTAAAATGTTTTTATCATTATTAGACAGAAAGTGCTTGTGAAATCAGTGTAAAGCAAACACAGGGTAGAAAGGGAAAAATTTCAGAGGTAAACAGAGGGCTGAGGAAGGAGTGCACTGGGAAAAAGCAACGACTCATTCAGAATCACCTTTCAGTGTTAGTTGGTTAGTTCTGCGAAAATGAGAATACAGAGTGTTGAGTCCTAACTGATGAGGAGCTTTTGGAATGAGTCACACAGCCCATAGTGTCTAGTTTTATTAGATCATTGCTTTGATCCTACAGCTTGCAGAACACAACATGCAGCTTCTCCATTTATATCTAACTCAACTCTCCAAAACTTGGAAAGAACAAATGTGCTCTGGCTGCTGTACTCAGTATTCTGAAAGACCAGCATGGATCATGGAATGTATTTTCCATAAATAGTACACTGCGGAAGTAAAAAAAAAAAAAAATAGGAAGGAAAGCTGGATACCTTTAGAACTATCCTCAATCTTTGAGTTGGCATAATTGTAAAATGATCAGATGTCCAAAATCTGGTTTAGTTCTGTTAAGTAGGTTTGCTGGCCACTACATATATCCTCTGTAGAAAAATGTCTCATTTAATCAGAAATATCATGTTCCTTGTTGTACCTGGGCATAATTTCAAACTAACTGCTAAGTAAAACACAACAGTTAGTAAAATCAACCATGCTCTAATTGAAATTGAATTGTATAATTAAAATAACAAGACACGGTTTGAAGGAAACCACTAAACTAAATCACTTCCATTAACTGGATCAAATTTTTCAGTAAGTACCTTTAAGTATTGGTGGAGTAATATTCCCAGTTAAATCATCTTTCTTGAAAATAACCTTTAATTTTTACCATGCTCATTTATAAAAAAAAACACCCTTCATTGTGCTTGCACTCGTTTTTATTTAACTCACTAAACAGCCTCACCCAACATAAACTATGATCCTGATCATCAGTACATGTAACGAATTTCGCAAGCAGCATATTGGCATCAGTTTAATTGTATCTATGTGAAAATAAGTTCTTAGGGCTCTGATCTTAGCACTCTGGTGCTATGCTGACAAGTGTGGCATTAAAAAACATGGATAGAGCGAGAAATCAATAAAATAGATTAATTAGATCTATTTGAAGCTGGCCTCTCTGTTTCAGGAGACCAGGTCATAGACAGTCAGGCCTAGTGGTTGGAAGAGGAATCAGGCCTAGAGGCTGGAGTCTGAATGCCAGTGCTCAATGTCAAAGCAGAGTCAGAGCCAGGGATTGGAGCCAAAAGTAAGAACTGAAGTCCAAGTCTGAATGCCACATCCAAGGGTCAAGACAGAGTCGGATCCAGGAACCAGGGCCAACAGTCAGAACTGTAATCAGAGTCCACGTGCCAACTCTGATCATACAAATCTTACTTACATAGGCCCTGACTGAGTAAGCACTTAACAACACGCTTTTTATTATTATTTATAATTTTATTATTTTTTCCAAATATACCAAAATATCAGAAGCATCATAATGCACGCAGTAATAAAGAAGTTAGGTATAAATGGAAGGAAAAGAAAGCAACATACCTATCTTCAGGTGCTACGTTAATTATAGACCTCTAAAAAGTCAGCCCAAATTGCTTTCAATTTTTTTGGGCATTCCCTTTCTGTAGAAGATCAGTCGTGCGTTAGCTGAGAAGTCAGCTATATCACTGCCCAAAGCTGCACATTGGGACAATGCCTCCTTGTTACCAAGTAATCTCCAGGTATCAAGAATGAAACTAAAGAGGGAAGGGTCCTGCGTGGGGGTCACAAGAAGAAGGAATTTCCTTGTGTCCTTCATCACACATAAGGGCCAGTCACAGTCTGGTCTTATATAACATAGATATTAATGTGAGACTGAGGAATGTTAATTCCATTTAATGAGATGGAAAGATGACTAGAGAATGTGTGATGTGTTTGAGTGTCTTCCTTTAATAAAAGTGTTCCCATGGATCCACAACCTATATGGAACCTGCATGGCAATCATCCTGATTTGACTTTTTCTCTCGCTAAAAACATAGAGACTGATAAAAGAGAGAGAGAGTCTGATTTCAGTGTCACTATCCCAATTCTGGGACAGGATGGATGGGATTTTCCTACTTTAATTTATTCTCAATTTATTAATTCATTCTTTGCTGGAATGATATCCAGTATGCTATAAAAATGTAATGGAAAAGGAATGTTAAGGCACGGAAAAAATGGGAGTAAGCCTTTTGGGGAAAAGGGCAAGCTCCCATGTTTAACAAGTTTCTCAATAAGCAATTTTTCTGAGTTTAAATTAAATTTTAAGTCCAGGTTTGGTTTTTGGCACTTTTCATAATTTTAACTTGTAGTTTACTCTAAGCTAAAATCTTTTTGAAGTTAATATAGTATTACTTCTGGACTTACACTTTGGAACTAAGGAATGATTAGATAACAATGTGTCCCGTTGTTCTTTTACAAAATTTAAAATTACTAAACTGTAAGGTCTTCAGGCATTTTTTTAAAAAGTGCCACAAAATATTTCAAACTCTCTGTTCATATCTATCTGTTGTATTGTATGTTATGCTTAGATTGTAAGATTTTTGGGGTAGGGACTATCTTTTTTGTTCTATATTTGTACAGCATCTAGCACAGTGGGGTCCCGGTCCACCTCTGAGGCTTCTAGGTGCTATGGTAATACAAATAATAATTAATAATGATAATAATCCAGCTAACTCTTTCAGAGCTAGATTGGTTCTACTGGAATATCAAGAGTAAAAGCTTGAGTCAGGAACAGAACAGTCCTCCATGATTTTGCTTCACGATCTTCACTGAGTTAAAAGCAGTTCATTGTTGCACCTATTTTTCTACCCACTTACGGACTGGGGGACAATTTGGCAAGCAGTCCCTGCTCTCCACCCCACAGCCAAAATCACAATTCAAGCAAGGCCAAACAGTGGGAAAAGAAGGAGAGTTACTCCACTGTACAGCTGGGTAAGGGCCATGGCACTTCAGCTTTGTATAACGCTGAATACATGCAAGAGGAAGACATGTTGCATAAGAATGTGTCAGTTTTCTGCAGACACTTTTCAAAAGCAGAGCAGCCCTTTCAAATTTCCAAAGCCCTTAGGCCTGGATACTTTATGGAAATGATTGTTATTTTTGATTGAAGTGACAATGAGTCACAATACACAAAGCTTTAAATTGATAATTATATGATAGCCTGTAGATTTGGACATTTTACTATGAATTGACCCTTTTTAGCCTGGCCATCCACACATCTCACCAACTCTACTAGTATTTGTGCTGCTGATACCAACAATGGAAAATAATGCATCTTCATAAAACCTTTAGAAACCTTATAAAATACTATTTCACAAGCAACATTTTTAACATCTGTTCAAGTCATACTACCTAGAGGGAGCCTGCATTGTCCTCCCCTGTTGTTATATGATGAGTGTCTCAAGGCATCACTAGCAGCATATTTGAAAAGTACTCAAAAAACTATTTAGAGAAGATTAATAGAATTTCCTATTAGTTCCACTTAGCCAGTAATTCATCCCCTGGGTAACGCTGATTTACACTTCACTTAAAGCAAACCTAACCACTAATGGAATTTGGTTGCCATTCTTTTATAAGGGGAACGAAGATGAAATATTCCTTGCTCCCGCTGTGGTATGAAAAATATATTTAGTTACAGGTGAAGTTTTGCAGTGAGTATTAATGGGATGCAGATTGGGAAGCTAAATCATTAAGCATCTTTATGTGGAGGAGATTTAGTCATTGTTCTGGAAGAACCTAAAACTCAATTTCTGTGTTGATGATGGCAGTGTTTGGTAAATATATTTGTATTAAAGTTAGTACAGAGAAGTCTGTAGTTATGTGGCTTGAAGAGGAAAATGTTGTCCCCAACACTGAACAGTATTTTATAAAAAATAACATTCAAAAGACCTGAGCTAAACCAGCAAACAAGATGGTGGCTTAATCTAGCTCTCTGCAGTGAAGGGGGCATAAATGAAGGCAATTTAAGAAGGTAAAAAGAACCAAGCCAGCCTGAATCCACAGGTCTGTGCCCTAAATATCAATAACCACCCATGGAGCCAGCTTGGAACATTAAAAAAGAAGGCTGAAGAGAGCCAACAGATCCCACTTCCAGAGACCAGCCTCTAGCTGCTTGGAGATGTTGAATGAACTTGGCTCTCCTATAAAGAGACAGTGGGTGAGTGCAATGAGATTGGGGTTTTTTTAAATTAAAATTGTACTATTGTGACTGGGGGATGAAATGTGGCACTGGCCATTTTGGAAAAGTCAGACAAATGAAAGGAAAGTATGGCAGCAGTCATCATGAGAGAGGTACAACCAGAAAGGAAGAAAGACAAGACGATCTAGACGTCTGGGAAAGGAAAAAAATATAAAGATCTGTCCCTCTCAAAACAAAGACACAGCTACACAGAAAAGTAACTCCCCCTCCAACAAACAAACTATAGAAGCAGGTGGAGAAGCACCAATCACCACAGCTGACCTGAAGGACTGGCTATTAGAAATCAAAAAGATGTCTAATGAGATGAGGGAAGAGTTCCAGGTTTATAAAGATATAAAAAATGAAATTGATGAGATTAATGTGAAAATATGAGCTGTAGAAGCAGGATTAAATGAGCAATGGGACAACATTACTAATTTAAATGAAACAATCCCTTTCTCCCAGGCTCCAGCCCATGAGATGTGATTGTCCATCTACACAGCTACCATAATAAGGGTAAAATACTGAGGACAATAAAAGAGAGAACTGAACCACTGATGATTCTTAACCAGCTATCATGGGAGGCGTATACCGCACGCTGGCCCAGAAACCAGGGGGATAAAGTAGGTACTGTCAGCCGCTGCTGATTGGCAGCCACACAGCAGCTGGGAGGTTAAAAGAGCTGGGAAGCAGAGGGGCAGAGTGGCTTCCAAAGGAGCAAGCAAGGCTGGAGAAGGAACTCCTGGCAACAAGCTGCTGAGAAGCTGCTCAGAGACAGCTCTCTGAGAAAGAAGGATCAGACCAACAGGCTGAAAAGTCTATAGAAACCAGGGGAGGTAGGAAGGAGCTCAGGGCACACCAGGAGGAGTTGTTGAGTTCTGATTCTGCCATCTGACTTCTGACTTAGCTGGGACCCAGTAGAGTGGACAGGCCTGGGTTCCCGTACCAACCGCACAAGACACTTAAGAACTGAAGGGCCCCGGGCACCAAGACCAGCTGACTCTGCCAGGAATAAGGAGGAAACCTGCACACCCCGGCAAGACTCAGGACAGAGGGACTGACTGACCACCCTGCTAGACTGAGTGAACTTGGTGCAATGCCTGGCCAGAGGGAGTGCTGTGGTGTTGACACACACACCCACATGAGCCCATACAAATTTTCTCAGCTCTGGCAACCTCAACCCTTAGAAAGTAAAGAGAACTTTGCCAGGTAACCACAATTCTTAGAAAGAGCAATATAAGATACGAATGGGGATTCCCATTTAAATTGTCCTTTATGTGAAAGGACAGATACATGTCTATCTCGGAGCCAGAAGAAGGGGTGCAGGTACTTATGGACATGGGAATGGGTGAATCAGCTCAATAACATTCTGACCAGGATCAAAGGTATGTGTCCCATAGGTCCTCAAGAAATCCCTGGGAATCAATGAGATCAAAGGGATCCCAAATAGCTCAAAAAGATGTATCATCAAGAAACAGAACACATATGTGAAAAGAAGATCCATAGAGAAGAACAATCCAGATTCAGAAAAACAAGGTTGGTTTATGGGCTAAGAAATTACAATAAATGATGGATATTATATCCCTTTATCATTATAATCACATGGGTATAGTTACATGGAAACTGGGCTGGATAACACCCAGGATATTTTACTCTCTGAGGATGTGTTTAACGTTATAGTTAATTCAATGTTGTGATTTATATTATAAATGAAGCTAATAATGAAATAGAAGGCAACCCAGATCTCCCCTACTGAAGTAAGTTTGACTTTAGAGCTATATATTTTGGAATGTTTGAAGGATCACCTATAGTGGAAAATGTTTAGAAAAAGTGAATTCAAAAATAGCATAAAAATTTCAGAAAGTCCAATATTATAAAAATGTTTAATAAGATTCTTTAAGGCGTGGTGGCTCTCAAGAGTAAAAGAAGAAAGAGGAACATCCCACCCCCAGTGGGGAATAAATATGCCTATAAAAGAAGTGAGGAAATCCTAGGCTCCCACTGTTAGAAGGGACCAGACGATAATGGGGGAATGCATAGGGAGGCAGGAGGGAGGTAAACAAGTGAAAAGAACAGAAACAGATATTAAATATTGTTATATGTTTTAATAGAAAATATTATACCACTAAAAAAGTAAAGTCTCAGAAATCTAAAAAATAACAGTAAACCAGACTCAGGATCAGGGTACAACAATATAGTTGTTAAAGAAAGGGAAAGCTATATGTGTGGGGGATTTTTTAAATTACTGTGTATATGATAGGAACTCCATCTAAAATGTCTTATTTAAAGAACAGGTGCAAATGTAATGGAGACCTGGAGTCTAGCTGGAGGATCTAGCGGCTTTTAGCAAAGGGTAGTATACTGGGTGGGAGTAGACCTGGTACCCATGGGTGAGTTTATTGATGTCATGGCTGTTAATATTAAGGGAATGAACAATCCAACACAAAGGAAAAGGGCATTCTGCTTACTTTGCCTTGCGTAATCTATTTACAAGAAACACACTTGAAGAAAAATGATTATAAATACCCAAATATTTCCTGGACCCGTCTACTGTATGTTTTTCCAGGGCAATCCAATAGAAGAAAGATAACAATACTCTTTGATAAACACTTTCCTTTTATTATTTCTCCACAACGCATAGATACAGAGTTTAGGTATATTTTAAATCATGGGTCTTTGAAAGGTAAACTTCTCACCCTAGCCAACTTGTATGCTCCACCCACTTTGGATCTATTGAAAGTGCACAGAGGACGTTTGGAAGGAGTAATGGCAAATTTGTTGCATTACTTATAAAATGATGATGGCTGGCTGGCCGGAGATGAATCCAGATATTAGGGACTATATGTATTATTCTGCTACTCATAGACCTTATTGCATGGTTGTTATGATTTTTGTTTCCAGGACCTTGGCTAAATTGTTCCATAAAGCTACTCTGGGAGTTATAACTTAGTCTGATCCTGCCCATGCATACATTAGATTTAAAAAATGGGACTCACTGGGAGGGGAAGGCCTGGCAGGTGAATGGAGCTTTGTTATATGATCCTCTTGGACTTCAAGAGCTGGAACAAATTTGAGAAATATATAAAAGAAAATGATAGGGAAGAGATCAATAAAAGTGTTATCTGGGGTACAGGAAAGGTGGTAATGAGGGGAATCCTTGTAAATAAAATATCATCTCCCAAAAGGGCAAAGGCTCCTGAAGAAGAAAGTTCGGTTAAAGAATTTTTTGTTTTGGAATCTAAACCTAAATCTACAGGATCAAAAAGAGTAGAAAAGAAAACAATTGAGATAAGAGTGAAGATTAACCAATTACAAACCAGTAAGGCTGAGCAAATACTTAAATATATTAAACAATATTATGAAAAAGGCAATAAAGCTGATAGGCTTTTAGACAGAGAGTTAAAAAAGAAATGGGATAAATCAGATATACCTCTGACTAGAAATGAAAAGGGAGACTTACTAACTTGCATCAAACAGATCTTTAAAATGTTTCCTAACTTTATCCATACCGTGTATGCTTCAGGAAACCCAAATCTGAATTTATAAATAGATATCTGAAAAGTGTGACACTACCTCAGCTCTTAGAGGATGATGTGGCAGCTATTGATAAGTGAATTGCTAAAGCTGAAAATTAAGAATTTATAATCCAGTAAAGCTCCAGGTCCCAATGGATTTCCTGGTGAGTATGAGAGCTCTAAATAAAGCATTGGTCCCTATTTTAACTTTATTGTTTAATGGCATATTGCAGGGAAATAAGATTGCAGATTCATGGAAAGAGGCAAAGATTGTGGTCTTTCCTAAACAAGGAAAAGATTTGATCAAGTCTGCATCATACAGACCTATTTTTTTTAATTAATGTGGTTTTTAAAATTTATGCCAAGGTGTAGCAAAGAGATTGAGCGCTATCTTGCACAAATATGTTCACCCTGACCAAACTGGGTTCAGCACTAGCAGGCATCTATCTGATAATACCAGAAGAACTCAGAATTTCTTCTATATTGTTAAATCTAGTAGTTCTTCTTCTGCACTCCTTTCTTTGGACTGTGAGAAAGCCCTTGAGCAACTGGAGTGGGACTGATTTTGGTAAGGTTTCTTTTTGGAATCAGTTTTATAGGGGCATATTAGCCCTATATACTGATCCTCAAACATCTGCTTTGCTTATTGGTCACCAATCCCCTCCTTTTAATTTGTCTAAGCAGAGGTCCCCAAACTGTGTGGTGCACCCCCAAAAGGGGGCACAGAGGAACATTCAGGGGGGCACAGCTGGGCACAGACCAGCCCTCCTGGGCAACAGGAGGGAGCACCACCCTACCCCACTCTGCCCCGAGCTCTGCTCCCATCTCGCCCATGGCCTCTACTGCTGGTCGTGACACCTGGACCCTGCCTCGGCCCCCAGCTGCCACATCCCTGCTCCCAGCCTCAGCCCCCCACCCTGACCACAGTCCCCCAACCATGGCCTTGCTCCTAGCTGCAGCCCCCAAGCATGGGCTGCTCTCAGCCCCAGCTGGAAAGAAGGGGGTGCAGATAGTAATAAAGGGGTCATGGGGTAAAAATTTTGGGGACCCCTGGTCTAGGGGTATGAAACAGGATTGCCCCTTCTCCCCCCTTCTATTTGTTTTGGCAATGGAGCCATTTGCAATAAATGTGAGAAACAGCTCTTTGATAAAGGACATCAAAATACCTTCTGAATTACAACAAAAAAAGCTTTGTATGCTGATGATGTCTTGTTATATTTTCAGGAGCCTTGTAAAAATGATAGAACCATTCATTTTGGAATTTGGGCAGAAACCAGGCTTCAGAATAAACTACGATAAATCTGAAATTTTAGGGATCAATATTCACCAGAGGGTCAAAACAAACTGTTGTCACCTACACACATTTAAATGGATGAAGGAATCTTTAAAATATTTAGGAAGAAATATTGTGGAGAAACATAAAAATCTCTTTAAGGCAAATTACTTTCCAATGTAAAATAAAATAATAAAAGACTTGAAGGAATGGAACAAATATTAAATTTTTTGGTTAAGTAGCATAGCCAATGTAAAGATGAATGTCCTCCCAAAGTTATTTGTTTCATTGTATCCTTGTTGTTATCCCTTACCTGACATTAAAAGCATACAGGATGTGCTATAAAAATTCATATGGAAACGTAAAATACAAAGTGTGATTTCTAAAGTTCCATATGAGACACAAGATGGGGTGGACTAGTTTTCCCAATTTGACTTATTATTAAGCATCACAGTTAAAAGTTGTGATCAGTTGGGTTAAAAGCAGACCAGCCAAACTCTGGGTAAACTTGAACAAGACTGGAGCCCAAATATAACTATTTATAGTAATTGTTGGGTTAAAAAGAAATGTAAGTCACCAAAAATAAAATCATCCAGACCACCTTAATAGTTTTGGACACATTTTCTATAATCCTTTTGCCAAAGCCCTCTCCCTGAGCTACTTTCTTTAACAATCAGGAAATATCAGAGTGACTATTTATTGTAGGTAAGAGCTGAGATTACTCACTTCAGTCAGTTGAAATCATTCCAAGAGATATGTAATAATGTAAATATTATAAAGTTCCTGTATTTTTGGTATTTACAACTCAAATAGGCTATTATGACATCTGGGATTGAGGCAACTTTATTTAGACCTTTAACTACATTTGAAGAGTTGATCCAAGAGCAAGCTGGAACAAAAGATTTAATTTGTAATATACATATAATTTTGATTGAAAAATATATTAAGAAAACAACCCAGATGAAAAGACGGGAGAGGTTTTTAAACAAAGAAATGTGTTGGATGAGTGGGTGTCTATATGAGTTAGCAAATATACATCTTCAAATTGTGTAGCTCATAAAAAAATATACAAATTAATGTATAGATAGCATTTGACTCCAGTTAAGATCCATCATATTTTTTCTAGTAGGGAGGTGCTCTGTTGGAGGGGTTGCAGGGAAACAGGTACATACTTACACATGTTGTATGTTTGTCCAGGAATTGGTTTTGTGAGGAAAGCCGGCTTTCTAGAGATGTCCTGACCTGCTTACTTAATGCACTGGTAAAGGAGTTACATTTTAAACAGAATGACAAATTTTTAATGATTAGCAGCGAGACTTTGTATTGCACATTACTGGCAAAATGTGACCTCTCCCCTTTGGAATTGTGGTATAGTAAAATATGAACCGTCCTTGCACTGGAAAAGCTTTCAAAGCAAGTATGTACACAACAGAAGTGTCAAATAGAGCAATGGTTCTCAACCATGGGTCTGTGGCGCCCTCTGGGGCTGTGAGCTGGTTTCAGGGAAGCCTGGCGCCCTGAACCCTGTACTCCAGCAGGGTTGAAACTGGGAAGGGAGTCAGGGGGCTGAAGCCCCAAGCCCTCCCCTCCACCCAAAACCCCGAGCCCCCCTGCCCTGTGACTGAATCCCCATGCCCCGCAGGGCTAATGCCCAGAGGCACCCCCACACATGCCAGTGGCTGAAGGCAGGAGCACTGAGGCCCCCCCTCATGCCGCTGGGCCCTGGTGTTTTTATAGTATGTTGAGGGAACCTCCGAAAGAAAAAGTTGAGAACCCCTTAAATAGAGGATAGTATTTAGAAATTTGGTAACCCTTTTTTAGTGTACTCAGAGGAAGAGGAGGGCTCCCAAACTAGTAAGCTAGAACCCTTAGTTATAAATCACTGGGAAAGGGATAGATAATAAGACAGAAAATATTGTATTGTCTCTTTATAAATCCATGGTACACCCACATCTTGAATACTGTTTGCAGATCTGAGACCCCATCTCAAAAAACATATATCAGAATTGGAAAAGGTACAGAAGAGAGCAACAAAAATTATTAGGGGTAGGGAAAAGCTGAGGAAAGATTAATAAGACTGGGACTTTGCAGCTTGGAAAAGAGGTGATTAATGGAGGCTATGATAGAGGTCTATAAATTCATGACTGGTGTGGAAAAAGTAAATAAGGAAGTGTTACTTATTCCTTCTCATAATACAAGAAATAGAGGATCGCTAAATGAAATTAATAAGCAGCAGATTTAAAACAATCAAAAGGAAATATTTCTTCACACAGGCACAGTCAACCTGTGGAACTCCTTGCCAGAGGATGTTATGAAGGCCAAAACTATAATGGGGTTTGTCATGCTGGCTGGATTGAGGGGAGGCATTTATTATATTGTTTGACATCTGTATGTCAAAATCATAATAATTCATATGAGATATGTCATGTCAGGTACTGTTAGAAAGGCTATAATGTGCTAAGTAAGATGATAATGTTTATGTTCATGTGTTATATGTGTAATGGAAGTTATGGATATAGTTGATATATCTGTATTTCAAATTGTGATGTGTCTGGGTAACACCTCAGACAGGATGGCTGCAGAACAAGTGCCTGCTTAATGGCCCATTAAGAGATTCACAGGTGCAAGGGGCCTAAGGGGAGAAGTCAGGAATATACCTCATGAGTCACCAGGACTTGCTCATGTGACTCTGGACTACATATTGGTTCCTGTGAAATTCCACAGGTAGCATGGCAAGTACCAGAGGACATAAAAGGCAGAGGCTCGGGATCCATTTTGTCTTTAGTCTGTCTTTCAGTCATTCAGCCTGCCTCTGGACCAATTCATCTACAACTGAACAGAATTGAAGCTGTGAAATAAAGGACTGAGACCCATCTAGGTACTGGATGTATACCAGAGGGACTGTACAAGACTGCAAACTCCACAGTTCTTCTAGAAACCTGTTATATATGGACTTTCAAATCATTTGTATGTATCTGATTGCTTTAATCCTTTAACATTTCTCTTATAGTTTGTTTCTTTCTTTTTATAATAAACCTTTAGTTTTATTTACTAAAGGATTGGCTGGCAACGTGGTATTTTGGGTAAGATCTAAACTTATATTGATCTGGTACTGTGGCTGACCCTTTGGGGTCAGGAGAACCTTTTTGGTAAAGAGCATAGAGGTTTAAAGAACTGGTCTCTTTACTGGACCTAGTGGCTGATTGGAAGCCAGAGCCTGAAATGCAGTAAAAGTAGCTCTGTGTATTTGTATAGTGGCTTCTTGATAACCAGTGTGGGGAATCAGAAGCACTGTTTGTGGCTGGTTGGGAAGCCTGACTTTAGTGTCACCCACCAGTGCTGGGAGAATCTGCTCTCCTTTTACAGCCTGCCCTGACCTTGGCTTTTTCAGGTGGCTACCCTAGGCATGGAAGGGTCACAAGGTTCAAAAAAGAATGAGATAAAATTTATGGAAGATAGGTCTATCAATGGCTATTAGCCAGGATGGGCAGGGATTGCTGTTTGCCAGAAGCTGAGAATGGGCAACAGGTTGGATCACTTGATGATTACCAGCTCTATTCATTCCCTCTGAAGCACCTGGCATTGGCCACTCTCAGAAGACAGTATACTGGGCTAGATGGATCATTGGTCTGACCCAGTATGGCCGTTCTTATGTTCCTAGTCATGTTCTTTGAATATTAACCTGATCCTAAGTAAGTAATGTACAATGTTTCATGTCAACATTTAATTGTAACTTTTCCTTAATAAAAAGTTTTTAAAAAAGAATATTCAGTTTCACATCCCTGCTCATTAAGGACCAGATTTATTCATACCGCGTAGTTCCTTATTCCACAAGAAGTCCCATTGTTTTCTTAAAGAGTAAGGTTTGACAGATGCTATGGAAATATGGAATATTTGAAGACTATTGTATCAACTTTATAAACGCTATAGGTACCTTTATGGACTAGTGATTGTATTCCTGACTGAATGGTGGAGCTACAAGGTTTTCTATCTAAATTAAACCAACTGGGGAGTAATTAATAGGCAGGTAGCAAGTCTGGAGAAGTCTCTCCTGCTGAGGTAAATTGCATAGCCTGGTTTGAGCTGGTGGAAGAAGTCTGGAAAACAAAGAATTGAAAATGTATAAAATGACAAGCCTGACATAGGAATGCAAGTCACCCTCACTCAGTTAAACTGCTGACATGAGACTGTGACCTAGAGAGACAGACCCTATGGAATAGACCTGAAGTACTATAATCCTATCAGGGGGGTCTCCATGTGGAAGATGGATGACTGTCTGGTAATCTAGACCTGCAAATAAGATGCCTTTTGTTTTTAAGATATGTTTCTCTGTAATGCTTTTGTTCTGAAAAAATAATACTTTTCTTTATGAAGGCTGGCTGATCGCTCATTAAACTTGTTATTCTCCTGAGAGACCAGGACGGAAGGTGCTGAACTGACGTCAGAACTGCTATGGTGATCACAGTGGAAACTGCAGGAGGAATTGCAGCCTAAATTCCCAGCCTAGAGGGAGAGAATTGTGGGACTCCATCCCAAGAAAGGTGATGGCTAGAGGCCAAATACCTAAATGGGATGCCCTCAAGGAGGCACAGTAGGGTCAAAGATGCAGTTACCTCGGGGGTAATGCTCACAAATTCTGTCTCTGAGCTTTAAAATTATATTTTTTTATGATTAAAAAAGATGTAGAGAAGAAAATGTGAATCCAAAAGTACCAGTCAGACATAATGGAAAATAAATACCATGATCACTCTTAAACATTTCTTTAAGTTATTGTAGCAATAAAACTTCCTTTCTTATGAAAAATAACTCCAGAAATCTCCAGCTAGAAAACATCAAGAACAGGAGAAAATGGTGTAGGGGGGAAGATCGGTCCTTTAGCTTCTGATGAAATCCACTAGCGCTGGCCTAACTCTGCTCCCATTGATTTAAATGAGAATAGAATTTGGCCAATACAGAACACTTTCGGAAATCTCACCCTAAATATTTCTTTTCTAAATTTTATTCTGTTACTTATAGGTATAGGCCATTGTATCATCCATTGCTGACACCATCCTGGGTGTCAACATCCTTAAATAAATGTTGACATTTATCTTGTCCCACTTTAGCCATACTATGGTCAAACTACACATATTTAGCTCTAAGTCCCAACCCTGCATCATGATCCACTACTAAATATAGAAGTTGCACTGCATACCTTAAATTTCTTTAACAGCTGATTTCATGCAAAAAGCCTATGTGAACACTCCTGCATCAATTTGTACATCAATCTCTTACATCAGTCTGGTTTATAGCAGTTTAGCTTGTGCATGTAAATGCTTATCTATACACACAAGTTGTACTTTTTAACTGTACCATTATAGTTAAACCCTCCTTGTGTGGATGCAGTTATATCAGTATAAAGGTGCTTATAAGGCACCTTTATACTGGTATAACTGTGCCCATATAAGCTGCTGTATTGGTATAATTATTTGGGTAATAAATCACACCCCCAACCAAAATAGTTATACAAGTACAAAAACTGTGCATAAACTAGGCCTAAATTACAGGCACAAACTGCATCAATATAAGCTATTTTAAATCAATCTAACAGTGTCCTTGCACAAAGTTGAATGGACTAAATCTATTTAAAATCACATCTTTCGGTTTTAATTCACAGGCCTATTATATATCTCAGATTGCTTTGATGTGCACGGTTTGTCACCATCCCAAACCTCCTACCTCCAAATCACAAAATGCTGTTCCCAAGAGTCTGTCCCCTAATTCCTCCTAGACTGTATTCAGTGCTGTAACACAACAGCTTCAGTTCCTCGTTTCCTGGTCTACCTTTGTATTTTATCACCCTAAATAGGGGGTGATGTTGGCATGAGCGCATGCGTGCGCGCGCACACACACACACACACGTATCCCACATCAAGACTGCCTACTTTTTGGGCTGACCTTAATAATCATGCTTTGGGATGGTAATTATCTTGTTTGAAGGTGTCATCCTGAAATCACTCAGTTTATGCAATTCCGTAACTCTTAACATTAATTCTCCTTTATATCAAATCTGAATCATGGTCAGATTAACTGATCTGTCACCCAAAGATATAATTTGTAAAGAAAAAAAATGTTATGTTTAATGCACAATTTAATTCCTACAGTTAATAACAGTGAGTACTGAATATTACTTTGCTCATAATTGACAGTTGTATTATTATTCCACATTAACCTTGTTCTTTGTGACGCTACGTACAAAAGGCTCGTGTTTCAGACAGTGGTGCAGATGGAGGCAGAAAGACCTGCAAATCGTAATTACGACTCAGTTCTATGTATGGTGAAGTTGCCAAATGGCTCCTGAAAACAATCACGTGGGCCAGATCTACACTGAGAGAGCATTCCCCATATAGCTGTACTGTTACACTATAGCAGCAAGGCATGCCTAACATAGATGAAGCTTTTACTTGCAAAACTAGCTTATGGCAGCCCCTACAGAACAAAATAAGACAAATTGGCAGAAGCACACTTTTGCTGGTATAACAACATCTACATTACAAACCTTTTGCTGCCACAGCTAGGTTGATCAGGGATCACTTCCCATCTCACCCCTAACTGCCATAGCTAAGCTGGCAAAAGTCTATAGTGTAGACCTGGCTTTAGGGCAACATTTCCCAAATTTTTGAAAGCCATGTGTTATTTAAAGGCCTGTCTAGCTCAGGCCACGTCTACACTAGAAACTTATGTCGACTCAAGTTACATCAGCATGCAGATGTCAGAGTTAACATATCACTTCTGTGCATGCATACTTGGCTCCTTGTATCAGCGGTGTGCGTACTCACCAGGAGTACTTGAATTGATGCAGAGCGCAGTGCACCAGGAGTTGGCATCCCACTTTGCAACTCGCCACTGACCCACACACTGTCTTTTGGGAAGTTTTGGCAAGGGATGATGGGGTCAAAGCAAGTCACGCAGGGATCACTGGGAGCTTGGGATCAACTTCCTAGTTTGCAACAGTCTCCATCCCATAATGTCATCTGTATCCCATAACATTCTCACCTTTTTTTTCAAAATCCCATGAATCCATGTGGCCCTCTTGGCTGTCTGCCATCTCTGACAGAAGCATGGACCCTGCACAGCTCTGCACTCTTGTCATGGGTGTTGCAAGTGGAGGGTGCACACTCCTACAGTATATGCAGAGCTTCAAGAAGATATATGAGGAACATCACAATTCCTTGGAGGACAGTTTGCCATGGGACATAGTGAGAACCAATTCAAGGTTGTTGGAGGCGTTTACAGAACAGCTGCAGATGGAAGCTGAGAAAGTGGGACTTCCACAACAGGACCGAGTGATTACACACTTACTGGTGACACTATACAGAAATTGTCTAAAAACCTGTGGGCAAAGTTCAAGTGTCTTCTAAAACTGTTCCAGTCAGTCCAATTTCATTCCATTCTCCACTGACGTCCTGTCAGTCAGTTCTCCTCTTACAGGTAGATTCTGCTGTGGTTGGTCAGTGGCCATTTTGGTCATGAAAGCAATTTAGAACAGCCTCAGGATTGCTCCAAATTGCACCCAGCCTAAGAGAGTATTCTGGTAACCTGGGAATCACTGGAGAACACTAGTGCTTTGGCAACATTCTGCTACTCTGGACAAACCTCCAATTGCCCTGAGTTGAGAGTTGGGGGAAGTGTCATATAATTAGCATATCCCTCCTTTGCCAGCCAAGGATTCTCCTATGTGGTGGGAATTCCCAATTGGCCAGTTAAGCCAGGTTTGTTTGCTTTGCACTGATGGCTTCCTACTCTTCAGAGATTTCATCTGTGGCTAGTGTCACAGTGTGTGTGGCCCAATCGGAGGGAAATGTTATTTATTTGTTTTTCAGTGTCATCAGTGAATGAATCTCTCCCGATCTAGTATTAAATGAATTGTGCTCTGAGGTGGGAAGAGACCGTTTATTCTCAGATGCTAGAAGCAGTTAGAGGAAAAGCACAAGAATGTGCCACAGGAAGAAGCACATTCAGCATGTGTATTTGCAGAGGAGGAGCAGGAACTTCGCCTTTGAAGCAGTGGTAGGGGCCCCAATGCATTCTAGTAGCAAGGGGAACAGTGAGCCCTGCCCCTGACAGCCAATCTAGCCACTGAGGATCCATAACACCTATGAGCTGGTGGGATCCCTGCATCTATTTCAAGGGCTGTTCAATGATGAAATGCCTTTGGAACCAAAGGATTCACAGAGCTGGGAGATGTGAATATGTCTTTATTGTGGCAAAATTCTCATTAGGCACTGCTGTCTGTCAAGTAGGCTGCTGGCCACTTGCTTGGAAGAGGAAAAAGTAATAGCCACTAACTGGCAGACAGGCTGCTTTCCCCTGTCATACAGATGGTTCTGCCCAGTGGTCTCTGTGGATGAAATTTTAAAATACAAATTTTGTATTCACCCCCCAATAGCTGCTGGGGACAGAGAAAAAATAACATGACAGCAAGTTGACAGCTTCCACCTACTCAAGGAAAAGCTGGAACCTGACAGCAAACAAAAACTTTATAATAAAAGCAGGGACATTGAAGTTATTCCTGGCTGTGCCTGCAGGAATGAAGGAATAAATCTAGTATCTGGGCTAGCGCAGGAGGATTTTTGACCTTTGGCACATGAGGGATGGATATTTAGTAAATGAATAGTGCTGTAATTTAAGGAAACACCATATACCATAAGCCATGCCAAACAAAAACAACCTTTCTTTGGTTGTTTTTCATTTCTCACCAGCTAGGAAGTAATGTATTAGTTCCCATAGACATTTAGTCAACTACCTCTGGAAAGGACAACTTATTTGGAAATTACTTTGGCTACATCTCTAAGATCTTAGAAATTATAAATTGAAAATCGCACTGTGTAAACAGATGGTGTATAATTTACTTACCAGTTGATGCTGCAAAGGATACAGTTGAGTCTACTAATTGCTGAATATGTGGACGGACTTGCATCTGTCAAGGGATTAATTTATCTCATGGCAAACAAGAAGAAAATATTTAATTTTCTTGCCCATTAGATAATATAGTGATAAAAAATTTCCTAGAATAGAAATGGTGGCTAAATATGTCAGAGAAAATTATATCCTTTCTTGACTGAACTGTTGTTCATTTTATTTTTGACAACATTTATCTAGTGTAAAATACCGACAGCCAAATTAATCAGTATGCTTCAGCTGTTACGCACTACTCCAGCACTATAAAGCAGACATAACCCAGTTTTTGAGAACCCCATTTTAAAATATGTTGATTGATAAATGACACAAAGTTCATAGGACAGCCTCGATGGAAAAGTTAAGAGAAATGGTTGTGTTCAAACTACCAAAATGATGATTACAGGGAGATGAAGCTGTCCCGAGATGTCATCAACACCACAAGAATTCATTATGCTCATTAGCTGACATTATTTCTTTAATGATCTCTTTTAAGAAATAATAGCAATAGCAAATACTAATTATTAATTGTTTGATTTTTTTAGGAATATGCCAGAATATCAAACTGAAAATTAGCAGCTGGAGCAGATGTCACCCTTGGCACACAATTATTTTTTGTTTCACAGTGTGTTAGATGAAGTACAAGCGCACAAGCATGGTCCCATCTCTGCAGAGTATACCCTCTCTAAAAAAGACAAAGATATGAAGAGACAGAGCCCAAGAGGGAGAGGAAACAACCAATCAACTGATCTATTTTTCAAATGTATAATGATGTATAGACAATCCCAAATTACTTTACAACCATGCCATGATAGTTGCTTATATGCATCCCAGTGGATTCAAGACTAATACTTTGTTCAGGCTTTTGACTATCCCTTGATGTTTGATCTTACTTAACAATTAGTTTCAGATAGTACAGTGATAGGCACCTTATAAATGTGTGAAATAATATAATACATTCATAAAAGCAGAGTAACACTATTTTAGTGCTTAAGGTGTGAATAAAAATGCTGGGTTTTCATTTTTTTATGAAATAGGCCTGAGCTATTGAATAAGAGCATAGAGTAATAGGAGGAAGCACTGAAAACCAAGTCTGATCAGTCCTTGAATGAACTCTTCTTTTAAAAGTTATTTCTTTTAACTCAGAAATTATCAGACTGTGGTATGCGATCTATTGATGGTCCATAGAATATTTGCCAGTGGTCTGAGGAGAGCTGGTTGGTCATATGATCCTGTTGACTCATCATCTTTGCCTCTAGCTACTCAGGGTAAGCCTACACTGCAAGTGAGGGTATGACTGTAGCATGGCTAGTTATACCATGATCGTTTTCACCTAATTAGCATGGGTAGTAATAATAGTGTAGGCATACTGCCACGGGTTTCAGCATAAACTAGCAATCAGATTACATATCTAGGGTCTCCCACAGGCTTGTACTCAGGTTGCTAAAGTGTGCTGAAGCCTCTGCTACCACATCTACACTACTATGGTTATCCTCACTAGTTAGATTAAAGATGGCACAGGTACGCCTCCCGCAATACAACCACATCTTCACTTGCAATATAGACGTACCTTAAATCACAGCAGAAGTGAACAATACATTAAATGTGTTTCCTGATATTACTGTCACATGTAAACAATCGCTGTTATTACTGACGGGATGCTGTTAATTACATATGAGAGGGGAAACCGTCCACTTTCTTGTGCATGGTAGGGAAGGTGTTCATTAGACTCTCAGTATTAAAATATGGTTCACATTAAGAAAAATTGTGAATTCCTGTTTTAATTTAGGTCATGCTTTATATAATTTTATTCTTGTTTAAGTGAAACAGTAAAGAATTATTTTTGTCTGTAGATAAAGGAGACCATACTTATCACTAACCAAAAGTGCCAAAAGTTTCCATCCAGAGAATTCATGTAGTCTCTGATCCTGAAACATAGTCAAAGAAAAGATAGTTTTTTCTGTATACATCAGTGTATAGCTGGTTTGTTAAATCAGCCTTGCAAAAAATTGTTCACAGATAAACAATAGCCTTTACAAAGCTATGACCTACAAAACCCTATTCACCCCAGAAACGTATTAAATTTGAAAGGGAGATAAATCCATTTAAATGCTAACCTTTTATTAAACAAAAGCTAAACTGGAGAGGAAGTAATGTTTTAAACCTCTTCGCTGCTTGTAGATCATATAGCAGTCTTTAATAAAACATCATGCTTACAGAATCACTGGGCTACGTCACAAATACAAAATTATAGAAGATAGTCAAGTCAAAACCTGAATGCAAAGAGTTACAAAGAGATCTCACTAAAAGGGGTGATTGGGTGACAAAATGGTAGATGATATTCAACATTGATAGTGCAAAGTAACGTACATTGAAAAAATATTCCCAATTCTACATACAAAACAACATGGTCTAAATTAGCTGCTCAGGAAAGAGATCCTGGAGTCATCATGGATAGTTCTCTGAAAACTACTAAATGTTTTCTGGCAGCCAAAAAAACCTAACAGAATGTTAGGAACCATTAGGAAATGGATAGATAAGACAGCAAATATCATAATGCCACTATATAAATCCATGGTACACCCACACTTTGAATTGTGTGTGCGGTATCCAAGGTACTCCTGCCCCGTCTCAAAAAAGATGTATTAGAATTGGAAAGAGTTCAGAGACAGCAGTAAAAATGATTAGGGATGTGTAACAGCTTCCATATGAGAAGAGATTAAAATGACTGGTTTTGTTCATCTTAGAAAAGAGACGACTAAGGAAGGGGGATATGACAGAGGTCTATAAAATCATGAATGGTATGGAGAAAGTGAATAAGGAACGTTATTTTGCCCTTCCACACAACACAAGAACTAGGGCTCACTTGATTAAATTAATAGGCAGCAGGTTTAAAATAAACAAGGAAGAAAGGATTTTTTCAATACACAGCCCTGTGGAACTCATGCAGTTTACAAACCAAGTAAATTCTCACTAACATACACTTTTGATCTAGGGTTAATTAAGTACAGGTATATATAACATAATGCGATAATAAATAGTAGGTTATAGAGAAGTGAAGATAATAACATTAGCATTTCACTAGTTTTCATGAATTTAGAGTAAATGTAAATACTGGGGCATATGCCATGTAAATCTAATGTGATAATACCCCCCCCTTTGTTCTGTTCTACAAAGTGAATTGGCTTGAACACACTATAACCTTTTAGCACTTCTTTGATATACACACACAAGTGAATTGCCCTATTGCTCTAGCCTGAGCTGGCAATCTGCTAGACAGCAATACACACCCATCTTTATGAATGACCATCTGAACTATGCAGAACAGTCCACACTACCTTTTTCATTTCAAGGTGAAATTAGTGTCTCAGGGCTGGTCTACATGGCCCTGCAGTTTGAACTATGGAGGTGTGAACTGCAGTGCACAGCAGCATGCTGCTGCACTGTAACTGCCCCAGGTGGATACACAGGCACAAACTAAAAGGTGCCAACTGAACTCTGCAGTAATTACCTTGAACTTCATGCAGCTGACTCCCCAAAAGAGTCCATATTAAGAATAGTCCCCAAAAGAGCCCACTGCTATAAGAATCTTGTAGTAAGACTTATAGTCTGGCATGAGTCTTGATGCAGGAATCACCGGGTGATATCTATGGCCTATGTACAGGCGTTCCGAATAGATGGTCCCTTCTGGCCTTAATGTAGGCCTCTATGTAGGGCAGAAGAGGGAGACGAAAGGATGAAAAACAAAGAGTACAGATAATAGAAAGCAAGAGTGAAAAGATGGAAGGAGCAGAGAAGAACATCTTTGATTTCTCAAGTGAGTCTAGAACCCCTGCAGCTACTAGTCTTCGATGTCACTGGTATACTCGGTTTCCTAATTTGACAACAGAAAATAATCCAGGGACCCGGCTCCTTTATCTGTCCTTATCGGGACAGACTTGTTGGTTTGCTGGAACAAA
The DNA here is from genome assembly GCA_007922155.1 of Mesoclemmys tuberculata. Taxonomy (NCBI): domain Eukaryota; kingdom Metazoa; phylum Chordata; order Testudines; family Chelidae; genus Mesoclemmys; species Mesoclemmys tuberculata. The sequence goes on from ML675601.1 coordinate 47,893,735, forward strand.
CACTGATTAAGGACACAATCTATCAGGGTAATACTGACTTGTAATAAATGTGTCTTCAGTGTAGAAGCAAGGAGAGAAAGCGTCTAAATGTTTGCATTATCATTTACTACACAGACAATTGTTACTTATTTCTTCATATCTCTTTCTCTGTAGGATGCTAAGAAGTTCTCCAGATTCCCACATGCAAATCAAGAAACAGTGAAAGCCTGGAGCTGTTTTATGCAATTTTCCTCAGCTTTCTGCAGCCTATCCTTTTGAAAGTAGAGCTTCAGTCGCTTATTCACAGTGCTGCATGGAGGGGGCAAACTGCACCCTACTGCCACCCCATGGATGAATTAATGTGCATAAAAGAACTAAGTGAGGTGGGCTGGAGGAAGGAGCTGTTCTTTATCAGACAGTCTTGGAATTGTACAAGTAAGTACCTGAGGTGCAAAGCCTCCCTGTATTAGCAACTTTTAAAGGTTTGTGAAAAGGACTTTTTTTTTTCCACCAGCAGCAGGTCCAAGTACTAGTTTCAGCTGTGTGCAGCTTCCCCACTCAGTGGGAATACAGGATACAGAAGATGAGTAGCAAAGCACCCTCGCCTTACTACTGGACACACACTACCAAAGTGCCCAACAAAACGTCAGGTCTAGAGCTGGTCGGAAACTCAAAATTCTAACACTTCAATTACTTTTTGTTCTCAAATGGAATGAAAAGCTAAAATATCAGTTCAGACCCATCCAAACACTTTGTTTTGATAGTTCATTTTGATGTCCTTTTGATTCATATTGAATATAAAACATATAATTTATAAAATTAATATTTTAATATAATCAGAACAAAATGCTATTGAAACAAAACATTTTGAGGCTGAAATGAAACACAGACCTTTTCTCACTGAGAAATGTAATCAAAATCCCATTGTGAAATGTTTTGATTTAAATGAAACTGCATTTTTCAGTAGAAAACTCTTCTGTCAAAAGCTCATCTACAAGCTCCAGTCAAGACACAGTTTAATTCAACACAGGACAATATCAGATAAATACAAGCATTCAATTAAATACAGTGTTGAATGATCAAAATGTTTACAAACTTCCTATATTTAGGGAGTGAATTGGAATAATTCAGCTTTGAAGATCTTCTCCTTTTTTTCTTCCATTGCTGCCAATGGTATTCTTAAATCTCTACAGATAACAGAAAACAGAAATGTATAATATGTTTGGAACAATATGGTAAATAATCTCTTACCAGCTAATTAAGATTAGCTTTACTCCAATGTTGCCCCATTATCTTTAGTGGCTAGCCAATTATTTTGTTATAATCAATCCACTGAGAGACAATAACCATAGTAAATCATGTAATTTCCTTGTGGCATGATCAAGTGATGGATTGTGACTGACTGCAATAGATCTAATTTGGTTTTTTTTTTAAAGCAAACAAGTAGTCCCTTATACTACTGGACTGAGTTTATGATAAATTTCCCCTCCATAATTTTTTGAGGGGCGGGTATTAGTCTGATATTTAGGTGCATAAGTGCCACAGGACTATCTTTTTTACTCTCTTCTAGGCATTACAAAGAGATCAAAGTTCATAGTTTTTTTCTTTCTCTCTCTCTCTTCTATTCCCCCCCCCCCACCCGGGATACTTACAACATAGGTTAAAGCAGCATTCCCAAATGAACATGTTAGGTGATATTACCACCACAGATACAATTAATTGAAAATGTGCTTTTTATAGAGAGAGTCTAGATACAGAGATTAGATTGTGTGTGTTAGTGGGGTTTTACTGGCATGAGTTTGGGATGGCTGCATTACTCACAAGCAGGGGCGTGCACAAGGGGGGGGCAGGCAGGGGAACGCCCCCCAGTAATAATCTCCGCTACCGCCCCCGCCCTGGGATTCCCTTCCCCAGTCCGTCCTCCCCCCTTTCTGCCAGAGTGGGAGTCGGGCTGAGCGTGGCCTGGGACAGGGGCTGCAGCGAGCGCTCCCGCTGAGCCCCACTAGATGGCGCCCGGAGCAGGGAAGCCGGGCCGGCAGCACCGCGCTGTCCCAGAGGGGTGGGGAAGCCTGCGGGGTCCCGTCCCTCCCTCCTCCCCGGCAGCCTCCAGTACGTCTTTGGAGCCCGCCTGGGGGCGCAGAAGGGAGCTCAGGACAATGCGGGGGAGGCAGGGGGCCCTGGGGGATGGGCGGAGGATGGCGTTTAAAGGAGTCACATCTGGTCCCTGCGCACACCCCTGCTGGCAAGTGCCAAAAGTCTGGCACTGTCACTCCTCGGGCTGTTTGCTTTAGACAAAGGGCAAGAGGGAGGCTCCTGGAGGCTGGTGGGGTGAAAGGTGAGAAGGGGGGGGATGCAGGGAGGAAGAGTTCCCGCTGCACAGATACACGAAGGTCTGATCTTGCAGGCTCAGAGCTTAAGACCATCTCGTGTGATAGGCAGGCAATTAATACACCTGCCAAGCTGTGTACATTACATATAAACGGACAATTGTATAGTCTTGTAAGTCTCCGTTTGATTAAAGAAATGGGGACATTTGTAAATAGGACAGTTATAGTGTGATGGTTCCTAAACTGTGACCCATGAGCTATGGGATAGTCCATGAAAATCTGCCTCCAGATTGTGTCAGGTTGATTAGGCCCTAAAAAGGCTCCTGGCCCATCACCTGAAGGTTGGGGAGAGGGATTAGCCTGGACTGGGGCTCAGCTTTTTGACAAAAATCCATTTTTTCATCAAAAGCAACACTTCTGTATTTAACAAGAAAAAATTTGACTAAAGCAAAAAAGTTAGTCAGTCTTTCAAAGAATAAAAAATACTTCCCAACCAGCGCTTGCTAAATACAATAATGAAGCTAAACACACATTAAATAGGATTTTTTCCTAGTATTTTCATGTAACTGTTGACATCATGTAATCATAAATGACATGTGAAGAGGTCTTGTAAATGGGTGAGGAAGTCTCCACAAGAGCTCTGAAACAGCTTGAGAACCTCTTACTATAGCAATTACCTTCTGGAAACTGTGGGAGAGGGTCGCTTATGAGAAGGCAACAGTGGAAGAGAAACTGTTTTCTTTTCCAGTGTGTCATGATGGTGAGGAAAAAAATAAATATAATCATGCAACCAAGATGGTCCTGTACTTATTTTTGCTTTTAGTCCCTGTCATGGTCATAGGGCTAGCTGCACCTCTGTCCCCTTTCTGGTCTCTGAGCCCCTCTCAGGCATTGTGCTTTTAGTTCTCCTGGAATGGAACTCTTTATTTCTCCCACTTTTAGACCAGGTCCTGGGCTACAGTACCCTGTGTATCAACTGTGTTTATCCAGCACATCTAACTGAGTTCTAAATGCTGGGGTTCTTAATTTCAGGAGTCTGACCAGTGGTATTTGTTGTAACAATAGGAAAAAACATAGAGGCAGACATTAAAACAGTCTACACATGTCTTGCTTGCCTAAAGCCCTACCCTCCTGTGGTGATGGCCTATGCCTAAATTCTTCAGTCACCCCAGGGGACTGTGGATAGAAATGGAGCAAGGATTTCAGGCTCCATATTTTATTTTAGATATGGGCAAAGTGAAGCACAGAGGGCTTATGACCTGATTCAATTCCTGTTAAAGTCAAATTCCCACTGACTAACACTGCACCTGGTTGAGTTCCCAATGGACTCATCCATGCTCATGCAGAAAAATCAGTTCTAGGTTCTAATTTTTGATTCTAGAACTCCTGACTCCCTCCTTAATGAGGCTGGAGCACAAAGCTTCCTGAAAGGCAAATTGGATAAAAGTTCAGGGATGCAGATGTAAATGATAACTTAAATCAGGGGAGAAACTTTTAGCCTTGCTTTCCAAACACTAGTGTTCTAATAGGGAGAGCTAGCAAATGGCTTGCAAAATGACAAAGGGCAAAGATGGTGATAGCAGGCTTTAAAATTAAAAAGATTAACCAAGGAACCAGAGTAAGAGTAGCTTCAAAAAGTTCTCCAAGAAACATTGTACCTTGTAAGAAAGGCAGGATGCAGAAAGCTTGAAAAACCATTGGGGAGGGATAAATTTAGCCTGTCTGGAAAATGAGGCTCAGCAGCATTATAACTGAGTCAGAGATTAATGAAGACCTGAGGAAAATAAGCAATAGAGATGCAAGTCCCTTGAGGAAAATGGTTATTTATCAATGGTCAATGACCATTTGACAATGGTCAGAGCAAAAGGGTTCATTACTGGTTGGAGCTGAATTACTCATTTGAAAGGTAAATGTTTCCACATAAATCATCCCCTCTCATCTGATTCAGGGTGCAAGATTGGGCCCACTCTGAATAATACAAATGTAATTGTTAAAAGAGAGAGAAGGGCCCCTCTAGTATGTGGCACTTATTATGAACTGTGACTTAAGTATCTGATTTTATGGATTATAATGTAAATTACTAGAGAGTTTGAAGAATATATCATTAAAATTGGCATTATAGGCAATCATTAGATGATGCTATCGCAAACCATCTTGTTAGTTCTGTGCATTTGAATAGGTAGACGTTAGATCCTAGAGAAATATTTATCACTAGCAGTGTTTTGCTGGCATTAAAAAACTGAGCTGCTTATTTTTATTTATTCATATTAATGTTAATTGACTACTAAAATCAATTCCAATGGAATTTCTGGTTAGGAATTAGTCTTAGTGAAGCAGTTGACTATTACATAGAGCAGAAATATCAAAAATCAGTGCAAGCATGTCCTTTTAATTCCATTGCCAGTGGTTGCAATAATCTCTGAGTTGTCAAAGAATAAATACTTCCAGACAGAATGTCCTTTGCTATCACTTACAAAAATCACCAGAATGAAAGCTCTGCTTAGTAAGAATGATCTTGAGATGATGTCTAAGGCCTAGGTTGTTTCAAGGTTGGCTTATTGTAACTATCCTTTGGCAGGACTTCCTGATCATTTATCATAGGATTTAGCTTATAAAAAGTCTCAAATTCTTCCTAGTTTTAGCTGGGTAGGATTTACTGTTCTCAAATGTTTACAATGGCCGCCTCTTACACTTCATATTGATTTGAAAGTTCATTCACTTCCATGAACTTACCTCGGGGTTTATGGTCCAGCGTGTCTTACTAAGCAAATATAATAATTTATTTGCAGGTTTGTCCACTGAGAGCAGACCTGGCTGTATCTATATCCTTCAGATTTGTGTAATTGTGCTCCCTTGTTGTGGAACCAGGTCTCTAACTGACTGTTATGTGATCTGTGTCTGATTCAGCAGTGCAGGTTATAATAAATGGGTATTTATTTGCTGCGTTTGCTTTTCTTAGATACTAATTGACTCCTTCATGAAGTGCTCTGGGACTCTTGTGAAGAAATGAATATAAATACATGCTGTTGACAATGTTGTTCATCTTAACTACAGTTAATACGGTGTGTCTTTATTTCCCTCTCCTTCTTTCGCTTAGTTTTCTGTCTTTAATTTTCTCTTCATTTTTCCTCCTTCGGTCTTCCCAGAGTAAAGCATCATTTCTGATGAATATATCAGGCAGAGGGGTAACAAAAGCCCTCTAACGTTTCTGTAGTGAGTGGGTGTGGCCTTCCTCCGAAACTAACAGGGATAAACAGGCCGGGCCTGGGGGGGTAGAGCCAGAGACTGCCTGCCTGCCCGCCCACCCACCCGGAAGAGAGGGGGCGGGACAGGAAATATAAAAGATAGGCCCAGGAGCTCAGTTGGTGGCCAGTTCCCGGAGGGGGAGGATGTACCTCTCTATCCTCTAGAGCTGCCTGCGGCCTGGTACCCGAGCGAGCAGACTGGGACCTGGTGCCAGGGCCTGGGCCAGGACACCGGCGAATGACCAATGTTCAGCCTGGTGCTTCGAGATACCCCTGGAGCCGAACACCTTGCTGGACTTGGTGACCTAGAGGGGCCAAGACCTGGAGGAGCTGCCGGCTGCGGATGAAGAGGAGCTGGCCATACCAGAGCCAGTTGCCCTTGGAGTCGCCAGGGGATGACAATGAGGCATTGGCCCTGACAGGGTCTGACCCGGAGGAACTGCCACCTGATGAGCTGCCAGACCTACTGCCCCCCAAACAATATCGAGGGATTCTGCAATCTACCCCTGGGCATTTACCCCGATGAGGACGAGTGGATGGCAGCACACCAGGTACCCAAGGGAAAGGGGCAGCCCACGGGAGGGGATGCCCAGTCTTGAGATTGGAGGACCGGACAGTGAGTCAGCATGTTGCTGTTGGAACCCCACTGACTCCGTGGCAGACCCCTCTGCTATGGATAGGGACCTGGGCTGGGACGCAGTGGAGTCGCGTGGGCCTGCATCCCCTCCCCCTTTCCTGATCTCTCCCCTGAGTGCCCTTGAACTGTGGGCTGCCCCACCTGGGGCTCAGGCTATTGCCTTTGGGCTGCCCTGCCGGAGACTGTTCCCCTGACCTGGGCTGGGCCAACCCCTGCCAGAGCAGGGTAGGGGTGGCCTCCCTCCCACACTGATGGAGGCACAGCCAACTGCACTACAGTCTCTGAAAGATTATACTTGGTAACCCCAAGAGGCAAGAGTAAAAACAGCACAATATTCTTTGTCCCAGCTATGTGGGACAGAACAAGATGTGAGGAATGTGGCCACACTGGTTATCCTAACTCACTTGGGACATATCCCCATCAATAACTCAGGCAGTGCAGGTTGTCATTCCTTCCTCACTCTTTCCCACCTATCTGGGGAGACCTGCCAGCAGTTCTGTCTAAATCTGGTCCCATCATATTGCTGGGATCCCACCACCCTTCCCTGACAAAGATTAAGGACCTGGAGGGAAGCAGGTTGCCTCCTTGCTGTATCGTATGTAGGCACCCTGTACTTTAGGGGCTGACAAACTTAATTGGGAGTTTTACAGCTGGGAAGAGCCTGGGAGACTGCAACTCCCATGATGCCTTGGTGGAAAAGAGAGAGACTCTTCCCCTTCCAGGAGTCAGAGAAAAGCATGTGGGAGACTCCATTTTGGTGTTGGGGTGGAGTGCAGCCCTGGCTGGAGGCTGCTGCCTGACTGCTGGAATCTGCTGCTACCTGTTACTAGAGCTCCAAAGCTGCTGCCGCCTGCTGACCACGGCTTGGGTCCCACGGCTGCTGCTGAGAGCCTGCTGGAGTTGTGACTGAGCAGAGAGCTTCAGAGGCTGGTGACATTGCCCAAGCCAGGGCAGGGACTGAGCCTGGGACTGACTGAGGTGGGCCTGCAGTGAAGGTGGTCTGAGTGGTGTTGTCCCCCTCTGTCGTCCCCCCCCTGTTTTTAGGGCAGGGCTTGTAAAAGAAGGGACACCGCGGAGAGACTGATTGGGATTGATAAAAGACGTTCCGAGTCCCTTCAAGCAGGGCCAGGACTGCCAACCTCCCATTTGATGCCGTGGCTGAACTGGTGCAGTGAACCCACAGAGTGCTGTATCCTTCTACAGATCTTCAAGCGTGCCTACGCGAGAAAGGGGCTAGGGCTCTGAACTCTGGGGGAGTGTATGCTCCAGATTAGTGGGGTAAATAATGGCACAGTAAGTGCCTGGTAGATAGATTTAATTTAGTACTGTATACTGTTTTTATTAGTTGGTTTATTCAACTGCCGTGTGGATTATGATGATTGATTTCAGTCTGTTATGCAGTGTTTGTTTATTTTAAGTAAAACGGTTAACTCTAATTTAACTATATTGGATGTTTAGTTTGCATAATTGCAATTGTTAAATTAGACCTAAATCTGAGATTATTATAATTATTAGACTAGGTTTAATCCTGGAAGCTCCCAAAGCCAGTATTGAGCAAGTGC
>ML675601.1:47906484-48028288 GCA_007922155.1 Mesoclemmys tuberculata
ACTTATTTATTGTGTGTAGTGAGTGTGGGTAAAGTTGAGGGGACTGTATTGAACATTCAGCAGGGTAGATATAGCAGTTTCACGGAAAACAACTTTTTAAAATTACATTTTACTATAGAAAACAAAAGTAACAAAGCACATTAAATGAAAGTGCTTTTGGCATAGCTTGTAATAAATAAATGGAGATCTTTTGCCAAGCTTTGTACAAATATATGCCACATATTTATTGCAACATGAAACTTGACCAGATATATCTAGTCTGAAAGATTGATAGTACAAAATAATAGAGACATCAACAAAAAATCATCTACAAAAAATCCCATGGTAATTCCACAGCTCTGTGCTTGTGAAATAGATCAAATGTAACACTTGTAGGTCTTAAATGTTTCAGACTAATTTTGTAACTCCAAAAATCACTAAATTTTAATGCCAAACAGCACTTCAGGAGACAGCCAGTGACCTTGCAATGTGCAAAGACAAAAGGCAGTAAAATAACATTTTTATATTAGCACAGAAATATAGAAATGCTAGCACCAAAAAGGTTTGCTAATGGATCAGTGTTTAATGAATGACTGATCCGTGTCCAAAGTGACGCTGAGGAAAAGGACCTCCAAGAAAAGGGATCACCAAAATGTGAGTGCTGTTTGTTTCCTCGGTTTTCCCAAAAATTAGACGTATACTGGGAACACATCATCTCGAATATATCAAGTATTAAACAATTATAGATGCCTATATTGCATAGGTCACACCCTAAGCTAATGCACATCAGCATAACTCCATTGACTTCAGTGGAGGATCTGTCCATAAATCTGCTTCTTGGGTTAAAAAGGTACACAAATATACAGTCTCTTCTCTAGGTCTGTACATAGGAAGATAGAACTGGATGGGACCTCCTGAGTGATTAATTTCAGTCCAGTTCTGTTGCAGCTAATCCCATCATATAATCCCATTCACAGATTTATCAAGCTATATTTTAAAATTAGTTAGGTTGTTTGCTTCTACTACTCCTTGGAAGACTGCAGCAGAACCATAACTCTCTGATGATTAGAAACCTTCTTTAAATTTGTCTGCCAAAATTTGCACCAACCCATTTATACACATTTTGTTCTTAGGTAAACATGGTCCTTTTGCTTAAATAGCGCTGTGCCCTCCCTGGTGTTTATCCCCGGATATATTTATAGAGATCCTTTGTTTTACTAGACTAAACAAGCCAAGCTCTTTTAGTCTCCTCTTACAAGAATGACTCTTCATTTTCCTGATCATCCCAATAGTCCTTTTCTGCACCTGCTTCAGTTTGGTTTCATCTTTCTTGAACAACCAATGTTCTTTTGGAGCAAGGTCATTAGTTAGTGGCAAGAATCAGAGAGGAGATTTTTTTTTTAAGCAGAAAGGCTAATTAATTCCTTGGAAATTCAAAGTATACAAAAAGTTGCAGTTGTATTCCTAATAATCCAATATCTTTATGGGGAAAACCTTTTATCTTTCCAGTTTCTCTGCAACTTAATATATATATGGAAGGTGGGGGTGGGGTGGAGGAGGAAGAGAATCAAGGTTTTACTGGATGTACATCAGGGTATGTATTTATCCCAGTGTAACCCCATGCACTTGAACAGTTACAGCAAGAATGAATTTAGCCATTCACTTAAATTGAGTTAAACAGGAATTAATTTGGCCAATTTGTTAAAAGATTCCAAGTTTTTCTCTGCGCTCTATATGAAATGTGGAAAGTATGATGAATGACACGACGCGTTTGAACCCTACTGAGTGTTTTTGTAAGAATGCAGGGTATAGACAGACACCAAGGTACAGGATTAGTATACTTCTTTCACCTTGTCAGCTTTTGACTGATTCCCAGGGACCCATCTATTAATGTACTGTGCACTAAGTGAGCAGAAATGAATAGTAATAGCTCCAAATCTTTGAGAAAGTTAACCTACCATTAGTCTTAAATGCTTGGAAAATTAGCAGAGAGAGCCTTTTTATTTTCCTATTTCAAATAGATGTCACAAATGATGTTCTGAAATTCTCTTGCTACTCTGGGAGAAAATTACAGGGAAGAACATGGAACAATGACCATGATCTCAAGAGACGTCATCTTTAATGATGAGACGGTGCTGGACAAAAACATTTCCTGCCAGGCTTTTTAATGGATTTTAGATAAACATAATGAATAAAGATTTGAGAAAATGACTGTACATTGGCCATCCAGCAGCAAAACTCATCCTAACAAAATGCTGAACCTTGGCAATGAGAGAAGATTACAAGTAGGCGTGAATCTGAATGAAAAAAGTCATTTTAAGGCTTTATAAAGTTGCATAGAAACAGAAATTATTTGAGTTACCTCAAGGATGGAATTTATGCCATTTCACAACCTTGCACCATTTCTACAGACATGAAGACTAGGTTGTGGGATTTTGCACCACGCACCCATATTTTTACTCAATGGAAGAACAGAAAGTAAAGCAAGTTCTCTGCTCCTGATTGGATGGTACACCCTTTTCTCACAGGAAGTTTGCGTAAACTGCAGAACCATGGGTGGGTTGAGGAAGTGAAATTCACACCTCAGTCAGGGCCACAGTGCAGTAATTGTCTCTCACTCGTAGGCTGGGGTAGAAGCTCCAGGCATAATGAGATCCAATGACTAGAAGCAGAAGGTAGACAAACTCATACTAGACATAAGGCACACATTTTTTTTTTCTGTGAGAGTGATTAACCACTGAAGCAGCTTGCCTAAGGACTTTACTTGTAGTCTTTAAATCAAGACTGTAAAGCTTTTGTAAAGGTGAATCTAGAGCTCAAACAGAAGTTACGGGCTTCATGCAGAAATCATTGGATGAGGTTCTTTGGCTTGTGTTATACATGAGGTCAGACTAGATAATCATAATGGTCCCTTCTGCCATTAAAATCCATGACTTCTGTATCATTTGCATGCATGGTAAGGCCAATGAATCCACATAAACCTAGGTCCCACTGCCCTTCTCCTGGCCCTCCCCTGACAGACCCTCCATGCCATCCTACAGTATGTGGGGCTGGCATAGAGATGAGGACTTTGGGCAGGGAGACTGGGACTTGGAACCTGAAGGAGGAGACTAGGAAGGACAGTGCAAGGATCAGCAGCAAGAAGCAAAAAATGAGTAGCATGGGGATGGGAGTGGGACAGGGAGAAGTGGGGAGAGTGGAGCCACAGGACTGACTGGAAGGGAGAGAGGAAGAAAAGATGGACAGGGCTGGCAGAAGGGTCTGTGACCACTAGATCAGTCTCCTTCAGAACCTGGAATGGAACCCAAGATTCCGGAGTCTCTACTTTTGTCTCCTGTCAGCAAATCTCTGTGAAACATACTAGCAAAGAGCATCTGTCTTATCCCCCCTCTAGTGCTCATCGGCATAGAGGATGAAAACCTACTACTGTTATCAGTTACTCCATTAACTCAAATGTCAGATCTGTGCTGCAGATCTAAGGATTCCAACTCTGTCAATAACCTATATGGATGTTAATGTGGTTCAGCAAGATGGAATTCCTATTATTTGTTTGATTTTAAAAAAATCTAGGCAATTACACACACAATCTTTTGGTAAAAGTATGAGGTCATGTAATTAAAGACTGTGGCATAATACATATACACAAGGTGGCTGAACTATGGTTACATGGGTGACCTTAATTTTAGTATTTCTTAACTTCTGAGTGCTTAGCTTTGCTATCTATATGTTTTTAATTTATTTTTTGCATATAATACGACGATTCAGTGCCAAACATTAAAAAAGTTTTAAGAAGAAAAATTGGCTAGTGCTTTTGTCCTAAAAAACTGATACCACAAACATGGAGAAGTAATACTGGAATTAGAAATTACTGGGCTTTCTTTTTATGAAGATTTAATACATAAAAATCAATGGAAAGTCAGGAGAATTTAAATCATTATGTAATAAGTATATTAATAGGTTAAAGAAACAGCAGAGGTACAGTCAAGGGGGGTTAATTTTTCTTAAATGTGAGGACTGGCAGACTGCAAACTTCTGTGTCTTCTTCCTTTCTCTCCTGTTTATTGGTTGCTTCCCCTTCCTCCTCCTCCTTCCTTTGTTTTTACACCTTTCATGTTTAAGTGTGAAAGGCATCTTTGTGGAACATTCTTAGCATACCAGACCAGAAGTGTTTTAATTGAAAAAGTGGCCTTTTTGTCAAAAATGAACATTGTAATGAAAATAATTTGATTTTTTACCTGAACTTTTATCAAAATAGTTACCAACTTTTTAAGTAACATCTTCCATTATGTTTTCAGTAAAAAGTTGTGAAAATTAGGTCTAGAGTATCTCATGTTGGCCTCCCAAAAAACAAATTGGTGGCCACTTTTGAAAATTACAAGTATTAGGGTTCAGGATGTAGCTCTGGAACTTACTGGTGGATATCAGTGCACTGACATCCAATTTGCACTTCTCATAATCTGTCTTTGTACAGGAATGTTTAATTTTTATAATTTATTTTCTTTTACCACCGTTTCTTTTCAGTAGGCATATGAGTGCCATGAGCTTCTAGGAAAATCTTTGCCCCTATTAAGGAATGGTAGATCTCCGACAAGGGTGCTGGAACAATTTTTATGGTGCGGATGCGGAGAGCCATTGAACCAAACTGTAAACACTATATATTATAGAAACCACTTCAAGCCTTACACCCCACCCCACACTCCTAGTTCCAGCACCTATGGTCTCTTGTGCTGAATAGTATTATTCTGGGACAGGATATCCCATTCTAAAAACATATTAATAATTGTGAGAAGCCATTCCTGCATTCTGAGAGCACAGATACATTGGGCATTAAACTCAAGAGGTTCAGTGCTTCCTAAAAGTAGAACTGCACACTGTTTTCTCACTGAGATGCTATTTAGAACAGAAAGAACTTTCAAGGAGAATTTAAGGATGGATTATTAAATGATGCATTCACTCAGTTCTTTATATACTAGTCAACGTTTGCTGAGGAACAAGTTGAGATAGCTCTGGCAAGCACTAAAAGCAGAGGTAATTCGCTCCTCACTGAGGCATGCATATAGGAACAATGCACTGGCCTAAGTATCTGATAAGGGAATGCTCATCGACTAAGGACATGAAGAAAACCATGCACTTATATTTTTGCTACCTGACCCTGAAGTGAAGGGAGGTGAGGCCCCAGAGATGGGCGCAGGAGCATGTTAAAAGTGGAGACATTTTGGCCTCTTGAGCTTTCTCTTACAATCCATCTACAAGACAACATGAAGACATATTTTCAGTACATATATACATATCTCCTTCTTAGTATATACATTTCACAATGACATTAATGACCAGAGTGACAGCAACTTTCCTGTGACACCTCACATAACTTCTTGTGACAAACCAGAATGTATATAGCAGAATCAAACATTTCATGTAAGACAATTTTGGTGACTTTTTCAAGACCCACCTGTGACGTTCCCGTCTGAAAACTGGACTAATTTATCGCTGTGTCACCCCAATCCCTCCACTCCTGGGGCCTGTTTTGCACTTGCCCTGCTGTGTGAACCACCCACTCCTAGGTCAGCCCACGTACAGCTTCCTTCAAACAAACGGTCCCTGTCCTACTGAATGAGTGCTTCTGGACAACCACTCATGGGATTATGCAATGGTGTGACCTCCAGCTAATATTCCCAGTCCCACATGCAACCCTAGGAACTGCCGTTTTACAGAGTTCAGTGCTCCCCATTGGACTTTGCAAGCTCATTGGTTAGTCCATTTATGAAATAAATTGATATGCACCAGCTCTGTCATTCTAAATGAAGTCTCTATGCACACTCAAATCACATGCACTGCTTTAGATAAACAAGTTTATTAAGTACAGAAAGATTTTAAGTGATTATAAAACAGAAAAATATAAATCAGATTTAATCAGGAAGAAATAAAAGCAAATCGCATTCTAAAATAAATTGAACATTTCAGTCCAGGAAGCTTTGCTAGAGGATCAAAGACATTGCTTTGATGTTGGTCTCGGGAGCCATGCTGAGATGGCTTAAAGAGGGCAAAGAATGGGGCAGGCAGTCCCCCAATACTTGTGGTTTTTCTTCCATAAGATATACCAAGCCAGCAACAAACAGCTTCAGGTTATTCAGAAGACGAAAACTCAGTTCCCTCAAAGCCATTCAGCCCTTTGGCTTCTACCCAGACCACCAAGTCAAATATGATGGAAATTATTGAAAATTTTTGCCCATCATAAGTAAAAGGTTCTACCAATCCCAAAGGACTGGACACATTACCAACCAGGTCAATGAATATTTCAGATCTTACCCAAATACACACTTAAAGCCAATGTTTGTTAGCTAAATTAATATTTAAAAAAAAAAGAAGAGAGAGAATATTGGTTAAAAGTTCATATACATACAGATGAGAATAAAGTTGATAGCTCAGTTCAAAGTAGAGATGTTAGCTGAATTGCAAAAGTTTCTGGAAATTACCCAGACAGCATGGGGGTTATCAATCCTTGTTTAGAGCTTCCTTATTAGAAATCCAGTCAAGAGAAATAAAGCAGGGAATGAAGACAAAGTGGAGATGTTTTCAGGGTCTTATATTTTCTCTGCCATGTGGATGGCTGTTCTTTGTCTTAGCTTGTGGAAATTCAAATGGAAAGCCACATTAATAACTTCAGATAAAAGATGATATAGGCACATAAACAGGATAATCATATTTAGCAAATCATAACTTTTCCATTGATATTTTACATAACATACTTTGTATAAAATTTGTCACAATTACATAAAAGTGGCAGCAACAATGATATGTATGGTCCTATTTTAATCAAACAATGTCACAACTGCACACAATAATTACATAACAAAAACATACAAAAAACCCCAAGGTCACTGATGTTGCCAAAATTCTGTAAAAGAAAATTTGGTTTTTTAAAGATAGTTATCACTTCAAGACCAGACAAGCCGTTGCCCAAATAGAACTTTAACAATAATTGAGGATTTAGCCTGGTAGTTTTTTCCATTCTTTAATTGCTTTGATCTCTGCAAAACATTTCAAATCCAATCAGGCAAGCACATCAGTTTAGGGAATGAAAACTGAAACATTTTGCCTTTTGACTCTTAATTTTTTTGTGATCATATTAGTTATTGTCTAGTTTTATATATGATGATCTTTCTAGAGTGGCATTTGTGTACGGCGTTCACACTCTACTTACCAGTGGATAATTAGATGCTGGAAGGCAAATGAATTGTATTTCAGAGTGTAAAGGACACTTGTAGAGTACCAGTCTGCCATCTTTATCTGTTGCCTTTCCTCTTTTAAATAGCTACTATCTAATTAATTTCTAATTCATAATGGAAAGTGAAGCAGAAGAACATTCTTCATATTTGTATGGTTTTTCTTGGACTGTAAATATAGCCATATTATACATTATTTGAATATTTTATTCTTCTGATTAAATACCTTTTCCATAAACATTCGGGTATTTGTCATTCAAAGCTGAAAAGCCTCTTACATTGTACATTTGTCATTCTTATTTGGTGGTATGTACTGAGAGCTGGGGAAAAATTTGAAAGAGTTTGTACCAGTAAACTGGGCTTTTGAATCCACAGTCGTCAGTACAAGTGGTGTTTGTGCTCACTGGGCATTTTAAAAAATGAGTGCAATTGGGTTGTTTTACTTTGGCTCCAAAGCCAGAGAGTATTTATTTCAGCAGCACGGGAAGAAGAAATGAGGGTGGAGAGTTTGATTTGAGCCATTTGTTAACTGTTCCTTTTTTATTCCTGTAATGTGTGTAGATATGAAAATGTAATAATTAAGGTGTTTAAAGCAATAGGATTGTAGTTCAAGGCATTTTGAAGCTAAGATGTATACAGGAACCCAGTGGAAGAAGAGGAAGAAAGATGATATTCTATCTAGATATTTATTAGAACCTCCGTCATTGCAGTGTTTGTGTATCTCACTGTCTACTGTATTTATCATCCCAATACCCCTGCGAAATAGGGAAATGCTATTCTCTCTATTCAGATGGGGAACTGAAGATTAAGGCCCAGTGCCACAAAGATACTTAGGTGCCTATATTTGAGGTTGCTCTGCAATCCACAAAAATGCTTGCTAGGCTGCTGCCTAAGCCTGTAAGCACCTAAACTCACTCAGCACCTAAATTGTCTCAGGGGCCTAGGGAACTCTTACTAAGTTTCTGCATCTGGGCACGTGTACTCTTGCCTCAGTCTCGGCATCTGGATGCCTATCTCCCACCTAAGTCCCACGGCAATCCAAACTGAGGGAAGAAAGGTACTCTTCTGCTTATGTCACCTGTGCAGCTCAATCCACTAGGTGTGCTTGGAGGCCACCTACTGCATCAGTCCCATTCAAACTCCGGCCAGAGGAGGAGAAGGCAGTGGTGGTGGTGCCCAATTTACAAGACTTTTTGCCTAGCTGTTAAAGCACTTGCCTAGGAAGTACTTGAACAGGGGTCTGCCATACCCCTCTGAGCCCTCGAAGCACTAAGATAGAGGATATTCCCTGGGTCTCCCACCTAATCAGTAGGCTACAACCTCATTCTCACTCGCTGGCCCAGTGACTCTATATGTAGAGTCCAGTTCCCCTGCTCTTTAATTATTTATCCAAGACTATCCCATGGCTTAGTAGTTAGAAGACTCAGGTGTGGGAGACCCTTGTTCAAATCCTCTGTGCCCTTCAGGCAGCATGAGGAATTGAACCAGGGTCTCCTACATCCCAAGGAGTGTTCTAACCACTGGGCTAAAATTTACAAGGCTGCCAATACCAATGCCTCCACCTCCTCTTTCAGTCATTTTGTGTGGCGTGAGGCAGGTATTTAACTCATTTTCCTAAGAAACACATGAGGTGCCTAAGCCACCTGACTCCAGGAGAGGGGTTCCTGGTTGTGGATTGCTGGCAGAGAGGAGTGCCTCCCTGCAGCTTGGACGTAGGTGTTTAACGCTCTGGGAGAGGAGGGACTTAGGATACACACCTCTTGTCAGCATATCCCCTGGGTTAGCTTAGGCAGCTCCCCACCTCACGGGCTGGCTTTGATGCATTGCATTTTAAGTCACCTCTCTGTCCACATGCGTGGTACACAGAGTCTTGATGCCTCGCTCTGGATTTGTGGATCACAGTGTTACTCCAGTGATTTTCTAGATGCTGCAATCTATTGAGTTGTCACACCTAAGTCTCTTCGTGGATCTGGGTCAGAGTAACTTGCCCTTCACCACACAGGAAGGCTGCATCAGAAAATGGAACCAGATGCACATACCAGGCCAGTGTCCTAACCACTTGACCATCCTTGGGAGGGTGCAGCTCTGTTTGACCTCTAGCAAGGGCCTGTGCCAATCAACCTTTAGGAATGATGTAATGGATCAAATATGAGATCAAAATTGTAGTAGGAACTGTGCCTTCAAGATATCACTTCAGAAAAAAATATTTTCCACACCAGCAACATTACATAAAGTCTTGAAAATTTAAATATGTGATGCTCCTGCTCAAAGATAGAAGAGTAAACATTGTCAGTACGAATGTTTTTATCTCCCCACTAGATAAACTACTCCAGAGTCCCATCTCCTTGATTATGGTACTTTGTCTTTGATGCTTTGTGTTACACTTAAATAAAGCCAACCACTTCACTATGTTCTGCTCAGAAAACATTTAGTGCTACAGTCCCTTTCCATGATTCCATCTCATCCTTATATTACTCAGATCTCCTAAAGTGCCACGTGCCCTCTAAATGGAACCCAGAATAGCTTGCTTTTTATTCCAGAGAGAAGCTTCATGATTATATTAAACTTGAAAGGATGGAGTAGGTCAAAAAGTGAGAATGAACAAGGATTCCTACAACTGACACATTCCGTGCCCTGACTCTCAGAAATGTTTCTGTTTAGAGTTAGTTATTAATCATGGTGCGTACACACTGATTTGATTATAGGATGTCAGACTACTGTGAGAAACAAAAAAATATGGCCATAATGACTGGCCTTAAATTAAGTTCAGTGCCATGTAAATCTGAATTTTAAAAACACTTTAATTAGCTGTGATGAGAGCTATGTAAGACTGATAAGCTCTTTTAAGAAAGTTATGTGGTCAAACTACGAGTGATTTTTACTTGGTTTTGTGGAACACCATCCAGCTTTAAAGTTCCAATCCTGCAAACACACATGAGGGTAGCTTTGAAGTCAGAGTGGGGCCTGATTTATAAATAAATTTCATTTTCTGGTCATGAGGAGACTTGTGGTAGATGAGGAGCTCAATATGTTGCTCACTATTTGGTGCAGCAAATAATAGAAGTGATTTTTTTTTTTTAAAGTGAGATAAACGGGTCTGGTTATCAACAAGGCAAACAGCTGACAAAAATTAGCTCCCTGTGTAATATGCTTGATGTCTTCATCCACAAACTTTCGTGAAGCCAACATTCAGCATGTTCTAATTAAATGATCACATCCTAGTAATATTGAAGAAATTTCAAGAGTATTTCCAAATCTGCCTGTATTTATGTGATGCTAAGCCAGCAAAGATTCAGCAACCATCAGGCTGGTTGAACTAAAAGCAACCTTTAAGGACATATTAGAAAAATATTGAAATGATAAATAGGGCCATTTCTTGTAGATAGGTAGCAAAGCCATGGTAAATAGACTAATGTTTGTAAAGTATAGGCCTGTATTGTTAGAGGATTAAGAATAGATACTAATTGTATTTGTCTATGTTTGCCTATATCTTGTTTGAAGTTAACAACGTAACCAGCTTATTTTGTGGATGCTAATTCCCTTTCATGCCTTAATTACATTATATTATGCATGTGGATGGTTCAGTTAACCTTAAAATAAAAAATGTACGATATTGCAGGAAATAATATTACTTACATTGTCTTCAGCTTAAATTGTCTGTTATAATGGAATGCCTTGATAGTTTGAATGGCTAATTGTCCTTTGTTAATTCATACCACTATTTTACCTGTGTATACACAGGAAATAGAAGTTTAGCTTCCAAACAGCAATATACACTGCCTAGTCTTTCTTCGGGAAGGCCCCTGCTCTGTCGTCTGCTGTCAAGACATTATCAGCCAGCAAGAGAACTGTAAGGGAAGCTTTGGGCCTGATCCTGTTTTAGCTCAGCTCTGCTTGAACTTTGACAGGGAAATTCTAAACCTTAAGGACTGAGGTCTCCAGGTTAATTCCGGATCATCCCTGCAAATTCTTATGGAAAAATTTGAACAAACTCTGCATGTGGACTGCCTATTGGACTATAATCTATGGAACTGATTCTAGAAAGACTTTTACAAATCATCAACTTCACTATCTCTGCTATGAAATTGATCTAAGAACTTCATTCATATCTGTATGTATAATGGTCTTTTAACCACAGTAACTCTTGTCTTTCTTGTCTTTTTCAATAAATCTTAGGCTGGGTTTACACTGACGGAAGCAAATTCGCCGCTCTCAGTTCGATATCTCTGGATCAACTGAGCCGTCTGCATAGACCCACTCAGTCGATCCAGCAATCAACGTAGGAAAACCACCCCGGTAAGTGGCATAGTGCTGCATCGAAGGGAATGCTGTTCTCGTCGGCGCAGCACAGTGTGGACAACTCGTGGAGCAGACGCAGCAAAGTCGACGGGAGATACGCAAGTGATTTACATCACTTGCATATCTCCCGTCGACTGCTGCCGAATCCAGAAGGTAAGTGTAGACCGGGCCTTAGATTAATTAATAAGAATTGGCTGCAAGCGTGTATTTGGGTAGGATCCAAAATAATCATTGACCTAAGGGGTAACGTGTCTGATCTCTTGGGACTGGTAGAGCTTTATATATAGTGAATAAGATTTTAAGTAATCCTCACTATATAGTCTTGGCTATCTGGGTGGGAGCCAAAGGTTGGATTGCTTAAAAGGAACTGTATTTTGGCATCTTGATAATCAGTAAAGTATTACAGAAGCTGTTTGGTTACTGGCTTGACGAAATATAATTATAGAATAAGCCAACAGTTTTGGGATCATCTGTCCTATTCTCTGCAGTTTACCCTGATTGAGCATTCTCAGTATAGCCCCCCAGCGACCACAGTCACAACTTAGTTTATAAATATTTTATAAAAATAGTCCAGAAGTAGTCTACAAAATAAGGTCACCTATACTTATACATGCAAGATAGGTATAAATTATTTCAAACTATTTAAGGAAAGTAATTGTACATAGTTGAAAATTGAACTGTGGAAGCCTTGTTGACCCTGCAAAATGTGTATGTAGGTTTCATGCATAAAACTCCATTTGCACATGTTATGGCTATGTCTGTGCATGGAATGGGTAATTTCTAGCCTAGCTTCCCATTTGCACACAAATTTACTTATTTTCCATGTCAAATTTTCATTTGTTTTCAGGATTTTCAGTTCCTGGGAAGGTTTGAAAAACACTTTTGTTCTGAATTAAACAGATTTCAAAATATTGAAATTTCCCACAAACCCCAAGTTTTGGCTAGCTCTAGGAGTCCTACCAGCAAATGAAAGAGAGTGGTCCCTACCCCCATGAGGCTGGAGTATCTGGAGGCTAGGTTAGAGAGAGAGGCATGTATCTAGTCACTTAAACTGACAGGCTTGCAGGGGCTGGTTCGGAAGAGTTGGGACATCTCAGACAATTATTTTGCATTAACTACAAGCTTGGCCATCTTCAGTTTCACACCCAGGTGATACCCTTGCATGGGTTTTTGTACTTGACTGGGGAGGCAGCCAACTGTAATGGCCAAACTCCACTTATTATTAAGGGCAAATTGAAAGATGGAGATTTTTACCTGGAATATTGTGTGCAGTTCTGGTGTCCCATGTTTAAGAAGGATGAATTCAAACTGGAACAGGTTCAGAGACGGGCTACTAGGATGATTCGAGGAATGGAAAATCTGCCTTATGAAAGGAGACTCAAAGAACTTGGCTTGTTTAGCCTGGCCAAAAGAAGGCTCCGGGGGGATATGCTTGCTCTATATAAATATATCAGGGGGATTAACGTTAGGGAGGGAGAGGAATTGTTTAAGTTTAGTACTAATATAGGTACGAGGACGAATGGGTACAAATTGGATATTAGGAAATTTAGACTTGAAATTAGACGAAGGTTTCTAACCATTAGG
The DNA here is from genome assembly GCA_007922155.1 of Mesoclemmys tuberculata. Classification (NCBI taxonomy): domain Eukaryota; kingdom Metazoa; phylum Chordata; order Testudines; family Chelidae; genus Mesoclemmys; species Mesoclemmys tuberculata. The sequence goes on from ML675601.1 coordinate 47,919,570, forward strand.
GGAGTGAAGTTCTGGAACAGCCTTCCGAGGGAAGTAGTGGGGGCAAATGACTTATCTGGCTTTAAGACTAAGCTTGATAAGTATATGGAGGGGATGTTATGATGGGATAGTTTATTTTGAGCAATTGATTTGGATTATCGGCAGATAAGTCTGCTCAATGGTCTGTGGGAATGTTGGATGGGATGGGAACTGAGTTACTGCAGAGAATTCCTTTTTGGGTGCTGGCTGGTGAGTCTTGCCCACATGCTCGGGGTTTAGCTGATCGCCATATTTGGGGTCGGGAAGGAATTTTCCTCCGGGGCGGATTGGCAGAGGCTCCGGAGGTTTTTCGCCTTCTTCCGCAGCGTGGGGCATGGGTCGCTTGCTGATGGATTCCCTGCAGTTTGAGGTCTTCAAATCTCACTTTTGAGGATTTCAATAACTCAGTCATGGGTTCGGGGTTGTTATAAATGTGTATGGGTAGGGTTTTGTGGCCTGCCTTGTGCAGGAGGTCAGACTAGATGATCATATTGGTCCCTTCTGACCTATGAGTCTATGAGTCTATGAATGTTGGACAATCCTTTAAGTAGGGGAATAGGGTTTCCTTGAAGGCAGGGATGGGGTGCCAGAACCAGACCTGAAATTTGATTGAGTGCAGTGGGGAACATTGGGTCTGTGGGCTCTATCAGGGCAAACAGTGTGCATTGGATCTGTGAAGTAATAGGGAGCACCGGCAGGAGCTCTTTCCCAGCCCAGTGGCAGTGACTGCATGCAAGGACAAAGTCAGGGGTAAGTGGTAAAAGTGAAGTAATGGGCTATGCTGATAATAGCCAGTTCTTTTTGAGTTCTTCTTTTCTCATCACCTTTTAAATGGGTTTATTTTAAAACACACACCTTCCTCGGTACTTAATCTGATGTCATTTTAAACTAAACTATTGTTGCACTAATATTGCATGTATAGTCCTAGGTGATGCTGTTGCTAATATACTGCTCTAAAATTATATGAATATGCAGTGTGATCCTTTTGGATGCTATCACTTTCATTACCACAGTTTGGACTTATCTTCTGAAGGCATGAAGTTGCTCTTCACATACCTGTAAGCCCTACTATGTTGGTCTCTTAGAGTATCTGAAAGTTGACATTTGAAATGCAAATAGAGGCCCTGTTAGTCCTTCTCCATGGTATGTCACCCTATCTTAAACCCTTCCAGGCTTCCTGTCTAAAGCAAGAAAATTATTTCTCATGAAATGTGTGCCAGCTGTCCTTTCTTCCTATTTTTAATAACCTGTTAAATCATCGGAATACAATGAAAGCAACTGCCTACTCTGACTGCAAACACGTTTTGGCTTTCAAGGCTTTTAGAGGAAAGAGCTGTGACTGATGTGAAATGCAGCTGCCATTATCTGGCTCTTTACCTGCTGATGAAATACACTTGATCTAATCTTCCTTGTATGGGATTGAATTGAATGGAGGGGACTTTGTGACTATTACTTTGTTTTATTTTCTCTGCAGCTGAAGTTGCTATTACTATTATACTGCTCTAGAGTTATATAAATATAATATTAATATTAATATATCTTCTGAAGTTGGACTGGCACAACCAGTGTGTGAAAACATCTAAGGTGCAGCAGAACAAAGCTATTGGGTGTGAAAAGGTGTAAATAGGATGCTACTGGGAGAGGGCACTAATAGTTTGCGTTCCTCAAGGGAGAGGCCTTTGAAGGAAGTGGTGCCTTTGGCAGAGGCCAAGTAGCAGGCCCTGAAAGAGAGGAATGAACTAGCTTGTGAGAAGAGCAGCTTGGAACTCCACACAGAAATGTTGGTGGAAGAAACAGATTTTGAATCCAGATGTTTGATGGACAGAGAGTATTCCAGGAGAAAAAGGAGTTGGTCTCAGAGATAAGCCATCTGAAAGAGCTGGAGACTTTACAGTTGGTACACAGACCCCTAAAGGGCAGAGGGCAAAAATGAAGCCTGGATTAGAGAACCTGCCTCTGATTAGGCAACTCTCTGAGGTGGAAGGTCTGTAACAGGGTGGCTAAACTGGCCCTGATTAAAGGATGAGCCATGCCTGGGTTGAATCAGCTACTCTGAGTTGAGCCAAGTAAGCGGGGAGAGGGGACTGCTCCTGGGCTATAAATGGTCAAAGGGAGCTCAGTGGAAAGGGAACACAGAGTGAAGTTTTAGGGAAAGACAGTCTCCTGTAGCATCAGCAAAGAAGGGACCATTCCTACCTCCTTCAGAAAGATGGGTCTATGCCCAGCTTAAGATGATTGTAAAATTTCTTTTGTGTTTGCTTTTGGGAACACTGTTAATTTAATTTTTAAAAAACCTCTGACCCTCCAGAAGGGCTGTCATTGGGCAAGACTGTGGAGTTTTGATTAAGAAGCCCTGAAGAAGAAGGAAACAGGGCAGGGCACTGCAGAGACACCTCTGTCCATGGCAGGGCACTTGTGTAATGCCAATTGCCTTATAAGGAGTAAAAATTTAAGGAAGGAGAAAAATGTTTCCACTTGATATTTAAAATGTGCTGGATTGTGGATGAGAATTCAGTCATTCATTAGTTCCATTTTTCTTAAACGCCCACTCTTGCAGTTTGCTGAGCATGAAATCCTACCCCTTTGCAGAGGCCTAATGCAATACCTGTGCACCACCTAAGATGTCAAAATAGGGCTAAAGTGGAGCTTTGTGGCACATTGGAGAATTTCCTCCTCAGACCCCAATTTGTCCTTAGAGAAACTGTTGTGGTTTTTTTTTGTTTGTTTTCCTGCATACAATTGTATTTGCTCATTAAATTGTGTCAGTTAAGAGTGTAAAACTATTTCCAGGCCCTAGTATCTCCAAACCCCAAATTCATATATCCAACCCTGACATCTTTTCTTAAACAAAAGCTGCCCCTAACTTATTCTCTCCTCCCCCCACAAACCCCCCATCAAGTGCTCTGTAGCTGATTTCAGGACTCCCACCCCTTTCTGAACTGTCTTTAACAAGTACTACATCTTTTCCCTCTGACCTGAATATTATCTAGATGTTCCATAGGGACTGAAGGTGTATGTCCTACAACAGCACAGGAATTTAGTAGAAACTTGAAATACTATTTATAATAAACAACATTGCCTGCTGTAGATTCCTTTTTATTTGTTGCACTAAATGTATCTCTTTCAAAAAGATTGGGAACCGTTTAGTCTGGCTGCTTCATTTTAGAGCGTTTCCTCTTTGCCAGAGTGCCTTTTTTTTTTTTTTTTTTTTTTTTTTGTAGCCTGTTCACAGACAGTGGATGACTAGTTTTAAAATGACCCTAACTCAAGGTTGTGATAACAAGACAGCTGTCCTTCTCTCTGATTTAGATGTTCCAGTCTCTTCCTTGCGCAAGGGCTGTGTTGATTTCAGTTCCTTAATAAGTAATCTTGCTCCTGGCAATACCATCACTGACTCGAAAGTTGTCTCTGGATTAAGGTAAGTGGGGTTTTCTACAACTATCTTATATTCAGTACAGTCTATGGAAAACATAGAGTGAGAGATTTAATATGAGTTGTGGAATGAAAGTTCTAAATTTTTAGTAATCCATGATATTTCTCATCCCACGGTTATTCTCTTCTAAGGATTTGGTGCAGATTACATGGGTTTATTTAATGTTCTTCTGCAGTGTATGGGGCTAAAACATTTGCTCACCCATCTCCCTATGTCTTTCAACCAGAATTAGAAATCCCCAGTTAGTCCACCACATCCACATGTGAAGTAGACCTTTCTAATAAAGATCGGTCCTTGCCTGTACAGAAATGAGAGCACCACCCACTTCCCTTTCCCTGGGCTCTTCATGTGGTTCAGGGTGTTTATATGGGAAGGAGGCAAGCTGGAAGCAGCAGGGCCATGGAAAAGTGCATGGATCTCCAGGGAATCTGAGCAGACTTCTCTGGATGCTCTGAAATGCTCCCTTCAAACAGACTTCAGGTACCTCTGCATTAGATATGCTCAAGATGTTCTGACATGCAACCAGGAAGAATCGTAAAGGCACAGCGCCTTCACACAGATTTCTCTAGCCACTACTACAAAATCCATGCAGATTTTTATGGGCCTGCAGGGGTTATAGTTGAACCCCCCTTGTTTTTTCTTTTTCATTCTTCGCCCCCAACAGAGCCATCTAGCAGATCTTCTCTCATTCCCCTATCCCCTCCCATAAGTTTTCCCATGAGAAGTGGCAGTCTTGTCCCATTTTTTTTAATGTTTTGGGATTTTTAGTGCATAGAGGTGTAAATGTCCCTACCAGTGCAGAACAGTAAGACTTAAAATGGTTTCCACCCGTTAAATTTTTATTTCTTTAACATATCTTGCTCTGTGGGATGCTCCTGCCATAGGGAATTGTTGGTGCTAAAGGACTGTAGAAAATATTCAGTGGAGTATATTTAATGATGACCTTTATCCCATTAAAAAAAATTTAAAAGTTGTCTTTCAGAGTGATAATAAAATGGGGAAAGCTTTTAAGTCTGAATTTGCTCCCATCTGAAAAGCCCTGTGCACCACTTTACTGGGTCTTAAATGGGAGTTTAGGGCGTAAGGAGGATTTAAATGTCCAGTGAGAATACTCTGCACTGGGGGTGAATATCAAAATTATAGAAGAGATACACATTTAGGGGATACTTTAATCCATTCAGAAATGTATAAATCTGTATCCACACCACTTTCCTAATACCATGTTACAGTAGATAATATTGTAATAATTGTTCTCACTGAAGCATACTGATTAAAGGGGGGGAAATCTTATCTCCTATATCAGGTAGGCAACATGAGGGACAAAGCAGAATTACCTCTAACTTAGAATAGATATATTCTGCCCCCCTCACTCATGCTGAGTGGTTCCTTCCTCCTTCCTTGATCTTATTAAAACTAAGACGACTATATGAGAAATACTGTGTCAGTATGTGTCAACTGCACCTGTATTTCCCAGCAATAGACCAGCATGGGCACCCACACTAAGGCTTCCAGTTCCCCAGCTGTTGCGTTTCTGGGGGAAGATCTGCGTCTCTTTCCCTTCTGGCTGGAGTATATCCAGGCTACGCAGTTCCCTGCCATTGCTGTGTATTTCCCAGCACAGACAGGTTGTCCAAGGACATCTGCTTGCTTTTGCCTTAAAGAGTTAACAGGTGTAATTGCTACAGATATAAGTTACCACCCAGCACTTCCTGTGCAAGCTGACTTTATTCTTAAGGTAAACAAAAATACAAAAAGAACATATTAAAACAATAAAAGCACCTACACATTTGCTAATAAGTTTCCAGATTTAACCCTAACATGATTCTGGCAGAAGCCTTTCTTCTCTCTCACTCACACCAACACACACACACGGGTGACCAGACAGCAAGTGTGAAAAATTGGGACAGGGGTGAGGAAAATTGGTCACCCTAACACACACAAGCTATTTAGGGGTTCAGGACGGCATTACCAGCTCAGAACACGCACTCAGGCCTTCCAAGAAAGAAGGCCTTGAGCCAGCTTATAACCAGGTTATTTATCAAAAAACCCTTTCTGCATCTGTTGGTTCCTGGAGATGCGAACCTCACCAAAGGGTTGCTTCAAGGAGCTGATAATGGAGGAAGCATATTAGCACTCCTCTTCCTAGTGGAGAAGGGACATACAATGGCACAATAACACATACACAATTGCATTTTTAATACAATGTAGCCCCAAGATATGAACTCGAATTCAAGAGGATTTAACTTGTTCAATAAAGTTTCTTAATTCCATAACACGTACAGGATATTGTCTGTCTGTCAGAGGTTTTACTCAATGTAACTAGCAGTGACAGTCTTTTGAGATGGGCAGCTAGAACTGCACACAGAATTCAAGGTGTGGCTATACTAAGGATTTTTATAGTGGCGTTATGATATTTTCTGTCTATCTGTCCCTTTCCTAATGGTTCCTAACATTTTGTTAGCTTTTGAACTATCCAGAATGATTATAAGATCTTTCTTGAGTGGTAAAAGCAAATTTATACCCCGTCATTTTATATGTATAATTGGGATTATGTTTTCCAATGGGCATTGCTTTGCATTTATCAACATTGAATTTCATCTACCATTTTGTTTCCCAATCATCCAGTTTAGTGAAATCCCTTTGTCACTCTTCCCTGTCAGTTTTGGACTTAAATGAGGAATTTTGTAGAGTCTGCAAACTTTGCCACCTCACTGTTTACCCTTTTTTCCAGATCATTTATTAATATGTTGAACTGCACTGGTCCCAGTACAGATCCTTGGGCGACCCCCCTATTTACCTCTCTCCACTGTGAAAACTGACCATTTATTCCTACCCTTTGTTTTCTGTCTTTTAACTAGTTACTGATCCTTGAAAGGACCTTCCTTCTTATCCCATCACTGCTTAGTTTCCTTAAGAGCCTTTGGGGAGGAATCTCATCAAAGACTTTCTGAAAGTCTGGGTATGCTGTCTCCAGTGGATCATCATTGTCCACATGCTTGTTGACACTTAAAAGAATTCTCGTAGATTGGTGAGGCATGATTTTCCTATACATAAGGAGTGTTGACTCTTCCCCAACATACTGTGTTTATATATGTGTCTGATAATTCTGTTCTTTATTATAATTTCAACCAATTTGCCTAGTACTAAAGTTAAGCTTACTGGCGTATAATTGCCAGGATTGACTTTGGAGCTTTATTAAAAACTGGCATTACATTTGCTCTCCTCCAGTCATCTGATACAGAGGCTGATTTAAGCAATAGTTACATACCATGCCATGCTTGCTGTCCCTATTTGCTAGTTCCTCTGCTTGCTTGGGAGGTGGCTTTTTAAACTCCTGTTCTCTGAGTTAGCCCTGCCCACTTGTCAAGGGATAAGGGATCGAAGGATGGCAAACAGCCTCATTAGGAAGCTTCTCAGACTTACTCAAGATAAGATTCCTGTAACACTGGAAAATCTTTTTCTTCTCCAACTATAGGATGATCTCTTCCTTTTTAATCAGAGGAAAATCCCTTATGTAGTTAAAGACATTATTTTAGTTGTTTCTCCTATTTATAACTATTGATTTGTTTGCATCCTTTAGTTAAATGTTAGCGCACAATGTTGATGGTCCCTAAAAATTAGACAGGAGAGCAGCATTCCTAGGGTAACAAGCAGAACATTTCCTTTCAGTATCTGAATTCAGCTACCAAAGAATGGTTAATACCCTTCTGTACAACAGATTTCCTTGATGCTTGTTTATAACAAGTTTATGCCAGCATTTTGCCGGTACGTTTAATGGATTACTGGAAGGAATAAAAATAGAACAGTGTCCTCAAACAGAGATGTCACTTGAAGGCCTTTTAGATTGATTTTTTTTTCAGTGAATCCATGGGATTATTTGTCTTGAACTCAGATTCACTATTATTGTTTATTCCTTGGAAAATTGCATTTATTATCAATCTTTAAATTAATACATTCTGTAGATAGTTAAGAAGCAGATTATAATGTTTGGAAGATAGTAGCTGATGCTTGAACAGTTATAAACAAGGTTCACTTTGTTGCAGTTTTAATAAAGGCCCTGGTACTTAGCTCATGTAAATCGGTACAGCTTGAGAACAAGTTGACTCTAGTGGAGGGTTATTGATTTACCACCAGGTAAGGATGTGGCCCTGAATCTTAGGGCATCATTAAAAAGTAATTGTAACTTGGATTGCAGGATTCTTATCACAATAAGGTTATGTTTCTGCAAAATACAATTGATTTGTAATAAATTCATTAGTGTGTCACTAATTAAGAAGGCAACAGCAGCAGCTCTGGGGAAAGTGTGAAGACTTTGTTCTCATGAGTTTCTGTTGAGAATGAATCAGTGATTTGCAGGATTTTGCAAAACCCTATAAACCATTACAGAGCATTAATGGGTACATCCATAGATAATAGGCCTATCCTCTGCTAGAGTAAATCAAGAGCTCTATTGATCAAGCTGATCCCAAAGTCAATGGCGCTATGATGATTTATGCCAGTATAGAATCTGACCCGGTATTCCTAAAGATGCCCATCACCATGTATCCTTGACCTGTGTGGATCTTGGGGTGGTGGGGGGGTCCTCAAGGTCTGAGGATCAAAACCCTGCTCATTTTATGGCAGGGAGTGGAGGGAATTTCACCCCACCACCCTCAATGGGATGACTGGAAGAAAATTCCATGTTACTCCCCTGCTTCAGGCAACCTCACTTAATGTTGCTGTTGGAACTCCTCCTGTAGCTTAAAAATACCTGGTCCCTGAACTAGTGAATCTTTGGCCCTGGAACAGACATGTCCTTCAGAGGTGCACATTTCATTTACAGAAAAAAGTTATCCAGTCAGTAGTGCTGTCAGACCTTCACAATCCATAGCTCAGATTTTTGTCAGAGTAAATTTTTCATCATTCATGGATTGTTTATATCCCTAGATTTGAATAAGGGTTCTTGCATACATGGAGGGTAGTAACTTTGTGAGCAGTTTGTGCTCATCCTTCACGAAAAATCAAGCACCCTAAGCCAACTTTTGCCCTACACGTTTTACAGGATATTACAGAATCACAGATATTGGAGCTGAGAAATTATATATTCTGAAGAGTCCAATCTAATTGTCCTGGACTGGAGAGAAGGGTGCCCCACCATTTTGCTTAGGAGAGGTCTCTAAAATGAGGCAATATTTCCTGAGGATTGGGTTTTTGGGGTTGTTTTTGTTTGAGCCTAAATTTTATTTTTCTCAGTGTCATATTACTTCTCTTTATTAGGTCCTTTGGAAACACTCCACATAATTCCTTTCTCTCTATGACTTGAGTGACTCATTCTGGAGGTCTCATGCTGCCAGTACTAAAATATCCTTGGAATTTCTAAACATTATAGGTAACAATTTCCTAGCTCAATAAGCGTTGCAGCCAACACAGGGGAATTCTTTAGTTCCTCCTTATTTGTTAGGACAAGTTCTAATAATCACAGAACTAAAAATTAATGGTAGCTTAGGTATACATGATCCTCACATTTATAGGTTGCAAACACAAAGTCCAGACCAGTAAAATATATGTGTGTGTGTGTGTGTGTAAATATGTATATACATACAAACTTGGTTCCTTATTAGGGCCTGTAGGAAGGCACCCCGGCATGCCCCGGGATGGGGAGGTGAAGGAGGCCCCCAGCCAATAGGCCCGCGGAATAGCTGGCCAGGTAAACCTGCCCAGCAACAGGCCGGGATTGGGCCAGCGCGCCGGGCCGCCCGTCAACCGTTCAGGCCGGCCCGGATAGGACCATAGGGGACGGCCAACCAGGCGCCGAGGGGTGGGACTTCCCCAGGAACAGGAAGTATAAAAGCCAGGCCCCTGGGCTCAGTGAGAGGCAGGCAGCAGTGGGAAGCAGACCTGCCACCCAGGGCTCCTGCTGGGGAAGGCAACGGCAACGGCAACGGCAACGGCAACGGCCCCGGGCTGAACACCCGCCGCTCCTGGCGGAAACCCCGGGACTGGGACTGGATAGGGCCTCCGCCGGCCGGCGATTGGGACTGGCCATCGAGACCCCCGAGAGGGCAGACGCCCCCCGAACCCCAAGCCTGGCCAGAGGGGCTCGGTCCGCCCCAGTGGGTCCCACCGCCCGAGGCGGGGCTAGATCTTGAGGAGCTGCCGGCCGCTGACCCCCCTGAAGCTGGGGCCGACCTTGAGGAGCTGCCCGAGGCCGGACCCCCCGACGAACCCGTGGATCTGGACGAGCTGCCGGACACTGATACCTTGCCCCCATTGCCGCCAACGGACGCCGACGGATGGGTGAGCCTGCCGTGGACCGCGCACCCCGACCCCGGGTTGCTCGGGGTCAGCTCCTGGGAGGACGGGGAGGAAGTAGCCCAGGGGCAGCCAGACCTACTGGTTAGAGTGGGGGCAGAGACCCCGCGGCGTGTTGCGGCCGGGTCCCCGCCACACCAGTGGTACTAACAGTGCCACTGGTAGGGCCCTGGGCTGGGACGCAGTGGAGATGGGTGGGCCTGCGTCCCCCTCCCCCCTCCTCTACCCGCACTTGCCCCAGCGAGTGAGCGAGAGAGAGACTCCTCACCTCTGGCCAGACAGCCGGGAGACGCCCGTCTCAGCCTGCCCTGCTGCCCAGGGAGCAGGCCACTAGACTGTTTGTTTGCCTGCCCTTGCCCAAGGGACCGGGCGCTTGAACTGCTCGCCCGCCCTGCCAGGGGGCCGGGGCGAAGGACTGCGTGCTCGCCCGCCCTGCCAGGGGGCCAGGCCTAGAGACCGACCAGTCACTAATTCCCCTTCTATTGAGGAAGAGTCCCGGACCTTCCCCAGCGGTTGGGCCCCCCGGAAGGGCCGCCGCGATCAGCGCGGTACAACCGCCGTCCAACAGGGCCAAATTAAAAAGCTAAATCAGCTGGGTGGAAGAATTTAATTGAAAAAATATCAATGATAAGTGGGAATCACTGAAAAATGCCTTACTAGATGTCCAAAAAGCCACAGTCAAGGAAGGCCATGCTGGTTTTAAAAACTGACCTGGTTTATAGGGGAAGTGAAGCCAACTGTTAAGAAAAGTATATAAAACAAATGGGATAAAAGGAAATTGTTAGTAATTAATATAAATCGGACGTTAGGAATTGTAGAAAATTGATAAGGGAAACACAGGGACATGAGGAATCTATGGCCAGCAATGTTAAGGACAATAAGGATTTTTTAAAAAATATTAGAACAAAAAGAATCTTGACAATGGTATTGATCCATTTCTAGATGGAAATGGTAGAATTACCAACAATAATGCAGAAAAGGCAGACGCGTTCTACAAAAATTTTTGTTCTGTATTTGAGGGGGGGGGTGGATCACAGGAGGTAACACTTTCCATTCTACTAGTATCCCCAGAGGTTGTTGGTCAACAGCTATTAAAGTTAGATATTTTTTAATCAGTATATTGCATGCTTGAAGTTAATAACTATTCAAGATTGTTAGTTTTTGTTAAATAATTCCATTTGAGCTTGTTTGACACTCTGAGATTAGTGTCAGAAAGCATACCCCTGTATGAAGACATTAGATAGAAAGAAGACATATCCCTGTATGAAGAGAAGGCAGTTTAATCCCTTCCTCTGTACCTGTTGAAATGCTGACAGAGTTCATTCCCAACCTAATTTTCCAACCCTCTTTCCTTTTATAAGGTGTGAGACAAGAATCTACTTCTTGGAGGATGAAATCCTTTCCCTTCATTTAATTTTAGTATGTATTCTGTTTTTGACACTTTCATTTTCCGTAACCACTGATGGAGTTTCTTTCATGGTATTTTTAAGTTACATGAGTGACAAACTAAAGGGATTTCTAATCCAGTCATTATTATTAACAGCTGTGACAGCAGGCAGTTCTTACTGAGTTAAGAAACATCTTTCAATGGATACTTATTTCATCCATTACAGAAAGCATCTGAAATAACAAGCTCCTCTTATCAGCAATAGAATATAATAAAAGCATAGACCCCCCCCCTGTATCATTCACCCAATCTTGTATATACTATACTCAATTGACACTTTTTATTAGTTTGAGGAGTCTTTTCTCTAAACATATATATTCCCATAGACCTGGAGAGGTTGAGTATAATTTGATAAAGACCAACATTCAATCACATAAAAATTTATGAGTATAGGTCACTCACTGGTTAACACTATGTCACTAACACTTTGTGCCTTAGACTTCAAATGCACTTTGCTAATATCATAAAGATTCTGGGAGAATGTTAATATGCAAATGAATTTATTAAACAAGAAAAAGAGGGAAAAAAGGGTAGTATTTACTAACCAGTTGATATGATAACTTGCATCCAAGAGTTTTAAGAGAGTTGGGTGTGGAGTTTTCTGGACCATTAATGTTGCTTTTAAATGTCTTGGAATACTGGGGAAGTTCCAAAGAGTAAGAGAGATCTAATTTTGTGCCATTTTTTTTTAAAGGGTAAACAGGATAACCCAGGTAATTATACGCCTGTCAGCCTGACGTGGATCCCAGGCATGCCCCCCAACATCTTGGCAGCCAGGCGCCACCCCCTGCTTGTCAGCTTTGCTCCCTGCTCTGAGCAAGCTCTGAAGCTGCAGAGAGTTCTTGGGGCTGGCTCCCACTCGCTGCCCTGACCGGATGTGCTACCCGGGTGCACCTGCACACGCAGCCCCAGGGAGGACAGGGCGGAGGCAGAGAGCAGATTGGGGACCAAGTGGCATGGGTGTTAAGGGTAATCCTCCCCTGACCATGCTGAGCTGGGAGCTCTGCTGCTTCCCCTCCTTGCAGGACAGCCACTTGCTCCCAGGCCTCCACTGCTCTCACTGTGGCTGCGTGTGCAGAGGTGCCTAGACATTGAGCACTGTCAGGATGGTGAGTGGGAGCCAGCCGCAAAACTTCCCTACAGCCTCCTGGGCATCCTGTATCCCTGTCTCCTGGGGTGCAGCGGGGACAGTAGCATTTTTCCTCTGAAACCTACATTTTATGTCAAAATTCAAAACAAACCAACAAAAATAAATCAACCAACCAACCAAAAACAGCTTCATTCTACATCCCATTTTAAAAATCAAGAATTGCAAAGTTTCATTTAAATAGTTTGACAGCTCTGGAGACTGACGTCCTAATTATCCTCAGAACAGGTGCACGGGGGCATTTTCCTACTATGTGGCTCAGCCTGGAGGCAGAGAGTCCAGTTCTTAGATTATATGGTAGTTGAGCATAAAGCCTTCTCAAACTGCACTCATTCTACTGAGACAGCCACCAAAGGAGTTAATTATGCCATGTATGTACTTGTGTGTTCCTTTTGGGTATCTGAGTTCCATCAATAGCACTGTCACAATTAGGAAACAGGGTGAGCAGTAGAATTTTCCCATAGTGCAATGCATTCATAAGGGTAGAGAGTCGACATGCTAAGCACTCTGGGATAAGGTTAATTTGACTGGGATCTGTGCACTGTAGTGTTGATCCTAGAGTCCTAGGTTCGAGCATGGACCATAAAATCCTTAATCTAGGGTTCAAATTCAGTGTAGAGGCTCAAGCCCAAGGTTCCCTGACACTGGTCAACTGATGTGAGTCCCACTAACCTTAGGCTTACATTGCTGTGTAGACATAACCTTAGTGTGATGCTGTGGCCAAATGAGCTAATGCAATCCTGGGATGCATAAACAAGGGAATCTTGAGCAAGATTACAGAAGTTATTTTACCTCTATATATTGGCACTGGTGCAATGACTGCTGGAATATTCTGTCCAACTCTGGTGCCCACAATTCAAGAAGGGTGTTGATAAACATGAGCAGGTTCATAGAAGAGCCACCAGAGTGGAAAAGGATTAGGAAACATGCCTTATCGTGACTGAGCTCTTTGAGTCTATCTATTTGGCTTAACGAAGAGACTGGGTGACTTAATTACAGTCTATGCCTATCTACTTGGGGAACCAATATTTAATAATGGACTCTTCAATCCAGCAGAGAAATGTATAATATGATCCAGTGGCAGGAATTTGAAGCTAGACAAATTCAGACTTGAATTGAGGCATAAATTCTTAATGTTTAACGTAATTAACCACTGGAACAATTTACTAAGGGACGTGGCGGATTCTCCGTCACTGACAATTTTTTAATCAAGATTGGATGTTTCCCTAAAAGTTATCCTCTAGGAATTACTATGGAGAAGTTCAAAGTTGGTATTCTGTGAAGATAAGAAGGCAGGAGGGTTTGTGTGGATGCAGATGTCCAGATATTTTTGTTAATATTTCTTTAGCTGTATACTCTGCAAGTCCTTCTTTTTATCCAGATTCTTAGCTAAAAATTCTTCCAATACTTCTGGAGCTTATTGTTGTTAAACATGTTACCTGTGGTCAGTAAAACATCTGATGTATGGAGCTCTGTTCAACATATAGATGAACATCAGCCATAGAGAAGTTGGCAAATATAAAATGTCTGAAATTACTCAGTACTGTGAGTAACTCTGGGGAAACTAAAATGGCTGAAGTAATTCATAAACATCTCCCATAAGGGCCATTGCAGCAGGGAGTAAATTGGGGCAGCTCTTGGGGCTGACCTAGATAGAAGGGGAGGGGGGCTGCTAAAGACTCCAATTCCCCTAAATAAAAGAGGCGCAAGGCTGCCCCACTTTTGTCCATGCACAAGCACAACAATGAATTTCCCTGAATATAATCACTTTGTACAGGGGTGAGTGACTATACAAGGTGCCAAGCAGGGGAGAATCAGGCCTCTTGTACGCTTCCTCACCTTGTTGCACATAGTCCTGACACCCACAGTAGACAAAATTTTACAACCATTAGGGAGCCAGTGCAGAGAATTTCACATTCTAGCTATTTGCCTTAATATTACAGTTCCTTTTCCCTGCATTTTCAAGAATGCAATTAGTTACGTGCTGCTGAAAATACATTAGATAATCCTCTGCTAACCTGCTTGATATCATAAAAACTCATTAACCGTACTTTTAACTGGCATGCCATGTAATCAAATGCTATTGGAAACAAGGTAATTTGCCATAATTTTTGTAAAATATATTTTTATTACAAAACGTAGCAATGAATATTTCTCCTAGCTGCAGTAATGCATTTCAGACATGGGAGCTGGGCTGACATCTACAAAAACCTGAAGTGTGCTTTAAGCAGCACTACATGGAACCAATCAAGCACAGCTTGTGAAACCCCTTCTGAATAGAGTCGTTATTCCACTATTGGCTATTTTTAGAGGTAGAAAATAAAGTGAACAGACTTCCAATGAGACTTGATGATGAAGATACTAATTCTGCTCCCATCAAAGTCAATGGGAGTCTTGCCACTGACTTAAATGGGAGTAGCTTCAGGACTCAAATGCTGGAGATGAGTAACCTGACAAAAGCTTTTACAGGAGCAGTGGTTTCTGGATCAAAGAGATATACTTAATCAGTTAGAATGCCACCAAGGATAATGCCACAGTATCTCTAAAAATGCAACTTATCATCTTCCTATCAAAGTAGATGGACTTTTTTTTCCTAAAATAAACAAAATCTGCAAGCCTGATGCAAATCCATCATTTCTGCATTATTGATGAGTTTATTGCATTCATTTTGTGCAGTCCAAAAGAACCCAAGAAAAATCAATATCCATTCAGTTTTCAGTGTGTCATGTACAGCCAAGGGTTTAGAGAGTAATTATAGTCATCCTCTCTCTAGCCTGGAGTGCAAAGGTTTTATATCCAAGAAACAAATATGGCAAAGAAAGCTGAGAGGTGATGAAAGTTTAAGGAATATCTCTCAAAGACTTGTCTTCAGTATACATTATATGCGTTATAGATCAGTGCTGAAACTACCTTTTACCTGGAGGTAGAAGACAAGGAAAATGGGCCAATTTAAAACTTGCTTTCTTTTTTTAGTTTAACAAACTAAAACTCTATGCAATAAAAACAAGTGCAGAACTGATGAGCTCCTGGACCTTCCAAATGCTACAGTCCCTTCATTGCAATTCCAATGCACAGAAAACGATATTTTCTGGCCAGATGTACAGGGATTTACAGAAACCGAGCCCTGTGTTTAAGGGCTCAATCCTGTGAAGCGCTGAGAGCCTCCAGCTCCCATTGAGGCCAGTGGGAGTTCAGAGTGATCAGAACCTCAAAGGCTCAAGCCCAAGGCCTGAGTCTCCGTCATGCAAAGGCTCCTTTATGCCCCATCACAGTGTAACTGTGCCTTAAGCTAACAGAAGGGCATAGAAGAGCATAGGGGCACTAGGACCCAAGTGGTGCCTCCCTTCCCCAGCCCCATGTGGGCTTGGGGAAAAATTGCAGAGAGAGGCCAGCTAGACCCTTCAGCCCATAGGCAGAAGCAGGCAAAGCAGTGACATCAGGATAGCTGAAGAACTTTCTACAGTTTTGACTGGAATGTCTCTGTCCTGTTGCTCCAACCCTCTCGCTCCCTGATAGACTCTTCACCTCATCTTCATTCCATACTTGCTCCTCTTAAGCTGTTCTTCCCTGCCCTGTCTCCTTCAACTCCCACTCCTTCCCTTTCCATTCCACTTATCTGATCCGCTCCTAGGTAAACCCACCCTAAAAAGAATTACTGAATTAACCTGAGATTTGCTGCCATCACATTGTTTTCTCTGCTTGTGTGTTATAGCCCTTCCCCTAGTTGTGTCTGTCTTGTTTATTTAGACCAAAGCCCTTCTGTTACCAATTACCTTACTTACATAAGGAGTTATATGATTGCAAGTAATAAAGGCGGTCCATGGGATGCTCACTAGTGGGGATAGGTTGGTCCGTCTATTAAGATGTGGTGCACCTTAGGAAAAAGTTTGAGAACCTTGCTTTACAAGGGGATGTTTTCTCCACAACCTCTAAGGAACAACAAAATACTTCAGGATAATGGCAGACAGGCCTGTTCCCATAGCAGTTTGCGCAGATATTAATTAAGGTTCAGTAAGTGGTTGTTTGAGTTACAATTATTTTTAGTGAAGAAAAGCTTTGAAAAGTAGTCAGAAGGAGAACTATCAAATTCAGTTTTTTGTTTTGCATTTTTCCCACTTCCCAAATTAACCTTCTTCTCATTCAGTTCAACACATTTCCAGTGAAGCAACACTTGCACAGCCCTGTTTTATTGACTGTTGTGAGGCACCCTCCAATTCTATTAAAATTAATAGCTACCACTGTCCACTGAATGTACACAATTCATTCTTGCAGACCAGGGTTCTATGGCATCCACTATTTTTAATGTGCAGTTGATCTGTGTTAATATGATGTCTTACTTACTATAAGGTCAGGGGAAATAAGCTCAGTGATATCTGCTGAGCATGGGAATAAAAAGACCTTTTAATGAAAAAAAGTATTTGAAAGAACAATGATTTAATAAATGCATTTTTCCCTGTGGGGGTTACTTTGCTTAAATCCCATTGAACTGCAGTTCAATCTGTTTTTATTAAATGAATCAAATATCAAAATAAAATTTGTTCTGAAATTGACTGCTAGCTTTATGAATCCTAATCTTGTGGCAATAGATCAGAGACCAAGTGGAAAACGAGAGCTCTGTGTAAGCTCTCACCACTCTGTGTAAGCTCTCTCTTGCCAACAGAAGTTGGTCCAATAAAAGATATTACCTTACCTACCTTGTCTCTGGAAAAATCCCTATCAATTTACAGACAAAATCAGGGGAGTTGGGTCAGTGGGGTGGGGTGGGGGGGTGATTGCAGTGTTTACACCACCTCTGTTTTGGAGCAAAAAGCTGACCTGGGTTGACAAAAGTCTCCAGTGTAGACCAGGCCTTAGTCCAATTCCTGATGGCTATACATCCATATCTCAAAAGCCATGATCACAACTGGCAACTCACTGGCCATCTCAGCAGCAGAGAGCTCAGTGGATGAATGGTGGTGAACTGTGGTCAAAACCATTGGCTACTGAAATGGGGCTGAACACAGTTGTCTATATTGTAGCTAAATCATTGACAGCTGGTGTCAATAACAGGAAGTTTGAGGTGGGAGGGACACGGTAGTATAAACAAGGCTTGTTTAGCCTGGCCAAAAGAAGGCTCCGGGGGGATATGCTTGCTCTATATAAATATATCAGGGGGATTAACGTTAGGGAGGGAGAGGAATTGTTTAAGTTTAGTACTAATATAGGCACGAGGACGAATGGGTACAAATTGGATATTAGGAAATTTAGACTAGAAATTAGATGAAGGTTTCTAACCATTAGGGGAGTGAAGTTCTGGAATAGCCTTCCGAGGGAAGTAGTGGGGGCAAATGACTTATCTGGCTTTAAGACTAAGCTTGATAAGTATATGGAGGGGATGTTATGATGGGATAGTTTAATTTGAGCAATTGATTTTGGATTATCGGCAGATAAGTCTGCTCAATGGTCTGTGGGAATGCTGGATGGGATGGGAACTGAGTTACTGCAGAGAAATCTTTTTTGGGTGCTGGCTGGTGAGTCTTGCCCACATGCTCAGGGTTTAGCTGATCGCCATATTTGGGGTCAGGAAGGAATTTTCCTCCGGGGCGGATTGGCAGGGGCCATGGAGGTTTTTCGCCTTCCTCTGCAGCATGGGGCATGGGTCGCTTGCTGGTGGATTCCCTGCAGCTTGAGGTCTTCAAATCTCATTTTTGAGGATTTCAACAACTCAGTCATGGGTTCGGGGTTGTTATAAATGTGTATGGGTAGGGTTTTGTGGCCTGCCTTGTGCGGGAGGTCAGACTAGATGATCATATTGGTCCCTTCTGACCTATGAGTCTATGAGTCTATGAGTCTATGTGTCCCTCTTTGAAACTAAGGCTATGTCCACATTACAGACTTCTGCATGGTATGAGTATGTTGGTCAGGGATGTGAAGAGGTCTGACCCCTGACTTATATAGCTTAAATATCTGTCTTCTTCTGGTTTTGATTATGAAAAGTAAGTGGGCATTCTGAATAGCAACAGTAAATGTATGCTGTAATTGGGAGCATAATGACAGAAAAACAATGTCCTCATTAATCCACCAATTTACATTTTAACATATAGAGTTTGATCCAATTCTTCTTAAAGTCAATGGAAAGATTCCTGTTGATTTTAATGGGAGTTGGATCAAGGTCATAATGAAAAAAGATCCACAAATACACTGAAGCAAAGCTTTCAATATTTGGGCTGGACTGTAAAATGTGTTCAAGAATTTCCTTTGGATCTGAATCTAAATTATAGCTATATTTGCCAAATCAGGAAAATATTTTGATTTACTTGAAATGTGGCCTCAGACAGCTCTGCCAGTTAAATAATCTCTAATATACCTATGAAAAAATAAATATTAATAAATATTCATATTTTATACATATAAACAAGGGACATTTTGTTTTACTGTCAGAATTGAGGTGGTAAATGTGCTGTTGCACTACACAGCAGTTTGTGTTGGCATTTATCTAATTTGTTTTTTTATAATATTGTCAATCTTCTGAGAAGTGCCAAAATTATTCAAAGCAAGCAGCTAGACCAGTAAACGTTACCCTATTCAGAGTGTCTGAGATCAAATTCAGCAAATGTAGGAGGCCAAATAAGGAGAGACATATACTTGTCTAGCCTTTTTCAACCTAAAAAGGAGTTTGGATTTAGTTTTCCTTTGAGGTTTGGGTTGATGCTTGGGACAATTTTTACTTTATCCAAACCAGTTTGCCTACCCCAATGATGAAAAATGTTCATTTTACCACAGTAAATCATAGAGTGAACTTCGAAATATCTAACTTTGACACACATGTGTATTTTTTCCTATCGTTTACTTTTCTATACATTTTATCCTAGGTGGCTGAGTACATCTCGGTGAAGTCTTACAATTGCTGAAGATAGAACCAGAAAGGCTTCGCCACAGAAAAGATTACCCAAATGACAGGTCAGATTCTCAGTGAAGTCGTGCCTAAGTAATCACTTTTTTTTTTTTCAACAAGCAGAAGAAATGAGGACTGATAGTGCTTCTCAAATAATGAGACTTCTAGGACAGACACGTGTTCCTTCATTTGAAAATATCAGTAATCTCTCCATGAACAGCGACTGCACCCAGATTGTAGTACCAGAGGAAGTCTTTTTCACAATTGCCACTGCTGGAACATTAGAGAACCTGCTTGTCCTTATAGCTGTGATCAAAAATAAGACTCTCCACTTGCCCATGTACTTGTTTATCTGCAGTTTATCAGTTTCAGATATGTTGGTCAGTCTGTACAAAACTTTTGAGAATATCTTGATCATCTTATGCAAAATGGGCTATCTGACACCTCGTGGAGACTTTGAGACCAAGATAGATGATGTCATGGATTCCTTGTTTATTCTGGCTTTGCTGGGGTCAGTTTTCAGCTTGTTAGCCATTGCAGCTGATCGATACATAACAATATTTTATGCCTTACAGTACCATAACATCATGACGCTGAATCGTGCTTTAATCATCCTGGCAG
Source organism: Mesoclemmys tuberculata (assembly GCA_007922155.1). Lineage (NCBI taxonomy): Eukaryota > Metazoa > Chordata > Testudines > Chelidae > Mesoclemmys > Mesoclemmys tuberculata. Next base: position 47,939,401 of record ML675601.1, read on the forward strand.
TCATTTGGGCATTCTGTGCTGGAAGTGGCATTGCTGTGACCATCTTCTCCCATGAGACAGCTACAGTCATTTCCTTCACTATTCTCTTTCCTTGTATGTTAATTTTTATATTATGCCTCTATATCCACATGTTCCTGCTTGCACGATCTCATGCCAAACAGATTGCTTCACTGCCTACCCGTGCAGTTCCCCAGAGAGTTAACATGAAAGGAGCTATCACATTAACTATTTTCTTTGGTGTTTTCCTTTGCTGTTGGGGACCCTTTCTTCTTCACATCCTCCTCATGAAGTTTTGCCCACTTAACCCTTACTGTACTTGTTACATGTCCGTTTTCCATGTGAATGCTACACTCATCTTGTGCAATGGCATCATTGACCCTATGATTTATGCATTCCGAAGTCCAGAATTACGGAGTACATTGAAGAAGATGTTCTGTTGCACCAGGTCAGACTGGAATTAGTGAATACCAAATCTGAAAAATGTTTGTAAAATTAAGTGTATGGTGCCTTGCATAGCATGGGTAGGGCTGATGTTCAGAATTACAGACACTAATTAAGGCCACAATACTGCAAAAAATTTACGCATGTGCTTAATTTAGTACACTTTGGGTAGTCGCACTGATCTCAGTAGGACTATGAATTCAACCTAGAACAGGTGCAGAGAAGGGCTACCAGGAATTTCAGGGGAATGGAGAACGTGTGTTCTGAGAGGAGACTAAAAGACCTTGTTTAGCCTAGTAGAACAATCACTGAGAAGGCATATGATTGCTCTGTACAAATACATCAGAGGGGTAAACACCAGGGAGGGGAAAAAGCTGTTCAAGCTAAAAGACCATGTTGAAACAAGAACTCGTGGGCATACCCTAGCCATGAATAAAGTTAGGCTAGAAATTAGAAGGTTTCTAACCATGAAGTGGAGTGAGGTTCCAGAACAGACTCCCAATAGGAGTGCTGGGGACTGTGACAGATATGATGGACATATGGGATATTCAGAAACTATGGTATTAACTTTATAAATGCCATATGTATCTTTATGAGCTAGGGATTGTATTCTGGGCTCCATGAGGGGTTACAGGGTTTAAATCAGCAGGGGGTGAATTAATGCAAATCCCCAGGCAATGAGAGGCCTCACCTTCTGGGGGAAAATGCCCATATTGGTTTGACCTGGTTAAAGAAGAACAAAAAACAAAGAAAGAACGGAGAATTGTAAATACCCACCTTAATATAGGGGAGCTTGTCACTCTCCCTTGATTCAAAAACTGACATGACACAGTGATTAAGAGGGACAGACCCTGTGGAATAGGTCTGAAGTACTGTAATCCTATCAGGGTCTTCATGTGGAAGATGGATAATTGCCTGGTAAGCTAGAACTGCAAATAAACTGTTGATTGTTTTTATGATATGTTACTCTGTAATAAATAAAATTATTTAGCATAAATAATACTTTTGCTTTATGAAGGCTGGTTGGTCACTGGTTAACCATTTCATTCCCTGAAGAGCAGGACTGCAGATGCTGTACTGAAGTTAGACCTGTTGAGATGATCACAGTGAATTGCAGGAGGAAGTGTAGCCCAAACCCCCAGTCCAGTGGGAGAGAGTCACAGGACTCCACCCCAAGAAAGGTGATGGCTAGAGCCCTGAGACCTAAATGGGGTATCCTCCAGGAGACTACAAAATGGTCAGACTTGCAGTTACCTCAGGAACTGTGACAGGGCCAAACACCTGAGCTAAGTTTAAAATGGAGCTTGATAAGTTTATGAACAAGATTATATGGTGTGGTTGTCCATGATAGAAGGGGACTGCAATTGATGACCCACAAGGTCCTTTCCAGCCCTATGCATCTCTGACTATTCATAATGCATAAAAATTAAGCACATGCATAAGTCTTTGCAGTCCGGGATCAAAATAATATCACTGGCTAATCATGTTCCCTCTCCTGAAAACATTTTTTTAAAATAAATTAGAATTCCATCCTAAAAGTGATCAAAATTTTAACCAGGTGCTTAACAGAGAAAATATTCTGGGCTAAATTTAACCCTGGAGTGACTCCTTTGCAGTACATGGAGTTGCACCACAGAGTTTAGGCCAATTAATATTGTATCAGTGCTTTCAATTCAAGGAGAAAATACTATAAAACTCCCCTGGTGACCTAACTGGGAAATTAACTTTACTTTTTATTTTTCTAAACTGCTTTTTATTTTTCAGAATAAAAAAATATCTATTGAGAACCAATACACATGGATACAGTTGGGTGCTGATTGGTTTGATTTAATTTTCTTATTTGTACATTGAGCTAATTTAAAAAGAGGCAAGCAAGTTGTTTTTTAAGTGTCAAAATGTCACTTGTAGGCTGACCCCAAACAGGAGATATTTTGACCCAAAATATATCTTTAGACAAAGTTTTATAGTAAATGGAAACAGGGATTTAGATTAAATTTATTATTAAATTGTTAACTCAAGTATAGTGTCACAGTCACATCACTATAATACTGTTATCCTGGAGGGTGTTAATGGTTGCCATCAGTCACAGACCTGGTTAAAGCTGATAGGTGTACTAATCACTCTTCTTTCAGGCTAAAGAGACTTTGTGTGCATTCTTTGTAAACAAACAAGACTTCACCAAAGAAATCCATGATTCATATAATCAATTTCTCCTCCTACTAGAAACAACCTAGAAAGGCCCCAAATATTTGCTAATGCTTGAGCTAAAGGGGCAACATTGGTGTCAGGAGTGGGATAAAGCCTCCAAGAAGGGAAATTGTTAGCTGGTATTCCTGTTGAAGTAAAACGGAACAAATGAGAAGTGCTCACAGAAATCAAAGATGAGCAAATGGAACTAAAACAAGACCCAAAACAAGAACTTAACAAGAGCTGGATACTTCACAAAAGGAATTAAAGAAGTATCTGGAGGTCTCCCAGAAGTGACTGAGAGATGACCCGAAATCAGAGATAAAATTATTGTTGAGGCAGCAGCCAAAAAACATCTAGGCAGATATGGAAGCCAAACCACAAAACTCTGTTTGTACTAGTAAGTTTATCAGTGAGGTGACCAGCAACATATCTTGGACCAAAAGGATTTCAAGGATATAATGTTGACTAAGAAAGTTTTGGCCAACTTGGAACTTGCTAACAGAGATGGGCTGTAGCAAGAACTTAAATAGCTAAAAAAAATCATATGGAGAGGGAATTCAAAGAGTCATAGACCAGAGTGGAAGTCATCTGCCTGGATGGAGAATCAGGCCAGCCACAGAACTTGTATGAGACAGGACAGGTGCAACATCTCATTTATTTGTAACGCATACAGGCCCAGATACAAGAGGTCAGATTGCCCCCACTCAGATAATACAAAAGCTTACTATTTTAGAGGGAAAAGCTTCCTAGGAGGCTTATTTGGCTCAGTTCAACATCATGGCCTAAATGAATGCTGGTAAGATGGCTGCCAGGAACCCTGGCATCTTTTGTCCAACTTGAGTGGCCCAGCACTGAGGGTACTGCAGAATTTACCCCTAGAAAAAAGAGTGCCATATCCAGATCTGGTACAAGCTCTTGATATGCAGTTCAGAGGTAGCCGTCAATCGGAGCTGGTCAGGACAGAACTCAGAGCTAGAAGGAGAAGGAAAAAAGAGACACCACATGAACTGGCAGAGGAACTGAGACCTGTATCCTGGCATATCAGGAAAAATCAGTGATGGACTAATTTATGGATGCATACCTGGACTTGGACTTGAAATCAAGATCAGAAAAAGGAGGCCAACAACCCTTGGACTATGGGATTTGCATTAGAACTTGAACCTTTCCTTGCAGCAGGCCAACAGAAGAAGTAGCAGCCACTAGTGAAAAATGTAGAAGCTGATCCACCAGGAGCCTTGTAAGTACAGATTTATGTCTAGTATGTATGATGGAAAAGGGGACATTCTTCAACAGTTGGAAAAATTGTTAAATTTGGTTTGTAAAACAAGGGAAATGAGCAATAATGCAGATATTAAGGGAAACAATTCAGTTCAGTGCTGGCACGTAAACAAATTGGCTACAAAATCAGTCATTGGGTCTCACCCATAGTTCTGGTTAAGATAAAAGATAGCAGTGCCAGATTCTATGTGGACTATAGAAAATGAAGTCACTTTAAAGGATTCTTACCCATTACCATGAATACATGATACCCTGGATGCTGTAACAGATTGTTTGGTATTCTATACTGTGTTATAAAAGTGGGTATTGGCAAGTGAAAGTGGAATCAAAACACATCAGGAAAACTGCTTTCAAGTAGGGCAAAAGGCCTGTGACAATCTAAAGGAATGGCATGTTCAATGTACTGGCTGTGTAGTATCTTACTGATGAGTGGACAAACTGGAGGAGCCACTTTCAGTGGGCCCCTGATGAGTGTCTATTGTTTCTGTGGAAACTGGTAGTTGGGACAGACTTCATCCATTCTCTTCTAATGGGGAATTCACTACAGTCACAACTTTTCAAGTCTCAGCTTCAAAGCCACATTATCAATTTTTGTGGGCAACAAAGCTGAGATGCTAGCTCTCTAACACCTTCTCATATGATTCTTATGCCAATACTGCCCCAATGCATAAGCACTAGCACCAGTGACCATGGGTATGCTAAGACAGGAGGAGTGGCAAGGGCTTTTTCCAAATCTGAAAACACTGAATACGTTATACTCTGTTAACCACAGAAATGGTCTCCCTTTCTTGTGCAACCAATGCCATGTTTTTGCAAGTTTGGCAAACCCCCAAATAAACCAAAGACTACACAAAGCGAATGCAGGATGTCTGGCATTGCTACACTTCTTGGAGGACTTGCCCTATAGCATAGATTGAAAGGCAATTGAGTAGAGAGGGAAAAGCTCCAAGGAGATTTGGAAGGGAGTCAAATTGATTTGGGTTGGTGATTTGAAAATGTCCAGATCAGGGGGTTGGCATGATACCTGTGTAGAAGTTGGCTGCCTAGTTCCAGACCTCCTCACTGCCCACATATCAGTTTTTCTCTAATAATCACTCTCCTAGCAAATATGCAATAAGTTTCTGTCATAAAAGTTTTTTAATCAATCCCGTGGATAAACTTGAAACTGTTGAATATGGATTCCAATGAAAAAATGAGAGACAACAAAAGACCTAAGACTGAATCACCCAAGCAGTTAAGGGAGAGACCACGAGACCCCAGCAGAGCCTAGCCCAGGATATTGCAGCCCTGAAAAAGTTCTTCACAGACCAAGTGAATTCAATCTGAAAAAACATTCATGGCCTTTCTAAGGATGTATGTGATGTAAAATCCCAAATGCCTCACTTGGAAAATGAGCTACAAAAGATTGCCCTTGAAACCAATGAAATTAAAGAAGAAACTGCCTCTTTAAAGCTTTGACTAGACAAAAAGTAAGAAAAACAGGTTGACAAAAACAGATCTCGAAGAAAAAATGTTCATCTCCTGGGCATCAGTGAGGGTCTAGAGGAAAAGGAGATCATCTTTTTCAGAAATTGACAAATTTAATTGGGCCCTCCAGCAGCCCCATTAAAGATTGAAAGGGACCTTTTACTAGAAGGCAGGCGTCTTTAAGCTGCTGAACTTCAGTGATAAAGTAAGGTTAAAGAAGGCTGCCAAAAAGCTGGAACCCTAATGTACAAAGGCCACAAAATTTCTTTGTTATGACATCTCAGCTGAGCACAAAAAAGAGGGCTGCATTTCATGGCATAAAGCAAATCCTGTGGAGGAACAACATTAGATACAGCATAAAATACCCTTCCACCTTCACTATGGATTTAGCAGGCTCCAGAAGATTTTGCAAAACCTCCTCAGAAGCTTGGCAGACACTTCAAAGACTGAAACCAGGTTTTATCAAAAATAACAGAAGGGAGGGTGGGGGTATCATAAAACCCGCAACAAGTTTAAAAATTGGTTTGTTTTCCTGTATATCTTTGTAAATATGGTAATATTCATTTATATAATCTTCCAATGTCTAGCAGATAACCAGCTAGGCTGAACTCTTCTGTTGATCTCCTTTGGAACTGAATAATAGCATCAACTGTACGGCCCTGCAATGCATACCATTAACACTTAGCTGGGGGATAGAGCGGCATCTGCTGATTGAAGTATTAGCTGTGCCAATCACCACAACTTGCACTGCTAGGTAGAATCTCTTCGCTACTTCGACCTCTGATGAACTGTGTTTTGCAGGCAGTGGTTTTCAAACTAGGGTATGCAAGCTCTCATCAGGGGTATATGAGCAAAATCGTGCAATGGCAGACAACGCATTTTAGTTGGGAAAACTGGCAATATAATCAATGTTTAATTCATAGGCATAGTTTGACTTCTATATTTGGAGGGGCAGGGATCCCAGCTAGCAGCTGTCGCTCTCCAGGAGCAAGTATTGCAGGGTGGGGCAGGATGGGAGCAGCTTTTAAAAAATAGTCCTCCCGTGCCACAAACAATATGAATGCTCCAGCAAGCAATTGCCACTCTCCAACCGCCCCACTCTGAAGTTCTGCACAACTTCTGACAGCAGCACTGCCTTAGGGCCAAACATAGAAATCAAACTACATCTATGTTCATTATCATAATTGTATTGGGGACAACACACTCCAGGGCCTTTGTTTCATGTTGCATTGTGTTATCCCTTCCAGACCTTTTTGTTTTTCTCCTGTTTTCCTAAGTATATTCTGACCCTATCTCAGATGGGGATATGTGGTAGACTACATTATTTGGAAAAGGGTACACAACCTAAAAAGTTTGAAAACCACTGTGTTATGGTAACCACAAGCCCCTTGGAACAGGAAGTTCTCTTGACATGTAAAGTAGACCAGAACTTAAACCTTAAATAGCACTTGTTATTCAATTTGTGCAGGGCATTTTGACATATTAGAAATATGAAATATTGTATTTTTCATATTCAGATTTTGTACTAATTTATATTTGATAAATAGCGAATCAATTGTAAATTAACATGCGATGAGTCTGTATGTATATGCATATACATACACACACATATGTATACATAAAACTTCTGTATGTAGGAACATATTATACTATTCTTAGAATACCCAATGGTATTTAAAATGTAATAGCTGACTTAAAATATATTTGCATTTAGACTACTAGATAACAGGGATGTGAGGGGCAGATGGAACTGAAGCAATCAGGAATCTGAAAGTGCTCACACTGTCTTGTTTTAAGCTTATTATTTTTGTTTTGTTGTTCTCTTACAAATACGCTTTGGAAGACATATGATATTTAACTATAAGTCTTTTTGTATACCCGACACCCTTAAAGGCTCAAGTGAAGGCATCAATTCATTCAAAACTAACCAGTACCTAATATGTATAAATACAGACCACAGCCATATCCATATATATGATGATGACATTTTTGTAATGTTGAAGAATCCATCCTTATCAATCCCATCATTACTGAATGTAGTTGATATTTTTTGAAAGCCCTCTGTTTTGAAAGACCTTTCACGTTACCTGGAATAAATTACAAACAATGGATGTATCCAAAAGACCAGCTTCTCCTCAGTTTCAGCATTTTCTATTTAAAATATGCAAGAAAATGTTAAATGTTGAAATGGTAACATTTGTCCTAATCTTCTCCAAAATGTTTCTATAAATATGGACTATCTATTAAAAAAACATTCCAAGGATGTAGAGAGATGGCTCCTCCTCCCGCTGTCCTTACTGTGGAGAACAGAAATAGCCAAAACGAATAACTGCCCAATAATAATTTTTTTTATCGTTAGTCTATTGCTTTCTCAGGTATCTCTCTCTCTCACTCTTTTCTCTGATAAATAGGCTTTCATTGCAATTTATATGTGATAAAAACAGCCTTGCTCATCACGCAAGACCCTTAAAAAATCCTGGGGAACTGGAGGTATGGGATTGCCAGGTTTGTATCTATATTATCCAGCATTCCAAATGCAGGGCAGGGCAGTTCCCCTCCAATAGCTCTGTATACATACTGGCCTGGTTTGAGATAGAAAAAGCTTAGCTAAGCCTTTTGGTTCCCTCTCTTCTTTATGTACCTTAAGAGGCGACCCACACCCTTAAGGAAAAATCCAATCTTTGCATCTACTTGAAGTCTCTTACAACATTTCATGACAATTACAGCATCCATCTTATTCTCTTGTATCACAATGGGACAATCCATGCCTCGGGATCAAGACTAACTCCATGCTTAAAACAATTTGCATAGAAAAAGGATTAACAAAAATTAGAGGTGTAATACTGGCCTCCTTCAGTTACATTTGTAACAAATATCAGCTCAGTCTGACAGTCCTTCTTTCACAGGCTATGCTCAAGGATTCATGCAAGGATTGGGGAGAACAATCGGTCTTTCAACTATCTCACCTCTAGAAGCTATGTTAAGAAACATGGAAACAAAGGTCACTTTTTGTAGGAATTACTTACAAGTGGCTTAACGCTTTGCCATACCTTCTCCGTTTCTGTCTCAAAGAATTTAGCTTTAACTATCATAACAGAAACCTGGGATGATGTTTGGCTTAATGTGAAAGATACTACAAGTTCTTTAGCCTTGTGATTCTTCCAGGACAAGATATTAAACTGGTATTGCTAGATTCTGGAACATTTGTTTAAGGCTAGATAGGCAACACACAGGGACTGTTGGCCAGGCAAATGATCACATGCCAACCTTTCACATATCCTTTATGCTTGTCAAAAATGCATGTATTCTGGAACACCAGCTTTAGTGCTCTTTCAAAATCTTTGCATAGCTATCTTTTCTTCTCCAAGCTAGTGAATCTTAGGGGTGCTGGGTGAGTTGCTGTTAGCAGTTAACATTAAGAAATGGATTGCAGTAACTATTTTAGGGGCCATACATTATTTTGAGAGAATGGAAATCTACAATTCCTCCTTCATATGCAGACTAGCTTAGTGAGCTCTCTACTACTACATTAATGGGGAAAATGACTGTCTAAACAGAAATACTTGGAAAAAATATGATGTCTGATCACACAGGAAACTATTGCATACTTTTTCAGTTTAGTATGTATTAGTCCCTGATACTCATAGGTTATGTTCCCACTTATTTATTTATTTAGTCACTTTAATAATTGATGCCCTGCATGAGCTATATAGGTTCGGGGGGGGCGGGGAGAATGGCAGGAGTAGTTTGTGTTTTTGTTTTTCCAGATTTTGTAAATAATGAACGTTGAATTTTGTTATTTAGATGCTTTCCATCTTGTGCATGTATTTATATATGCTTTGTTGTGTTGTGTTTATATTTTATATAAATCTAAAGTTTAAAAAAGAAAATGTTCTGACAAGAAAAACACTTTGTAAAAATGTAAATAGTGAAGCTTGTATTATTTGTCAAATGGTTTGTTTTCTTTCTGTCTTGGAGATAAGTCATTCATGGTGTCAACATTTTAAACTCTATTTGGAGCATGAGGTGAGCTGAGCTGGGGGCACAGGGTGTTATGCTGGAGGGTTTTAATGGCTGCCATCAATCACAGATCTGGCTAATGATAGGGATGCTAACCACCTTCTTTCGGGCTAAATGGAAGGAGCAACTAAGAACTTTATGGAGTGAGGTAAGTGGAGATAATAGAAGTTACCGCCTAAGGCTGTCTGCCAGGTGGCGTGGGAGCAGAGTTAAGCTGTGTGGTCTGAAGGGTATCATGGGACTTATTGCAAAAGCAGGGGTTAGGGGATTGTTTTTGGCAAGTGGGGCCGTGTGTGTGTGTGCATGCGTGCGTGCATGTGTGCAGGCTTGGAAATTTCCTGCTGTTTTTTGTTCCCACTGTGTTCAGGGAAACAAGAATTTGTGTACATTCTTTTAAAGAAACAGAATTGCACCAAAGAAATACCTGATTTGTATTATCAGTTTAATGGACTCAACCTGGCAAGGTCTCAAATGTTAGCTAACCATTCCGGCCAAAGGGGCAACAATACAGATTTTTAATACCCCTTTAAAAAAAATTGGTATGTTCATGACACAGCTGAATATAACCTTTTCTTGGGTAGCATAGAGAATGAGTTTCAGCTTGAAAACGAATTTTGGGTTTATTTGAAACAATGATTGAGAAAACAAACAGGAAAAACAAAACCCTTTTGATACCAGAAGACTGAAAGTTTCTAATCTACCTACATCCATCCTCCAATCATGAATATCAGATTTATTGTTAACGTGCATCCTGTATGTTTGCAATACATATACAAACCTTTGACAGAGTGTCAGATCTGTGGTGAGGATTAGAGTTGTGCAAAATAGTCAACACAAAATTCAAAGCATACGTTACCATGACAATTTTTAAGTTCATGGTGCATTCTCTTAGAAATTTTTCATTTCAAGAAGAGCATAAGATATTTTTGCATCTCTGGATGTCTGCAAAAATTTCAGTGTAGATTTTCATAGTGCCTTTTTGAGTCTCGTCTGAGTTGTGTTTCATCATATAGGTGAAGCTTCATAGAGTGTGCTGAACCTACTCCATAGCTTAAGAAGGGCAGCAGAAGACGACTTGACTCGTCTCAGTGAGAAAGTGTGCTGTCCCTGAGCAAACCAGCCTGTTTGACAGTTTCACACATGAGCATCCCTCTGCCTTCCTCCATGCTATACCCTATAGTATGGTAAGGTATGGTAGAGATCATTTGCAAGGCGCCAACCCTCACCATTAGAAAATCATGAGTCAGACCCCCAAAAATCATGAGATTGGCTTAAACATCATGAGGATTTTGTTTAATGAAATATGGATTGGGTTCTCTTTATTTCCCTTCCAGTTTCTGAGCCTTTAAGGTTCTCTCAGGTCACACATCTGGCTGATAGTGGGATAGAGAGCCCCAGCCACCCATGGCAAGCTGAAAGTGGGAGACCCAGTTGCTGGGGCTGGCAGAGAAGTAAAATTATTAACCTACTTCATGACTGAAACCTCAAATGTCAAGATTTTGTTTTTCAGCCACCAAATCATGAGTCAAGCTTAATTTTACTTAAGAATCACATCTCTCCTGATTAATTCACAAGTGTTGGCATGTCTGCACACATGCACACATACACCCCTTGTATTTAGGTTCTTCTTGAACACCCACTTTTGTCATTCTGATGTATAACATCTAGTCCAAGATGTGGCCAAATACCACATTGACCTTTCTATTTAGATGTTGTAAACAGACCCGCAACAATGAGGGTGACCATATGTCCCGTTTTGGCCAGGACAGTCCCTTGTTTAAGCCCTATCTCATCCGTCCTGATTTCTTTTGGCCAAAGTGGATATTTGTCCCATTTGCTCTTGCCAACTTGATCATCCACCCAAGAGAGTTTAATATGTTGAAAACATCCTTTCCCAGACAGAAGACAAATAACTGGCATGGGTGGGGGGAAACCAAGGGCTTGCACACAGCCCCTGGCATGGAAGAAGAGAATGGGGGACCCAGGAATGGGGGTAGGAGGAATGGGGAGCAGACAGTACACTGGTGGGGAGGAGAATTAGGAGTGGTGCAGGGAGTACCTGACATAGAGGGTGATGAGAGGGTGGCACACAGGGATCTCACGTGGCAGGCTTAAGGGATGTAAGGAGCCCCTGGTGAGTGCAATGAGGTCCACCAATAGAAGCTATGAATTGCGTGCCCTCCCTCCCTTCCGAGTTGTCATTATCTGCTAACGTTACTGCCTTCAACCAAAAGAATCACAATGATTTCAGCAAAAGGTACCAAGCAAAAATGGGTTATTCAAAGTTTCCAAACAGAAATGCCACTCACAAGTGTCACTTCAGTTTAACACTTGAGCAATTTAAAAAAAAACAACAATGACACAAGAGGCCATGCAGGAATACTCTAGAAACTGAAAGGATGATTCACTGGTGCACTCCAGGTGATTTGCAATGCTCCAGTGATGCAAAGCAGACAAAGCCAATTTAACTGACTGGTTAGAGGGGTTTTATGGCTGTTTTGCATCACTGGAGAGGCACAGGGTAGTTGGAGCATACCAACAAATCTGGTCCTGAATTTCCTCCAGACAGCTCATTCTATTTCAAGCAGCATCCTTAATAAAAACTATAAGAAATCTTTAAACTATAATATGCAAGGCTAAGAAGGTGACAGCACCTTTGAATTTCTTAAAACATAAGCTTGAATAGAAAGCAGATTAAACTAAATTTGGTTAATCATCCAGGGAACAATGCTTTAAAAATGGAGCAAGTTATTCAAAGCTGCCATCACAGGATCTGATTTCTGTTACAATGTTTTGCATTGCTTCAATAGCAGCATTATACCATGGGACAGGGCCAAACCTGATGGCTACAGGGGAATAGTGGAGGGTATATATATTAACCCCAGGATCAGCAAATCCCTGTTCCCTAGGTGATTCAGCTGTGGTTACTGCAGGGCAATTAGGCCAGCTGAATCCAATTAAGGAGCTTACCCCAGCAGTTAAAAGCCTTCCTGTCAGGCAGATGAGGGCAGCTGAAAGGGAGTTAAGAGGAGGAGCAGAGCTGCGCTGCCACCACTGTACCACTCAGCTACATTGCTCAGGGCTGTGAAAAAATTCACACCCTGAGTGCCATAGTTAGGTTGACCTAACTGCCAGTATAGACACGGTTAAGTCAATGGAAGAATTCTTCTGTCAATCTAGCTACCAGTTCTCAAAAGATGAATTAACGACAGTGATGGACAAACCCCTTTCACTGATGTAGTTGAAAACTGGAGGTTTTCAAAAGGAGGCTGGATAGCTGTCTGTCTTGGAAGTTTTAAACAAAACAAATCCTGTATCTTGGCAGGGGGTAGATTAGATGGCCTTTGCAGTCTCTTCTAACCCTATGGTTCCAGGAGTCTATGATTCTAGCTAAGCATGTAAATAGTCTCATTGAAGTTAATGCAATTATGCACATGCTTAATCTAAAAATGTTAAAATTTTAAAATTAAAATGATTGCAGTATTGGAGCCTTAGGGTGCAGAGGGTCTGCAGCAAGGCTTACACATCAATTAAACCCACTTAAACCCCTTTAAGCCATCTCACAGAAGTAAATTTCACTTTAAGAGTTTTCAATTCTGTAAGGAAACTAAAAGGATTAAGTAAATAATGAGCATCTGAATACAGCCTCTAAACCTGGGGTAAACTAGACCTTTAAATCCCCCTGTAGGAAGGCACTGTGGCCTCCCTTGGAGTCGGGACCCGAGGACAGGCCGCAGTGACCCAGCTGGGCTAAAACAGCCTCCACTGACAAGTCTGCCCAGGAACAGAGAAGCTGGGCTGTGACAGGCAACTGCCAGGCCAGACAGTGATAGGGCCACCCGGCCAGCCCAACCAGGAGCAGAGGGGCGGAGCCCCTACTGGAAGGGGCAGTATAAAAGCCAGGCCCCAGAGCACAGTGAGAAGAAGACTGCTGCTGGAAGCAGATGTAGGTAGATAGGAGCCAAGCTGAGGCTCAGGATGTTTACTTTCCAGGGAGAAGCCCTGGCTGTTCTCTGATTTATCTAGGCTGAGGGACTGGGTTGGGCCCCAGTGATGGGACCTGGGAGCAGGACCCCAGTGACTGGACTGGACTGGGCCCCCCCTGTCCCTCCCCCGCAACCACCCTGGATGGGAACAGCCTCTGGATGGGATTTGGATGAGCTGCCTGATGTTGAAGGCCCCCAGGAACCCTGTGGTCTTGAGGAGCTGCCCCTCTCCAAGGAGCTTCTTGCCTTGCTACCTGTGGATGAGGAGAGATTGGTGAGCCAGCTGTGGGCCAAATACTCCTATGACCTAATGGAGACAGGTACCTGGGGATAGCAGGCAGTTTTCAGGCTAGATTGATATTATCCATAACATTATATAGATATTTGTCTTTTTACTTCACTTTGGAAAAAGTGATCACATAGTCTCAGTGTTGGGTTATGGGGCCTGATTCACCAATATGTTACTCCACTTCTACACCAGGGTAATGCCATTGAGTTCAAAGCAGCTATACTAGAGTAAAACTGGAGTCTCCCAGCTGTGAATCCAGCCTGCTATCTCAGACTGGTGCTGGAAGTGGAATCTTAGTTTATATTAAAGCCAGAGCATGTAAAGACCAGGTGGGTGTAAGAAACACTAAAACCAAGAGGGGGGAAAAAATAAGAAACCCTGGCACAATAGTCTAAAGCAGAAAAAGAAAAATGCCTTTGGGCAAACAGTTTGACAACAATATTTCATTTGAGTAATGTCTGGCCACTAAATCTGAACTCTTAACTATGAGCCTGTGATAGCTGAGGAAAATCACCAACCCAGCATAGAATGGCTTATTTTATGCAGTGGGAGCTGGGCTTTTAAAAGGAACTGAGGCCTCAGCTTCCACATGCATCTGGTTTCCTCTCTGCTTATATAGCACAGCTGTAGAAGGGCTTATTAGAGAGGGGCAAGCCCCATAAAAGACAGATCTTGTTCCCTAGGAAAAGAAAAGAGATGGAAAGAACCTGTTAAGTGAGAATTCTCCAGACCTACTGGGGCTGGGCCAAGACTGGTAGTAGTCCCTCTCAACAGGGAACCATGTGGTAAGATGCCTGGGAGTGAGCCCAAGAAGAGGAAGCTTAGAGGTCAGATGCAGAAGGACCCTGAGAAGGGGTGAATTGGAAATAGCTTGAAGCAGAGCAGCGTGGTGGGTCTGTGGGGTTTTTTGTTTTGTTTATTTAGGGATCTTAGGCTGGGACTTTCAGAGCATATGGGAGGAAGCCCCTTTAACTGCCTTTCACCAAGGGGAAAATATTCATTTAGCTGGTGGAGAATAAAAGACAACTGAATCTCCAAACTGACATGTAAAGCTCAGGCTTAGGGAGGATGAAAGGTGTGTTTTGGGCCTTTGTTTACCCTCCAGGGAGTGGGTACTCTATCTGTGGAGAGAAACAGACACAGCTGCACTCACAGGAGTTAAGCAACCTCCTAGCATTGTAACTACTGAGAGGCTAGATATTTCTATAAGCAGGATCCACAAGTGCTGAGTTTGCTTCTGATTTCATATAAAGATTTGGTAAATTAAATTTAAGTGTTCTGAGACCACTCAGAGTAACTGAGTTACAAACCACTGCTAAATACTGGGCTGAAATTAAATTAGCATCAAGATGGCACTAAAATGGTATGAGGGGCCACTACTCCTGATAAGATAGTTGCTAGCCTAGCATCCTAGTGAATATATCATAGGAATAATGTCATTTTGAAAATGTATCTCACTATGTCACATTCTGTAATGGAGAAACATGATTGGTACATGGTGGTGTGTGTTCACCCATTGTTCAGAAACCTACAAAAATCAATAGTGAACCACTATCAAGCTATTTATTAGCATGTAAAAGGCATCTTTTTCTAGCATGTCTAAATAAGACACAAATCAAGCCAATACTGGATGTGTAATGTGAATGCTATTATTTTAGTGTTTCTGAGAGAACATGAAAAAGTTCACAGGTACCTCAACAGGAATATAATATGTATTAACAAAAGAGATTTTTTTTTTAAATCTCTTTATGAAGGGAGCCTTTAGGATGTTTCCCTCTCAGAGGGAATAACAGATTTACTGTTTTTTGGTTTGATCCTGAATCCATTACTTTGGTAGGTTCCATTTTTCTGTTTGCCCAGAGGAGTAGAAGAGCCCTGTTTGTTTCTACATGCTATCTAGATAAAATACTAAAGTGTTAAGCACCTTACAAGATTTCTACAGTATAGAAATATCCACAACTTAAAGCTTGTATATGCAGGGAAGTTAGTGTGGGCTAAGTTAACGGTATGAATTTAAAGTGCAATAGCTATTCCGCACTGTGAAAGACTTATCATATGCTGAAAAAACTTAATTTTAATTCCATTAACACTATTATTGAATTAGAATTAATATTTTGAGGTACATTGTATTAAAAATGCAATTGTGTATGTGGTGTTGTGGCTTTTCTAGTAGGGATGGTGGTTGCTGATAAACTTCCTCCATTATCAGTCTTTGAAGCAACACTTGTGGGGAGACACACGTACTAATTCAAACTGAATTCTCCAGAGAAATAGACAAAGAAAAGGCTTTTGGATAAAAGCCTGGGTTTTAAACAGGCTCAGGGCCTCGTTCCTAATCTAGCAAAGGGAGAGGACCCTTGGTCCACAGATGGCCCTGATTCTTAGGTCAAATCCTTCCAGTCCTCACCTATTGAAGCCTCAGAAGACTGTATGCTTGTGCTGAGATAAAGCATTGATGAACTTGTAAACAAACAAAAAAACGTAGGGTGAGGTGATGCCTGTTAACCTTATTATGCATGTAAATTCTCATTTTTTTTCTCATCTTTGGAGTATATTTAGTTACTTCTCAATCATTCATCAGTGATCACTGTAAAAATGTCTCTTCAAAATCTGCTCCCTGGTAATATAACATGTCTTTATCCTAATGTTGTTAAAATCTAGCTGAATAAAATATCAAACTGCAAAAAAAGCCTAATAATCCTAACTGTCAAACTACTACATGTTCATTTGAAGTCCAAAGGATGAGGTCCCTGTGAATAGTGTAATAATACACTGTGTAGAGTGTTTTATCACCATACTACAACCTAATTGCATTCGTGTACATTATATTCTGTGCTATTGAGTCATTTGTTTTGGCCTGTACATTTAAAATTGCCTAACATGATAGTTTTACTAATGTCAGAACCTGTTCAACTGCTTGTTCAGATTTTTAAAAGAATAAACCTTTAATAGGAGGAGTGAATGGGCAATAATATGAAAGAGGACATAGTGAGTGTGACTCCCCCCTGACTTACACTTTGAGTTATAACATGTTACCCACATTGTAAACAGTTATAAATGAGGTGCAAAGAAGCATAGGAGGCTCTAAAATTAGAAATACTTAAAAGCCAAATAAGCATTGTCCTGACAGCCTATATTTACCATAGCAGTTAAACTGTTTTAAAATAGCTAAAAGGCTAGATTGTGCTCTGCTCTTGTGCAGAGGAGGGGGAGAAGTGTGGCACAAGCAGCCTATTCCCAGGAGCCCACACACAACACATGCACATGGTCTGTGCAAGAGCAGCCCCTCCCAACAGAAGTTTGACTCTTGCTATTCCTGGAGACCACAGCCCCGCCTCCGCATCAGCCAGCAGAGTGTCACATCTGGTTACTAGTTTGTAACCAGATGTTAGTGTCAGACGTTCCAAGGAATGCCCTGAGCTGGTACAGTAAACACTTCAAGAGGAATTCCTCCTAGACTGAATTAAGATAGCCACAGCTTTACTGAGCAATTTCAAATTGCCTGCAATTAAGGTCTGGAAAGCCATCCCATCTTTCAAATTTGATGGGCTAATGTGTCCTTGAAGGAGGAAGCAGGTGAGGAGGAGGAGGGATCTTCCATGTCTATATGAATTAAGTCTGCTTTCCCTCCTGGCCCATGCTGCTGTAATTAGAATGACAAGCTCTGGTATAAAGAATCTTCTTTACCACCTGGGAATTTTGTGAAATTGTTTCCTGGA
Organism: Mesoclemmys tuberculata; assembly: GCA_007922155.1. NCBI lineage: Eukaryota > Metazoa > Chordata > Testudines > Chelidae > Mesoclemmys > Mesoclemmys tuberculata. The sequence goes on from ML675601.1 coordinate 47,956,791, forward strand.
ATAAAATACAGAAATAAGACTCAAAGGGTCTGAAGTGCATGTGTTCTATTAATGATGTTTTTCATGTTAGTATTTTTATGCCAGCGATAAAGAGACTTCAAAGTGAAGATGAGAATTTTTTTAGAAGCTTCTCATACCAGATTCAGGTTTAGAAAATTCTTTACTATTCATTGGTTAATCCCTTTGCTCAATATTGTTTCTCAGCTCCAGATAGCACAACTGCTCCAAAGCAATCACAGTATTGTTATTCTGAGGCCTCATCTTCATTAGAGACACTAGAAGGTGGCTAGCACCACCATGTTTATCTCTTGAATACTATGCTTCTACGCATAATTGCTCTCAGCTGCGCATCTGCGTGCAGGATAAGAACCTGTATGTGCATATGAACCACTTCGCCATCACCGAAATCCAGCCACCTTTGCATTGGAACAGACAGATGTTTAGTGGTTTCTCAGGACAGGTAATGCAGAAGAATAGCATCTGAGCTGCTGCAGAATTTAGCTCTCAGTAGGAAAAGTGTGGGGATGGAATACTGGCTCCATTCAAGCAGTGACTTTCAGCAGCAGAAATACAGCTATAAAAAAAAAAAAAAGAGTAGGAGAAAAATGGCCAGAACACAACACAAAGGGCATTGTCAGTCCTGAAAACCCTTTGACACAAATCCTGTCAACACTTTTTTAATTTAAAACTAGAAATAGATTGCAGCTGGGATATTTGGATCTAAATTGAAAACAGCTCAAAACCCAGGCAAGTTCAGTTGCAGGTTTTGGGTTCAAACCCATCAATTTATGAGTTAACTGAAGTCCTGACTGTTTTTACAGATGGTTTTCCCCCAGACTCTCAGCAGCCGCAGGCTATTATAGCATACTGGGTGTGGTTTTTTTGTTTTTGTTTTTTTCCTGATTCTCTTCCCTCTTCCCCCCCCAATCCATCTACACTGAGTTTTTTCTCTGCCCTTTACAAGTGTCTCACCAAATCTCTACAATGCACTTGTCTCTGTTCTTTCACCAGTTTGCCTCTCTGAAGCTTTATTCCATGTTTTGGTCCAGAGCCTCTTATTTCACTCTGTATTGTAAGATCAAAGTTTGTTCATTATCCTTTGAGCCTGTTTTTAATTAAATTTAGGCTTTATTAGCCAAGAGGTCATATTGTTATCCCATTAGCTAGTGGAAGGTCATGTGACTCAATGCTGCATCACTAAAAATAAAGTTTATTTCAAATTATTTTTCTATTTGCTCTTTATAGCATTTCAGTAAAGAGCAAAAATACTGTCTGAAAAGCAGAAAATATTAGATAGGATAAATTATATCCATACAATTTACAAAAGCTTTTGAGTTTCTTTGGTGGCTGAACAATTTTTTCATTTTGTTTTCATTTTCTCATATTATATATTTTGTTGCTGACCCAGAGCCTTTTTAAAAAAAAAAAAAAAAAGAAGCCTCCCATTTAGTTCCTGTAAATCAGAGGACATAAGTGGTGTCCTCCAAAATATTTAGGGCCAAATATTCACAGCAGAATATCAAGAAGCAATAGGGAAGTGGAATTCCCTCTACATATAGAATTGGAAACACCATTACTGGAAGGCTGTGTCCAGTTCTGGTGTCAAAACTTTAAAAAGGATGTTGAGAAACTAGAAAGGGCTCAGAAAAGAGCTACAAGAATAATTCAAGATCTGGAAATCTTGCCTTACAGTGAAAGACTTAGGAAGCTCAGTCTAATTAGCCTATAGAAGAGAAGCTTGGGCATGACTTGATCGTGGCATATATGTACCAATATGAAGAGATGATTTCTGGTGATAGAGGGCTCTTTAATCTAGCAGACATAGGCATAATGAGAGCCAATGGCTGGAAACTGAAGCTAGATGAATTCAGATTAGAGATAAAGTGAAATTATTTAAATTACAGTAATTAACATTGGAACAATTTACCAAAGGATGTGGTGGATTTTTTCATCACTTAAAGTCTTAAAGGTTTTATGTCTTCCTAAAAATAAACTCTAGTTCAACCACAGGATATAGAATTGAGACAAGAATTACAATTTAAAGTTGTGTTGTACATGAGGTCAGACAAGATAATTTAATAGTCCTTTCTGGCCTTAAAAGCTGGGAGAAGTGCCTTGCTTTTGAGTGCATCAATTTTTGGAAACCCAACTTTAGAAACTGAAGGCATGAATTTCTAGACGTTCTGCGTTCCCTTCCCACTGCCCCACCCTCCTTCCCCAAAGCTCTTGTCTTCAGTTACATCACAGAGACAGAAGCAGCAAGACTTTTTTGAAGCTGGATGCCTGTGGAAGAGAGGATAGAATCATGACTTAACTCTTAAGTTAAGAGTTTGAGAGACACCATGGTGGTAGTGTTAACGTTAACAGCTGGGGTTGTGTAGAGGATTTCATAATGGCCTACCACTACAGCTGGCTTCAGGGGTAGAGGATACCTCCAGGATTGTTTGATTTATATAAATAATTGCAGTGCTTTCAACACACAACTACCATAAGGGTTACATAGCTAACAACTTGCTCTTGAAGTAAACTAAAACACAAATAACAAAGTTAAAAAGCAAAGACAAGAGTAGATGGACACCAAAGGTATGTCTGCACTAAGGGCCAGATTGTATCTAGCCTCTTTGTAGGTGCATGGGAGTGAGGGAGCAAGGAAGCATTCACTCTTTGTAAAGGCTCTCCCCAGTTGCGTGGAACAGCTGATAAAGTATAGTATGTGGGGAAAGCCTCTCCAAATATGCTATGAAGGAGAAACAGTAATGACATAATCTCTTAGAACTGCATGATCCCTTTTAACTTGGCCTGGACGCCAAACCAAAAACTATTCCTAGTTCATTCCTGAAAACCGTATGTGAAAGAAAGGGTTAAGGCAGAAAATATTAACTAAAATTTGTACACTAGCCAATTAACTGATTTCATATTTGCTGTTTCCAGGCCCTCTTTTTAAATTGCAGAGGGTTTCCACTATGATTTAGTAACTCTTTATTAGTTGATGCTGCTGTAGCGATGCAGTAGTAATAGTGACTTTATTGTGCAGTGCGGTGCTTTATTTAAATAGCTTCCCCTTAAAATAATTTAAGATGCAGTCCCTTAATTTCAGAGTTGCAGCAGTAGAACATGAAGCTGAGACTAGAGACAGTGGTGCCTTCAAATTATGTGATTTCAAGCAGTGTGCCTTAAAATAACAATTCTGTGCACTATCTCTAGTAGATATTACATCTTGTTTAATAATGAATGTACTGTGCAGGAATCAAAAGTTCAAGCAGTCACATTTCTACAGGTGGAGAACAACTGTACTCTGGAAAATGAAAGTAAAATAAATGTATCCTCATTTCAAATCATGTACCATTCTCAGCTGCCAATAATGTAATGAATTAATTCTTCAGATGGGGCATCCATGAGGGGGCAGCACGTTCCTGTAAGGTTCTCTAAAGCTGGAGCAGGATTTCACTGAACAGCCCATCAACCACAACAGTGCACTTGAGTCGCAGTAGGCACTTCCCAAAGAGCGTTTAATGAATGCAGTACTGAAAAAGCAACTTTCTTGCACAAATGCTAGGACACCATTCATCCCCTTCTATAATCCACCCTGGTATTCCTCAAATTAAAACTCCTCAATCTTGCCTCTTAATCCCACCACCACCTAGCAACCTCTGCCCTTGTGTACTTGTGCTTTCTCCATGACCTCTTAACCCTGTCTAAGTACCTTGACTGCTTACCTCTGTGCCTGAAGTGCCTCCTCCCTCTCCCATTCACCTGCCTTTTTTCACACAATCCCTTCAGCTCGAACTTTCTGCCACCCTGTGCCATACCTCTTCCCTCTCTTCTGTTAAGTCCCTCCTCAAGACCAGCTTCTTCAATGTTCTGTATAAATGAACTATAGCACTACTAAAATGAAACCACGTTAAGTGTAATCATCCAGCTGCAGGCTGTCTCCCAAGTTAACCCCATAATCACCCATTCATGGAAACCCATAGATTCAGGCCAGACGAAACCACTATAATCCTCTAGTCTGACCTCCTGCATACCATAGACTTTCACCAGTGGGAAGAATTATTCTTCATTCCTGCATCTATGTACAAGGGCAAAGGTAAGGTCAGATTGAGAGGCTAGCACCTGAACCTTGGTGGTTGGCTTTGCCTTAATGGCAAAGGCTGGGGGATGGAGAGGGAATCTATTAGGTTCTCTTTGAGGAAGTGGCTTGGAGTATGTGGGTTTGAGGTCCATCCCCATGACCTGATCTAGGGGAACCATACCCTACCCACAGAAGGATTAAGAAGAAAACTGCAAGGTGAATCTAGCAGAGATTTCCCTCCCCCATTCCACAAGTTTCTCCAAAGGATTGAGCTTTAGATCACAAATTCTTCTGTGCAAACAATTCATTTATATTTGTTCTGTAAAGTGAAATGCAGTTACATGGTGCTTTTTTTATATTAATTTATAAGCATATGTGCAACCAGGAAATGTTGCGATAGATTTCATACAATTTGGCTCCAGAGCAACCCACATGTTTTGCTTACTGTAGCATTAAGATCAGCAACATATATCCCTTGCCAGAGTGAAGGCAAGAAAGGAAGAGCTCTGACATACAAATCTGGCAACACACAATTATTTTCTTCCTTTACTACTTTAGAAGCAAGTTCATACACATTAATGAAACTCTAGGGAGGATTCAGTGTTTGAAGCCAGTGTACTTTCACATCCAGAATAATTTTATGCCTCTTGTAGAAATAGCCACTCTTCATCACCCAGACTTAATATTCAGGGTTTTGGGGGGTTTTTTTTTGTTTGTGTGTGTGTGGTTTTTTTTTTTGGTTTTTTTTTTTATCTGCAAGAAATCTTAGAGGTGCTCATTTAAGAAATGGGTAACAGTGGGTGGCTGGCATGTGTGGCTACAGACATGTTAAATCCTTTGTCCTAGGCTTTTAAAAATGGAATACAATATTCATTGCACCAGTAAAATGGCAAGAAATACTGTAGTCCTAATTCCTATTTAGTAACCATTGTGAGATGTTATGGACTATAGAATATTCAAAGACTAATGTAGCTGTAGGCCCTGTGGCCTGAAGCCCAATAGAGTAAAGCACTGGTTCTCAACCAGAAGTACATGGAAGTCTTCCAGGGGGTACATCAGCTCATTTAGATATTTGCCTAGTTTTATAAAAAGCACTAGCAACTTTGGTACAAATTAAAATGTCATACAGACAATGACTTAATACTGCTGTATCTACTATACACTGAAATGTAAGTACACTATTTATATTCCAATTGACTTATTCTAGAATTATATGGTAAAAATGAGAAAGTAATCAATTTTTCAGTAGTAGTGTGCTGTGACATGTTTGTACATTTCTGTGTTTGTTTGTTTTTTTTTTGTAAGCAAATAGTTTTTAAGGGAGGTGTAACTTGAGGGTAAACAAGACAAATCAGACTCCTGAAAGGGGTACAGTAGTCTGGAAAGTTTGAGAGCCACTGAAGTAGAGCATTCTCTGTTAGCTCCTCCAGAAGAGCAGTGGTCCAGAGCTGCTTGAGAACTCCAGAAGGGCAGAGGCTCCACAGTGGAAGTAGCTCTCTGCTGGCATCTGTTGGTGAACAAGGGGAAATGCCTGAATGGGCCAGGCCTCCTTTACATTTCCATTATGTGGCAGTTTGGGGCATTCTGATTAAAATACAATCAAATTTTTTTAATTTGAGGGCACTAAATTGCTATTAACCCTGTTGGAAAATGAAAGGATCGGAGAGCTGCACCAAATGTGGCTCCTCACTTCAAGCACCCTGACTGGGATCACGGTCAGGCAAGAGTTGGGTAAGGGAGCCTGGACAAGGCAGAAGGAATAGGGTTTCCTGTCTTCTGCTGGCAATGTCTCTCTGACAGTAAGGATTCTGAAGAATATTTTAATTTATTTAGCAGACAGTAACCCACTTGTTACTGCAGTTCCTGGATGGGGAGGATGGATTCACATGCCATGTTTATAGTCATTAGTTACGAAAATATTTTATTTGGGATGAGCAGGTGGGGGCAAGGAAGGATGGAGAAAAGCACACAGGTTGCACCTAAAGAAACAGACCTGTAGTGACATGGTTGAAAGGCATAAAATTACGTGTTTCTTGAACTAATTATTGCCTGTGGCTCCAAAATTGTGTAACTAAATTGTCTTTATGCTGAGCTCCAGAAATTCCTTATCACAATTCTCAGCAGCATGTCTTTATGCAAGTAGAATTAAATCAATCATTGTAATTAGCCAAGTGACATTCATGGAATCTTAATTAGGAAACAAAATCAATTTTGCTAACAATTAAGCAAATGATCACAGACTGGCTTACTAATAAAGACAGGAAATCGGGGGGGGGGGAGGACGACGACAAGTTCTTTGTATCTCATCAAAAAACAAAAATCACTTCAGTTCCACTGTCCTGGGAGTCTACCTGTAGCCAAAGCCAGCAGAAAACTACTATATGATGGAGTACTTACCCCACACAGGCATGCAATCTGTTAAAGTGGGCCTGAGAGGCCAACTAATGTGCCAAGGCTTCACCTGGAGCATGGGTCAGGATTAAATGATAAAGCCAAGCAGGGGAGGGCCTCAGAGAGGACTATAAACAGAAGAGGTCTGGAAGGAGGAACAGTCCCCTCCTCCATCACAGTCTGGGATTAGAGAGTAGGGAGACCAGCAGCATCAAGAAGGAAGCCCTGTAGAAAAGTCTAGTAGGAGACCAGGGGAAACCGAGCAGTCACCATTATTAAGTGGCTCTGTTAGGAACACCATGTCAGAATGGCAGGATCTCAACCTCTGAGGAAAGGAAAGTTGAGAAGGACATAATGTCAAAAACAAAAGGGATAGAAATGGGCTTATGATGATAGGGGTTTCTAGAGCTTACCCTGAAAGAAGAGTGAATGTAGAGATGTGGGCAGAAGACCTGAGAGAGGTTGGGTCTGAAGAAATCCAGAGTGGTGGAAGCAAGGAATTAGACCCCACAGACCTTGGCTGCTGGTTATAGATCCCTGAGCTGTAACCTGGTGTAGTGAGGACCCAGGTCCAACTACCATTGCTGATGAGGTGGCGTGAAGCCTGAGAGGGGGACAAGCACGACAGAGAAAAATGAGGGAAAAGGTGTGAGGACCAAAGGGTCCAAAGTTGGGACTGAAAACTTTTTTGTAAGGCATTTGGACTTTTGTTTGTGGGATGTTCTGTTAGCCCTGAAAAAGGTGGACTGAGCTAGCTGGAGGGCTGAATTATGTGAAAAAAGACCACTGCAGGGCTGGACCAGCTATCCACGTGGGATGCTAGACAAGAAAAAAGCCTGCTAAACCACACCCAGCTACTAAAGGGTACACCAGTGGTGAGTACACTCTTCAACATACCAGTTTTTCACATCCTGAGTGTTTACTGACTTGATGTAGGTGAACTCTATTTGTCTGTCTAGTCGAGCCAGATTGAGTCCAGATATTTGTACTATGCTCATCACCATGGCAGCTGAGCCTGTGCCATTCTGCACCTTTTTCTTTCCGCAAATGCAATTATTATAATTAGTGTTAACAATTCTTACTGAAAATTAGGACGTTCTACTTTCTGAACAGAGTCTTGATTCTTCATATCTTTGCTTCAGGTGCAAATTCACCTCTTGCCCAGGATATTAACAGACTTCTGCAGAGAAATGACTTTTCTGCTAGCAAAAGCCATCTTCTGTTTTTATATGAAGCTTGAATAGAAGTGAAAACCATTTTGCCCCAAACCTGAACAAATAGGATATTTTACTCTAACTGGGGAAAGTGGCAAACATTAATTTCACAGATCTAGTGGAAACAGTAAAAGGGAACTGGCAGTGAGTGTTTACACAATACAACAATCCTGGGAACAAAGGTTGATTATCAGAGCTCTGCCAACCTTAGTTGTGTAACTAAAGGTTTAAGAGAGAGCAGAAAAACAAACCAACTATAATGCTGGCATGTACAAAACTGTAAAGATCTGGACTGCTTCCTGATTAACCCCCTCTGACGCTGATACAGGTAAATGTGTGCTGACAGGGAAGGAAGATTTAGATTTTTTTTTTTTTTTTTTTTTTTTTTTTTTGTGGCTAGTTGAAGTTAGTAGTTGAGGAGTCTTCAGGACAGACTGCTAGGGTACTCTATAAAGATAAATATTGCCATTAGGTTCCAGAGGGATAAAAACAAAAAGTGAAATCCCAGGCAGCACATTCAATACTTTTTTTTTCTGCACTGCCGCAGTATCTGTATCCTACACTTGCTGACAGATGTATCGCTTTCTTATTAGAAGAGCTGTCTCATTATAGATTCAAACAACACAAGAATAATCCACTTCTATGTTGTCCTGTCTGAGTTTCAAAATGCCATTGTATATTCATATTTCCATTTCTTCCTATTGCTAACGATTATGGAAGGAAAAACTACAAGTAAAAAAAACTGGGTTGCCTCAGTGTTAAACCCCGGGGTTCGAGATGCAACTGCAATGGACCAGCGACACCCTCCAAGGAGACAGTCACCAAATTTGAGTAACAAAAAAGGGGATTTTATAGTAATCTCATTAAAAAAGCATATATCAAAAAAGCAAGGGAAGAGACATATGGTGCAATAAACAGCTACACAGTACAAAGGGTCATGCAAATTACAGGTGGGGTAATAAGCAGCTACACAGAAAAAAAGCAAAGAGGAAAAGCAAACTATACCAGATACAAATAGGAATTAATTACACTTGTGGACAACACTTAAATGACTTCATAAAAAAAAAAAGGAATAAATTGAGAGACGTAGGGTAACCACATCAATTTATAATACCTGTCCCAGCACCGTGGTGGTACCCAAAGCGAGGAGGCAGACCAGCTGCAGCATCTCAGTACTTAATCGTTCGGCCGGCAATTCGCAGACACCCAAAGGTTTCGTGGGCGGGAACTCCCTGTCTCAGTCGGGGGATCAGTCCGACCGGTTCGTGACGTGCCCTTTAGCATTCGAGGGTGGGAGAACACCTGAGCTAACCGGGGCAGGAGCTTAAATAGTGTACTGCATGGCCAGAGTATAAAATAGCCAATTAAAAATGAGATGCAGGTCAGGACCAATAAAGTAACTGGGACCCCAGACAATGATCCCTCCTTCGTGGTGACGGGGGTGCCAAGAAGTAAACAGGGTGATTAAAAATCACCTGAGAAATTAAGGCCCATCAGGGGAAATCGATACTTAACATTCCTCTTCCTGAGCCACAAAGTCCGGAGAAGAGACCCAACAGGGCGATTGACACTTAACATTTTCCCTGTGGGCTGCAAAGTACAGAGGGCCAAGTTGGGGGTGGGGTGGCCATTATGTCTGCCACCTCCGTTAACACTCAGGATAAATAAACTTCGATTTGAAACTGCTTTATGTACTTCTAGATTACAAATCCTAGGGCTGGGCTGGCCCTCAGTGTTCCTGAAAAACAAAAGCCAGGGGCTGGATTGGCACACTGCAACTCATCCTGAGTAAGAGCAGCATGTATGTTAGAGTCACAATTCGGTCCCTGTTTCCCTCTGGCTCCAAAGGTGCCACTGGGAATGGAGGGGAAGTCTCTGTTCACCTACTCTCCACCTATCTGCACAGGAAAAGCTGTCCTGAGGATATTGCTCTCCCCTAGACAGGGTCTGGCAATGCAGCAATACTCCTTATGTTCTTATACTTTCTGGCCTGGGCATGCAGCCAAGCTCACGATGTAAAAATAATTATGGTTGTCCCAATTATGTGTGCCATTCATAGCTGTTAATTTTGCAAAACAGAGCTTGCATCTTCCAGATGAATGATCAATGTGGTAGATACTCTAGTGTCCCTCAGACAGTGCCGTACGCAGGTGAGTGGTTTTGAACAGACTTTCAGCCCCAGAGGTGCCTAAATTAACATTTTTATATAGCACCATAGTAACACCTGACCACCATCTTACAATGTCTAATCTAATTACGGAACCCATGTGCAGCTGAATAGGGTTACAAAGCCCAGCCAACCACTTTGAACACAACTCACCACAACTTACTATCAAGTAACAGAAGCAACAGACCCCCCCCCCCCTTTGGTCTGGCTGTGGGAAGGGAGAGGAGTGCCAGAGCAAATCAAGACTGAGGAGAATTATGTAGAGAATAGAGGCCTCTCACTAATCAAGGAAGTTAAGGTGACATCTGTCTTGACCTTGATACCTGCCAATGTGTGACTCAAGGCAGTGAGCTGTGTGACAAATTACTGAAATGCTGCATGTCCCACCATAAGCAACAGCTGACAAACTTTGTTTTTAACTATAAAGCCCCTCTTCAAGCATGTCTTTGCAATACTGGTTTAATTTAAAAAAGAGAAGAAATCTGTTGAAGCCTGGGACCCTGTCCCAGCTGTTTAGGGTGTTGGGAAAGGGTCCTGACATGGGTTTCTTGTGAACTGCTAGAGGGATAAGGGTAGGCTGGAGAGAGGTGTCCATGCTCAGGCTGCCACAATTCAATGAATACAACCCCATAACCACCCAAGGAATACACGGGCCTGTGAGGTCAGGAGGAACCATGACTAATGTCTGAATAGAGGAAGGAGCAATCAGGCTGTGTCAACATGTTTTTCACAGGAAGGTAGTGAGGAAGAGGGAGCAGAAAGACCTCAAAAGTTCAGAGGCAGATGTGCTCCATTCTCCTTCTGTCCTATAGAGAATGGTGTCCCTCCTCCCCTGCATCCAAAACCTACCATTGGCTCTTTGGTGACTGTTCCTTCCTCACAGGCCTCTTTGTTCCTTGTACCATTCCAGGAGGCCAGAACTACTCAAGGTGTCTTCTCTTCCCTTACCTTTGCCAGCTGCTCCTTCTCTCAGAACACTGCTCTAGAATGCAGTGCAGTAGACAGGGAAACCAAATGGACTCCAGTGTGGTACACACAACATAGGGAAACTTCTGATGCCCCTAAACAGAGTTCTGAAGTATACCATAAGTGACTGTTTCAGTCTTACGAGCTTGGGAAGCTGAATAAAACCTTGCTATAGTTGTCTGTATAACCCTTCCTTCCGCTGAGTGCTTGTCTACACAAAAAATGCTATTGCGGCACAGTTGAGCTGCCACAGCTGCATCACTGTAGCTATTCAGTGTAGACACTACCTACACTGAGAGGGATTCTCCCATCAGCATGGACAATCCACCTCCCCCATATGCGGTAACTATGTGTAGGGCTCGGAAGAATTTGTCACGCGGAACCAGTGTAGTTGGCAAGGCTAGACCCTAAAAATCTAGCTTAGGCTGTGAGCAAGACTAGGCCTGTAACTGCTTGGATAGCCCCTGCACTAAAAAGCGGAACTAACCTCTGTCTGCTATTCCAGCATAAAATAGCTGGCTGTGTGAGAATTGTCTGAGATAAGCAGTGGGTGACTGACCACAGGCCAGCAAGATGTCTAACAGCAGAACTAAAATAAATATCAGTAACGGGCAGCTTCCTCTTTCCTGCTGCCAGCCTAGTCGCCTGTAATTACTAACCAATAAACTAATGGAAAACAAGTTTAAGACCCAATCCCTAGTCGGGATTGAGAGCGACGTATTGTGTTGCTAGAAGGAAAATTCTGCTAAGGCAGAGGGAGACCGGGGTATAACAAGCAGCCCCGGGAACCGCTCAGAGAGACTCTCCGTGGATCCGTCAAGGCCTTACCGGATGCCCCGGGCAGGTCGGTTCCCTGTTGGCGACTCACCTAGGGAGTGGTTGATGGGTCTCCCCACTCTATTGATTTTTGGTAGGTGCTTTCTTCCTATGCTTCGGGAAAGCTGGAGAGGGTGGCTGCTAGGGCTACTCCTTTGGAACTGCCCAGCTCCCGCTCGGGATAGCTGGAGGGGGTGGCTGCTAGCACTACTGCTCTTGGAATTGTGCCCAGCTTCTGTTAATGCAATAAAACACTTTTACTTAGCTATTCTTCGCTGTCGGTCTGCTTCCTTCCACCACCGAGATCACAAACAAATAAATCACGAACCCTCCGCCCCAGCGGAGTACACTATGTCAACAGAAGAATTCTTCCATCGACCTAGTGCTGTCTATGTGGGGACTTGGCTTGGTGTAACTGTGCCACTCAGGTGTCGGTTTTTTCACATTCCTGAATGACATACTTATGCCAACCTAACTTTCTAGCAGGGACCAGGCCTGAGAGTTCAACCAAAGTCTCTGAAGATAAGGATTGAAACCCTGAATTTGACATGGGTTTCTATGGGGAATCTGGGAGAACCAAGTCCTGGAGTGCCATGCTGCTAGTGGCCTTTGTTGTTCAGATTTGCAGCAGCTGAACTTGTCCTCAGCAGTTACTGTCTCAGACCATCTTCTTTGCTATTAGGGCTTTAGAAGAACATATTACTATTACATTTTAAGTTAACGTGCCATATTTCCATCTACAGGGCAAGATTGCTGCTTTTATGAAGCCTACAAGCTATGAATCACCTTAACTGTTTGCCCTCTGAGTCTTTCTGTGGCTTTGGGTATGGAAAATGTCACCCACATACAAAAATAGAAAAGCAAAAGCTAAAACAAACTTCTTACATCCAAAAGAGGTGGCAAACAGAAACAATGAAAGGGACACAAAATTGGCTGAAATATTTGATGGCCCAAAAGTCTGAGTCTCTCTTTGAGAGAAACCTCTATTCCTTCCAAAATCCCCACTAACCTGAAAACTGAACAAAATTCATAAACCACAGGTGACAATAAGACAACTATCATTCCTTTTGTGTCTTCTAGAAATGGCTTTAAAGAAAATGAAGACTTAGTATCAAAGTTTCAAAAACATCTCAGTGACTTGGCAGTTTCAGTTACATTTTCTAAAGTGACTTAGGAGCCTAAGTCTCTCCAAAAGGGACTTAAGTGATTAAGGCCAAGATTCTTAAAATATATTTAGGCACCTAAAGATGTAGCTCAGTTCCTGCCAAGTGGGCTTTTCAAAAGGGCCTATCTACCTCAAAACTCACTTAAAAGCATCTAGGTATTTAAAACTTTTCCCCTAAGTAGACATAAGATGTCAAAGATAGAGGTGCATGCTCAGTTTTAACTCTGCCCTTCTGCACATCCATTATAATGCATGGTAATATTTTCAAAAGTGCCCAAGTGACGGACTCTGAAGTTCCATTTTCAAAATGACTGAGGCACTTAAAAGCCTATGTCTCATTGTCTTTCAATGATAATTTGGCTCATAAGTATGTCACTTTTTTTAAAAAAAGGGAATTTAGGCTCCTAAGCCACATAAGTGCTTTCGAAATTTTTACCTAGTCTTAAATTATAGATCATGTACTATTTATGAATTCAAGAAATACAATATTCTGTAATGCGGGAAGGGGTAGAGTTAAGATTGTACATGCAACATTGACTTAATCTTTGATGCTAACTGTGCAATCTTAACATTATATTACCTATAAGTGTTATACCTTGTGTACGCATGAATGAAAGCATCTACCAAAAAAGTATTATGTAGAGGACAATATAATCTTGTGATTGCATTATAAGGCTTCCCATGTACTTCAGTAAGCACTAGATGAGGCCATACAACTACTATTACAGCACCGTGTTTGCTATATCTTAACTTTTTCAGAAAACTAGAAGTAAAAAATGGAAGAGTAGCCAGGAGTAGAGCTGGGCCAAATTTCCAACAAAACATTTTTTGGCAAAAAATGTGAAGTTGGTGACACCAAAAGGTTTTATGAATTCATATTGGTTTCCCCAAATTGCCCTTGTGGGGGGGGGGCAGAAAAACTTAAATCACATTTCTGACACTCTTGAAACAGATTGTTTTGATTTTTTCCCCTTGCTACAACCACTTTATTTCAAAATGTCCTTTACTTTAATTAAACAAATATTTTAAAATGATCAAAATCAATACGTTTTGGCTTTTGTCAAAAAAAAATCTAGGTTTTTTTAACTTTTTTTTTGGCTGGAAATTTTGAAAAATCTTTTTTGGTTTAACCCTAAAATGTTGGGGGGGGGTTGTTTGTTTGTTTTTTTTAAATGGGGGAGGGAGGCAGGAATTGTCAGAAAACTGAAAAATCTCTTATTTGCCCAGCTCTAGCAGGGAACTTATTCTTGCTCTGACTTCCTGCTGTATATGCCACTGGCGATGCCCTAAGATTCCTAATTTGCCAAGAGAATGAAGCCTACACGAGACACTCAAGTGCTGGGCAGAAGACAGAAATTCTCTGGAGTTTTAAATGTGTTTAAGAATGGTATGATTTATTCAATTTGGCATGATCAGTTGACAGTTGGAGACACCCCAGACTGGAAAAGCATTGTTGTTGCAAATCAGGATTGGTAAACATTAGTGAAGCTTGCAGTCAAGTTTGCACAAAAGCTGTTTAGGCTCTGCCTTGTTCAAGCTATTGCTATTTAATATACTGAATTTCAATAAAGTGACATTCTTCTTAGAAAACAGTTCTTTGTGGGGGAGTTTTAAACTGTTAATTCTTCTTAGGAATTGTTTTGCAAATTCTAGATAATCACTGACACAGAATTATCCAAAAGTGACAGAAAACATGTACTGATGCCATCACCAGTCATTAAAGAGATCATTCAGGGTAGCGTAATCTCCCCCTTCAGAAACTCTATCCTTCCATTTTGGTGTTGCAGCAGTGAAGGTCAATTTATATGTTCTATAAAATGTAAAAGAAAAATCAAGAGGCTCAATATGAATAGATCAGAGCCTTTCAAATTCATCTAGGAAACCCTAGAACATTTCAGACTAATCCTACTCAATATAAAATAATGATTCACTTCATAAAAGTTGTCACTATTGATTTGCCATAAAACCTAACATACTGTATAGCCACCAAGAATATTACCCTTTCAAATGTATTTGCCGTTTAATGCTACACATCAGAGTTCCTACTAGCAATAGAATAGCACATTTCTAAGTCCAGAAAAAAATATTTCATGCCTTCCCCTTTACAAAAGGTTCACATAGTTTGCTTTCAGATCTTAATAGAGTATGAACCTGTGAGCAGCAACCCCTTAGCCAGCCCTCTGTCATGCCAGCCCCAACTAAGTGAAGTAAATTGGAACTGGCTAGGGACACCTTCACCTGACTGGTGAAGAGGAAGCAGCTGTCCACTTAATTAGCCAGGGGTTATATGCTGGCCCAGGTGACAGAGGAAGGAGAAGCGAGGGAGTGGAAGGGGAACAGAGGCTCAGTGTGGCTGCAGAAATACCTGAGGCAGTTAGCGAAACTGTATGTTGTAAAAAGGTGTAAACTACTCTGGACTGCTAAGCCAGAGGGTCTTGGAGTCACTCATGACCAAGAGAGTGACCGAAGTGGCTGTGGTGACAAACCCTTACAGAGCCATGTAACAATCCAGATAGGCTTTAGTCTGTGTTTATTAAATTACATGTTGGAGTAAATTGAGTAACAGAGACAGTCATCGGATGCACCATAAAATCATATACTGACATGTTAGATGGAAAGGACTTATTACTGTAGGTCATCTGGTCTATCTTCCTGCCAACGCAGGATTAAAACTTTTGTTCATTTTACCAATGCTTCTCTAGTCTAATTTTAAATGTGTCCTAAGCAACAGATTTCAGTGCTCCTATGGAAGATTATTTTGCTTTTGACCTGTCAAGGCTCTGACACAGACTCCCTTCACCAAAGAATCTGAGCACATTCTGAAGGATAATCACAATAAGAGAGCAATTTAATTTTCCTCTCTTTTTCCCTGAGGCCACCTTTTATTCCTCTTATGTCTGCCTTCTCTCGTTCCTCTTTTGCTTCACCTCTTCATCCTCCTCCTTTCTTCTTTGCTGTTTTTAATTGGAGCACTGGGAAAGCTGATGTGAAGTGAGGTTTTTTTCACTTCAATCTGAGAGCAGGAATGACTTCAGATTTAATTGTCTTCTCCAGTACTGAATGCCAAAGCTTTGGCTCTGTTTCCAAGAAGGCCCTGCCTTGTGCTCTCACGTACTTCTCCCTTGAGGTTGAAAGCTTCAGCAATCCTGGGCAGTCAAAGGAGACTGTCATCACAAACACTGAAGTGCTTTCTAAGGAACCTTGCCTGGAAAATTAGCACCAGGATCTTGAGTCTGACACTGTTCAATGTGGAACAGATCTCTGGGGTGATGTGCTCTGGCAGCTGTTGCTTACCTGGCAGGCTGTCAATTCTGAAATAAATGAAGCTTTTTAATGTAGGCAGTACTCATCTCTAGGCATGGTGAATTACAATAGTCCAGCCTGGAAATCATAGTCTGAAAAAAAGGTACTTATTTGAAAAAATAGGGCACAATTTCTTGGCTATTTGAAGAAGATACAAAGTGTCTGTGGGTCCTGCAGTCGTAAAGAGCACAGCTAGTCTAAAAAATGATAAATTTGTTTTGGGGGTGGAAAAAAATTAAAATTTTAGATTTTTTTTTTTTTTACAAAAAATCAAAAAATATTCTTAATCAGAAAACAAAAAATAGTTTCTGAAAACAATCTGATTTTTTTCCCCACACCCTTTGCGGCTTTTCTTCCTTCCATACATTTTTAATTTTTTCTGTTGTGCCACTTACAAGAAAAGGAAGAGGAAGAAAAAAACTACTGGAAAACAAAATAAAAAGATAAACATTTTTTTTTTCAGAACTCTGGAAAAAACGAAAATTTGAAACAGAAATGAAAAGAAAATGGGAAACACTTTTTTTTAAAAGAGACGTTTTTCATTTGAAGGAACATTTTGATTAGAACTGATCAGAACACTTCTCAATGTAATTTTATTGAAATATGTCTCCGCAAAAAGTTTTGGCTTTGACCACACAGAATATCAGTTACAACAATGTTTTTGTGGGGAAGAATTTTGAGATCCAGAGCTCTCTGGTTTCTTCTGATGAAAAAGAGACAGATTAATAAAAAACCTGAACTTTTTTTATCCAAAACCAGTGTTTTGACTGTATTCCATTTCACAAAAATGTTTGAAAAGTTTTATTTTTGTTCTAATGCAGAACAAAACCAAAGAAGTTGTCATGAAATGGAATGGTCATCCTGTGGCCAGCTCTAGTGCTAGATAAAAAGATTCATTGAGCACCAGTAAGGAGTCCAGGATGACTCCAGGAAAGTTGTGATCATCTCAGAGGAAGCCTTCAGTGAAGGGTGAGGTAATAGTGGCTGCTAATCTTCAGAACATTTCCCTCTTTCCACCAACATTGCCTCTATGCTTCCAGTTCCAAACACATGGCCAGTCAGATAGGCAGAACTGCAGGGTCTCAATGTATGGATGAGATGATGTTGGGAGGAAGGATTTAGATTTTATTAGGACACTTTCTGAAAATCAACCCCCCTTTAAGCTTTCTCAAGTTGGGCACCCAAATACTGTGGAACACAAATTGCTAGTCACGTATGAAAATCTTGGCCTGAGTGCCTACAATTCTTGCCACAAATCTCACATTTAGTTAATGCTTGTACTTGGTGTCATCTGTACTTGCTGCATGAGCAGTGAACATCACAGTAAATGTTTCAACCCGCCCTGCTGGAGCAAGGCTCCATGTTCTGGGAGCCCCCTCTGCAGCTACAAGTTAGATAGCACTCTCTGAATTGGCCTTGCCATTTCTCTTAGCTACAGTACAATTCTTAATTATTCCTTTCCCTTCTTGGTGTTTACATTTGAAGACCATTAAGGTCCCAGTCTCCCTTCTCACCCCCTTAATTACTGCTTAGCCTAACTTTGTGTAGTTAACTCTTGATTTACTTGCTAAATCAATGTCTCCATTCCACTGATTGTTTGCTCTTCTCTGAACTTGCTCCAATTTGTCAGTATCTTTCTGATAGTTAGGTGCCCAGAAAACACAGACTAGCTGAGATCAATAAACAACCCAGCAATTTGTTGGGATTCCTTCCGGGATCTCTTTCTACTTTGCTTCCCAAGAACTCAATTCAACTCCAGATTTTGTCACTGAGGTATCTTTATTTGACATACAGCAAAGTGACACTGATCAGACTCAAATGCAGAGGATGAATGCAGGGTATATCACAAATCCAAAGTTACACAGAAAACCTCTTCCTTTATATACATTTACACACACACAGCATTAGTATACATTACATTGCCCACTTTGGTAAGGGCTTGATTATTTTGTAGGAACCAGTCCCTATACTTTCTCCATGCACAACCTACTCTTTACCTTATTTTACATTCAAGGCTTATCTTGTGCATTGTTATGCATTCTGTCTTTTAGCTTACTGACCCATCTTAGCACAGACATTCTGTTTCCAGCCTGCTGAGCCATTTACCTCCCTACTCCTGTCTCCAAAAAAGGTCTTACTCATGTCAAGCCAGGCTTTCAAAAGTCATAAGAGACATTAACATGACTTTCCAGAAAAAAAGCCAACACCTTGGGCAAAATCTTAAGGAAAAGAAGCTGTAGAGTGCCAAGCAAAGTCAAGCACATAGTAGTGTTGTTTCAGCTCTCTTAATTGTGTTGAGAGGCTACTACCACAAGCTGCAGCCACCAGTGGGAATTTGTGTGGGAGGAATGAAGGATCAAGCCCAAAGGCTATTTTCATTAATTAACTTGTAAGTTAATTAGACCAGCAGTTGTTATTTTCTAAACCTAATTAAAGTGGCTGATATTTAATATCACCATAGGCAAGAGTCCTGAAGAAATAGAGCTTAAAATGATTAAGTAAAGGGGGAAAAACAATTCTCTCCAATGAGAGTTGATCAGAGGCTATTCCCCTCTGCCTATGTATTCCTCTTAGATGCTAGTATCTAACTGGCATAACTCCATTGACTTCACTGGCAGGAGAATCAGGACCTTTACAGCTATCCTTCATTTTCCATTTTGGCTATGGAAAAGAAAATACTCCCAGAGGGTGCCTGGAATATTATTCACAATGTACTGTCAGTGGTTCTTCCTTCCCACCTCACTCCCTACCCCCCCATGTATAAGAATTCATTACCTCCTTTTGAGTTTGCCAGTGACTTTATTATTAGTCATTGGGTCAGATCCTCTGCCTCACTCCATCCAATGCTGTTCTAACCTGTGCCAGGGCTGGGCAGAGAATCAAAGAACTGGTTATTCTTAACCGCTGTCTGCTGTGCTGAGGGGAAACTCAGCACAACATATTATCTGGTCCCTTATGCTTCAAAGGAAATTTAATGAGAACCTGTACATACGTCTAACTAAAAATGGGAGGTAGGAAAGGAATAAAGGTTCTGGTTTTAAAGTAACTCTTATCCTGCTTTCCAGGGGTGGGGGGTACTGTTTTTAAAAAATATACAGCAAACCAGAATTTGCATTTTACAAGAACCAAGTTCAAGGTATGCCCCAAAATTCTAGAGTTGTTTCAAACATGGAACTCCTTTTTGAGTTGGTTCTAAATTTGGCCAGATAAGTTCTCTCACTCCTATCAGAAATACCTATATAATTTTAATTTATACTTAATGTAATTTAAACTGATTACTACTAATGTTGATGGATTACTACATTTCTAAATTGATGGCTTGACCTTTTTGTTCAAGGATATTTCAAAATTAAGTTTTACATTCACAGATATAAGGTGATTTTATACAATTCCCTTGCATTTAGGCCCGTCTAAATTCTTGCCATACCATTTATCCTGAATACTATGAAGATATCAAAAATGTTCAAGTAAAGGTTTTGGATAGTTGGGTGTACAACTAATTGATTCACAATGGGGATGAAATAACCATGATTAATGTAAAGTTAAATTAGGTTAATTAGTCAATTCATATGAGGTTAAACAAGTCAAATAAGAGTTGAGTTAAATTTCCAACACCCATGTTTTGGGAGCATGTTTGTACATAAGTGAACAAATTTTAACATTTAATTTGTTCATTGAATCTAGCCCTTTTTATGGTTGTGAATAAACCATGAAATAACCACCAACATAGTCTGATTTTTATTGTTTGAACTTGTTCTATGAACAAGTATGTTTTGTGTAAACATATTTCAGCCTATAATTCAAGACCATGTATTCACTTGTGTTTTGTCTTTGACTAATCTATATTTGGGATATGTAACTGGTCCCCTCAATCACATGGTATGTTCTCTGCTCCATGACTGAAACTGTTACAAACAGAAGGATTAAAATAAAAGATTTCAAGATTGTCTCCTGAATACTTCTGGTGTGAACCTCTACACTTATAAATGTTGTTGAATTTGGGCCAGGGTGTGGTATTTGACCATCTTGGCTGAAGAGAGCTATACAAGAAATAATCCTCTCTAACACTTCCAAAGAATTTTATCTATAGATTTTTTTTAAGACCAGAAGAGACTGTGGATCATCTAGGCTGACCTCCTGCCTAATACAGGCCATAGACTCTAGCTCATAAATTTCTGCCTCAAAGCCACTACTTATGCCCCTTTTTGTTAACATGCAGATTTCAGCAAAAGTGCCTGCTGGAGCAGTTCAACATATTAATACGACTATGGAACTAGAGAAGGAAATCCACAAGTTTCAACACAGTTGGTTGCAGAATTCATATTGCAGGGTATTAGCTACATCCTCAACTCTGCCTAAACTTCCTTTTCCATAGCAACGTAGCATGAGAAGAGGCCCGGACTGATGACACCGATCAGAGTTAAATGACTCATGAGTCAACTGACATCATTAAGGGCATGATCCTGCAAGGTTCTGAACATTCTAAACCTGATCCAGCAGACCATTTAACTTTCAAATGTGCGGGTACTCCCATTGAAATCAGTGGGCCTACTCACATAATTGAAGTTAAGCACAGAAGCTAAGCATGTGCTTAAAGAATGTGCTGAAGTGGGGCCTCAAACAAGTGTGTGTTGATCTGACACAGAAATCTTTAATAAGAAACCCAGACATTAAAAAAGGGTTAAAAGAAGGCCTAGTGCACCAGACTGCAGAGAGAGGAAGTGAACTTTGGCCAGATGGATGCAAATATATGGCCAGTGATCAAAGAAGGCAGGTAGCCTTATTAAAAATGCTATTTAAGTGGACTTCAGAGTTTTCATCCACAGTCACTTTATTCTGCAGGAGACATTCATGGAACTATTCCTAAATATAGTGCAGTTTCTGCGGCTCTGGAGTTTCTTGCTGCCAAAAGATACAAACACCTTAATAGCTGCCTATCATGGGAAGCCATAGTTATTTATATCTTGAGTTCTTGATGAAACCCTGGAACTGTAATCCTGCGGTGGCAGACTAGTGGAAGACTCCAACTGGAAATGAAAACACTGCATCTGTGGCAAAAGACAGTTTCTACTGCTTGTGCGGCAGTTGAAGCAATCAAAAAAGGAAGCTTATAGCTGAGTAATCAGTAATGTACCTGATGCCTGAGGCATCCTGTGACTGTAATAGGACTTAGCTGCTAGCTAGGAAACAGTTTTCTGGGTTTTTTTTTAAATTGAGAAATATGAATGTTTAGTACTTAAAATTGAGATTAAAGTCTGATTAGAGGCAAAGTCACATATTTTAGTCTTGCAATAAACAAGAACTTCAATTCTATATTTTAAAAATGTGCCATAAATTTTGCCAAATATTATAAAAAATATTTGTATTCAACCAAAATCTAATTTTAATCTCCTGTCATTAATAATTTAAGGGCAGCACCATAAAGGTTAAGCATAGCATATGCTCCAACAGCATATGGAGATGAATGGAACAGGTCACTTCTTTGTAGAGCTACTTTTTTTTTTTTTCATTGCAAATTCAGTATCATGACTCTGTAACGCTCCGTATTTGGAAGGTTTTCTTAATAACCAGAAGGGCTGGAAACTTTATTTTAAAATAAAATCTTGCATTCTTTTGAAAGCATTGCAAATTTAAAAAAAAGTATATAAAAAAACCTTAAATCTATGCTATCGCACAGAATTTTCAGTGTATATTTGTGATGGTCATCAGATTGGCTTAACCAAAAAAAATTCCAGTCTAATAGCTGCTGGTCAGGCAAGGCTTTAAGTCTGTTCTTAATATCCAGATGTGTAAAGTTGACTGAAATGTTGAACCATAAAATCCTATTGGTCATAGTTGTCTTAGTTCAGCAGCAAGGAAACGGAGTTTATTTGATCTCTCTTCAATTGACACTACTGAGAACTAGAAGAGAGTTTCTGAGAACTTAGAATTCATTAAGCAAGCTCAGAATGACAGGAAATATGCACATTTTCTTAACCAAGAAAAGCCAGTCTCCCCTTTCATGTCTTGCAAATCTTAATGTCCTACTCCCTCTCTTATATTGCATTCTCTTTTATAGATTGAAGCAGGATGTCAAGTGTATTTTATTTAAATTCATTCAATATAGTGACCTTAGCTACTTCACAATTCTTAGTGTAATAGGTTATATTCTGTATGGCTACTTAGCCTTATTAAAAACAATTTCGAGGGTGTTAGGCTTTGAAGAAGTGCTACTTACTTCCAAAAAGGAGACCCAGGTTACTGACCCAGGGCTTGTCTAAACTTGAAATGCTGCAGCAGCACAGATGCAGCTAAGCTGCTTAAGTGTACACACTGTCTATGCTGATGGATGGGAGGGATTCTCTGATGGAAGAATTCTTCTGTCAATCTAGTGCTGTCTCCATGAGGATTTAAATCCGTTTAACTACATCATTCAGGGATGTGGATTTTTCACACCCTGAGTGCCATAGGTGGGTCAATCTAATTTTCCAGTATAGACCAGCCCTTAGACCAATAATTTGTTAAACACGGGTGCCTAAAATTAGCACCTAAATCAATGGTGCTAATTGTACCCAGTTTTGAAAGCTCTCCATTTTCATCCCAAATCAGAATTAAAAAGTCAAAATATCCAAATTTTTCAGAGATCAGAAATTCTGAAAAAGTTCTCTGGAAATGTCAGAACATTTTGACATTCCAGAATCCTCTGTGGGCTGGGCTGCCTGGCTGTACTATGTCTCCTCTGATGCATTTGGATCTAGTTCCTCACAGCAGATTAACCAGAGTAGAGAGAGCTGTGCTTTGTAGGAGACATAGTCCAAATAGGGAACCCAGCTCATAGAGGGATTGGGAGCATGAGGCACTGAGGCAGTTTAGGCAAACATAGATTAATGTCCAACTGACCCAACATGAAGGAGAGACATTCTTAATAACTATCAGTAATTCTTAATTGATTAGCATTTACTTATAATTTAAGAAATAATGTAAATCCAAATTTCTTTTAATCTAACAGGACAAGTTATTGTATCTCATTAGCAGGAATACTAAAGTTGCAAATCAGTATGAATGCAGTCTGGAGCACTCTTTTAGATGCTCATATACTTTTTAAAGTCTTTTTGGGCTGAAGTTTCTGATTCTGAATATATATATATATATATATATATATATTCTTTGCACTTTGTGGAGAATGAAGGTGTTTATCTGTATTACTTATTAATGAATACCATGTGCACCTCAGTTTCCTTGTTTCATATTATCCAGTGTGACTGCCTGGAGTTAAATAAAAGGCTGTTAGGGGAAAAAAATAGAAAATGAAAAAATAATG
This sequence comes from Mesoclemmys tuberculata, assembly GCA_007922155.1. NCBI lineage: Eukaryota > Metazoa > Chordata > Testudines > Chelidae > Mesoclemmys > Mesoclemmys tuberculata. The sequence continues at coordinate 47,980,185 of ML675601.1, forward strand.
AAGATGAAGTATTGCAAGAAAGAATACTAAAGGTTCTTGAGAAAACAATGGGGAAGCTATTAATTGGGAAATATCCACCTGCCTGGCTCCAAACAGGCCAGCAGGTTAATTATTCCCAGTACTGAACCTAGGATCAAAGGAGCATTAAATATTAAAGGCTCTAGTTTAGAGAGGAAGGGGATGAACTAGCAGCAACTGCTTGCGGGGAGGGGGGGTGAGGAAGAAACAGAGAGAAGCGAGAACTGCAGGGAGACGGTCTCTCCCTGCGCAGGGATGGAGGTATATGGGTTAAGTGGAAACTATCCAAAACTTACAAGGAAAGAATACATTTTAGGTGAGACCAGATGCCTATACAGTGGACTGTGTTGTTTTAACCTTTCTCTCTGCATATTATGGACCTTTGAGAGAATAAACAGCATGTTTGTTTTGAAGAATCTGTATTTGAGACCAACTACTGGTCACAGGCCTGGGCCAACTGGTGGGCTGAGACCCAGTCGGATCAGGGGGGGCTTCTCTGGCCACAGTAGGGGGCTTGGTGCTTTGGTGAGAGTAGGAGCAGATGGGCAGGGCCAGGGGATTCACACACTGCCCATGCCTGGTTAACTATTTAACCCTTTATAAGTCTGTTTGTGAAAGTAGAGCAGTTGGCCAAATTTATTAGTAATACTGGAATCTCTTAACCTTCAGGGCACAAAGTGAGACTCATCCTTTTAAGAGAGCTGATAAAGAAGCAAATATTGTCAGGGGTAATATTTAAGAAAAGTAAGGATTTTTTATGTCTTTTACACTTGAGGTTATAGTGCTATATGCAAAGCAGTTGCTGTTTATTTTGGTATATTGATTCACTGTATTTTTATTCTGTCAGGGACACTTAGTATTCAGATAGACACTTCTTAATATTTTATAGATTTTAAATAGATGGTGGTTTGTTACATGTCCAATGTGAATAAGTCAGAAAATGGGTGTAAGCAGAGAAGTAGTGTAACAAATGTGAAAATCTACACGTTAGGGAAAAGCAGAAGGGATAACTTTAGAAAACCAGTTACCAGGAATATGTAAGCTAAAGATAATGATCCAGATCCACAACCTCCCACCCTGACTACTTTGTGTAATAGCAGCAATAAAAGCAACCAGAAACTTGGTGGATCTAGATACTTTAGAATTACCCTGGCATGGGGAAATCCTCAAGTGCCATACAGCCAGTACAGGAGCATAGTGGGGTCATAGCTGGAATGCCCATGCACTCCAACAACACCTGATAGCCTCCTGGAGTCCACTACAGCCGATAGAACTTGCAGCAAATATGGGGCTGCTTTAAGTTATACTGGAGGAAAAACAATCCTCCAGCAACCCTCTGGATCAAGGATTCCAAAGCTCAGCTATGCTGGGCAAAGTTCTGGTGCAGTTCTGTGACTCAACTTTCTAATACTCTCCTGGTTCCTTCTGACCTACTTTGACTGGATGTGCAGGTTACACTACTGCTTTACATCAGTTGCTCCAGTGACTTCTTCAGAAGTTGCATCTACTTGCAATAGTTATGAATGCAAAATAAATGGTTAATAGTATACATTAAGATTTATGGTAATGACTCATAATAGAACACTACTGGTGTCCACACAGAACAAAACAACTTTTCTAATCTTTTCTTTTGTTTTTTTTTACATGAGGGGAAAAGTGAAACATCCAATACAGCAGACAAGAGCGGACATATCGGTTATGTTTAAGATTAGAGGAAAAATAAGTGTACATCAGAGGATAACTTTCAGATCTTAACACCACCCGGTCCAAAATGAAGTGGACTTTTAGTGGATTGGTGAAGAAATAGTGATCAAGTATGCCATACAAAAGTAGGGCTCTTTTTTTCTTGGTTAGCATTCAGCTCTATTTCAGAGCTATTATTATGCAAGTGTCTTCCTGGTGGACAGATCCTCTATTTCAGTGATACTCAGACATCAGTGATTCACCAGCCAAATTAGCAATCAACATTACGCAAAAGAGCCACAGTGGTATAAATTCATTGTTTCATTTATCATTTATAGGTGTTGTTGAGGGAAAAGAAGATGGATTCTTTCTTTTCCAGGGAAACCAGTCTGACTAAATGGCTGACAAAGTAGGAGATGGAAAGTGCCTTTCTAGCAGATGTTTAATTTATTGTGTAGCAATAATAAGATAGTTTTGAGGCCTAAGGCACCAGTAAGTACAGAATGAGGAAAAAGACCTTGCAACTTAGATAGGGGGAGTTGAAATTGGGAGACTAAGGCTGGGTCTACACTGATGGCGGCAAATTTGCCGCCGTCACATTGATTGCTCTGGATCCACTGAGCAGACTGTATAGATGCGCTCAGTCAATCCAGGAAGTGACGCAGGAAAACCACCTTGGTAAGTGGAGTAGCGCTGCGTCGAAGGAAGCGCTGTTCCCTTTGACGCAGCGCAGTATGGACGCCACACAGAGGAGACACTGCAAAGTCGATGGGAGATACGCAAGTTCCGTAAATCACTTGCATATCTCCCGTCGACTGCCGCCAAATCACAAAGGAGTTTTAGTAAGTATTTCCATGGAAACTGTGACATGAAAGACTTGTTTGTGTAAGACTATATAAGCTTTAAGAAATGTATGTGTGCTTAGGATCGCCTTGACCATCGGGCCACCTTCTTTACGTAAAGAATAAACTTTGACTTTACTAACCTGCTGTCTGGCTAATTTTAACCATCCGCTGGGCAACGGACATGTAAGTAAGGACCCCTGAGTTTGGGTTCCTCAACAATTTGGCAACCCAGATGGGACCTGCATAGCGCGCATCCTCTTAATCTCAGCTCCACCGAACATATGTATATTAGCCCTGCTCTACTCTTACCTGGAGATTTGGCAGCAGTCGACAGGAGTTACGCAAACTACGCGGAATAGCTTGCATAACTCCCATCGACTACTGTGCTTCTCTTCTGCGCACTGTCGTCATTGCACTGCACCGATGGGAACACAGTTCCCGTCGACGCAGTGCTACGCCACTTGAGTGGGTGGATTTACTGTATTGACTTCCTAATTGATTGAGCGGGTCTATCTTGACCACTGAATCGATCCAGAAAGATCGATCTGGCCGTGGCGACTTTGCCACCATCAGTATAGACATAGCCTTACTCTCACAGCAAAATGACTGACCGAGTATTATTATTTTATCAACTACACTTGGTTAATAACATAGTAAAAGCATCCTGATTGGTTAATAATTTATATGGTTAATACATCACACCATGGTTTAATAGCATGTGCTGCCAAGAGCCACAGGAGACACATTAAAGAGCCACTTGCAGCTCATGATCCTCAGTCCGAGTATCACTACTCTATTGAACAATAACTGAGTGACAGCAAGAGCAAAGATGGTACCATGGATTGATGGGTTGGTGAGAGCAGAGCCCAGTACTGATTTATTGGAGGCTTTCACTTGAGGTGATTGGCATGAAGGTTCATACTTATAATGAAAACTTAATAATGAAGACTGCCAGAAACAATCAGAATACTCACTTTTTTCCTTGTCATACTCTGGTGGAAACAAAAACATAGTAAATTTGTTTTCATTCAGTTGTTGAATATGAGATGTAGGTATGGTAGTATCTAGGTATTCATTTGTTTGGCATTAGTTTTAATGACCAATAAACACTAGGCCAAATTCTCCACTCTGCTATACCATTTACACTGGTGTGATTGCACTGAAACTGGTGTGACAGAACAAATGAATCAGAACCATTATGGTGGCATATTTTCCTATCTCTAATTAAAGATGCTACCGGTTCCCACCTTGTGCAATCAGTGTCATGCCAGAGGCCCCTCATGTAAAGCTGACAATGATGGAGGAAAGAAGATGATGTCAACAGCTGCAGGAGCAAATAAATAAATTTCAATATCGATTGGTTAGCTATAACTTCTTTTATAAGGATTTTACCACTAAATATCAGTTTAAACTGAAACATGAAATCCTATGTTTGTAATATTCCTTTCCTCAGGAATTCTCTTTGCAATTTACCAATTGAAGTAACACCCCAAAATACTGACCATTTTCCAAATAAACTGTAGAAAATATATTATAATGAATATTCAACAACAAATGGGTTTTCCAATCCTCCACTTTAATAATTACCTCAGATTCTTACGTTTTTTACATCAAATAAAATTCCAGAGCAAAAACAAAAAATGAGGTAATGTACAATTCAATAAAATATCCAAAGCTTTTACAGTTTTGGTTTCCTATTTACTGATTTACAATTATTTACAATACCAACTTTATTTATATCTCTTCACACTGAAGTAGTCAATGGGGACTTCATGATTTATTTACATAGTGATTTGAAGACATGTTGTGCCTTTCATTATGTTGCTGGAAATAAGTATATGGCTCTCATTTTGTAAACCTGATTACTTTCCAAACACAAGTCCAAAGCTTATCATCTAAACTGCACTGTAGAGCAGAAAAAAGTATGTCAAGTGTCAGTGAGGCTGACAATAGCCTATCATAATACCACAAACTTCCACATTGAAAATGTAGAGATGCAGATATTCTGCAGTCCTAACAGGGTGGATCTCTGGATTTCTGTGTTTTTTAGGTTAGCTCTGCATAAGGGGCTGAGTTTGGAGCAATAATTGACATTTTTGATAAAACACCCAAGTTTTTTCTACAATATGCTACAATCTAAGGGCCTAATCCAAAACTAGCTGGGTTAATAGGAGTCTTTCCATTGCCTTCCATGGGCTTTGGATCAGGCCTTAAAATGGGTTCACTGGAGACAATTTAGTGACTAAATTTAGTGAATTTAGTAACCTCATGACTTTGGAAAGGAATAATTTACTCTTCTGAGTAATCAGTCTGAAATTGTTTCCTCTGAGTTTTTATGTATCTTGTATCTAAATGAAAAATCCAGCACTTGGGAGGACATTCTGTAGATTTGTATCTTTCCTTGAAAGAGAAATTAGTATATTTTGTGAATCCTTGATTGTACTTTTGTTGTCTGTGACCAAATCTCATATTCTTCACATTACATAGTGTTACAGAGGACAATATTTGAGAGAACACAACAGGATGTAAAATGGTCATACAAAATGTAGGAGGGTTGCTGCAATTATGAAAATGGCAGCCTCTCAGTAGAGAGAAAAGCATATCAGATGCTGCCTTAGGCCCACGCAAACATGTTGCACAGACTCCCATGTTCTTGAGACCCTTCTTTTGCTAACAGCCACTCCCAGAATGCCTTGACAACCATCCCTTCTTTGTGTAACATCCACCTTGAAAAATGTACTTTGGGACCCAGCTTTCTCCAGTAATAAATGTCCCAAAGCCACGGCCAGCTGACAATCTTCCTGCTGTCTGCTCCCTCTAACATGCTCATTGGCCAAACCTTCTTGCCCCACAAAATGTTACATGGGTTACTGATGTCTACCTGGAAGCCATATATACTGTAACTCATTGCAGGGCCCAGAAAAACCCATATCCCGTGCTACCTTTAAGATGAAGCACTAAAGCCTTAAAACCAGCATGTGGCACATCTTTGCCTAGATATATAGTGATAGGAATACCGGAACATATACAGACAGGTGCCACAAAATACTACACTCAGTACTAGGAAATGTTGCAATTACACTGACCTTTTGTCTAGTTTGTATTTTGTGAGTCCAACAATCATGACTGGGATACAAAAATTGGTGGAATTTGTGTGTATGTATATATATAAGTTCTTGTTCATAATTGTGTTAGCTGATGTGTATGCACCCTGAAGTTTATAGATTATACACTTCACTTAATGCTGATCACAGTTATTCTTTTGGTTTTATGTCAATGAAGAAATTGGCTGGAAACCTATACAGTCTACATTGGACAGCCACAATAAGACATATTGCACCCAAAGAAACATGTAAATAGAGACTCGTGTTGATTTGTGTGTCATTTAATGCTCACTGCATTTGGCAGAGGGGTATAGGGATATCCTACCGAGACCTACATAGTCATTCACCCTGCTCATAAAATTCAAAGGCGGTAAAGGATAAAATTTCAGCTACTTTTTTAAGATACATGGCTTGAATTTGGTCCCAAATTTCTTTTCTTCCGTTCATACACATGTATATGATAACTCCTACTAAAGATAGTTATAGGTGTGTGTGGAAGAGTAAAATAGACCAAATGACATAAAACTAGAAAAACAACTTTCTAATTTCCATAAAAATGTGATAATCATTACAAGCATAAGGTAGAAAGACATTTTTATAGTCCCTTCAGTAGAAATAGGACAAGAAGATGCTAGAAATTGTTTTGCATGGTTTTTTTGATAAACAATCATGTTACATCTTGGTTTTCTCAGTCAAATATGCATTTACTTAATACTTGCTTGGCAACCCACAGGCCATTCTCAGGCTATAGCAACAAATAATCTCCTTGAAGGTCTTCCGCATTTCCTGGCTACGAAAGGCATAGATCAAAGGATCGATCACAGAATTACACATGATGAGGATGAGGTACATGTTGAAGTGAGACATAAAGCAAACACAGTAGAGGTTCTGAGGGCAAGAAATCATCAGGATGAGGTGGAGAAAAAATGGAGCCCAACAAACAATGAAGATGCCTAGTAGCATGGTCAGAGTGATGGCCCCTTTCATGCTGGTCCTTTGATGGACAGAATTGTATCCAGGCAAAGCAGCTATTCTCTTGACATGAGTACGAGCCAGGAGAAACATATGTATGTACAGAGAGACCATGAGGAATAACATGGTGAAAAACATTGTGATGAGACAAATGATAACATAGGTTGATTCATAATAAAGAATGAATATAATGCCACAGCCGGTGCAAAATGTCCATATGCATGCAATGATAAGCCCTGATCTTTTCACTGTCATGATGTTGTGATAACGCAGGGCATAGAAAATAGTGACATACCTGTCCACTGCTATAGCCAGCAAACTGCACATGGAAGCCACCACAGATATGCAGATCATTGAATCAAAAACATTGTCTATATGTTGTACAAAAGCATCTTCCATAATTAGATGCTTATTGTTTATTAAATATATCGTTATGGTCTCCCAAGCATTTGAAACACTGACCAGCATGTCAGCTACTGCTAAACTGCACACAAAGAAATACATAGGCGAGTGCAAGTTCTTGTTCTTAATTATTGCACAGATGACTAAGATATTTTCCAGGAGGCTTATAATGCCCAGCATTAGAAAAACCTCCACTGCTATGACCACTTGCTCACATGGTGATGATTTGCTCTTGACAGTAGGTACCGTAAAGTTAATGGCAAAAGTAGCCAAGTTCAATTCTGAAATGTGGTAAGAGGATGAGTTCATCTCTGGAGATAAATATGCTCTCTTCTTTCCGAAGGACTCGTGAAGTAGGGTAGTAAATGCATTTTTCAGAAAGGCAAGAAGTCCTGCCAAAAAAAATATAACATGACACAAACAGGTAGGAGTTGACAAAGCAAATATCAAAGAGAATCAAATATTGCTATTTAACTCAGTACATCCAGCTCCACATTCTATATTTATTCTAAATTAATTGGTTATAGATTCATAGGGTTTTTCCAGCTATCCTTGCTCATAAGGAAATTAAAAACACAAATTCATACAGAGATATATTCCCTTTCATTTTTCTTTCCTCTCAGACTTCTGCTCATTCTCCTGGTTTGATTGTCTTTCTCTGAAGCTAGCACATTTTTCTGGAAATTCTGTTGAACAGAGAACATTTTGAGACAAATTCCTACAGAACAACAAATAGCATCTGACAGGTGTTTCAATCCTGGCAGCCTTGAAGAATACACTGCTCATAACTGAGATCAGACTGTATCTTCTTATCTGATCATACTCATATAAAATTTGAATTCCTGCAAGAATTAAGTACTGAGCCTTTTAAGCAAAAGTTTTAAATGTTTTTTTCCTGATCTTTGTACTTCCTACGTTTGCATAACCTGTGATATAAACAGCTTATCCGTTCCAGACTAACATGTTCAACGTAACAGTACTGTTTTAACCCATTAAACAAGAGAAATCCATATATTCCAGGTTTCACATTGTTTTGTGATTAAGATTTCAATATTTTAACTTTCCCATTAAAATCACAAGGGAATTTTTGTGAGGAAAGCCATGGGTATTCTATTCAACTTATGGATATTTTAATAAAGCCTTTTTTTCCAATAATGAGAACACATTGAGGAAGGTCATAAGCAATACAATTCTTAATAAGCATAACATTTAGCTTGCTGTCAGTCACTCAGTGCAATTAAAATTCAAAGGCTTTTAAGATAAATTACTCTCAATTTTATAAGATAACATTTTCTATAAAATGAAGAAGCAGTTGTACTTATTTACCAGGACTGTTCCTTCAGATTCTATTTATCTTCATAGCCTGCATTCTTTCCCTCTTGCTGTCACAAGTTTCAGCTCCCCTGCCTGTCCAATATCAGGGAAAAATGTTCAAATCCATAGAGATAAGGCTGTCCAGGTATAAACCACTTACCATGCAACTGCCCTTATATAGTCTGAGAGTCAATGACTTCAGTACTCAGTCTGTGTGCTCCTCCTCTACCCACTTCTTTGCCTCCAACTTCTCTTCCCACACATTTCATTACTGAAGGCTTGGGTTTTTACCTCCACCTAGTGGCTCAAACCTGTAGAGCAGTTCACCTTTTCATTTTTTATTTGGCAGCTGTTGGTGGTTGAGAATTCACTCCCAAACGGTTTTTTATATCTTTATCCTAAATGGTAAATAACTGGAAAATTTGCTTGGCTTGTTTTCTGACAAAACTACTTTATGCACTTATTCTGTTTTTATTTCCTTATTATTTTGAGTACTGGTTGAGAACCCGGCCCCACTGAAATCGTTGATCCAAAATTGGTGAGAGCAGAATAACAGAACTTCGTCATCACTTTTATTTATTTATTTTTATTAACACCTAGAATTTGCCTTATATTCACTGTCAGTGGCACTTGATCTGCAGCAGACAAAGACCACACTGTCATTAAACAGACCTGCAAAAAGATGCAAAAGAAAAACACGCTAAGCCTACCTTTACTAGTAGCATCCTCTCTGATTTGGGGAATCAAATGGAGGGTGCCAGATGTGCACTAGGAAGGACAGACTATCTAGCAGGGTCAGGACAGAATGACTCAGGCTGGATAGGCACTCTGTCCTGTGAGTGGAATGCAGACTGTTGGGTCAGGTTTGTGACGAAGGGTATGTTGATACTGCGAAGAAAAACCCCATGGCATCAAGTCTCAGAGCCCAGGTCAGTTGACTTGTATCTAGAGCTGGACTGGAGGAAAAAAGAATTTACGAGCTTCACCCTGGCAAAGGCTACGTAACACCTCCCCAGAATCACATCTTCTGCACGTGTGTTGAACCTCATAATCTTCCCTCTGGAAACATGTGAAAGGAAAGAAGTAGGCAGAACAGGACTCCCTCATGTGCTAGCCAGCAAAGCTCTGTGTGTGGCTGCACATAGAAAGATATGATGCACAAAAAGGTGTGTCCCAAATTTCAGTTCCACACACCTGAACATCTAGGGAGCCCTGAGAAGCATGGTACCTTTCTGAGGCACCGTATCTCTGTTGCTCTCCCTGAGGCAGTGTAATTTCTGCACCACTCCCTACACCTGGTTGTGGCTACATTGCACAGTTTAGTCCATACTTAGTAATGTGTTTCACATCAATCGTATTTTTGCTTTGAGTGGAAGATATTTTAGATAAAACATTGTTCGGCCCATCTTCTGCCCTGGATTAGATGGCACGTGAGCATGAAAAAATAGTCTAAAATGAGAATCTAGCCCTTAGAAGCTGATCTACTCACTCCAAGATAAAAGAAAGACAAATTATTCTCTCTCAATAGTATTATTCAAATTATTCCGAGGCTATTGTGACATGATTGTTTGACCAATAAATATTCAGCTCTCCAAATAAGTTATATTTTTTCTTTTTTACTTGAACAAAACATGCAGTGATGGAAAAAATAAAATCCAACCATTTCATTGTTCAGTCAGCATTTATACTTTTTACTGCAGGTTTTTTAAAAAATGGCATTTTGAATGAAACCACAACGAAGACCTCCAGGGACAGCACAATTTTTTTTATATGAGACGTACTTTAAACCTTAGCAAACATTTATCAGTCTGCCAGACAAGTAAGTAGTTAGGAAGATATTTATAGCTTTCTGTCTGATATCTCCAAATACTTGGTACACTTTACATAAAAGCAAAAATAAGCTATGAAGCTTTACATCTATAGAGCTTCATTTCCCCCCTTTCTTTATTTCTTTATTTATTTATTTTTGAGTAAATTTATTGCTGGCCAGACTGACTGAAAGCCTCTATCCACAGAACAAGAAAAGTCAATGACAACCATATACTTCCCCACAAGCATCAACTAGCTTAACCTAGAGGGGCCTCCTCCAGTGCAGAGTTGATGATTCATTTTTTGTGTTCATTTTGGGCCTGATCTAAAGACTAGTGAATTCAGTGGGAGTCTTTCCTTTAATTTCAATGGGCTTTGGATCACATCCTCAATCTTTTGCCTCTGTGCTAAGAATGATAGCTGTCTAAACCAAAATCAGCATAAACCTGCTGGAATCAGCACACAGACCATCAACTTATTCCACATAAGCCACTAATCAACTAGCAGTTGGTGTCAGATTTGAACCTAAGCAGTTGGTACCAGATTTGCCTGAGGTGAAAAGCTTTGCATCCCTTAGCCAGCACTTCACCAGAGTTAATTTTCCATAGTGCACAACAATTTTAAAATTCATATTTTTATTCAATATGTCAATTCTCTTAAATTCTTAAATACTGGACTAAGCACAAACTTTATTACAATAACAAATGGAGCATGTTCTGTCACTGTATGTGTTTTCAGGGCCATGTAGCACAAACAACAATATAGTGAAATGACAGTTATTTTAGATCTAGGTCACAAGGAATTCATTACTACATTTTAAATTAAAACATTGTCTGTTTATGATGCACAGCAGGAACTTTAGTTCTATAATCATTTATACTGTGGTAATGTTGAAAGGCTCTACTCAGAATCAGGCCCCACTGGTTTAGGCACAGTGCAAATAGATAAGACAACATGTCCTTGCCCCAAGGAGGTCACTGAGCAACAGTTTGATTCATTGTGTTTTTGAGCATAGACTCATGAATTTACTCTCAGAATGAATTTTGCCTGCTCCCACTCCTGTTTCCCACTGAAACCAATGATAATTTTGATCATTACAAGAATGGAAGCAGGAATAGGCCCTTAGAAGCTGCTCCAAATAGGATCCACATGAGTTTTCTCTAGAACTGACACACCAACCAATTTCAAGGCAAACACAGGATATGTCTACATTGCAGAGTGAAGTCAATTTATCTTTAAATCACCATCGAATTTTAGAAGTCACAGGAGCATGATCACACCATGCTCATTGCGTCAGGGGATTGTGTCCCCAATAGCCAAGCTTGGGTCAACAATCAGAGCAGTGCACCATGGGTAGCTATCCCACAGTGCAACTAGACGCAGAGGGTTTCGGGAAGGTTGTCATCCTCACATGATGCAATGTGCTTCCTCCCCCACCCTTCTTGTCCCAAACAAATGGACAAACGCTTTTTCATGCCGCTTTTCTAAACCCTTCAATCCGTGCCATGCTCATGCCGTTGTTGGAGAGGCATGGAGCCCGCTCAGCTCTGCATTATCTTTGTGAGTATCACAAACATCTCACAAGTTATCCTGCAGTACTTCCAAGGCCGAGACAGGAGCCGCAGCATGGAAAATTGCGATGTAACTGAAGCTGCCCTGCTACAAGCCATAGAGCAAAACAATTCCCATTTGCTGCAGGCTGTCACACAGCATCTTCAGCTGGTGGAGTGCTGGTTCTAGTCCTAAGAAACAAGTACTGACTGGTGGGACCACGTCATTATGAAGCTGTGGGTTGATGAGCAGTGGCTGCAGAACTTTCATATGCAAAAGGCCACTTTCCTTGAACTTTGCACAGAGCTGTCCTTAGGCCTGAAGTGCATGAATACGCACTTGAGACCTGCTCTCACAGTGGAGAAGTGCGTGCCCATCACTCTGTGGAAGCTGGCAACCCTAGCTAACAACCTAGGTAGCAACTGCTACTGGTCAGTTGGGAAATCAATTCGGAGTTGGTAAATCCACCGTGGGAGCTGCTGTGATGCAAGTATGCTGGACCGTTAATAGACTTCTGATAAGAAGGGTAGTGACTTTGGAAACATGCAGGACATAATGGACGGGTTTATCGCAATGGGGTTGCCAAACTGTGGGTGGGGGGCAATAGATGGCACGCATATTCCTATTTTAGCACGGGCCCACCTTGCCACAGAGTATGTAAACCAGAAGGAAAACTTCTCAGTGATGTTGCAGGCTCTTGTGGATCACAGGGGATGCTTCACTGACATCAGTGTGGGGGGTCTGGAAAGGTGCATGATGTGCACATCTTTAGGGACTCAGGTCTGTTCAAAAAGATGCAGGCAGGCAATTTCTTCCATGACCAAAAAATAAATATTGGTGCTGTTGATATGCCAATAGTGATCCTGTGGGATCCTGCCTACCCCTTGCTTCCCTGGCTAACAAAGCCATTCACCAAGCACCTGGACAACAAGAAGGAGAATTTCAATAATCGGCTCATCAAGTGCAGAATGGTGGTGTAATGTGCATTTAGCCACTTAAAGGCAAGATGGCGCAGTTTGCTCACTAGGTTAGACTTCAGTGAATGCAACATCCCAACTGTTATCTCTGCCTGCTGTGTGCTCCATAATATTTGTGAAACAATGGGGGAAAAGTTCCCCCAGGGTTGGATCATGGAGGCTGATAGGCTGGCCACCAATTTTGAGCAGCCCGATTCCACTGCTATGTGAAGAACCAACCACAGAGCACTGCACCTCAGGGAAGCATTGAAAACCTGTTTTTGAATGAACTGCAGTAAATTACATCTCTGTCAGTGCTGTGCCTTCTCTTCCCATCCCCCACCCGCATGCCATCAGCCCCTCCCCTACTTTTCCTGCCTGCAATCCCCAACCTCTCCATGTACTGCATCCTGCTCAACCTCCTCCTAGAGCACTTGGGGGTGGGGGCTGGGAAACAGCTTGTTGGCTGAGCATTTTGCAGGGGCTGCAGAGGAAGTCTGTCCTGCCACTGCTCTTTCTGGATCTCCACCAGATGCCTCAGCATGTCATACTGATCCCTCATAATACATAACATCTCCTGTTGTGATGCATGCTCCTGCTCCTGTGCTGATAGTCTGTGTTCCATGTCCATGTTTAGTTTCTCTGACAAGGACACCCTCCAGGCTCTGAGCTCTGTGTCAGGAGCTGCGGAGGCATTTGTTAGTTTCTTGAACATGTCATCCCGAGGGTTTTTTTTCCACTTCTTAATCTGGGGAAGGCACTCTGCAGGAATGGAAGATGGGGTGAAGGCCAAGGTGTCCACTGTAAGGCAAGAAAAGCACAAAGTTGCCATTGTTAGCTGACCCCATGGAGTAAAAGAAATTTTACAATTTAAAATCAAACTCCCTTTCATATTCACAAGGCAAAGCCAGACCCACATACCAATCTGTACTTATCGCACAGGTTGGAGTGCCATTCCAGACCTTGTAAGTAAGGGGCCCTTCCATCCATTAGAAGGAAGTCTGTATAGCACTAAATTCCCCAATCCACACATTATCAAGAAGGATCATTGGGATCCCCTTTACCATTCCAAAAACTGGTTTGGGAGGAGATGATCAAAAGGGGTTGGAGGAGGATGTGGGTGAAGTGTTGCTGGAAAAAAAAAAAAGAGCACCAGTTCCCAGGCCCATAATGCCCATGCCGACAATGTCATGGCTAGGAATGTAGGGGCCCACGGACACCATCCACAGCAGGGCAATAACACGCAGTGACTATAGTAGTTGGGTACAGTAAACTTGCGCCATCTTCTCTAGGTGGCTATGTGTGATATCAGTCTCTATCTGACCCTTATGCTGCTATGTTGTGTTTCACAATGATGCCGGCTCATTTAACAGCAGAGTGGCAGGGAAAAGTGTCCTACCGTGGCAGAAGGAATAAGGCTGCCCTTCCCAGAAATCTTCTGCAAAGGATTGCAGAGTACCTCCATGAAAGTTTCCTGGAGATATTCACAGAGAATTCTTGGAGCATCCCTTTGTGCATAAGTAGTCTGTTCAGGGTGTAACCCTCTGCTGAAGTTTACCAACCCCCAGGAAGCCCATCCCCACAAAAACGCAAACTCCTTTCTCCTCAAAAATAAGAAGCTGGACCAGGGACATGACCACATAAATGTGATTTGCTAAACACACTCACCAGATGTGCCTTCCCTGGCATTTCAGTCTGTAACACTGTGCTGTTCCCGGATGTGTTGCTCTGGGTAACGAACAGGTCCTGGCTTTCTGGAAGAATGGCTACCCTGCTCTACTGCCCCCTGTTCGCCTCATCCTCATCCTCCTCATCCACAGAGTCCTTCTCATTCATCCTGAATTGGAATTCTTCGGGGGTCACTGCCAAGAATTGCATGCAGCTTCTCATAAAAGCAGCACATCTTTGGTGATGAGCCAGAATGACTGTTCACCTCCTTAGTTTGCTGTTATGCCTGTCTCAGCTCTTTGATTTTAATGCAACACTGCTTGCGCATCCCTGTTGTGGCCCTTCTCCACTATACCACACTATATCTTCTCGTAGATATCTAAATTTGTTTGCTTGCTCGGAGCTGAGCCAGAATAGAATCTTCACCCCACAAACCGATGAGATCCAAGACCTCAGTTTGACTCCAGCCTGGAGCACGTTTGGGGTGTGCAGTCACCATGAGCAATTCAGCTACAAAGCTCTTGCCACGTTGACCAAACAGGAAATGGAAATTCTAAATTTCCTGGGGCTTGAGGAGAGGAGCTATTTCTTGTTTACGTGGCCACAGTGCAGCAGAGTGCGAATGTCCAGAGTAGTCACAACAGAGCATTATGGGATACCTTTCAGAGGCCAATGACATCAATTTATGTTGTGCTCTGCGTACGCTGATGCTCATTCGGCCCATAGAATTTGACTTCAGCACTACGCCACTTGTGGAGGTGGTTTTATTAAGTTGAATTTTACCACGATTTAGGTCAGTGGAGACACATACTTTAGGTGGTCGACGTAAGCCACATTACATTGACCTCCATTGTAAGTATAGACCAGGCCCCATGAGAGGCAGTTGTGCAACACTGAAACATGTTTCACCTGTGTCTGTATTCAAATAACAATATCAAGGTTATTCCCCACCTGGGATTCAGTGTTACTATATCAGGTTACGTGAATAGAGGGAAGGTGATGCAGTGATAGCCAGCTCACCACTATCCACAATTAGTCATCTTTCTCCAGATGTTCTCCAGAAGAACTAAATCCAGAAAGAGGTCTTCTCAGGACTATCATATCTCTGTGGCTAATTGTTCCATTCTAATGTCCTTCCAAGGAAAACTTTTTTTGGGGACACAGGCACATTTCTGAGAATTATAACTAGAGCTGTGTGAATAAAAGCTATTTCAGTTCCCTGGCAATTCTTACACAAATCAAAATGCAATCATTTGCAATACTGCAAATGAAATATGCAGATTTGCCTTACTGCAAATGAATTTTTTCAGTAAATCAAAAAGTCAGAAAAAGATTGTTTCAAGCCAAACAAAATGTTTCATTTGACCCAAAACAAAATGCTTTGTTTTTATTTCAGTTTTTATTATTTAATTAATAAATTTGAAGGGCATTTCAAAATGAAAAATCATTTCAAACTGAATAATCAAAATCTTTCATTTCAACTTTTTCGGATTTTTTTTCCAACACACTTCAGCAAAAGTGACAAGAATTTGCAAAATATTTTGATGTCACTGAATCTGCATTTTTCACTGAAAAAAACCAAACCATTTTCAACCCAAATATTTCACCCAGCTCTAATTTCAAGCTTAAATACTAAGGTACTATCCACACAGGTATCAGAACCATGTGAGTTTCACACTGTGATTTAAACTTGTTGAGGGCAGGATTCACGCATGTCTTCCCTAATCATTGTGGAGATGGATTTTTTTCCTGAGAATCATGCTTCAGACTAACCTGTTAAGTAGTCCAGCCTGGTCTACACAACTGAAACAACCTGGCCTAACAAATATATTTAAGCATGAGGCCCAACCAGTTCATTTATATAACATCAGTTGGGCCGGCAAAAGTAAATAGTGCCAATCTGTGCTTTAACAGGATTAAATAACAGACTTTTACAGTTTAACATAGTTTGGGACTGTCCAAGTGTTTATAACTCTTTCTCTCAACAAAAGCTGAGTTTAAACCATGCTCAAGCACTGTGGTTAAACAAAGTTGATTCAGCTGTATAGATGGTACTAGTTAGCATAGTTTCATAACAAAGCTCTAATACACTTAACAAAGCTTTCTGTTGTAACTAGCATGGCTTGTATTTCAAGGGCACACATAATTCTGATCCCATAGCCTAAGGAAAGAAATACAGGGCTCTCATCTTGAAGTTTCTTTAGTATTTCTGATGTATGGTATGGTTTTACCTTTCTGCCTAATTTCTAATCCTTTGACTGCAGCCCCTGGAAATCAGATTCCTAAGGGAAATCATTTTCTTTCATTATTTATCAATTTTCCAATAACAGTGTAGACACTGTGCTCTTTTCGGTGCAGGTTATTTTCTTTTGGTACCCTAATTGTTTGTTTATTACTTTGTCTTCTTTTTAATTCTCCTAATCTTCCCATTTATAAATTCCTCTTTGCATTCTATTTACCCTTGATAATGTTCCTTACGTTGCAGCTTAACTGCATTTACAATAGCTTTCACTGTTCTTTTTAATACTCTGAGTAGACCAATGGTCTACACAACATCAGTCACCAGACTGGATGGTTTGGCTGTCACCCAGTAGTGCAATGCCAGGTCACGTACCCAGACGTTGAGGCAACTTTTGGACTCTTCTTCCATGTGGTTGGAGCAGGAGGAGGCTCTCCACACATCACAAAGAGGATGCAGTTGATCTTCTGGAGAAAGAGCTTGATGCTTTACTCCAGGAGTGTGAGGCCTATCCTGCTCCCACTGAAATCACCAAGAGATTGCCAATGACGTCTCTAGGCCCAAAGTGAACAGACGACCGAGGAATAGAGGAAGGAGATGGGGCAACAACAGTGAAGAGCTGATTGGGCTTCCTGTGGCCACTTACTTCTTCTCCCACCAGGACAGTGGCCGGCAGACAGCAGGGAACTATTTCACCCAGCTCCTGATGCCCACATATCTTGCAATGGACAGGCACCGGGTAGGGGCAGAGCGGTGAAAGAGGAGACTGAACTGCTTCAATGTGTCTTTCAAATAAGGTTATGACAGTAAAGGCAGCAGGGAGCCATTCCAAAAACCTCTTTCTCCCAGGACTTCTCCCACCAGAGCAGGAAGAGCAGGAAAGGGCATAGTTATCCCCTCTTCATACATTACTTTGTCATAGCTAGGTCTGCTAAAAACTCCTACACGGACAGAACGTGCATCTCTAGCCTTCCAACATCTCACAGTGACACTGAAACATGTCTGATTCTTTATTGTGAAGACAGTTTCGGTGGCTGTGCATGCTGTTTTAAAATAGAGAATAAATAGGAAAGATTGCTGTAGATGGATAAAGAGAGGAGCAGGCACACTATAAGGTTGTAGTATAGATAGATATTCATACTCATCTAGGGAGTGTACAATTGTTATGTGGGAATCAGGATTTGAAAGATGAACCAGGTCAAAGACATGCTCTGGAGCGTACAATATGTGTAGAAGACTATTCAGGGATGACTCACAGGAGTGTATTACTGTAATGTGTGTGCTTGAATCTGTAGCTGTCATTCAGTGCATTTATAAATTATGAAATTACTATTATAAAGGATAACAATGAGCACACTTTCAAAAATAACTTAGTTGTGAGCAAAAATACATTATAATACAGTATTCTTGGCCATATACCTGTCTATAGTCAATGCAGGCAGGAGTAGAGGTGGCTGGGAAATACATATTTTCATTCCTTTATAGTATATCTGCAAGATGTAAAAAGGAAATTGCATGTTCTTTATTCATGACAGTGTGACATTGGTCTTATCAGTGAATACTGTAGCAGGTCCCCTGGAAGAGATTAATGTTAAAAAGCACTTGTTACACTTGTGGATTTGGATGAGTTGATGCTAATCCTAGTTGGGTTAGTGCACAACTTTAACTGAAGCCAATGCAAATCTATCCAATTTGTCTGGTGTTAATACACTTTACTACCTTAACTCCAGTATCTTTCTTTGGCTATAGGAATCATTTCCTATTGTTCTATGAAAATATTTGTTCTTCTGGTTCTGTTTTATGACTATGTTCTTTGCCTAAATGTGACATATCCCTTCTACATATTCCACATCTGTAGTGTAATTATTAGTTTACCATAATCTTCTAAACGTAAAGTAGGCACCCATTCTTTACACAGGCTCCAAAGTAAAAATAAATGGATTTTCAGAGATACTGGGTACACATGGCTTCCACTGACTACAATGGGAGTTATACAATGGTGCTCAGGATTTCTGATAATTAGACTACTTTCACTAGAATGCTTTAAAAGGCCAGTTTCAGATAACCACATTTGAAAGTGTTAACTTTAATGTAGTACTGCTAGCAAATTATTCCCTAGCACTATGACAATACAAATTATATTTAGCAGAAATGGTCTTTCTTGTATCTATGTGTTCTTTAACCAGACTTCCCTTGTAATGTGCAATATTTTAGGAAAGCTAATAGTGAGTCCCATATTTAGATTGTAAGGTGGGGCTTGGCTGCAATTGCACTGGACAATAAATGTTTTTGAAAGTGTTGCTTCCTCAGAAATATTTTTTGATTATGCTAGACTGCTTGAAGCTGAACACAAATATAATTTCAGACTACTTGTATCACGTAGGAATTTGGAGAAACTAGAAATTGACTTTTATTGAATGGAATGCGTTTAATTGCATAATGGTGCTGACGCTTTGCAATAGTTCAGCTGAGCTAAAAATGTTTTGTTGATGATTTTCGTTTGCACTCAGTGCCTGAGGCTTCTCGTTTAAGTGTCCAACAATAATCGGCCAGCATTGATGGATTCCAGTTGCCCTGATACCGTTTTTCCATGATCACAATGTCCTGGTGAAACCTTTCACCATGCTCAGCACTGACTGCACCAGGATTTGCAGGGAAGAAGTCTAAATGCGAATGCAGAAAATGAATCTTTAATGACATGTTGCACTTCATGGTTTTGTATGCTTGAAGCATGTTGTCAACCAGTTACACATAGTTTGGTGCTCTGTAGTTGTGAAGAAAATTTTCAACAACATCCTTGAATGCCTTCCATGCGATTTTCTCCGACCCTACTAGAAGTTCTTCAAACTGACTGTCATTGATGACCTGTTTGATTTGTGGATCAACAGAAATGCCTTCCTTAATATTGGCATCAATATTCTGGGAAACATCTGTCTCAAATATCAAAATCCTTCACCTTCCTCGTTCATCGCTTTCACAACATTTTTCATCAGTCCGAGTTTTATGTGAAGAGGAGGCAAAAATATCTTTGTCTGGTCTACAAGTGGTTTATGTGCCACACTTTTCTGCCCTGGAACCAACTGCTTATGGAGTGGCCAGTCCTTTTTAATATAATGAGACTCTTTAGCATGGCTGTCCCATTCGCAAATGAAACAACAGTACTTGGTGTATCCAAGCTGCACTCCTAGTAGCAGTGCAACTACTTTCAGATCACCTCAGATGTTCCAGTTGTAGTGTCTGTACTGTATGTTTTCACTAAAGCTTCCATATTTCTGTAGGTTTCTTTCATGTGTACTGCATAGCCAATTGGTATTGACATTGCCGTTGTGTAACAACACAGCTTTCAGGCTTAACATTGACGAATCAATAAAAAGATGCCATTGTTGTGGGTCTTGCTAGCAACCCAAAACAGTGAACAGCCCATCAATGTCAGTGCAGAAACGCAGATTATCAACCTGACCAAAGAATTGCATCAAATCTTCTTGGCGGCTGCAAAAGACAGAAATGTTTGTGCGTAGTGACAGCAGACCCCATCCTTGCAGTCTTGAACCCAGTAATTCTGCTTTTCACTTTGACAAACCCAAGTCCCTGACCAGGTCATTTACCTCAGATTGAGTTATCAGAGGAGGCTCACTCAACATAAATGGTTAAAAATCTGGATCAATGTCATTTTCCATTCCTGGCTCATGTATCATGGCACCTTCATCTGCCTCCTCTAGGCTCCATGTATCTGGTGGCTTCGGTACTGGAAGACTGTCATCATGCGGCACAGGTCTCATGGCTGAAGGGAGATTGGGGTATTCAGTGGATTTCTTGTTTTTAGCAGAAAACCCAGACACATTGGTCAGACAGAAGTAACACTCTGTCACATGATCCTTCTGCTCTCGCCATATCATCGGGACAGAGAACAGCATTGACTTCCGACTACCTCTGAGCCAAGCTCTAGGATCGACAGTGCATGTTGTGCAACAAATGTGAGGAGCCCAGGCTTTGTCCTGATCACCAATTTTACAGCCAAAGTAGAGCTCATACACTTTCTTAATACGTGCAGTCATTCTCCGTCTTTGAAGTTTAAGTGTATATTCGCCACAAATGTAACAGAACGTATCACAGCTGTTGCAACATTGGCGAGACATTTTGCTATCACGAATCCTCCTGAAAATACAATTGCTTTATTATTGTGAGCACACACAATATGCTATGCGAATAGAGCATGTGCATCAACATGAATGCAAACTGATATAAATGGAATGCATAGAACGGCGTGTGCGAAATGCTTTTATAGCCTTTCTAAAACCTGTCCTGCCAACATCCAACCTGCCTAAACCTTAGCATTCCCACTGTATGTTGTGTGGCCTGCACTAGGTGCAGTGTTACTGCATGCTCAGGCATGCTTGGACACAAGATAGAAAACTTTTCAGCTTACATTGTGGGTAACATTTTAATAGACTTAAATTATTAATTGAAATAACAAATATAGGTGATTTTAAAAAAACAGTATGTGATAGGGAAATTTCATGGTGATTTTTGTAATCAGCAGCCCAAAATCCATAAGATACACCCAAAAGTATTCAGGAAGCAAAATCTTTGTTGTCCAGAGTAATTGAATAATATTAATTGAAATCACCAAACATTGTCCTATTTGATTAAATGATCTCTTACAGTGTCAAGATGAAGTGCTGTACATGCTGTTTTTCTTTTTCCAGATGTACCAGCTATCCCTCACTGCTGCACAGCACAGAGGGATGCCAAAGAAATCCAAGGACAACCCAGGTCTAATTCACACATGTAGGGGAGTGCCGTCTTTTATTATAAAGTTCTTTATAAAATATATATAGAAATCATTTCACTTGCCACTGAAATGCAGCTGTCATCTTGGGCAAAACCATCAGCTCTTTATTAGTGTTCTGCCAGCACTACTGCATACCAGGCTAGAATAGGGAGTGAAGGTGAATATTGTCTTCCATTAAAACTGTAACCACAATTTTAGAAAGGCATAATGCGTTTTCCCAAACTGGACAATGGTCAGGACACAGGACCCAGCAGCCCTGCTCCTCCAAAAGTGTCAGACAACCCTTAGCCACCATCATTTTTATATTTTGTCCAAAAGATGGCACCTCTAACAGCAAAGTGTCATCTAATACTATGTTTGAGCATTGGTTCGATGGTGACATCATGAATCAAGAGTGCCAACTACACAATCAATAATGCCACTTCCTTCAGTATTTAGATGTTGCCTGGAAGTTTTACACACTAGAATTGACAAGGCAGACTCCAAGTTTAGTGGAGTTTAATGACTCCAAGTCATTAGCTCCAAGCAGGAGCTAGTGACATCATGACCATAAAGTGGTAGGACTATAACTGATGGACAGACAAAAGCTGTTTGTTCAGAGATCGACTTGATCAACCAGGACTCTGAAGTGTTAGGAATTTCTTAAACTATAGCTCTCTATTACATACTTTCCAGAGGCAAAAAGAAAATAATTCTTGATAAAATACAGTAAAGAAGGTTCAGTTTGATTGTTTATCTTTATTCATTAACATAATTAACAAAAGTAAACAATTAAAACTGCATATTCATGACATTTCTGTAAGCTTAGCTTTGAGCTTGCCAAAGGCAAATGTTGAGAGCTAACATAGACGATTCATTTGCTACATAAAAAATTAATGCTTGTTATTCATTTTTATATAAAATGTTAATGCAGATGATTTATTTGCTCTGTAATTCAATGGTTCAGTTTGGACTTCATATTTCAACTTCAGTGTTTATAGCTTTACTGTTGTAAACAGGAATAGCTTAAATTTCGAAAAATTGCGAAATAATAACTAATACCAGTGTCCCACACACAACATCTGACTTACATTTTTTGAGTATTGGGCCAAGTCTTACCAACCTGGGCTATTTTTGTAGGTACTGAATTCATAAATTCCAAGATGGGTTGAATATATCAATTAGTGCAAGTCTCTTTGACAATAGATTTTCATAATCAAGATCATCTGGAAAACATAGCATATTTTGATCCAAAATATATTCTCTGTGATGATTAACTGTTTTAATTTACAGACCTATAAATGGGATCCTTAAAAAGAGAGTTTTGTTCTGAACAAGTAGACTTTCTTGAAGATTCCATTTTCTCTACTGCTCCAAAATAGTGAGACTTTTGAGGACAAATTTTCACAAAAGTGGCCTCTAATTTTGCTTGTTAAGCTTACGTCACATACTGTCTAATGGTTAGTCCATCTGGTAGTACTATCCTAGTAGTAGTAGAAGTACATGCTACTTCATAGCCCAGTGGTTAGCAGACACATCCAAACTGTGGGAGACCCAGGTTCACAGCCCCACTCTGTTTGCTGTGGTGTAGGAACTTGAAGTTGGGTGAGTGCCCTAGCCAAATGAGTGCCCTAACCACTAGGCTATAGAGTTGGCTCTCTGGCCCTACTCACCTGTGAAACAGGAGATATAAGTTCAAGGTCCTGATCCATATGAGGTGGGGGGATGGGTGGGGGTTGGAGCTGGATCTTCCAAACCTTGGGTGAGTGCTCTAACGATTGTGCTATTGGTTATAAGGAGGAGAGCTCTTCTTCTCTTTGTCCTCTTTATGCAAATGTGATCAGGGCCCAATTTTTTTGGGCCCAGTACAAACTTGTAACACGGGCCCCCTCCCACACACATACCCATGGGGGTTGCAGCCTGGGCCGAGCCACCCAGGGCCTCTGGGCCCCAGTAAAGTGTACCCTTTCCCCCTCCCCCCCCCCATTTGGGGGCCCTGAATGTGGTAAGTAGATGAAAATACACAATTTGCATGTACAAATATAGAAGCTGGTTTGGGACTGGCTGAAAATGATCTCTTTAATTAAATGTTCTTGTCCTTCTTGGTGATATTCCTAACCTCTTCTCTAGTCCTCTAAGTTATTGGACTAACTGAGATCCCAGTACAGAGTAACTGCGCAAACGGTTACTTTCTAGTTAACAAGAAGTATATAGGCAACATAAAGTGAGTTCAAACATGAATTTGTATTTTAATATTGACTCATCTGTGTTAAACTATTCCTTCAGGTTCAGGGTTTTTCGGGTTCTCCTGCATCATAGGTTTGCAGTATACAGCATCCTCTTTTATGCCACCTTTTCTTTTTAAATTGTATCTTTGAAGAAAAAAATCTGGCTCAGAAGGAGAAGTCATTCGTTTTCCACGACTGCCCTGATCAGGAATGAAAATATGGAGATTTGCTCCCCCTGGGCCAGGTGACTGAAGATATAAACAAATACAAAAGGGATCAACATGAAGCTCACAGCTTTGGCGAGAGGAAGGAAGCTAACTGCTGTCTCTGACAACAGAAGACTGTACTTTCCATTAAGATTAAACATGAATTCAGTAATACACGTCAGATCCCTGTCCAGCTTTCACCGAGTCAAATAGGAAGTTTGCCACTGATTTCAATAGGTGCTTTGTAGCACACACAATTAAATCACTCACATAAGAAGCCCCATACTCCAAGGCATTTAAAATGTCAAGCAGCATTAATCTCACACTTACGACACAAAAGCAGACATTATGTACTGTACTGTGTTTAGTGCCTACACTGGAATTAAGAGTGGAGGAGAACTTGAGAAGTTGTTGTTGTGATTGTTGTTTGAGCATAGAATAACAGCACGCCACTAGGCAGACATTTTCCAGTATACTTGGAGCAGCAAAATCACCAGATTCAGTGCGACAGGTTTCAACCAAAATACAGTCTTGAATATCATCAGAATTTGCAGGGTTTGTGCCAATGCACGGGCTGTAATTTCACAGCATCTGACAGAGTTGGGCCTGGCCAGTACTTAGGTGGCAGACTGGCATAATAAAATCCTGTGTATGATGAGAATTGGTGCTGATAATTCTGTAGCTGATGATTCTTCCCATGAGATAATATTAATGCTTCAGCATGCTGTTAGGGGCATCTGAGCTGCTGGGAAAGCCTTCATTCACATGAGATGTAACAGCAAAGTTCTGAACACTTGTCCCTTGTTAAAGGTCCCCAGCAGTGGCCTTAGTGTATTGGTCAAATTATAGTTTGAATGGTTCTATTATCCCACACTAAATTCCCACTGCAATTTTAGTTGAATGACTAAAAGAGCTGCTCTTACACAACTGATACGTTCCACTCAAGAGGTAGTGCATTAAAGTGAAATAATTATTAATGTCAAGCAGTTTTGGATCATTAAGAATGAACGCAACAATCATACCTTTAAAAGGTTTAACTGAAGATTTCTTTTTAAACTTGAAATCCCAGTGTGACTCACATCAACAGGAAACCTCTGGAGAAGTATGATCCATTAAATTTGACATTCTCTCTGAAATAGAGCTGGTTGGAAAATTTTAATCACATTTTTCCATCAGTAAATGTTATTTTGATTAAACCAGAATTTTTTGCCAACTTATATTGATTTCTTTAAAAATTCCTGCAGAAAAAATATTTCATATTTGTAAATTTTGTTTTGAAATATGTTTTATTTTTCATTTTAATATTACTTTCATTGAGTTCCCGTTATTTCATGATTTGTCATATTATGCACTACTACTGATGTCATAATATGACATGACATGTCATTTTATTATAGCATATAATAGTCAAAATATTATATTCATATAGTTTATATTTTATTTTATTTTCATATTTTATAAAGTCATTAAGAGCAGCTGCAACTTAGTACTGATTGAAATATCTTTTCTTATTCAAAGTCACTCTTGTTAATGTTGTAATTAACCATGTGATGCTGTGACACTTTGAACAAGAAAAGAAGATAAGTATTCAGTGTTCTAATTAGAAGAGAAGCTGTTTTCAATTTCATAGAAAAATGATTCCAGGCTAACACAAGGATATTGAAAACAACTGCACCTTTAATTAGTACACTTGAGGCCTAGATCCACAAAGGGACTTAGGCATTGCAATGCATGCCATCACAGCACCTAATGTTTAGGCACCTAGAAAATCATATGAACCACACTGCAATTCACAAAACCAGAGTTAGGCTCCCTCTACAATGAATGAATGAATGAAGAGAGATAGGAACCTTAGAATGTGACCCACAAAAGCCAACACACTAGCCAGGCAGCTGCCTAAGCTAGCCAATGGGAGATACCAATGAGAGGAGTTTGTCCTAAGCCCCAGTCCTCTCAAAAATGTAGAGAGAGACCTGCAACTCCACAGATATCCACTTTATATCCACAGATTGCAGATATCCACAGACAAATTTTGCAGATTGGATGTGGATACAGATTTTATATCAGCACAGGGCTCTAATAATGAGAAGCAAACTAGAGAGACTCCATTATCTCAAAAGTTATATCAAGTTAATGTTGTGTTATTGACTAATGATAATGTTTTCTGTGCTGAGAGTGAAAAATGAACCACTGCTAATACAAATAACATTAATAAGGAGAAAATGGAAAAATGCAGTGAACCACACTTTTCCTCTTCCGGTAAAAGAACATCCGTATTTATCAGACTGGACCAAACGGGAACAAGAAAGTGTAGTGCTACAAAATTAAAAATTACATATATAATTAATTAAAAATACAAAGAAAACAAAAATTGAATATTTAAAATTGAATTGTTAAAGTAAGAGGTATTTGAATCACTTAATAGAGATTCCATCTTTTATTCTTCACCAGAGACTTTGGCTGAAGTAGTAAATTTAACAGTTTCTATGTTTCTTTTTATAGTCTTTGAAAAAATATATTCTTCTTAATGCAGTGTCCTTGTAAGCCTGGTGAATGGAAATTTTTTTTATCCACATGGTCCCCTCGAAATGCAAGTCACAGCTTAACAGTGGACAGTGACAGTGCAAGCTTTATCATGCTATCATGATAATGTGTGTCAATCGTGACACAAGCCAACTCTACACTAAGAATTTTTTGCCAGCATAGCTGTACAGCATGGTATATTTTACCAGTAAAGCTCTCCTAGAAGTTTTAACAGTACAGCTACATCTACATTCACGACTTTTGCTGGCACAGTTAAGTTGGCCAAAAATCACACCCCATCGTGCCCCTGGACAACACAGTTATAACAGTAAAAGTTTGTAGTGTAGATGTGGCCCTAGGGAGACATCTTAGGAGCAAGAGCATAGGTCAGTCTCTATGCCCATTCAGCCCTTTGCCATTGTACTGTTACTGCCAGCCAAGGCATCAATAAGTTGCAATTGTGAGGTAGCTCTTATGATGTGATCATGTGTCTGCTTATAAGTAGGGCCTATTTTGTTGGTAAAATTATGTTGGTCATGGACTGTGAAAAAACACACCTCTGACCCACATAAGTTTCATTCACAAAAGTGCCGGTGTGCACAACGCTATGTCAGCAGAAGAGCATCTTGTGTGCGGGGACTTCTGGTGTGTGGGAGGGCCAAATTAAATAATTTTCATGGATCCTCTCCTTTCCGACTATCACCCCACTGGATTCTGTGAGCCAGCACCATTTTCAAAGTACAGTCAGCCAGCCTGGAAAAAAATGGGCGAGTACTGTGAGCCTCATGGCAATGAATATGAACATACTGCTGCAAGCATATTTAAAGTCATGCAGTGACTTCAGACCCAAGGTGATAACGAGCACCTGAAGAGGAGGAGGCTAAAAATAGAGCAGACCCTTCTCATTGTAGAGCAGGAGCAGTTTCACTTGATGGAACACTGCTTTGGGGCTCTTGCTGACTAGTATGAGGTGGTGGGACAGGACAGTGCAGCAGATCTCAGTTGACCGGCTGCAGTCACAGAACTTTAGGGTGTCAAACGCCGCTTCCCTAGAAACATGTGCAGTGCTCACCCAGAGCTGCAGCAGTGGCACACCAACATGAAAGCTGCCCTCAGCATGGAGAAGTGGTGGCTAGAAACTCACCAGCCCCAGTCAGTAACTAACTAATTTGGTGTTGATGGATCAACTGTCAGGGCTGTGGTCAGGAGGTGTGCACTGCTCTTAAGAAGGTTATGTCACAGTGGGGCGTAAGAGTGGGCAATGCACGGTTGGCTATTAGTGGTTTGCCTGGTTGGGGTTCCTGAATGGTATGGGAATTATTGACAAGACCCATCTGCCTACTTTTTGCCCATTACACCAGGCCTCATAGTTTATAAACAGAAACAAGTTTTCCTCCATAATGCTGCAAGGCCTGGTAGATCACCCTGGCAAGTTCATAAATGGTAAGATGCTGGGACATGGACAGCATGGATGGACAAAATCTTGTCTGGCGATTGCAGTGACAGTTCAGAATAGTGGATACAGGAGTCAGGTACCGGGTATCCCTGGCAGTACAGGTTTAGTATGAGTTCAAAATGGTCTTTTCTAGCTTTTTAGTTACTTTATGTTTTCTTGTTCTCACAAACGTGATCACTCTGCAAGTCTTTACACGTACACAGTTCTACTTATGCTTACAGTGCTAAATGTTATCAGAAAAGACTCCTAAAATCCACAGCAAGCTTTTGTTAGTTCTAAATATCCCTTCACTCTCAACAGCCTTGGGAGCAGGGCAGCATCACAATGAAGTCCATCAAGAGGGTGGACCAAGGGTGTGGAGGTGTAGGAAGAAACCAGAGAAGGCCCACTGGCTCTGTGTGCATTTTAAGAGTCTGTTATGATAGCATTTAAAACTGCAAGCATAAGTAGAACTGTGTATGGGTGTGGAATTGCAGAATGATCATGTGGTCCTGACAGCAGATTAGGGTGACAAGGTGACAAACCACGGATGACTGACAAATGCAGGGCATAGATCACCCTGAACTCCGTGATTTCCCAGTGGCCACCACTATTGATGACCTCAAAGGGCGCCATCTGATATGTATGGCCCTTGAAGAGAGGAGTGAGCTGTCAATGGTCTCAGTGACCTTGGGAGCATCTTTGCAGACAGTAGGAATCCCATGACACTTGACAATTTCTTGGTTGATGAAGTTACCGGAGGCACCTCATTTGACCAAAGCCTCCATTTGGTGGTCGGGCGTCATGGCATGACGGGGATGGAAGAGGAGATGAAGTGGAACATGTGCTGGCTAGAAGTTGTCAGGATTCTGATGGAGCTGTGGCAAAGTAACTCATTTCAGGGAGGAGTGAAGTACAGATTCAGCCATGGCCCCCTACTAGGGCTGGATCCTGGCATTTCCTGACCCAGAAAAGTGTCAGTTCTTGGCTGGGCATCCTGAAACAAAACGCCCAGCCTCAAGACTGGTTCTGGTTCTTTTTTTTGGCAGAAAGGTGGGAACAAACTTGGTCAGTCTGCGTCAGCTCAGGTTCTGGTAGATTATCCAGAGTTGTATACAACAGAAGAGTCTCTGATTTGATGAAGGTTGGGTGCTGCACCTCTTTTCTTGGCATTGTTCCATTAACTGGTCATCAATTCTATTGCACAGATTGATCAGGGCCACAGGGTAGGCAGGAATTCCACCCAAGCTAATTCATCTTTAATAGACTCACTGAGTCCTTGCCAGAAATAGAATCATTTCACGGCCTCATTCCAGTGGTTGTCTGCTGCCTGTCATCAAAACTCAGCTGTGTATCAGGCCACAGGCCAGGACCCTTGCTAGAGGGCTTGGACCACAACTTCTGCAGTGTACGCTCTGGTAGGATCATCAGAAATGCCAGTCATTGGCTGGACAAACTCCTCGGAGTGTTTCAGAACAGGGCTACACCCCTCCAATAGTGGGGAAGCCCATGCCAGGGCCTCTCCAGTAAACAGGGTAATCACAAGTCCTACACAGGACTGGTCCCTGTGGTACGATAGCAGTTGCAATATGAACAGCAGGCGACATTGATTCAAAAGCCCCCAGAATTTGGCATAAGCCTCCCTGAACTTCTCAGTTAGAAGGACCTTGGGCTCACAGGCAATAGAAGTGAGGTCTGGGCGGACTGACAGATGACATTCCTGTCTCATAGTGTGGCGGTCTAGGACTGCATTTCTTGGGCCTGCAGGACAGGATTCCATTCTCAAAGTGCAGCAACCTGGGCCTGCAGTTCCTGTAACGCCCCAACTAAGTCCCAAGGGTGAGCCAGGCTCCCACTGTTGTCATTGCAGAAGGAGCTTCCACGTCATTAAGCCTATGCCCTTCCTACGTCCCCCTGGTCTTTTCTGAGCTACTCAAACTGTAAGCTGCAGGGACACAGGTAGCATTTTGTCTTGGGTTGTGGTGGCAATCCACAGTAGCTGAGTCTGTGGGGACTTAACTATTTCCCTGTCTTTTGCTCTCTCCTCTTTGGCAATCTTCAGGGACCCATCCCTTCATCCGCTCATCTTTTTATCTTTCTTTTCGGGTGTGCATAAGAGTTCTTTGCACATGTTATCTCATGAGCTCCTCTTCTTCCTACGTAGATTGGACAGATGGTCACTGAGTATTAGCACCCCCGTCCAGGGGCACCACAATATCTCAGTTGCTATGGGGGGAAAAAGGGAAAAAGGACAACTAATTATAGTAAAAATTCTAGTTTCCATGCCTAGTGATAAAATGTTGCTTTCTCCTCAGTTTTAACATTCCATTCCCATAGGCTCTTCCCAGCCTTGTAGGAGTTTGGAGTTGATAAGATGTTTTCACAATCTTCCCCATTTCTGTAGGACCCCTGGGTTGTGGTGTGAGAGGGTAGTTGTTCTGCCAACTTGTAAAAAAGGATAATAAATGCAAAGTGGGCTGTGGAGAACTATCTAAAGATGGCGAAGCAGAGGTAGGCTAGTAATTGCATGTGCACTTCTGAAGGCTATTTGTAGATTGGGGGCTGGCAATTAAGGCCTCGTCTCAATTATACACTGGTTTAACTATATGAGGCCCAGTCTACACTTACCTTCTGAATTCAGCGGCAGTCAACGGGAGATATGTAAATCACTTGCGTATCTCCCATCAACTTCGCTGCGTCTGCTCCGCGTGCCGTCCACACTGCGCTGCGCCAACGGGAACGGCGTTCCCTTTGACGCAGCGCTACACCACTTACCAGAGTGGTTTTCCTACATCGACTGCTGGATCAACTGAGCAGGTCTACACAAACTGCTCAGTCGATCCAGAGACATCGAACTGATGGTGGCGAATTTGCTGCCGTCAGTGTAGACCCAGCCTAAATTAGAGATGTGGTTTGTTACTGAAATAATTATACTGGTATAACCCCTTGTGTGGCCCTAATTCAGTGGTTCCCAACCTGTGGCCCACAGGCCAAAAGTGGCCCATGGGGTCTTTCAGAGAGGCCCACCGCTCCCCTCCTGCTAGCTGCAGAAGGGAGCCACTGCCTAAGTACCCACACAGAGCGCATTGTTGGTGCAAGCTCCTTACTGCAGCCAAGGAGACAGGAGATCAGCTCTCCCCTCCTCTTGGCTGTACCAGGGAGCACAACAAAGCACTCCACCTGGATCCTTAGGTGCTGGTATCATGCTGACTAGATTGAGGGGGGGGCCTTGAGGTGTATTCAGGAGCTCTGATTAGTTCCTTCTACACCGATCTCGTTGGGGGTGTCATGCTGGCTAGATTGGAGGGAGCGTTTATTGTGTTATTTGACATCAGCATGTCAAAATCGTAATAATCCATGTGAGATATGCCATGTCAGGTACTGTTAGAAAGGCTATAAAGTGCTAAGTAAGATGATAATGTTTATGTTCATGTGTTATGTGTGTGATGGAA
Organism: Mesoclemmys tuberculata; assembly: GCA_007922155.1. NCBI lineage: Eukaryota > Metazoa > Chordata > Testudines > Chelidae > Mesoclemmys > Mesoclemmys tuberculata. The sequence continues at coordinate 48,011,361 of ML675601.1, forward strand.
GTTATGGATGTGTTTGATATATCCGTATTTCAAATTGTGCTGTCTGAGTAATGCCTCAGACAGGATGGCTGCAGAACAATAGCCTGCTTAATGGCCCATTATGACATTCCCAGGTGCAGGGGGTTCAAGGGGAGTAGCCAGAGATATAACTGATGAGTCACCAGATCTGGCCCATGTGACTCTGGACTCCATTTTGATTCCTGTGAAGTTCCACAAGCATCATGGCAAGGGCCAGAGGATATATAAGGCAGAGGCCTGGGAATCCATTTTGTCTTCAGTTACCAGTCTTCAGCCGTATGCAGCTTTCAGCCACCTAGCTACCTCTGGATCAATTCATCTACAACTGAACTGAAGCTGTGAAACAAAGGACAGAGACCCATCCACGTACTGGATGTATACCAGAGGGACTATACAAGCCTGCAAACTCCACAATTCTTCTAGAAACCTAATATATGTGGACTTTCAAATCATTTGTATGTATCTGATTGCTTTAATCCTTTAGCATTTCTCTTATTGTTTGTTTTTTCCTTTTATTAATAAACCTGTAGTTTTAGTTACTAAAGGATTGGCTGGCAGCATAGTATTTTGGGTACGATCAAAATTTATATTAATCAAGTACTATGGATAATCCTTTGAGATCAGAGGGAACCTTTTTGGTAAAGAGTTTAAATAACTGGTCTCTTTACTGGACCTAGTGGCTGGTTGGGAGACAAAGACTGAAATGCAGTAAAGGGGGCTGTGTGTATGTGTATAGTGGCTTCTTGATAACCAATGTGGGGAATCAGAAGCACTGTTGTGGCTGGTTGGGAAGTCTGACTGCAGTGTCAACCGCAAGTGCTGGGAGAATCTGCTCTCCTTTTACAGCCTGCCCTGCCCTTGGCATTATCAGGTGGCTGCCCTAGGCATGGATGAGTCCCTGCTGGAGCCAGAGGGAAGGGCGCACTGATCTCCCACCCACTTGCTGCAGAAGGGAGATGCTGCCTAGGGACCCAGGTAGAGCACACAGTTTCCCTGCTGTAGCCAGGGGGATGAGTGATCCTCCTTGCTGAACTCCTTCCCTCTGGCTGCAGTGGGGGAAGGGAGACTGCTGGTGAAGACTGGTGGCCCTTCAGGGTTGTAAAAATCATATTTGTGGTCCTCGAGCCAAAAAGGTTGGGAACCACTGCCCTAATTATATGAGTATAAAGGTGCCTTATGTCAGTATAGTTACATCTCCTTCCCATCCAGGAATAAGCTATACTGATATAAGCATCTTTATATAGGTGTAACTGTGTCTATTCTAGGAGGGTTGTTCCACTTTAATTATGCCAGCATAGTTAAAGCAGTACAACTTCTGCCCTAGCTGAAGTCAAGTTTTCTGAAGTCATTCACTACCACTAAAGGAAGAGGCATTCTCTTCATTCTATTTATATCCACTCTCCCTGTCTGAAGAAAAGCCAGAGGGAATGTGTCTGTAGGATGTTTGCAGACCTCAGTTAATGGGCACAAATACCTTCATATAAACCTTAATACACTGTTCCTTTACTTTTCAGAGAACTCTTGATCTGGTCTTTCCTGAGATCAATAATTTTTCTAAGTGCAGAGGACTTTTCTTTGTGCTTTTTCTATCAATAAAAACTGAACTTGAGTTGCTGTTTTTAAAAAAAAAACTAATAGCACTTTCAACAAAAGCACCTTTTGAATACCATGTGAATTAACTTCAAAGGTGACTATTGGCAGTTCTCCCCATGCTACAAACTCTCAAACAATTTTGAAATGGCTTTAACAGTAAAACCCCAAGCTCTATTTGTTTTGTTTGATTTTTTTTTAACTTGGAAAGATAATACCTGAGAGTTAAACCAAACTTTGGTATTTCTAACCTTGCATTTTAGGACCAAGTGCACTGACAGTGATCAATAATACTTTCAGATAAAAGTCGGGGCAATAACCACTCTTTGAATAACTGTGGGTTATCAGAGCACAACTCTCATAGTGATATGTTGTTCTTACTAAAGAAAAATCCTTACCCTCTTGCTAGTGTAAGTTGCTGAGATGATCAACAAGTGGGGACCAGAAACCCAGTGCTAGAACTTGGTGGAGGTTACCACTAGCATAAGAGGGGAGGGAAAGCTATTGATAATTGAATATTGTCCTTCCCAATAGGCTTCTCTTCTACTTCTCCAGCCTAGAGGGAGAAGTGCCTCTTCTCCATTGAGCAGCTCTGGCCAGCCATAGGCCCACATCTTGCATTTGGCAATTGTTTGCTTAGGGATAGTATGTGGAGGTACCATATGCCCTGAATAAAGGCTCTCACAAAGTTGTGCTGCCCCAGAAGCAGACAAGGTCTTAAAGTGACTCAAGAGTCACAATTTAGTTCCTGGTTACCCCTTGCTCCAAATCTGGCTGCCCGTTAGTTAGCACAGTTTACGTCCCATTTTGTGCCTCTCCAAGCACTTTGAGGAGGCAGAGTAAACACTCTGCTCACTTCTCTCCTACATATACTGGAGAGCAAGCATTGAGCAGTGGCCACATGGAGGCTACTATACAGAGTAGCTACTGCTCTTGTGTAAGTAGGGGGTGTGTGGCTGCCTAGCTCATAGGTCATCTTCAATTTTAAAAGGCTGAGAGTTGCAGGCTGCAGTCAACTGCAAGCTCTGGGTGCTGTTGTATTAGGTCTTCCCTACACATGAAGGTTTTACCAGCTACACCAGTATAGTTAAACCGCTAAAGGTATAATTCCCTCTGCGGACACTTTTGTTCCAGGATTGGACACTGAGACATGAAAAAGCTAAGTGTACCCTCGATACACCCCACAGGTCACAATTTGAACTTCAGCAAAAATGACATGTGCCTTTTTTCCTCTCGGATGTTTGAAAATGCCCTGACCTCTCAGCAGCTGTTCTTTGAAGTCCCATGTTACAGTTCTCCACTTGCCCCGTCACAGCCTAAGAACCATCCCACCCTTCCCATTACACTGCGCCTCATGGGAGCAAAATGCTGTGCAGGCAATGGGAGAGGGACTCAGTCAGCAAGCCCCCTACCACATTGTAATGGAATACACCACTGTATTCCCATCCTACACATTATTGGAATAATGTTTGCGCAAGGTATGCCTTGGGCGGTATCATTTAAAAACTCAGTTTATTGATCAGTAATATTATGGCAGAATGCACATAGCAGCGTTATATGTGAAGTTTTAAATATAAGCCGAAATCATGACTAAAAATATGTTTTCCAGGTAAGTCTGGGGAGTGGCCAAGGCAATCCCTCAGAGACAATGGGCAAGTTGACCCCTCAGCTAGATGTAAACAAGGCTGATGCACCAAGGCTGGATAGCCATCTGTCTTGGATGGTTTAGGCACAACAAATCCTGCATCGTGGCAGGAGATTGGATGACCCTTGCAGTCCCTTTTAACCCTATGATTCTCTTCATCTGAAGAGACAAAGGAAGCAGTGAGCTACTAGACACTGAGGGAGAGGTTCTGACCTAAAGAGTTTGGTCAGTAAGACTGCTGAAAGCATGTGGTACGAAAACTTTGCTTTCAATCTTATGTAGTTTGTTAAGTTAGACATCAGTAAGCATTTTATCTTTATTTGTCTTGTAACCATGTCTGAATTGTATGCCTCATTACTTGTACTCACTCATAATCTAGCTCTTTGGAGAAAATAATACCGATTTTTATTGTTTTATCTAATCCAGAGTGTTCAAGTTGAAGAGCATGGGTAACCTCCATTTGGGGCTACAAGTTGCATGCATGCTATTCCTTTAAAGAAATAAGGGACTTAATATATCTGTACTGTTCAGGAGAGAACTGAGCAGTACAGGACATATGTTTCTGGGGGGAAAGCTGGCACTGGGAGTGTGTTGGGATCACCCTGTGGTAATCTTTAAGGCTGCTAAGAGCCAAGGAGTGGCTGGCTGGCTGCAGCACACACAGAGCTGAAATTGGGAGTGACTGACATGTTGGAGGCTGTTTATGAGCAGTCCAGGTTGGAGGTTACAGAAGCAAGGCATTGTAAAGAGCACCCCAGATTACAGGGCAGGGGTGACACAGTTATTCAATGATCTGGATTGTAGCCTCGTATGTCACACACATCCACAATTTTTCAGTGCAGTAAAACTTTATCAGCAACACAAGCTATACAACTGTGCCAACATTAGAGGCTGAACCCTGAGGTCTCTGTCAGGTATATTTACTCACCACGGGACTGCCTGTGTGTTTGAGGCTTTATCCCTTGTGCCGATCCATACACACACACAGTGGAGCTGGCCCTGTAGAAAGCTGGAGAGCCATCCTGGGGTGGTCTCTGTGGGAAAGAGACACTTTGCCTTTCATTTGGGGAAGGAACAGAAAATAGAAGGAAAGCCAGGTTAGATGCATCCTCCTATCACTGGCACCTTCCTTCAACTCACAGTGATATCACCACCAAATAAGACAGCTGGTTTCTAATCACTCTTCTTCCCATTAGCTGCTGGGAATCTAGCACCCCACTGCCATCACATGATAGAGGTACAGGTAAAGCACACTGGAATCTTTTCCTTAGTTGTTACCGTGACTCAACATGGCTGCTTTTTCTACCTTTGAGGTTAACAGCAGAGCAATTCTGCCCCCTCCTTGCAATCAAGAAATAAAAAATGTCAAACAATCAAAAAGATAAATGGGAAGGTTTTGATTTTTGTTTAACTAAAAATAATCACATTGTCTTTTTAAGTCCTTTCAAAACTTCAGTTTAATGAGCCCCACAATTTGAGACAAACATACCTCTTTTGAATACATTCATTTTAAAATGCTGGTTTAATAGCACATCAAGTTCAATTAATTTTGGCAGAGGAGGCACAGCAACAAACCCACAGAAATACTGAAAGATTCCAGGGAAGATATCAGCAATTCTCTGGAAAGCAACAGAGCAGTGTGCTAATGAAAATATCAGACACTGCCTTTCACAAGACTCTGCATTTAAAATGTTACGTGCATGGTCATGAATTTACTTTTGAATTTAGCCACTTCCGAACTTACAATGTTCCCTGCAATTGATTACAACTGAGACCATTCTAAAGGTTTAATTGTGCAGATGCAAGTGGCTCATGGCTGAAGCTGAGTGTCCCACCAAAAAACCAAGGGCCCTTTACAGACTGACAATCCCATGATTTCCAATGGTTTTATTTTTCAGTGTTTTTGAGATATCTTCTGGGATTTCACCTTCTCCTTATGCCCTACTCTTCCCCCAGCCTAAAAGTATCACACTGTTGCTTCCTCTTGCTGTCTGGCATGAATTAATGGCACTTTGACCATTGGCCATAGAGAGTTGCTTAAGACCCTACCATTGCATCAGAGCCTGATCCTGCTGCTTCTACAGTGTTCTAGAGGCTGCTGCGACTCTGAAAATGATGCAGGACCAGGACCAAATATGCAGGACCAGGTGTTCACTGACACCTTACAAGTGATCCAGCTTTCTGCCCCTCCCTTTTGAATTATTTAAAATTAAAAGCAAAGATATTTTCCATATCTTATTTATTTATTGGAGAGAGGGTATGTGAGGAAAACAACTACGGTTTATTTTTCTTTCTCTGTGTAATAATCCTGCTTCAAGTGTTTTCCAAGTGCAAAATGAAAAGACAATTGTTCCTCTCATGGCCAAAATTACTATTCCTCCTCCAGACTAAGTATTGAATAAGAACAGGTGAGTACTGTGTATATTCCACCAGAGTCTGAAGAATAAGAATGCATGCTGTAAACTTGAGGACCAACTTCATAGTAATCACCTCACTGATGAGTCCAAACCTAATCCCTGGAATCTCACCTCACCAGCTCTACCACTAACGCCAACACTGAGCTCATATTGCTATCCATCAAAGAACTTCCAGACTCCGCTATAAAGACATCCTGTATTAAACCAATACCAAATAAGCAACTGAATATGTCCCTGTGCCAAGGCATAAAGAGGTGAGCAGAAACCTGACCAACCATTGTTACATGTGTGACTTTTCCATTTGATGCATAATAGGCTTTCTCTGCTAAGTTCTTTCACAGGGATACACTATTACATTCATATAGCCATAGAATGTGGGAACTTAGACAATGCAAATATAAATAGACTCTACTACAGTGTGTTTAATTGTATTGCAAGAGGGCAGGAGGTCTTGATGTTTATGTCCGGTGGAGCAGACCATTGTAATTATTATTGTATGTACTACATATCAGTTATTGAATTCTCTTTTTTTATTTTATTGCTACATTACAATATATAGAGGTATGTTTTCTCCTGATGTAGTTAAGTAACATGCTGTAAGTATCAACTAGAATGGTGAGGAGAGAAGACACTCACTAGCCTTGCTGGTCATCGCACATCTGGTACCATATATTTGTGTTGTGATCAGTACTATATTCATCTGCCAGAACTAATGGACACAAGTCATGACGGTAACTTGTGACAGGGACTTCTATATGTTTTCTGCATTTTTGGCCCAGTTTTAAAAAAATGACTAGTGATTTAGTGAAAGAATGTGCTGAGCCTTTTGAAAACCAGGACTCTTCGTTGTTCAAATTAGACACCTAAAAATAGTGGCACCTAAAATCACTATTCCTTTTTGCAATCCTGGCCTTTGAGCTTTTTAATGCAGTTTTACTGTATTTTCTGTAGAATTTTCCGTATTGCTACTATAGACTGTGATGGTACAGCTTTCTCTGATTATAACCTTGTGCTCCCCATCTGCTGTCTCTTGTCTTGTACTTAGATTGTAAGCTCGGTTGGACAGGGCCTGTCTTTGTGTTAGGTGTTTGGACCGTGTCTTGTGCAGTGCAGCCCTGATCTGTGAGTGGGGCTCCTAGATGCTACTACAGTACAAATAATAATAAAACAATAATTAATAATACATAATGTGGTATAGCAAGGGCAGAGGGCACTGGGAAAGTTCTAGAGGGGCGCTCTGTAAGTGCTAGAATGATCCGGGCTTTATTCCCTATAGACTAGCCAGAGTCACTAGAAGGTAATTAGTGTCAGCTGACACCAATTAAGGCCCCACCCAGGTGCCTGATAAAAACCCTCTACTCCCGAGAGGCAGTGTGGGAGCTGAAAGAGTAGGTGTGTGGTGAGCAGAGGAGTGTGTGAAGAAGAACAGAGTACAGTGGTGTGTGGAGTCGTGCAGGAGAACAGAACGGAGTACAGTGGTGTGTGGGTAAGAGGTGGAGTCCTGAGGAAGGTACTAGGTTCAAGAAGCCAGACAGAGGGGGGAAAGTAGCCCAGGGGAAAAGCCTGCAGCTGCAAGTAAGGTGCCAGCAGCACTTAGCTGCTACTCATAGGGCCCCTGGGCTGGGTGCCGGAGGAGCGGGAGGGCCCAGGTCCCTACCCCCCTCCCTGGGAAGACGGGGTAACTGGAGATGCCCTGGCCCACTAAGAGAAGCAAAAGTGCGAGACCCACTAGGGAGAAGCCAGCCATTTGCCACAATAAGTTACAGTGAAGATGCAGTTGTCCTCACCCATTCTAGCTCCAAAGAACTCTGCTTTTTGCTGGGTCCCAAGACCACAAATGTTACCTTTCTATAGTGATAGAAATCCAACATGCTGGCAAATGAGGAGGCGCCTTCTATAATAACTATTATAAATTATATAGTTAAAGCTAATTATCATGAGGTTATGGAGTTCAAGTTGTGGGAGAAAACGGTTAGCAGCATAGCATCTATGCACCACATTGTAATTTAACCAGATTACTTTGGACCACTTTTGATGCACCTAATGCTTATATTTATTAATATGTAGATTAAGTGTTTTAATATTTAAAACCACAATTTTAATTGTACAAACAGGAGTTACACCACTTGGAATAAAAAAAATTAAAAAAGGATTCTGTTAGCCTATAATTCCATAGATAAAATACATTACATTTAAAGGACAAAGAAGGCATCTTGTATTTTGGCTACACTGGTCTTTTTCAAAGTGATACTTCTGTAATACTGGAGAGATGGCTTTGTGGCATTAGCACTGAATTTAGAGACCTATCATTAGTCTCCCTAGAACTACTGGTTCAAATATGAGCAGCAGTCATGTACATTTTCCTTCCTAATTGGTGTGCAGTTAACTGTATGTGGCCTTTCCGATGCAATCTTTAAAACTCTGATTATCTGTGTTGAACAGACATTAAAGGGCACTTTTACTCTGAAAAGTAACTGTAAAAGTAACTACAGAGCTTCCAGCTATATTTTGCTTTATTGATTCCATATCCAATTTGTTCAGTTTGTAAGTAACAACATGGGGTTTTTCTAATTGCCCGCCCTACAAACTCAGCCTGGGATATAATAGTTAAGTTGCCTTATTTCATACATACATCTCATGCATCACTGACCAGTAATAATGATTCTGCAGACCAAATTATGCCTTCAGGGATACCTATGCAACCCCATTTGCAGCCCTATACAAGTGTAACTGAGAGTTACCTTGGCTTGCAGAATCTTTGTTACAGCTGATGATGCGTGAGAAGGAAATAATGCAATGTGACTTTCAGAGTTCAGCGTGAGCTTTCAGGGTTAGTAGTTAGAAAAACCTGTTGTTTTACAGAGCAAATTGTGTATGAATCAGTGAGCAGCAAGAAGTATGGAACCCCACTATGGCATTTTTTTCAGAGGAAAAATATAAAAAAACATGGTAGCACTGTTCTGGTAAAAGTAGCAGTTTGCTCTGTAGTCCCTGACCTAAATTTCCCCTTTCCACACCAGTGTGCAGCTGCCTGCCACTCTCCAGGGCAGAGGTGACCTCATTTCACTGAATGGTAAAGTCATCCCATCATTTGTGGTATAAGAAGACATGCTATCTCTGTAGCCGAGCAGGCATTGTTCCTCCACAACCAAGAGTCTGGACTCATGGAATAAAACATTTTATTCTGATAAGCATCCTCCTGCCAACACATCAGGCTGTGTGCACCACTGCTGGGACTGAAACTGTATAACTTGACATTTGTGAGTAATTGTGGGCTGCCTTTTTCCTTCCCTTAGGTGACAGAACAAACCAGTATGCTCTGGAATTGTGTGGGTGACTGTACTGCTTATTCTGTTCATTTTCACTGAATTCTAAAGGCTGTCATATAAGCTGCAATGCCACTCCTGGCCACACACACACACACAAATAACTGCTGCAGTGTAATGATTGCATGGGGCATTTCCTGCAGAGTAATGACTGGAGGGGGAATTAATGGCCTAAAGTACAGTACAGAGTCATTAAATTTAGTCAGCCAGATTAATGCTCAGGAAATACCTAGCACCAGGGCTCATATTGAGCTGTGCAAATAGCTAATAAAAGCTTTAAACTGCTCATTTTTGAGTCCAGGAACTTCCATAGACATATGGGGTGTTTCAATGAAATTTGTCACGTCAGTGCAGATTTCACTCTGTCCAGCTGGCTTTGAACACTCTGAGATGGATTTTCATGCAACGTTTTCAGTTACAAACGGGGATTTGTTATCCGGTGGGGATAGAATGGCTGAAGTCAGATGAAATTCCTTCAGGTTTCCTGATTAGCTGAGCCTACTCTAGGTCCTCTACATCCCCTGCTACTCAGCAGGAACTGATTCAGGCCATAGAATGAGAAAATTCCCCTGGATGTCAACAGCAATTGGATTGAACCCTTAACCCCATTGACATCTTGAGCAGAGACTGCCGGCTCTGCTGAGTTACATAGTGGTTTATGTGCATGTGCAGGGAGTAGAATGAAAGCATCTAGTCACCTGTGACAAGAAAAGATTTGGATGCAGGGCTCCCAAAAGTTAAAAATTGTACAGTTAGTGCAGTGATCCCAGACACAGTCTGCCATGCTTTTGACACTCTTCATGTCATTGATATTTCTTTGGCAAATAGTATAGAGTATAAGCATAGCTGCAATAATATATAGTTCACAAAGAAAATGTCTCTATATTCTGTTACATTTCTGTGTCTTGTGATGTTGAATAGAGAAAACTAACGTTCGCTGGTTTCCATATCATGGAAATTTTTTTACCAAACCTTGCAGCCATGTTGACTAATCAAAAAGCAAGCTAAGTCTGCCCCATTTTGGCTGTTTGACTGACAATGCACCTTCCTCTCTTTTGATCTGATATGTCAGACTATTTTATTCCATTTTTATGTCATATTTGAATTTTCAAATTGGCATGAATATGTAATACCCTGGACTGTCTTCAAACTTTATCTTTTTTGGAGCAAAAGAACTTATTAACTTGCTCAGAAATACTGCTGTTTATGTGTTGTACAAGAGTCATATTTCTTAGATGCCTGATTACCAGGCATGTCACTCCCATTAGACCTACATTTACTTCTGTTCCACACAACCCATGTTATTATCAGTTTCTGACATAAGAAATGATATCTCTTGAATCTGAGATTGTAGACAATGTTAAATAAACAGAATGTTAAAGAAATAAACTCCCATATTATTCCAAGCTGCAGACACCGCTTTCTCCTCAGCTCTTTGGGTTTATGTATTTCCTAAAAGAATGACTGTTTTGGGTAGTGCCATCAAACCTACACCCAGAATGCAGGTAATGTAATGGGTGTCCCAAACATGAGGCACAGGTTGAAACTCATGATGTCATATTTAGTGCCTATGCTCTGGTACCAGAGTACAAACCACCAGAGCTCTTTGGTGATAACAGTTGGTGAATCGCTAGGTCTCCTCGACCTTTATGGTGACCCTACCTGGGGCAGAGATTTCACCCAATGTTTAACGGAAATCTCCATTACCTAAACGCCTTCAAAAATAAGGCTGTAAGTCAAAAATAGACTACAGCATGACACATTTTTGATTTACCCAGCAGGCTACAGAAACAGAACACCAGAATTTGTTTTTAAATTTTAATGAAAAACCAAATTTCAGGGAAAAACAGTGATTTTCTTTCACCCTCCCCGCTCCTTTTTCTGACCAGCTATATGGAACACCTACTGCCCAGGCCAGCTGACTGAGGAGTTTAAAGCAAAGGCAAAGTCACATTGAATTTTTCCCCTTGCACCAAGAAATCGTCAGTCAAATAGCCTCACCAAATTTGCTTGGACTGGCCCTGCATTTAGGGACATTGTCCCATATTTTACAGGTATCATAAGATTATCCCTTGGCAGGACAAAAACAAGGGAGCGAGTATTAGAGCTCTTTTGGTTTCTGGATAACGGAGAGCATGTCACCCTAACAAAAGACTCGGAAGGAATGTTACATTCACATCATTGTATCAGCACTGTATATGAATACAAATTAGTTCAGTAAAGCACAAAGACGCAAGACAAGTAAATGAATGCCTGTCAGACATCTACTGGCATTTGGTACAATCAGAGTGGGTGTATTAGTCAATCAGTAAAATGAGTTAATTATCTTATAATATCTAGAAAAAGACAGCTATAGATTGAAACTGAACAAAATATCCTTTAATTTCTGTGATGCAGTGGTATCCAAGTACCATAGAACAGTGAAGCTGCATTTTAAAGATCAGCTTCTGATCAAGGTAGTAATATAGCCAGGTGTCTGGGGAACACAGTATAGAAAAATATTCAACTCGCTCTTGCTGACTCAGTTTGCACTTCCCTAGTAATATCAACAGCCATCAAAACTAATTAGTCTCTTTTATCAGATCATTCTCTGTAATTGTATGGTTTAGCATTTCCCAGACTAAGAGCCACTGAGGCCTTGTTGGTGGTCTGCCTGATTAAAGTGACTGATTTCTGCTTTATGTCATTAAATGAATTGTATGTACAATCATCCAGAAGTTTACTGCCTGCCATGTCTTATTAATATTCCTTCATTACAGCAGGGATGACAGATCTACTGTTTCCTTTCAAAGAATATTCACTACCTTTAGAAAAAGTGACAATGAATATGCGGATCTTTCAGAGCATAGGAAGAAATGTACTGTGCTCCGACTGCACATGAAATTAAAATACCCCCAGCCGAAGGGGCTGAAAGTATGTGTAACCACAGAGCAGGGAGTCACGATACTCGGGATTCTTTTTGTGATTCTGTCACTGACTAGTTCGGTAAGGCTGGGTAATTCAGAACGCTTCGGTGCTTCTGAGGTTACTCATCCATAAAACGTATATTAAAAAAATTTGCATCAGAGGAGTACTGTGAAAATTAGTTCAAGGTTGTCAGCATGGGTGCCAACTTTGGGAGTGCCCAGGGGACCCAGCACCCACTAGGATGGCTGGGGTAATTAACTGTTGGCTGCGTCCGCAGATCAGGTATTTCACCCATGGACTGTGGCTGTAGTTTGTCTTGGCCCACCTGCCTGGCCACCAATTAGCTGTTTGATTTAGGCCAATTAAATCAATCTGTTTCCCCAGGTGGCACCTCCTTGCTCCAGCCCGGCAGGGCTGAGTCATTCTGACCCCAGGTCCCTGGGGACAGGGGTCTCTGCTCCAGCCTCGGGCAGCACCCAGCCAGGAAGGGGGGTGGGGACCCAACTCTCAAGCCAAGGGCAAGATTGGGACTTGCTGGGGAGATGCTTGTGTCCCGGCACAGCCTGCCAGCTCCTGCCCTTGCATGACCCTGCGGAGAAGCGGGACCAGGGTAGGGCACACACCGGCAAAACCAAAAGTCAGCACCGATGGTTGTGAGGCTGTCGTTAAAGTCCTTGGATAAAAGCGTTATTTAAATGATTTACAGAACTCCTGGTACTGCCCTAGGGCCAAAAACCTGAGTTTCTTGCTCGCTATTCTGTTCAGCCACAGTAAAGTGGTGTAGGGAAGACAAGCCCTAAAAATGAGTCACTCAGGTGCTGAATCCCGTGTTAACGATAATGATATGTGCTGAGTCATGCTGATGGATGGGTTCGTTTAGGTCCAAAGAACATTATAAAAAAGCATCGTTGTCTCTCTTAGGCTGGAAGAACTAGAGATGGGATCTATGAAGGGATTTAGGTGCCTAACCTATATACTGAGACAGGAGGTCTAGGAATGTAATCCACAACAACCAGCATGCTAGGGAAGGAGCTGCCTAAGATAGCCAATGGGAGATGCTGAGGAGAGGGGTGCATGAACTGTGGATAAATAATGAAAGAATGGTTGAAACAGAGGGATGACGCTACAAAAAGGACATGGACAAGTTGGAGAGAGTCCAGTGGAGGGCAACAAAAATGATTAGAGGGCTGGAGCACAGGACTCATGAGGAGAGGCTGAGGGAGCTAGGCTTCTTTAAAAGAGAAGAATGAGGGGGATTTGATAGCAGCCTTTAACTACCCGAAAGGCGGTTACACAGAGAATGGAGATGAGCTGTTCTCGGTGGTAGATGACAGAACAAGGAGCAATGGTCTCAAGTTTCATTGGAGGAAGTCTTGGTTGGATATTAGAAAAAAGTGTTTCACTAGGAGAGTGGTGAAGCACTGGAATGGGTTACCTAGGGAGGTGGTGGAATCTCCATCTTTAGAGGTTTTTTAAGGTGTGGCTTGACAAAGCCCTGGCTGGGATGATTTAGCCGAGGTTAGTCCTGCTTTGAACAGGGAGTTGGACTAGATGGCCTCCTGACGCCCCTTCCAACTCTAATCTTCTACGATACTACAACAAGACTCGGGGTTTTCCACCTCCCCAGTGGATGCCCTAACCACTGGATTAGTCATTCTCTCGCTGGCCCAGTGACTGTTCCCCTGTAGATAATTATTTAAATATTCATTGGGCCATAGTGCAACAATGGCTTCAACAGGAGAGACAGAGGGAGTCCCACATTAGAATATCCCATAGATCAGTGTGATGGAGTCCCCCAGAGATCGTGCTCTGGACATCTTGCGACACAGCCAGACAGGACTCTAGCACTTTGGAGGGGGTCTGCCACCTCAGATCTCCCTCACTGGTGCAGTCATCTCCTCTATCTGGCCCCGGAAGGTTCAGCACTCCTGTTCTGCTAGGAACTCCCCCTGTAGGACCCCTCTTCTTAGAAGGGCCCCGGGCAGTTCCTCCACACCCAAAGGGCCGGGCACCCTGCCTTGCAGTCAGAAGCGATTCACAGCAAAGTCAGAAGGGTTTATTAGTTCTCAGGATCACAGCATAGAAGGACTTTGCCAGTAGCTTAACTAGGAGTTACAGCAGCAACCAACCACCTGAAGAGACCCATTCTCAGGGCTCCCTCCCCACCATGCCCCCAGGGTGGACTGCCTTATTAGGGTGGACTGCCTTATTTCCCCCAGCCACCCTCTAGACCCGTCCCCTAGCCCCTTCCCAGTCCTTTGTCTCCTTCTCAGGCTAGGTGGCCACTTCCCCTGGTCCTTACCTGTCCCAACCTGTTGCAACTGCTTGGGCCGAGGCAGGGTTCCTGGCCAGGTGTTCCTACATGTGGCCGGTCACACATCACACACCCAGGTCCCATCATCAAAATACATGCGTAACACCTGGGGGGGAACTGAAACTCACACACAGCACGCAGAGAAAACCGCAAGAATATCTTCACTTCGTCACAACTCTGCCCCCTTTGAAGCCAAACTGAGTGTGGTCATCTTAGCTGGTGACCTGGGGAAGTTCTGCCCCCTTCCACCCCCCAATGTAAAGGTATCAGCTATAACATTGACAGTCCCTTAATGTGGGCTACCTTCATATCATAACCTTGGCGGGTTACACTCCACCTCAAGAGCTTGGCGTTAGCCCCTGTCATCTGGTGTAGCCAGGTCACAGGCGAGTGGTCCGTGTACACAGTGACCAAACAGGTATGGCTGCAGTTTCTTAAGAGCCCACGTCAAAGCCCTGTTCTTCTCTACAACAGCATAGTTCTGCTCCCAGGGCAGCAGCTTCTTGCTCAGGTACACAATGGGGCACCTCTCCCCCTTGGCGTCGGTTTGCATCAGCACCGCACCCAGCCCAGTGTCTGAGGCATCTGTGAACGCTATAAAGGGCTTGTTGAAATCTGGATTTACTAGAACTGCATCCTGGACTAGAGCCTCTTTCAGTAAACAGAGCACTTTCTGGAACAGCTCTGTTCAGAACACCTTGTCTGCCTTCCCCTTCCTACATAACTCAGTGACGGGGGCAGCTATGGAGTTGAAGTGCGGTACAAAGCTCCGGTAGAACCCAGCCATCCCGATAAAGGCCTGGATCTGGTTCTTAGTCTGGGGGGACAGGCCAGTCCATGATTGTCTCCACCTTAGCTGGCTCTGGTTTTAGGCAGCCACACCCCACCTTGTGTCCCAGGTATGTAACCTCAGCCATCCCCACCCTCTGGCAAAGGTCACAGGACTAGCCGTACAGACGGATCCCCAGCCAGTAAAAGTTCTGCCGCAGCCTCTGCCTGGTGCACTGGATTCCCTGAGGGCCTGAGAGAGGGACATTGTGTGCCAGGTACAATAGCCTGCAGCGATACCTTTGGGAGCTCACCAGCTGTCTCCTGATTCCCCATGGTTCTATCTTTTCGGGGGGGGGGCCACGCCCAGTACAGGAACCCTTTCTCCCACAGGAATCTTTCCCTGCAGTCTCCCACAAGGGGTTTTCCAGCCCCATGGCCAGCAAGTTCCCTCAGCTTCGCTAATGACCCCCAGCTCGGTCTGGAATGTGGCTGCCAGGGACGGGGTTGGAGCCTGTCCCACCCCGCCCCCTTTTCCGGGTCCAAGGTCCCTGCCCCGCTAAGCCCTGGCCCTCATAGCTCCCTTCCTGTCATGGCAGGATTCCCCATATTTGGCTGCGGGGAGAGGTCTTCCCAGTGCCAAGCTAGGGTGCACCTTTTTGGCTCTGGCTACGGGTAATGGCCAGCGCACTCTGAGATTTGCCCACCCAGTCCTTCAGGTCACTCTCCATCAGCACTTTGGCTGGCGACCGATTGTGCTCCCCCCACTTCCTGGGAGCCTTCCTTGGCCCCTCACCTCGGATGCACCCTCACAATGGGTACCTCAACCAGGGGGGGCTGAACACCCCCTCTGGGTTAGGTAGGTACCAGGCATCACCCGGCCTAGGCCCATCACCTTGTGCAGGGCCAGCGCCACTTCAGCTCCCATGTCCCAGTACCCCTGGACCTTTTTTCCATCCACCTCAAGGGGGACGAGGTGGTGCTGGCTTCTTCGGGGAGGCCCCATGTTCACCTGGCAGATGACAAACTCTTAGTCAAGAGCGCTGCCCTCACCCAGTGGGTCAGTCTTACAGCATCCTCCCCCCCCAAGACCCTGTGATGCTGCCAGCCGCACTCCGCGCAGGCAGCCAGCTCCTCCTCTGGGGAAGCCCCCATACAATTAACCCTTTGAGGGGTTGACTTGCCCCTCCCATCCTTGAGCCTTGGACATCGCACCCACTTGTGTCCCTCCTGCCCACAGTAAGGGCACCTCCAGTCTTGTTGGTCTCTGGGTGTTGGTCTCTGGGGCCAGTCAATTTGTCCTAGTATTAGCTGTCTCTTTGGGGGGAAGGTTTCTTAAGGTCCCTCTTCTCGGAACCTGCTTGATGCTCACCTCTGGCATCCCCAACTTAGTCCTGTCCTCCTCTGGACCTGGTCCATGTCCCGACCGGCGGTCCATGAACTCATCAGCCAGTTTGCCTGCAATCCACAGACCCTTAGGCTTCTTGTCCCTCAGCCACAGCAGTTCCAGACTCATCAGTTTAAAGATGTCTTCCCTGCTAACTGCTCTGGCTCCAATGCCCCATTGAAAGATAACATCTCTCATCAGGGTGGTGGTTTCCAGGTAGGTCACCCCTGGGGTTCTTCGCACAGCTTGGAATATTTTCCGGTAGGCCTCAGGGGTCAGCTCAAACTTGAGCAGCAGAGCCTCCTTGAAACGTTCATAGTCCCTGGTCTCCACCCCTTCCATATGGTTGAACATTCCTATGACTTTTGGTCCCAGGAGGAGTGTCAAGTACCACAGACAATCTGCAGGGGCTACCTGGTGCAAGTTATGAGCCGTCTTGAAGGCAGTGAGATAGGCATCTATATCCCCTCCCTCCTTGAGTGAGGCAAGCAAGCGCATCTATGTGCCCTGTGGAATTGGCCTGGGGTCTATAACCACTCACCCCAGGGGAGGTTTC